>JACWFZ010000002.1:520666-1236089 GCA_019775285.1 Cystobasidium slooffiae
TGTCTCCAGTCTCAGCAGGATTCAGCCATTCACCATGCACGAGGACTAGAGTTACTTTCCAGGAAGAGCGACATTGAAGGGATTGTGGAAAGCACAATGGTCTAACCTTTCTGATAAATCCCCAATTTTCCTTTCCCCGTCTCTTCCCTTCTTCTTCCCGTCTCGTTTCCTGTTTCATCCCACAAGCCACAAGTTATTCGGAATACATCATCTCCGGAGCATATTTAAGACGCCAGTACTCGCAAGCGATTACTCACATGTCCGATGAATACTAAGAGGAACGGTGTCGCATCAAGTTCCAGCTCAGAATTTCCCACAGTATCACAAAACCTTCGTTCCTGAGACATTTCTCGCAGGATCAGCTTCATTACAGGATGAACAGATCCCGATCCGACTGTCAATGGCAAATTTTTGAGACCATAGCTAGTAATCCGCAGAGAAGATTTAGAGAGCTTCCAGAAGCTCAGGTCTGGCTACGTGAAACTCCGAGAGCGATCCCTTTTCTTCCTTACCTGTGCACATAAATGGCGCTACCTGCACTTACAGAGTCAAAGTGACACTACAAGGACGATCTCAGCCTGCATTACCACCATTCAGGATGGTCAAGAAGGTTTGGGCCTCATGCGAAGTATTGAAGCAGGTCATGGCTGTATGCTTGCGAGGAACAGCACCGGACATACTCGTCGCCGAGACATACTGTGAGATCCTCTGATTGCAATGGAGCAAGAACAGTGTGGCTCCAAGTCTTGAGGCAGCTTGGACCTTGTTGGCCACAAGGTCCAAGCTGCCTCAAGACTTGAAGCAAAGTACTGAATTACAAGACTGACGTGCTCCGAGACTTGTCGACAGACGACTCATCAAGTCAATCTCCAAACACTTGGGTACCTATCCAACACATACAAGAAAGAGTACCGCTTCCCCGAACGTATACTGGGTAGCGCGACATGTCACAAACAGCTGGAGATTCTGAGCGGGCATTCGTTCGATATCGCCTAAGTGTCCGCGCTTTTGCACAGCGCCTTGCCGACTTGCTTCGAGTACTGCGGGATTACAGGAAATGTATTGCCCCGATTTTGCGGGACGTTTTACTGTCATCACTAGTGTACATGTTCATCATCTTTACTTTGCATTGACCCCGCTGTCGTTCGTTTCCAACCGCAACCTAAGCCCCGATACGTATGCGACATGTGCTCATTTGTAGCGAAGTACTAACTGTTACCGACGTGCTTTACGCAGAGTTCATATAGTCTTTTCGACCCATGACTGCCTAGCTTATTTCTAGAGCAACGCAAAAACTCATCGCATTCTTTCTCCAATTTAGCAATCTTGACCGCTGCATGTCGTTCCTTGCGAGATCGAACTGGATTGACGGTCTTACTGAGGGGAAGTTTCATGCTCGTCCTCTGAGCGGAACTTCTTGTATAAGCGACTTCTAAGCTGGTGTAGAATTTGCATGTGTCGAGGGTTTCTCTCCCAGCATGTTCACCGCAGAATTGGAGATGATCGTAGAAAGCGTAAATGCTCCCATAAGGAAGTGTTGGTGCAGCAGCCATGGATTGCCAGGCTTCTGACTCTCTCGGAGGAATGGAATGTTTCCTAGCTCTCACATCTGACATGTAGCACTTCACGAAGTACTTGAGATGGGTGTAGGACTTTCCAGCGAACGGCTCTATCTCTCGCATCGCTTCGATGATGGGCCTGTAGTTTCACTGCCAATCTGGCCTTCTTCAGAGATAACAATCTCCTTCGAGTTTAGCAGTCTAACCGCTCGACACCAATCCTTGAGGGCTTGACTGGATGCCTCTGCTCATTAGGAAGGCTTAGAGATAGCGGCAGATTGAATTGGAAGGGCAGGCTTACCATAGTCTGCCGTAGTCACAGTCTCCTCTTCAGGAAGCACCGGTAAAGGCTTTGTATACTCGTCGCATACAGAAGCGTCATCGGCCCCAATCGTGAAGGCCTGTCCGGAAGATCCTTGCTCCGTTTCCTTCTTCACGAGGTTATGTACGTCTGCTATGGCGTCCTGCTCCAATTCGTCTACTTGCATGTCTTCGCTCTCAGTCTTGACATGTACATCGGTCTGTCCTTCTGGATTCACAGCCTCCATCGTGCTATTGCTATTCCTCTCCAACAGAGCTTCTTTCTGCTTGACCAATTGACAGATACTTTCATGGGCGTCTGCGATGGTAGCATCTCTTCGTTTAATGCGAGCAGAGAGTTTTTCATTACGTTTACGAATCTCGTCGATCTCTGTCGTTAGTTCATTGTTGCATAGTTCGAGTTTTGCATTTTCGACCTTGTAACCTTCGAGATCTTGTGCGATGTCCTCTGCCTTGGGGAGCTTGGCACGACTGCGTGCAATGTCCTCCTCCACCTTTTGCATAGCACGTTCAATAATGCCTGCCAGGGGTAGTGCTGGTAGTGCAGGTAGTGAAGCTTCCATTTCGGCGCAGCGCAGACTGGCCTGCACTCAAAATGAATTGGCTGGAACTGCCATCAGAGGCGAACGGAGACAACGATTCGAAGCGGAGGCAAGAGGCATCATCGACTTTCCATGAGAAGAGAGGTTGTATTCAGTAATCTTTCGATCAAGACGTAGAAGTTCACGGATCTTAGAAGGGAAGCCTATCAATCGTAGAAACGAGGGAATCGTGCACGCATCCCCAAGGACTTGCGTAGTATCACACAAGTCTTCGGCAGAGACAGCAATCACTTCTACGCTTCTATGTGAAATAGAAGCGTAGGAGCGATTGCTGTCTCTGGTGAAGTTTCGGCACTTCCAGAATCTTCTTGTATCTCGTCGGCCCGTTGTAACTTTGAGCTTCCATCCGCTGCCTTGATGCACGGACCCTTTTGATTTGGCTTCCATTCTGCGGACAAAGTACGGAGGTACGCAGACGCCTATCGATCTACTTTCTCTCGGGCTAAATAAGAATGGAAGTTTGGATACCATGGTGCATCGAGTGAACGTCAAAAATTTGTGTGTTTCTTCCTCCAGGTCACTTTCTTTGCAATAATGCGCAGGATGAGACAAGATCAGCTACCCGAAGATGAATTGTTACCTTCAGCTACTGAACGTTACGACAGGATACGCGCAGTCTGCGGGTCATCGCTTTCCAGTTGCCTTTCCATTGCTGCCAGTGGAAGTTTCAAATTCTCGCATCGTATTTGTCGTAGTCGGAACAGAGTGAGTGTCCCCGTGTATGTTTCCAGCAGTATGGAAGTCAGGCAGTTGAGCTCCTTGCTCTGCGATATCATTCTGAGCAAATGTCACGTTGCATAGAAGTTAAGACCGTCAAGGTGCATGAGTTCTGCAGCAGGCTGTGTGATCGAAGCTTGCATGGCATCTACAACACGCTTCTTTCGATAGGTAGACGCATCTAGAAGGCTAATCTTGTACCGTATCTATATTGTACCTTCTGAAGAGGCTGCTACTGTGCTGTCCATGCTTTGAGCCTGCATGCGTTGTCAAGGACATCTTCCGCCGCCACCCTGAAGACGCGCCTGGAATTGCACTTTGAAAGGCGATGAGCACCACCTCGCTTCCATCCATTCAGTCCACTATTGCACGGCAGAGGTCCAGTATACTGAGTGAAAGGTATATACCTTTGGAAGGTCCTTCACCATGGCCTTTGCTCAGAACCAGCAGCAGCAATACTACGCTGCCCAGCAACAGCAGCAATACTATCAGCAACAGCAGCAGGCAGCCGCGTACCAGCAACAGCAGCAGCAGCATCAACAAGGATCAGCTATGCAAGGTGTCCAGTCTACGGCTAGCACGAGCAATGGCAACAACATGATGAACAGCGTCAATGCTCCAAGTGCAAGAGGCCCTGACTATGTCGTGTTCGAGCGATTGCCCCAGCAGGCCTTCAGCAGGAGTGGCCTCGAAAAGGCGACTGCTGCAAAGCTCAAGCTTGAGCATTACTACAAGAAGGCTGTTGATGATGTCGTAGAACGTAATACTAGGTGTGTGACGTCTCCTATGGCTTGCTTGCCTTACTTTCAAGCTGACAAGACGCGTCCATCCATCTCCCCGTTGCTACTACTACGCACGTACCTCGCTTCGAAATCCGGGGTGATACAGGCGACATGAACTGGAACAGAAGCTCATCGCAGATACGGTGATGCCAGATAAGGAGAAGAAGAACCAAATACTCGCACTAGGAAGAACAGAGAGTTCCTTCTTGCGTTTGAGACGGACAAGGCTCGGTCTAAAGGACTTCAAGACAGTCAAGGTAATCGGAAAAGGTGCTTTCGGAGAGGTGAGTTGGCTGGTTTTCACATCTCGATTTACGCGTCAAGGGTGTCGCACTGCTTTCTTCATGGAGTCTAGCAATGCTCATGATGCTTCTACCCTTGTGCACCATGTCCCCTCTACCCTTGATCATCCCAATAATTCAGGTACGAGTGGTACAAAAGACCGATACTGGCAAGATTTACGCGATGAAGACACTACGAAAGAGCGAGATGTTCAAAAAGGATCAGGTGAGTACTTACTCAGGAGTTGTTTACTGCAGTCAGGTCCCAAAGGTCTGACATTTGCGCCTCTCTTCTGTGTCTTAGCTCGCACACGTCCGTGCCGAACGAGACATCATGGCCGAAAGCAATTCACACTGGGTCGTCCAACTATACTATTCCTTCCAAGACGCGTCACATCTCTATCTTCTCATGGAGTTCCTACCAGGAGGTGATCTCATGACAATGTTAATCAAATACGATACTTTTTCAGAAGACGTTACTCGATTCTACATTGGTGAAATAGCATTAGCGATAGAAGCAGTACACAAATTAGGTTTTATACATCGAGATATTAAACCAGATAATATTTTAATAGATAGAAGTGGTCACGTTAAACTCTCCGATTTTGGTTTATCCACTGGTTTCCAAAAAATGCATGATTCAACTTATTATCAGAGGATGTTTGAAGGACAACAATCAGCTGCTGAAATGGCTCATAATAGACAATCAGCAAATAATCCTAATAGAAATAGTGTAGCTATTAATGCTATTCATTTAACTACTACAAAAGATCAAATAGCTACTTGGAAAGCGAATAGAAGGAAATTGGCTTATTCTACTGTCGGAACTCCGGATTATATCGCTCCTGAGATGTTAGTCATCAAACTCCAGCTACTTTCGGAAAAGAACTTCTGCTAAGCAAGGAAAATCTTTCGTTCACAGCTTCTTGCAACAAGGCTACTCGTCAGAATGCGACTGGTGGTCTTTAGGAGCTATCATGTTCGAGTGCTTGATGGGATAGTAAGTCATATCAGTCATTTCAGATGCTAGAGAATAGACCTAATCTTTCCGTCTTGTCTTCGTCTTCCAGCCCGCCTTTCTGCTCTGAGAATGCCCACGACACATACAAGAAGATTATTGACTGGCGCAATAACCTATTCTTCGCTGAAGATGGTCCACGACTTTCAGCAGAGGCAGAGGATATGATTAGAAGGTATGTTGTCACCTGTCTGTCAGGACGCCTGAGGGTTGAGATTGCTGATTCTTCCTATTCTTCGAATACGACAGCATGTTGACGGCGCCCGAGACTCGTCTGGGACGTAACTCCTCGGATGAAGTCAAGGCTCATCCCTTCTTCGCCGGTGTTGACTGGAACACAATTCGAAATATCGAGCCGCCTTTCGTGCCGCACCTTAAGTACGCACCTACTCTCCTGCATTTAGTGTCTTCCGGCTGCGCGAGTTGCTGACTTCTCTTCTTATTCATCATTAGGTCAAGCGTGGACACTCAATACTTCCCGGTGGAAGACTTCAACGATGTGCCTGTCGACCAACCTGTGGAGAAGGAAACTGCCGGATCAAACCAGAGAGACCTTGCTTTCCTCGGATATACGTTCAGAAGATACGAAGGACCCAACAGCAACCACTACTAGAGGTAGCCTGATTTGCTCGGTACGATTGTCTATGCATTTACGCGGTCCCACAAAACATTTAGCCATCCTGAGGCTATAGCTTGACGCTCAAATGCTTCCTAAGACTGAACCAAGATTCGGTGATGGTCAGCCAAGACGGACTCTCTTCTTCCTGGTGCGACCATTTGTTCCCTCCGTATCATTCACTTGAATACGCTCTGTATACATACTTTAGTATTATCATCCATGGCTCTTCCGATCTTCCCTTGTAACCTTGCTATTGTCAAAGTCGCGCCTAACATATTACCGTATATCTTTACAACCTTGCCCTCTTGTCTCCATACATAAGATGTAGCTCAACACACTGCCATATGAATTCGACTTCGCATATGTTATGTGGCAGATCGAAAGCTGGAAGCACGTGAGAAGCCGCTCCTCCAGTTTCATGATCCTCGTCTTTCCGGCAACAGCAGCAGCAGTACACAAACAAGCAGACTCAAGCAAGAAAGGAGTGCTGTTTAACCATCGTCCAAGGGACAGGCTCCATCGCTAGCCATGTCAAGTCCGCCTCCAATGCCGCAAAGTGCGGGAATGAGCAGCAATTCAGGCGGCGGATCTTCGAACAACGAGCAGCAGATCCGCCTTCAGATTCTAGCGTCGCTGTTTCCACCTGGTTGTGAGCTGCATATATACTATGTACATCGACGCTATGCTCACTGACTTGATACGTGCTTCCAACCGCCGCTCACAGCTCAACATGGATCATACATTGCGCACCTCAAGACATGGGAAGACGTGCCGGGCGCACCACCTGGTTCAGCGGAGAGCAAGAAGCCTAGATATGTTTTACTAGCAGGTGTGTCTTATATTTGCCTCCCGACACTCTTTCACTTATGTTGGGTCGCTCTGCTCACTCACTTCACTCCCTGCTTGATCAACAGTGACGAGCGATGGTAGACTGAAGCTGCACAAGTCGAAGCGGAACATGAACGGCACGTTCTCCATAGGCAAGACATGGCGCTTTGAAGATGTACAGTCATTGGAGGTCCATGTGAGTGGCTGGTACAGGTTGTTGCCGTCGAGCATATGCTGAAGTGACATGCTGCTTTACACGTGCCCTTCTCTCTTGGGCTATCATTACCTTTCCACAGAAACCAAGACGCAGTACAGCAGGCGGAAACATGGCCGTTCCCTGTTTCACAATATCTATCAATGGGAAGTCATACCTATGGGAGACAGAGTCAGCTCGACAGCAAGACGATTTCCTTATCACCATTGTCCGCTCGTACCGGCAATATCAGAATGGAGAGCAGCCTCGCTTAATTGGATTCCAAGTGGGCGAGATACCCGGCGCTCCGCCTGCATATGAGTTACCGGTACAGGCAGGGGGGATGGCTACGCCAAGCGCTGCCCGCTTTGGTACCTCGCTCCCTACACCTGGTCCGCCACGACCTGGAACGGCGCACTCGGTCTTGTCAAATGGATCGAGTCGATACGAAGGTGTGCCTCCACACGTCATGCCTCAAGCGTCTTCATCAACGGCTCCTCTTCCGCCGACGTTTGCGGACCTCGCTCAGCAGCAACAAGGATCATCTGGAAATCGAGCCGCCAGACTACCTTCGACTGGCTCGGCAATGGATATGTCCAAAGACAGAGGCAACTCACCTCCCAACTTTGTTACGCCATTCCAAGACCAACAGCAGCCGCCTCGTGGACCATCTCCAGCCGGTCAGTCTGTGAGAAGGCAAGGTTCCATCGGCAATCTTGCAGGACAGCTGCCTCCCACTTCATCAAGACCACCTTTGCCGATACCGCAAGCTACACCTCCGCAATCTTCGCATTCGCATCCGATACCACCGTCAACGTCTTCTTCAGGAGGTCTTGCGCCGGACAGGAAAGCTGGCACCAGTCAACGCAGTGCGACTCCAACGAGGCCGCATATTGTCCCGCCCGATCAACCGTTCATCCGCCGAGGGAGCCAGCCAGCAAACCTACGCAGTGCGGATCCGAGAACACCCAATACAGCTACAACTATCGATGAAAGTACAGCAGCGGCAAAAGCAGCGGCTTTGCTTGGTCAAGATAACAACTTGGAAGACGACAGCGATGTCATGCTTACGAATGTAGAAGAAATGCTTGAAGGGCTCGAATGGGGTGCAGTTGCACATGGACACAGTGCAGATGAACTGGAAAAGAGGTTAATGGGAGAACTGAACGCTCTTGAAGCGGCTGGAATACATGCCATCATCGAGAGTGACGACCGTGTGAACGATGTCATCCGTTACCTGGACAATGCGCTGGCAGACTTGGATAAGATGGATCTGATGATCAGCCTGTATAAGACGCATCTTAATGTAAGTCCGGGCAGAAGCTTTATCACTCTGGAGTTAGAAGCTGACAAATGTTTTGTGCTCAGGCTGTGTCCGACGACATCAATCATATCGAATCTCAAAATCAAGGACTGCAACTGCAGTCAAGCAATCAAAGAGCTTTGCTAGCAGAGTTAGATAGCAGACTCGGCAAGTAGTCCACCAGTCAATTTCCAAGCCATATATCTGTGTATCATGCAGACAGGCATATCTTGTCTTGAAACAGTTTCAAGATTTGTACATCTCATCTATCAAAGATCGTTGCGATACATACAAAACGAGCATCCACTCTGTCATGCATCATCCTTCATCGGCATGCAAGGCTCACCTAAGCGGGCGAAGCTTCTTCAGGGGAGGTCTTTATGGCTGTTGCAGCATCGACCTTCTCTTCCGAGACGACGGGAACAGGAATGTGTTCTTCACCAGGTGCCACGGTTTGGCAAGCCACTTCGTTGCCCGAAACGTTCGTGGTCTTCAGGTACATTTCCTTGTACTTGCCATCCATCTTCATGAGTTCGTGATGCCTTCCTTTCTCCTTGAGCTCACCATCCTGCAAGAACAAGATAAGGTCGCTTCGATAGGCCAAGTGGAACTGGGGTCAATGTCAAATACCGGTCAGTTTAGATTCCATAGGAACATATGTGCACTTACTCGATGGGTAACGGCAATGATCGTCCTTTCACCACGGCTGTTCATGAACTTTTCGAAAATACTGGCTTCGCTTCTACAAACGAAAGCACGGGATTTCAGCATCTTTACATAAGTAGACTGGTACCGGGACTTACAAAGGATCCAATGCGCTGAGATGTCCTTATCTGAGTCAGTGTACACATCCGATAGACCCATCAACGAACCGAATTACGCTGAAAATTCGTCTAGTATGACTGCAACTTTTTGTGGTCAGCTTTTTTGAAGGGTCCCATGAGTTCGACAAAATCTCCGAACCTAGATCTGCCGAGTTCCTCAAAAACGATCGAGCGAGAACGATTCTGTCGGTTGTTAACATCAGTCTTTAATAGGGTGAAGCTGTGCAGATAGCCTGAACCTACTTGGACCATTCTGTCAATCACCGGATCACTATGCGTCAACACCGAATTCGCAGATTTATGTATGACACGACGCTTACCTCCTCCGGAAAAGTTGGCAGTGTCTGCTTGATTCTTCTTTTCCTCTTCTTCGGCTTTCTTCGCATCATACCCTTCCGCTAACACGACGTCTTCATCCTCGTGTGCATCCGGTAATTCCTCTTTGGCGCCTACAGCAGTCCATTTGTTCAGACCGATAATGTCCTCGTCGCTCAATGATGCAGACCGTACGCTATCTAGATTGTACAATGTGTCGATGTCCGTGCGAGGGTCATCATCGTCATCGTCCTCGCTGCCATCGCCTAATCTCGCTTGGCCTCTCTTGTACATTTCGCCCTCGTCCCATTGCTGCGCTCTTTTAACTAACATATCCACGGTAACCGCATTGTCAGAGTAATGCCTGTCCTCGAGCTCGGTGTCGATGCCCTGCAGATGCAAACTAACATCAGTGTCGAGATGGACATGAGCTTCTGCGAACCTACATGCTTGAACTTCTTTATGATCTCATCTGCTCCACTGTCTTTAATAGCTTGTTGAATCTCTTCCTCCGTAGCGTCCAAACGCCCGAGTTGTATGAATTCCCTGCGGACCGATGGCTCAATAAGCAACAGAGACTACGGTTGAAAAGGTCAGCGCCGACTCACCTGATCGTAAATCTCGGCTTGTCTAAGATTGGAGGCCTGCGTTAGTAGTTCTACGCGGGCGGCACAAGTAAGAAGCTGAAGGGCAATACCTGTCTTTTGGAAGAGGAAACTGAAGGAAGGTGTAGTCAGTAAATTTGCCCACCAAGGGCAGACAGTCGGCGTACCTGATATTTCGATACAAGTCATTAGGATCGTATCGCTTGATGTCAATGCCATTGATGAGAATTCTCCCCTCGTCTGGGTCGTGTAGCCGAACGAGCAAGGCGATTAAAGTAGACTTTCCACTACCTGAAAATCCTACTATCGAGCAAAGCTGATGTAAAGGTCGTCAACAGCGAATCTTAGAGGGGTTTGTAAGAGATGCCTAGCTTTCTTACCTGACCGGCCCCGATTGTGAAGCTGATGTTGCTTAAAGCTTTCTTGTATTTATTGGGATACGTAAAGCTGACGGACTGGAATTCTGATGAAAGCAATTAAGAATTAGGAGCTGCAAAAGCCGGCGAAGAAAGGAGACTTACCTATCGTCATCCCAGAACTACGCAGACTAGGACTGGTGGCAGTGGAATGCGAATCGGAAATCATAAACTCGGGCTCAATGACTGCGGATGAAGCCTTGTGGGTTTCGCCTGGAGGCCCCTGGAATACAGGTTGCCGCACGGTTCCAGGTGCCGGTCTGTAGGTGATTGGTACTGCGTTACGTCGGAGTAAAGGTTTCAGGTCCGACAGGGTATAATACTTCTCAATTGGCGAAAGAGTGTCGAACAACGCTTGCGAATGCCGGAAAACTTTGAGGATACCGTAGCTGAAACCCCAGGTAGCTGTTTGTAGAGCATTGAGATCGTTTATCACCGTTGATGCATCTATAAGCGCCGAGCTTGGGGTTTTGATAGCGTTTACAGCTAGTCTGTAATGCAAGTGGTAAGCTAAAGGTTGTCTGTTGCACGCGAATAGGCTCACAGTAAATACAGGAAGGTGCCATTCATCTTCTCCACTGTCTTGTAGGCAAGTGACTTCCAAGGATGCAACACGTCGTCATCCCACATATTGGGTTCACTTGGGCTCGCATCTCCAACCGCTTCCTGCGCTTTCTGGTATTCTTGAAAATAGTACTCTTGAAGGCTTAAGACCTGTCAGCAGACATACATCAGTGAGGTCAGCATTGAATTTTTAAGCAGATTGTTGCGCGTCCTACCTGATCCTGAGCATCTGCCCTGGTGCTCGCGTCTACCATGATTTCGCTTCTTCTGTAATTTTCATCTGTGATCGCAGTAACAGTTTTGGTCCCAGTGAGGATATTGCCCATATAACGTCTGAGCACGAAGGCTAGTTTGACTACAAAGCTCCAGGTAGCGAGAGCACTTTTGTGTGTCGAAGTGATTCTGAGGATTACCGATACAGTCCACATTATATTTGTCACATCATTGACAAGGCCAGAAGCCTGCGTAAGAAGAAACGACTGATCCCATGGCTTTGCCAAAAGCGCGTTTGCGGTTTTGAAGTGAGCAATCACTATGGTTCGGCTTGACTTGTTAACGACGACAAAGAGGGAGATCGTTATAAAGGATCGCTCACCTTTCTCGTTGGCCAATGTGACGCTGTCTAGACCAAGCCTTGCTCTCATTATGCGCTCCTGCATTGAATGTTCATTTCGTGAGCAGTGCCATAGTAATTTGTACGAGAGCACTCACTCTCAGGTAGCTGGAATATCGGTAACCCAGTTTGGCTCGATTGTCCGTGATCGTTTGTTCCAAGCTCTGAGAATCAACCTATTCAGCATTGCTTATCGAGACATGGCGCCTTTTGCAGCTCACCTGCTCCAGGACAAAGCCACCCAAATCTCTTACTACTGTACGTACCACGGCAGACCAATCCATATTGCCAGTCCGGATAGCCTCGATCACAACGGCTCCCAGATCATATCTTGCGTTACTCCGAGTAATCGGTATCATCGTTTTCATCAGCAAGTCACCAAGTAAGACTGAAGCATGTATCAGCGAATCCTGAGAGCTGAGTAGTGTTTCGCATCTTACATGCAGCAACCCTTCTCTTTCCAAGTTTAGGCAATATCTCTGCTGTAAAGCGCGCAACCACAGGAGCTTTACGTCGTATCTCGAGGTAGGCACTTCTTATACGTTTGATTGTAGACTTCTTCGCGGACTTTTGAGAACCTAGCCGCTCGACAATCTTTCGGAAGAGTGTCAGGCAAAGCATGCAGCGGTTCTGCAGGGTCTGAATCCTTACATGATAGAGGGCATTGTACTTGTGCACTTCATACATGAAAGAGTACTTCGGATGCTTTCGTATATCTTTCTTCTCAGTCTTTGGTGCATCTTGACCTACTGACTTCTCGCCTTCCGGAGCTGCCACCTTGTCATCAATGGCTGTGACATCGACGAGGGCAGCTTCGGCTTTGGCATCGCCTTCTGCAGACATGCTACTTTGTCGGTATATAGCAGGTACTAGATGAAAGCCAGTGTTTCTGTCGTCCTCTTGAGCAGTGTCAGCGCGATTTGCGATGGGACTGCGAGCATAGAGAAGAGAGTCGTCAGTTTTCTTTCAGCGGTGAGCGAGCTCTGCGTCGTACGCCAGACAAAGGCCAACTTCGCCCTGTTGACAAAAGCTTTTGTAGGTACTGTAAAACGGGTTGCCAAGTCGTCGCACGTCTTGAACATAGTCCCGGCTGGCGCCCGAGACGCGTGAGCGAGCTTTGGCCACAGAGCAGAAATGCCCTCAAGCACAATAACCCAGACTGGAACTGCAAATGTGTATAAACTGAGAACTTTATTGCTGATAATCGAGACCGATGGCACTCCTAACGCGCAACATGGTCTCTTCCGCCTTCTCTTCCGCCTTTTGTCTGCCTTGACGCTCGACCGCGTCCAGGTAGCTTGGGTCTGCCTTGAGTCGCGCAAATTTGTCTTGAAAATCTCGGAGCACAGGTTCTAATGCATCGGCAGCAGTTGTCTTGAGCGCCTTCATGCTTTTACCCTCGAAGCTTTTGACGAGCTGCTCAGGCTGCGTATCCGTCACTCCAGCGATTATATCGAGCAAATTGGAAACTCCCGGTCGATTTCTTGGATCGTACGTGATCTCGGTCTGAGAATCGGTCACCGCTGTACGGAGTTTATCGCGCATCTCGGCAGGCGTGTCGGTGAGCATGATCCGCGTCTTCGGATCTGGATTTGATTTTGACATTTTTGACGAGGGATCTCGTAGATTGAGGACTCTGGCTTGCGGAGCTGGTCGATGGCATGCATCAGTTTTCTACTCACTTTCCGTTACGCATGCAGGCTGGGATAGAACGCACTAAACACGTGCCTGGGAATCGTGAACAGATCAGGCTGGAATTGTCGGTTGAAGTATTGTCCCAAATCTCTTGTCAGCTCGATATGCTGTTCCTGATCTTCTCCTACTGGGACCTCAGTCGTACTATAGAGAGCGCATTTCAGTGCTTCTTTGCATACAATGGTGTTGAATACTGCTGGCTTACTTGTAGAGCAACACATCCGCTGCTTGGAGAACAGGATATGCGAATAGTCCCAAGTGCAGCATGGACTCATCTACTTCGTCTTCTGAGTTGGCATTTCTCATGGTTGCCAGTCGCGACTGAGGAGAGGGACGACATCCGCTTTTCAGGAAGCTATTACAGATTCGCAACTCCAGTGCTCACCTTCCAAGTCGTCATACGTTGTAGTCTGCCAAATGGCGCCAAGCAGTTCAAATACCAAGCGAGTTCGGCATGCTGCTTGACTTGTTCTTGACGGAAGATGGTACAGCGTTGCGGGTCCAAACCAATTGCAAGCAGAGCAGCCATCATATCGCGGCTTTCTTGCCTCAATCTAGCAGGATCTTGTGGTAATGTGATCGCATGTAGGCCGACTACGGCAAAATAGATAGAATCGATCTCTCCTGCTTCATCCTGCAGCTTTACCCAATTTTTGAGCGCACCCAGGTAATTTCCTAACTGGCGGCAAGAAATGGCAAGCCGTCAGCGCATACTATAGCTGATGGCGGATTCGAAGTTCGCTTGCATGTGGAATGCCAGTGGGCTGTATACCCGAAAATATCACTCGCTGGTCGGCAGCTCTTCCTTTGCCTTTGCTGCTTTTGACGGCTGAAGTGGCCGTACTCAGTCCACGCCGTAAGGACATATTTGGCGCTTGAACGCAAAGCTAGCAACTTGCAAGGCTGTAAGAGGTGGTATTTGAAACAACAGATGTGGTGTCCTGAAGCCGAAGATGTGTCTGCATCTCTGGGCCGCTGTTGCTCCCTCCGATCATCCACCCTTGACCGGCATTCCGAAGCTCGAGGAGAAGCTCCGCTCTGCTCTAACATCACAGCAAGAGCAGACATGGCACCCATAGAGATAGATGATGATGACGACGACGAGGTCTCCAGCCTGGTCCAGACCACGACCGCGCGCAATGCCCGCGAATCTTCAAGACGATCACTGTCACGAGCCTCTTCGGTGGCCAGCAGCAACAAGGGCGGAGCAAGTCACGCTGCAACACGTGCATCAGGACCTTCCGGAGGCGCAGTAGCATCGACTTCTCGCTCTGTACGAGCTCGTAGCTCCGTTTCGGCGACTCCGGATCCTGCTGGTGCCTCCGAACAATCAGGGCTTCCAGGCTACGAGGTCGAGCTAGACACTCCAACGATTGCTGCGTACAACTCCAGGGGTGCAATACAAAGCAATGGCAGCAATGCACAGACACCTCCGCCAAAAGCGAAGGCCAACCCGAAGAGAGCAGTACTAGACCCCAAGGCGCAGGCAGAGCTGGCTCGCCGCAGGCAGCAAGAAGACGAAGCGGACGACTTCTTTACCCACAAGCCAACTCTGAGCTTCAGAACGAAGAAACCAGCGAGCAAAGCTGTGTCTCAGAGGCCTAACAGTAGGCTTCCGGCGCTCACTCCACCCTTCTTGATACCATGACTGACCTTCATTGATGTTCTGCAGGTGCTTCCACTTCCGCACTTGTGGCGCCGCCAGCGGAAGATACGCAAAGGACGAATGCCAGCGCCTCCCCTCCAGTCTCGACAAGCAAAGGCAAAGGTCGTGTCATCGAACTAGATGATGACGATGACGATAGTGTCAGCTCGGACAGCTCTTCAGGCAGTTCTGAAGATGCCGAATCCGATCCGTACAACACGAAGCGGCCACAGGCTGACAAGAAACCCAAAAGCAAGAAGAAGAAAGCACAGCCTGAAGCCCGAAGATTCTCGTAAGCACTACTACTGCGAGGCTTTTGGGCCACCCGTACTAACGTCCAACTGCGTGACCCTTCAGCCCTCAAAAGCGATTAGAACCGGATTATGACTCGTCCTCCTCATCTTCGTCTACATTGTCCTTCGCTTCCAACTCATCAATACAGCGTGTTCGAAAGGACAAGCATCAAGGCAAAAGAAAGAAGCCCAGTCCGCCGCCAAAGCGCGAAAGGAGTCTTTCACCGATTGAGACTTTAGACTCCTACGTACTTGCCCATGCGCTACATGACGTCCGTAGAAAGCATAATGCTCGTCAACCCGATATTTTAGCGGACGTCAGTATAGATGGCAACGACCTCATATCGGCAGGCAATATTGCAGGCCCAAGTGCAAGCACGAGCCGGCTAGACGGCAGTATCTTGTCACCACCACCTGAGGCACATCTCGGCAGGCAACTCAGATCGCCCTGTGCTGGTGCATCAGACACTCTCCAACCTCGAGCAACAAGCTTTTCTCTTACTCCTTTACCGGAAACCCAGCCGCAGACTGAGGAGGAAATGGAAGCCAAGTTTGGGAGAGCCATACAGATCAGGGTGGAAATGGTGTATGATCCACGACTGCCCATCACAGATCTCAACCGTGAGCAGGTCAAGAAGTTCGAGAGCGCGGTTGTTGTCAGGACCCGTGAAGTAAGTAAACCTTTTGGTCTACAATCCTGGGTTCCTTGCTAATGCAAATTTGCGACACAGAGAGAGACGTTTCACAGACTGTTTACGGCTATCAGTAACTTCAAGGTGAGAGCTAATTGTTGCTGATTGTATTTCTTGGCGACTAATGCATATTCGCCGACTCAGTCATTACCTAAAGATCAGCTGGCATTTACGTACAATGGCAGGACTGTATTTCAGTCAGGCTCTCCGAGTGCTGTCAAGATCATTTCGAATGCAACGTTCAGTAGGCTGTTTATTTCCTGATGTGCATTTCTACTCAAGTCTGACTGTTTCGCGTTTCGTAGAGGGTTACACAAAGGATGTGCTAGCGTATGTCAAGCAGCATGGTGAAGCCGTGCTACAACGGCATAACGAGGATCTCGCCAAGGCAGCCGCAGGTGGTTCTGAAGCAAGTCAAAGCAGTTCCAGCTTACAAAGTGGTGTCGCTTCTGCTGCATCAAACGCCGCTGGACTCTCAGCTGGTGATCCGGTCGCGAACGACGGTCAGACAGCACTCGAAGGGTCAAACCAAAGTCCTCAAGCACCTTCAGCGCCGCCGCTTCGCCTGACTATACGAGGAGGGCCGGACCAAAAGGTACTCCTGGCCATACCACCTACCAAGACAGTATTGAGTGTAATCAAAGCATTCCTAAGAAAATTTAAGATTGATCAAGACAAGGCTGGACAGTGCAAGCTGCTGTTCGATGGCGAAGAGATGGATCATGACACACAGCTAAAGGATACAGATGTAGAAGATGAAGACACCCTTGATGTCAAGGTTCCGGCTGCTTGAGTAAACGATGGCCAAGGGACCAAGCCGTTTCAAGCGCATCTGTTAAGCGCCTCCGCCTTCAAGCCAATATTGCAGAGGGGCACCTGCTCAGACAAGGGTCCGCTGTTTAATAGCCTACAAGTATTCAAAAAAGGGCGCGTGGCACAATTCTGTAGCGCAAGATCAAGTGACGCGACAAGTATGCTCAAGCAGGATCCTTACATGCGTCTCTGTTCTGACAGCCCACTCTGGCCATCTACTGTCGCGGCGGTCGCCGACTCAGGTGATCTAGGCCAGTCTCGGGCATCATTTGGGTAGTACGATGCTGTTGAAGATGAGCTTACACTGACGAACTGCCCAAGGATCCTAGCCGATGACCCGCAGGTTACTCCCTATGAGCCGACTCACGCGCATTGTGGAGCTTGCAGTTTGCCTCCCCCATAACTTACTCCCATACTTCACAAAGAGAGCATACTATCAAACAGCGTCAATATCGTCCTTCATTTGAAATCAGACATCCCCAACAGCCATAGAGTCTTATCCTCTATCAAAATGAAAGCCGCCACTTACACGACATACCTGACTGGATTTACAGTGGCCCTTTCACAAGCTTTCGCATTGGAATGTGTTTCCAGAGGAGACAACGAATATTCCTACTGCTATCAGATACCTTCCGGTGCCAGCAAGTGTGCTGATAAATCGTTTCCAACGATCATTTGGCTCAATGGCATTAGCTCATTCTGGGTGAAGCCAGAGACGGAGTTGCTGGCTGACGTCCGTAGACGGGTGAGATGTTGTTCTTCTGTTGCAGTAATAATCAGCTGAACCCTAACCCACATCGTGATTTGTGAAATAAAGGCAACTATAGATGGTATCGGCCAAATCATGGGAGCACCCGGTTCACCTCTTTACCAACGCCTTGCTCAGGACTTTCTCGTCATTATCCCTGTCTCCGATGATGCAAAATCCGAGCACTATCACCCCGACGTAAGTTATGGAGCGCTGAGATACTGGCTTGACCGTCGACTTGACCCCTGCGGCTCATTCCCCTTAGAGGGTCAACAAAGTCATCGGAGAGGTCGATGCTTTGCCCTCAACCCAAAGAGACAAGCAAGCTACATTTATACTTGGACATTCTGCTGGCTGTCGCGGGGCTATCCGATACGCTATCGAAAATCGAGAGGTCAGTACATCCAGGATAACCACGACTTTCAAGCGTACTTTGAGCTGACCTCTGAACGTTCCGGCAGAACGTTGCAGCTTTATCTTGTTCCGCAGGCGGAGCAGAGAAAATGCCCTTCGACAAAGTAGTTGACGAGAATTTCTACGGATATCGTCTCCTCAAGGATTCTATAGCAGAAACTTGGGGCAGGCTGATTAACATAGTCACTTTACCAGTATGGCTGCATCATGGCACTGCAGACACACTAACAGTGAAATCGGACTGTCCAAACGGTGCACCTGTAGACACTGTGGGAAGACTTGTCGAGCTCGGAAGCCATGTTACGGTTCCCATGCAGCCGCTAGTTGGGGTTGATCACAACGGCATGTCTATGGCACCCTGGACTGGACAAGGTGATAACATATTGGACTGGCTCGTTAAGAATCGACGAGGTGGAGCTTGCAATGCTCAAAAAGTCCGAAAGCTCGGTCGAGCTGCAATGTGGCCAGGCAAAGCTTCTCTGGACGATTTGGAGAATCCGATGTGAAGATGTCCCCGTCACTGCCCATGCCGTCATGTCCGAAACTGAAGCAGCTTCATAATTCCTTCGTTCAAGAATGGATCTGAAGGCTGCGGTGAACCACCGAAGACTGCACTCAGCAGATGCCGTCCTAGATCAGCTTTGCAATCTGCTTTTTTACATATACCATGAATCGATTCGTCGAACTATATACCAAATTATCAATCTGTTCATTGAACTATACGCCTAACAACCCTTCATAGCCTGTTCCGCCATACCCCACTTTTGATGACACCAGCACCAAAGAACGATGCGACATAAAGAATGATAGACATGACCCTTAGAAATATTTGTAGCGATTGTCGACTGCTGGCGCATCCTGTTTCTGGCCGTTCGTCGCAAGCCGTTTGCCACCGCATGGCCAGATTGCCGTGAGCAGCGCCTGTAAGCAGGTCTTGACTTTAGGCTTTAGGCTTGCAAGAAGAAAGAGGCCATCGGGACATGAAACGTGCTATCAGAGCCTCCTCACGCTCCATGTGCTTGCGGCATCAGTATAAGTGAGGCAGACCCGCAATGATGCTTGATGCTTCTCGGACACCTGCTGGCGGAAGGATAAGCGACAAGAGAGCTCGACGAACATACATACAGGCAGGACACATGCGATGTTGACGGAGAGGCATAACGAGGAGGTGATATCGTGGCGAGCATGCATCAGGAATTTGGCTCGAGGCATGCTCTGCTTGTCTCCCGAAGATCTCGCACTCCTCTGGCCCCCATTCACCGCTGCAGGGAACGTGGGAGATCTTTGCGACCGCGGAGGACAAAGCTGCAAGGAAGCAAGGCACGGTTGCGATAGCAGTTCATGTCCATTCTCCTTCTAACTAACATTACATACACACTCATCCTCTTCTTCTTCGGCTCCGTTCGCTGCAGCAGCATCTCGCTCTCTTTTCAATTCACACTCTTTTTCACCGCTCTTTACCACTAGCCATGCACGCACCAGCTCTGTTGTCCTTGTTCGCCCTTGTAGCCTCAGCAACAGCAAAATATGAATGCAACAAGACTCCTGGTCCCGATACACTCCCTTACTGTGTCAACATGCCCGGCAAGATCCCCGCAGACAGCGTGAATGGCAAGCTACCCACCATCCTCTACCTTCCAGGATCCGGTGCTTTCGGCAGTGCCAACGACATTGCGACTTTGGTGAGTACACCATGACAGCTCTCTGTACCATGTTGTACCTGGCTGACCATGTCACATCCCTCTATCTACCCATTAGAGCACCTACGATGGCATTGGCAAGCTATTGAGCAATTACCGCAACGGAAACTTTTCCGATGTCACCAAGCTCGCTGCTCAGCGTTTCATCACAATCATTCCAATTGCTCCAGCTGTACGCGTGGATGACACCAGCAAGCCTAATAAGCACTACTTGCCAGATGTGAGCGCAATCTCTATACCAGGACTCGTGACTACAAAGATTTGGCTTGAGCTAATTATGTTCTTCATCTTCTACTTCTACAGTACGTCAACAATGCTTTTTCACAAGCTGCGATCCAGTATCCTGTAGATCACAATCGTATCTACACTGTTGGATACTCGGGAGGATGCAGGGGTTTATTCCGCTTTAATGAGCAGTATCCAAATGTGAGTGTGTCACATACGCATGTCAGCAGAACTCAAATTCTGACTGCCTTTTATGCTTTCTCTTGTGTCTTTAGCGCCCAGCTGCAGCCGTTTGCGTCGCTGGAGGTGCCGAAAAGGCAGGAAGTCAATACCTGGTCCAGCATCCCGTTCCAGAAACTTGGACGGGTCTGAAAGATGTAATCAATATTCCCACTAGGATCTTCGCCGGCACCCGTGATACGACGGCTCCAGAAACACCTATCGAAACCTACCTGCAACTACTGGAGTTGGGAAGCACCGTCACGGAAGGTCAAATCCTGGACAATGATCATGAAGGATTACAGACTGAACCTTTCACTGTTGAACTCCTTGAATGGCTACTAAGCAAGACTTTATAGAAAGCCTCGACGCGACTGTGCTCTGGGCAATCAATCATAGACACCTTCGGATGCTGGAGAGACCCCTCCACCGAGCTTTGGAGCCCTCACCATTCCGGTGAGTAAAATACCGCTCGTTCTCCAAGCGTGCCCCCAAAGTCTCGCCTTTTGTCGACTGCTGTGCGATAGCACAATGAGCACAACAGATCACAACAATCACAATAGATGGAAGCTGACTACCACACAGTTCTTCAGTGATTATGGGTATGCCGACAGGAGAAAACGCGTGAGATCAGCTCACAGCAGCCATGTTCCTGATTTCGTTCGATCCTCTCGCATGCTCTTCAAGTAATTACATGCCTACATAGTTGCTATGCCACCATCTTAGACGCAGAAGCCTTAATCGGCAATGCAATACCATACGATGCTCCGATGGTGGTCAGTAGAGGAGGAAACATACTTGCCGAGCCCTTGGTACGATCGTCGGATCGCACATAGGGGTGATTGACGAGCCACCAAGCTAAGGTCCAAGGTGGCTTGTACATTCACGTGAGATCAGCACATTCTCATTACAGCGTGCCATCTCTATATGACATGATTTCTTTCCTTTCGCCCGCTTTGTCTCGCTTTCGCTGTCCGCCTCTAGTCCATTTACTTCTAATCCCACCTCTTTGCGCCCAATCTTCTCAGGTTCCGCATACTCAGGCACGTCGAACAAGCCCTACATTCATTTCACTCTCTTTTTGTTTCCAAGAACCGAACGAATGCGAGCACATTTTTCTGCTGCACTGGTTGCGGCTGCAGCGTGCCTGATTGAAGTGGCAACAGCAAGATACGAATGTCACCCTGAGCTCATAGCTGGTCAATATCCTTTCTGTGTCAATGTACCCGATACTGTCACTCATGAACATCACGATGGCCGTTTCCCTACTGTCCTGTACCTTGGTGGATCAGGTACCTTTGGCAGGCCGGACGATATCGAAACATCGGTAAGTGGATATCTCGCCAGATCAGCCGGAGTACATGCCTTAAGGCTACATTTAACCATAGCTGACCTTGATGTTGTTGATTTCTCCATCAGACTACCTGGGACGGACTAGGCAAGATCCTCCATGATTATCGTCAAGGAAACAGATCCGACGTCGCTCAACTCGTCGCTGAACATTTCGTAACAATCATTCCGATCGCGCCTAAGAAGAAACCTGATGGAACAGTCAATAAGCATTATAGACCAGAAGTATGTGTGGCTCTACTGCATGTGTACCTCCTTATTGCGCTTTATTGATGCGTCATCTCTCTTCGACTTTCAGCACCTCGACAAGATCGTGGCATATGCTTTGGGCAACTATCCTATAGACTTGAAGCGCTTCTATACCGTTGGGTATTCTGCAGGATGCCGTGGTGTCATACGCTACAATGTCTTCCGTCCTTTCGTGAGCCATTTATTCTGCCAGCTTTTCATCCTCAACAGGAACCTTATGCTGACGGGCTTATTCGGCTCATAGTTTTCGGCTGCCGCCATCTGTGCCGCTGCTGGAGCAGAGAAAGCCGATGGTCAGTATATTCAGCAAGATCCCGAACCTGAGACCTTCTCCAAGCTTGACCGCATCACCTCACTTCCGATCAATATCATCGGTGGTACCAACGACCAGACAGCGCCAGTCGAGCCAAAGCAGACCTTCGACGAGCTCTTCAGATTGGGTAGTCGAGCTGTCACAATGACGTTGTACGACAGTGACCACGAAGGTCTACAGACGGAACCTTGGACTGCAGACTTGATGAAGTGGCTATGGAGTCAAAGCAAAGGCGTAGACGGTCAGAGGGATTCCGAGCTATATCGCAGATCACTCAAGAGTCACATTCGATCCGGCAAGGAGAGGTTCAGGAAGAGCAGGGCTCGCATGTGAAGAGGTGAAGGACTCGAGCGCTGGCGCCTACGTTCTTGGAGTGATAAGGACACTTGCTTATACCGGACTTACTGGGAGACTGGATATACCCCGACGAGCCTTCTGTGGTGGATGGAACATTGTAAACAGCGGCTAGCTGGTTAGTCATGCTGGTAATGAAGGGCAATCTTCAGGAATATTCGCTGCAGAGACAGTGTCCCCTACGGACAGCTATCTGGACAGCCAACTGATCACGAAACCGTAGTAGAGATGGTCCGCTGATGACATATCTGTTAACTTTACAGTGAGAAAATACTCTCTTGCAGTGAAAAGTTCCAATAGGCTTGCGAAGGCTAAGAGCAACAACATCAGACAGAGATGTACGCTGCTTTTCAGAATAATCAACAACAGCATCTGAGTCAAAGAGAAGGAGTAACGGAAAACGAGTAAAAGGTTTGCATATAGGAACGATTTTGTACGAGCAGGGAGAACAAGTCTCTACCCTACGCCAGGCGGCTAGCAGCGTCTTTTCATAGATGTTTTTGCTGTATCAGCGGAGGAACGACGGTCTTGTCTCTTGTTTGCAGTGCGGATTTGAGACCAGGTTGGGATTTGCATAGTTTTCATCCGATTTCAGTCTTCGGATCTTCGAACGAATAGATTGAGTGAACCATCATGTTTTGACTCTAATGATTCGGGTATCAGGCGAGGAGGCGATCTCGAAGCATTGAGATCAGTCTCTCGCCTATAGGGCAGCTGAGCTCGAGCTTAGTGCATATGTGACGGGAAGTGGCATTTATTTTGCTTGCATCTATCGAAATAGAGGAATTTATCAGCTCGCGCCCTCTTCAGACTCAATAAAGTAAATACCAAACCGAAGAGCTTACCTGGAACCTTGAGGGCATTTATGACCAAAGACGCATTCATCTCCGCTTGCGCATGGTTGACCAGTCTTTCGGTAGACGCAAGCAGTCTTAGCCGCTCCTTGACGCATTTCATCGAGCTGTCTGGAGCTGAGTTTATAGGTATGTGCATAGTTGCACTTCGGATTGGTACACCCCTTTACAGTCAGGTAGAATTGATTGCTAAGAGGAATGGTATGAAATCAGCTCTTTCGCCGCGCAGTGAGCATTCAAGACCGCACGCGACCTACCAGGGCGGGATCTTCTGTCTACATAGAGAGACTGTAGGATCCAAATGTACACTCTTCGCTGATCCTTCATTATGTACTGGAACCGCTGACAAGAATCAGCCAAAAAATTCAGCAATAACAGCCGATGATCACCTACATGTAGCTGATTCTTCTTTTTTCTTGACACCTCCACGAGTTCTTCGTGATCTTGTGGGCGATACAGAAGTATCATTCCTAGAAGCAGCGGAAGGTGAAGTTGACATTATCGGACTTGACGGTGACGGTGGAACCTTCGCATTTGGCAAAGGTGCCGCAGGAGTCGATGGCACAGCAGCCGGTGGGACTGCTTCTTTACTTCGTCCTTTACGAACTATTTCAGCCCACATATTGCCTTTCTCCTGGACCTTCTCTTCGATTTTGGGCTCGAGCTTTTCTTCAGCCTTTTCTTCGACCTTTTCTTCGACTTTTTCCGGTATCTTTTCTTTCTCCTCCTTGACAAGCTGGCCAGTCCATATGTTTGGGCACTACAGAGCACGCATAGCATCAATAGACATCCGAGTGAGTGTTGTATGGCACTTACGTCGATGCGCGGGAAGAGGCTGTCAAAATCAGTCTCTGCGAGGTCCTTAGTAATCGTCTCATTGCCAATGTATATCTTGCAAACATCGTCTTTGAGTTCTTTGATAGCATCTTGACTCTTCTTATCAGCCGCATTTGACTGTAAAAGTACGAACTTGCTGAGTAAATTATCGCCATTTCCGCAACTCCGCGATATCGTAGATAATGACGAGGCGGATGTGAAAGACCGTCTATGGCGCATGAATGGACTGGTACCGTTGTTATGAGCACTGTGACCGGTATGACCGTTTATACTTGATTCATGAGCTGAATCGAGTGCTTGCTTGATGTGAGGTAGGAGAAGGTTGCTAGTCGCCCCAGGAGCTAGTGTAGTATAGACTTTCTTGACTTGTGGCAAGGGCAGGAAAGAGCTTAATAGGCCTGTAGATAACCACGAAGATGGTCATATCGAAAAGGTGTCAGGGCCAAACGCAGAGTGCCAGCATCACTTAAAGAGTACCCGCTACTCACTCTGAGCCTTGTCTAGGCCCCCCGTCTCTATCAGAAGTGCGTCTTTACCACTTTCGGAAAATCCATCCTTGAAGTCACGTGAGTAAGTCTGTAAGGGGAAGATTTTCGGATCACGTAAACCAATCTCCGAGGAAGCCATATAGAATGTAAGAGATGAGCTCACAGATGAAGGTATCCATATCATGAGTATGCGTGTGCTCCCAGCTTGCCGTTCATCTACTAGTAGTGCGGCCTCGTCAACGTGCTGTCTGAGGAGCTGCATACAATCTCGTGCTGCATCCTTGCCGCCCTGGAGAGTGTTCGGATATTGCTTAGGACAGAATTCGAGGTCTGCAATGCATGCTATGCAGATGGAGTCTGATGATTTGAGCGAGACGTATTCGTCTTCCTAGTAGTGTGCAACAGCAGTGACAAGTTAGCTCTTCTCCTGGCGCTTCCATATCACGCTGAGTGTGAAACCACCGTACCAGGGCTCTATATGCAAGTTCCGTCGACCGGAGGCGCTTCTTGATGATGGAGAGCTCCAGCTGGAGGTCAAGCACAGTCTGGCTGTCCATC
This sequence comes from Cystobasidium slooffiae, assembly GCA_019775285.1. Lineage (NCBI taxonomy): Eukaryota > Fungi > Basidiomycota > Cystobasidiomycetes > Cystobasidiales > Cystobasidiaceae > Cystobasidium > Cystobasidium slooffiae. The sequence continues at coordinate 545,674 of JACWFZ010000002.1, forward strand.
TCATCCTCGCTCAATACGTAGATCCCGTCATCGTCGTACTCGCTTGCTGCTTTCAGGCTGCTGATGTCCATTGTTGCGCGCGCTGCCAGTGCAGTGGAAGGGCGTGTAAAAAGACCGCCGCCAGCTAGACAGCTAGCCAGCTGCTGCGCCTGTAGCTTGATGTAGCGTATCTTATGTCCACCACTTGTCTTTGTGTCTATCGAGCTCCACAGCCAGTGTGGTGACAGTCGCTGCTCGACTCCAGGTCTTCCTTTTTCACACCTGCTGTCCGCAAACTCCGGTATTCGACAGGACGAGAAAGGATGATTGCAAAGGCAAATAGGGTCGAAGTCATTCAGATCAAGACCTGGACATGATGCATCTCATGATATACAGTATGTTGTCTAGCTTAACGGTCTTACAAAGCACCTGCCATGTTTGATGAAGACTGGTAGGTGTCCTCCGACATACATACTACTTTTTGGGCTGGTGGCGTTGGGCTGTGACAAGGAGCAGGCAAATACTGGAAAGGATATATCTACAGCTGACTTTTCATCTCCTACACGTAGCAAGGCCTTGACTCCTACTTTCTGCCTCTGAGTCATACACAGCCCAGTATCTCCCATATCGATTTTGGTCCTTTCTTCCTGGCGTTGTCATCGTCGTGTACCATTTGCATGTATTGGGTGAGCTTTTGTAAATGCGACAGGCTAGGTGACTTCTTCTTAGCTACCCATAGATGCACCACCTTGATTTCTTGCTCCTGCTGCATGTCGAGGGATTCCGCCATCCAGCAAACTTTGTATCTTTCGGGATTGAAGCGAGTCTTAATGACTGTTTCGACAAAACTGACGCCAGGCATACCACTGTGGACAATTGTAATTGTCAGTGTGTCTACGAAGTGACGCCCCAGGCTTTTGTAACTGTATTCATGTTGCCTTACCTATGGCCTTCTCCGAATTTTAAGCCAACGGCGGAAGTCCCTTTGAAACCTGTAAAGCCACCGAGACCGTTGCGCTTGATGGCTTTATGATCATCGTCAGACCATCCGGTCTGGTCTACAAAAGCGTTTCTGAAAGATTGAAACGAAAGCACCTCTGTAAGACATTTGTGGGATGTATCGGTGCAATTGCCGGGGGGCTACCTACCTGCTGACCAGCAGATGATGCCTGAAACAAGAAAGGTCATGTTTAGCGAACAATGCAAGCGTTGCGAACGCGAAAAGTCAAAGATCAACATTGGCTTACTCTACTGTTGCGCCGCAATTGTCAATGGTAGGTCCAAAGGCTCTCCAAGCAGGGACTATTTTCCATTCCAGCGATCCCAATCCGTGAGACGCGGATCTATCATTTACCAAATGGGCCATAACATCAGTATGCTATCGGAGCTGGCGAGCAGATGTAATCAATGCCACTCACGAGGGTCTTTTACCAAGACCGAGTCTCATCGCAGTCTGCGTTGCGCTCTGTCAGACAAATATGATCCGATCAGCCATTCTTCGAGGTCCGAATAGTCCGAGACCATGGAAGCCTTACATTCTGGCCTGTCGGCGTCGTAATAGCGGTAGTAAGCTACCAAAACTCCCTGTGTCAGCTTGGCAGAGTACATCGTTGCTCTGTATACTAGTTGACAGCCTACCCTGTCCAACATGGCATGTTGTGCTTGCGAAATTGTGCCTCCCTCAGCCTTACTACGCTCCAGTGCAGCTCTAATACCCAGATATGCATCAGTATCTCCCTCAACAGAGGTGTCACGAGAATTTGCATCCTACCGGAATCGTGGAGTGTTCGTTTCCTTGTGACCTATAAGTAAGGAAAAAGCGACGTTTAGTACATGAATGCCAAGACCTCTTAAAATTCTATTTACTTATCGCAGCAGTCAGCTGATGCCACATTACCAGGGTTCGAGGGTCGGAGGAGCGCATGTCTCCAGCTGCCACAGCATCACTGTACCGGATTGCTAAGGAGATTTGTTCATCCTTAGCTCTTACCAATTCTCGAATATTTTGGACGCAGACAAGGTGGTCAATATCGACGAAGACTAGCCATTTCTGCCGCTCCGAGGCTGTTAGAGAAGCCATATCAAAGGATTGCGCTGCGAGACTGTAAGTATCGGTAGAAGTAGCTGCACTCTGCAAATGCTCTTCGGCCTCATGCCAAACTTCAGAGGCATGGTCGGAGACAGAAGCAACTTCCACTGAATCATGTTGTGCCTCCTTTTCACCACTTGGAAGTGCCGGTAGCGGCTTATCCTTATCTGGCGCCTGCGAAAGAGTGTCCTCGTCGCTACTGTCGCTACCTGAGAAATGCACAACTTTACGAAGTGGTGACGGGCGATGGACAGGTTTCAGAGCTGGCGGATAGGGATGTACGCAATGCGCGAAGCGTTCGTCTGGGAGGCCTTCCAAGGGGTCTTCTGTAGGCATGTGAGTGCTCATGTCGCGGTTGACACTCTCAGTGAAAAGAATTACAGGCATAACAGCTGGCTTGAGAGTTTGATGGCTTCCATGATTTGATTCGCTCCCAGCGAAAGTTGCAGCGGTGCCTTCGTTTCCTTGGCGTAGTATATGCTCGCCTTTGGTGGGAAGCGGCTGTTCTGCAGAGTCTTCAGGGTGGCATCGAGGTATGAGGTGGTATCGAGGTACAGGAATCCGAGGCATACGAGATGTAGGTCTTTCAGAATCACTACTTAGTGTATGTGGGGTGGATTGGCCAGTCATCGTTGTGAAACGCTGGCAATCAAGTAGCGTGCCGCCAGGGTGTGACTGCGGAAGGAAGCCTGAGCAGAGGAGAGACCAGCTCGAGGATGTCCTCGAATGGACTCTTAATAGCCATATTGGAGTATTTGAGCAGGTTTGGCATGCTAGAAAGGTGTGTTTGTCCGCTCCGTTGGTGCAGCACGGTACGCTGGGAAGGAGAGGCGAGGGTACAGCAAGTCAGGGCGTCTGACCAGCAGGACGGTCTCACCTGACACCTGGTACTCTGACGTCGTTCAAATGTTAAGAGCGTTCAAGGAGGTCTTCCTGGCTGATATGTCCTGATGGCTATCCTGACAGTCATTGCAAACAACTGCTCCATTGCCCCGCCTAGGCCGGGCTTGTCGAATGTATGGAGCGGATGCCTGGACGTTGATGATCAAGACGGGTACTTGTACTTGATAATGTTGGCTGCCCATCTTCTGTATGTATTCTACTGCCTTCTGTCCCATATGGCGAGAGTCGAGCAAGCCAGTGGAAGAACGTGCACTGAAAGGCGAGCTCAGCTGCAGTGGCGGCCTTTCTTGACATCAACCAGGCACATCTCACATAGCGTAGGAAGACACGGCAGGCAGTCCTCGACATCTGAATACCTCCTCAAGACCTCCAACTCAGTATTGCTGCTGCCCTTCTTCCACTGTGTCAGGCTCGACGCGTGCCTTGGATCCAAGTACTTCGGCAAGAGCAAGCAAGGCATCATCGAGATTGTAGGAGATAGGCTACAATGGAGACGCTGTTCCACCCACCTTCAGCAGACACGTGTATACCAGTGCACGACAGAACTGCATTCACTCTATCTGCACTCATATCGCTCGGCCTGCTGCTGTCGTATGTCCCGCAACATGCCCGCATCATCTACTACAAGAGCTCGGAAGGCATAGACCCGCTATTCTTACTGCTTGGAAGCACGAGTTCAGCGAGTAGCTTGCTGAACATCATTGCACTCTCATGGACAGCTGTCAGGTGCTGTCCTTTCCTTGTGAGTGACTTTCGCTGCGTCTATGTGGTGCAGCTCGCTTACTTGGCTGTCCTTTTATGCCTGCTAATTTAAGACGAGGAGCTCGTGTCTCGAAAGCATGATGGGCGTACTCCAGATATTCCTGCAATGGGCATGCTTCAATCTAGTGTGAGTTCTGCACAATTTCAGCGTTTATCGTCATCTTCTTGTTGACTTTCTTCTACTTGCCGCCAGCTTCATCCTCTTCCTGCTATACTACCCTGAAGAACTGAAGTACGTAGCATGGGTACCAGGATCAGCTCCTCCATACAAGCCAAGCAAAGTATGGCGACGATTCAAGCGTTTCTTCACGCCGGCCAATTTCAGCGGCTCTTCCTCCATCGATGCAGCTCTAGACAGTCCAACAAGCGAAGACAGCTTCGACTTCAATGCATCGATGTACTCGCCTGCAGGCGTACAAAGGCGAGCTGCAGCCGCTACAAATAGTACTATGCCCGACGAGAGGGACGTTGCAAAAGTGGCAGTTAGCCCTGAATGGAGGAACTCTATCAATTTTGCGATTCTCACCCTTCTTCAATTGGTGGTTTGCGGATTTGTCACTTTTCTACTACTGCTACTGCTACCGAAAGCATCGCAACCTCCCATTGAGAAAGATCCGAATGCTACTCCTGGTCCGCATGAGGAAAACAGAGATGCTCGTGTAGTACGTATCTGGGCGACAGCGCTTGGCCTGCTCAGTACCCTTCTCGCTCTATTCCAATATCTGGTGCGTTTTGTTCGTTTTCACCTGTTCCATGAGACAGTCGCTGATACAAAGCATCTTCTTTCTGTTCAGCCGCAAATTGCAAGGACATGGCGCAGGAAGCTCGTCGGCTCCCTCAGCATACCAATGATGTGCATACAAACGCCGGGTTCCTTCGTTTTCGTGTACTCGCTCATGGTCAGGCCAGGTGTCAATTGGACAGCATGGACAGTGTACCTCATTAGTAAGCTGGTATGCCCAAAGTAGATGGTAGACGAAGTTTTGCTAATGTCTTTGCATCTTAGCTGGCATACTGCAAGGATGCCTACTTATAATGTGCATCGCTTTCAGCATACGTCAACGCAAGCTAGGCATCGATGCATTTGGCAAACCGCTTCACGGCGGAAGACACGCGTCATACGAGAGACAGCCTCTGATTCGATGAATTCTCGTAGCGTAGCTACATCCTCTTGAGTCCTTTAAGTTTCGGTTTGCATTTAGGTGCTTGCAGTTTTAGGTGATTTCAATGTACAATAGACAATGAATATGCGAATCATATGGTTATACTCGTACTGCTGGACAAGGAAATATGCAATCGACTACAATGGGAATGAATATAGCCGACATGCTCATTCATCTGCTTTGCATTTCCTTTCTGGGCCGCCCAACATTACTCCTTATAGTCGACCTTGTTCTTCCTACGCCTCGTGACGAATCCCATCTCCTCCAGATATTCATCCTTGAATTCGGTATCCATCTCCTGACGAACATATTGACTGGCGCTATGCGCACGACGACGATTCAGAATGTTTTCCCACCACTCAGTTGCGCTGCTCAGATCTTCGCCTGCGACTTTGTGGGCTTCGATTCGGATCTCAGCATCCGTAGGCTGCTCGTTGCCGGCATCTTTGAGTCTTGCTATGGCGCGCTCAGCGGTGGTAGCGTCCGTATTCAACGCCAACAGCTCAAGAGTTACTGGCAGAAGTACCAAGGCGATGTAGTCCGTCCGCTCAAAATCTGTCTTAAACGTATGGAAAGACGCTTCTGCGGGTAGCATGACCGCCTCGTGCTGGCGTCCGAACGCCCATTCCGTGAGGAAATCGGTGACTTGCTTAATCTGAAGTTCGTCATATTGGCCGTAGAGGGCCATATTCTTCAGATGCCCTCTTTCGGCTGGGTTTCCGCTAAGGAAGAGAGCGTGTCGTCCGCTGTCGCCAGCGTATTGGCCTGGAAGGTCTGCCTTAGCTCGTTACTATCCGGATACATCTTGCAATTGAGCTCACCTATCGATGTCTCCACCAACGCTTGCAACACATTCCGCAATTCAGCCTCTGGAATGGGCTCGCCTTCCTGCGTAACAATCTCCCCGAGCTGTAAAGGCGACGAGCACATCAGCAAGGAATATCCAGAGAAATGAAACTGGCATCGTAGGATGATGCACTCACAGGCACAGTGAAGAAGTCCTCGTCTCCTGGCAGGACAATGTCTGACCGGCTAAGTTGAGCTTTCTGATAAGGGAAGAACTCGACTTGATACGGTCTTCGTCGAGCCTTCATGTTGGCTGCCGAGTCACCAGCGTTCGAAGGCCTTGCAATGCTGAGAACGCGGCATGGCCACCAGACATTCTTGTTACGGCCGAGACCGACAGCGCCGAGTTGAATTCTAATTAGACAAGCATGCTCGTCAGATGCGTCTTGCTATACGTTTGAATGTTAGCGAAGACTTACTGTGATTCCGCATCATCGGTGTCGGAGCCGATCTGAAGTTTCGAATGATCTTGCATCAGATCAATCTCAAAGTCGCTTTCGGAACTCTCGTCTTCGGTCGCCGGGTCGATGTCAGGGAGATCGTCCTTGTCCCTTCTGAGCGCCAGCTCCAAGGCTGAAGCATACGCTGATCGACTTGGTAAGTCGTACAAAGCAGCTTCTGTGTGATTCGCTACGTTCTCAAAAGCTTCGCGAGCCGTAGGAAAGAGGGTACCCCGAGAGGAAAGCTTCTGTATGCGATCATAGTCTAATTCGTCCTCGGGTATGATAACGTTGGTCGGGCTGTTGGTCAACGCCTCAGCAAGCATCCCCCGAAGTCGAGTTATCAGACTCACCTGAACTTCAATATCTCCTTCTCGGGTTCATCGAGGACAGGCGACACAGTGAAGTTCCGTCTATTCCGATTGACTACCTTTGCAGGCCACCAGAACCTGAGCAAGGTAGAAGGTAGCGGTGAATTGCCATTCTGTGCGGCCTTCCTCCGTGCAGGGATTGCAATGAAAGCGTCATCATCGATATCTAGCAGGTCAAAAGGCTTTGGCGTTTGACTGTTTGGTGGAGGTTGGCTCGAAAAGGGCAAGGCTGGGAGATCATCATCCGAGGAATCGGCGGATATCGGCCTGACTGTGAGTAGAGTGGCCTTCTGTTTCGTAGGAGCTGCTGGCCTTTTGACCGGAGTCTTTGCTTTGCTAGGTGATTTCGTCTTCTTGGAAGGCGAGGCGGTCGGCCCACTAAACAAGTCTTCGACATCTGATGAGTCACTATCCCTTCCATGTTTCCGTGAGCTCCCTTTCTTCTTGTTTGCGACATTGCTTTCCGACTTGGACTTGGGCAGGGGCTTTTGCAGCTTGGAAGCAGATGGAGCGTCGCGCGACTTGGACGCGCTTTTCGGTTTGATAGTCTTCCTTTGTGCACTCTTTGTGACACTTCTGTCTGATTCTGACTCCGTCACTGTGAGATCGTCAGGCTGTCTAGCCTTGCCTTTCCCTTTCTGTTTGCCATTGCTTTTCGGAGCTGTCTTCTTCTTCTCCGTTCCCGATGTGCCTGCTGCTGACGTCGATACAAACATGCTGTCGCTCTCTTCTTCATCCGAAGAAGCATCGACATATTTGGTCGTTGCCGCGGCCGCTCTACGAGTAGGCACTATATTCCAAGTAGGCTTAAACATGGCAGAAGGTGGCAACGCGCTCGAAGAAGGTGCTTCGGTCGATCGTGAGCCTACATCCTCTGACGAGCTGGAAGTCGCGAGCAGGGTTCGTGATGACGGTGGTAGTTCTCGACTTGAAGCCGGCGATTTGGAGTATTGGGTTTCAGTAGTGGAGCTTCCTGGCATTGCGACTGTTTGCTTCGGTGACGAGCCACGTGATTTTGCTTTGGAAACAGTGAAGTCCTCGAGCTCCGGACTAGGCTGGTGAGACGAGTTCCACAAGTGCTCTTCGTCCGACTGGTCAGATAAGAGAGCCGCGAGGCCTGGGTTGCTGCTCATGAGTCCAATATCTTTGGGTGCTACAAGAGCTTTCCTCGCATTGTCATTGAGACCTTCTGCTCTCGTGGGACTGCTTTTCTGGGTGCCGGAGCTTGATGGTCTACTTTGATATATCTCAACTACGGGAGTAGTACGAGGCCTTGTAGCAGTCGTTGGAGAAGATGGTTTAGACCCCGGTCTAGAGGAGGTGGTTCTCGGCAATGGCTTGACTTCCTGTTGTGCAGATGAGCCGGGCGTCAAGGTCGACAGGTGTGCAAATGTCTCTGTAGTTGATTCGACACCAACATCAATGGACAGACCTATATGTAAACGAAAGTCAGCAACGGTAGGTCGGAATAGGTGGTGATTCTACTATGCTCGCCTGCGATAACTGAGCCTGATCGCTTTGACGTGCTTGCTTCGGAATGCCGTGACGATGCAAAGATACTGGAACCGACTAGACGCTCTTCAATACCGTAGCTCTTCGTTTCTGTCCTTTGCTTCTTGCTCGGAGACTGCGACTGCTCGAAGCTGGGGCTCTCATTCTGGCTCGGTGTTCGAGGTCGCGCATGTACAACGACCTCCGGGCTTGTTGGTCGTCTCTTTTTGCTTCCCATTGCTTCAAGCTCAGAAGCAGTGTGACCATTCAGGCCATTAACAATGGATTCCTGAGAAGCCTCTTTTGCTAGCTGCTGCTGTTCTCGCTTATCTCCCATCATAACCGATCTTCCGTCCAGCTCGCGTCTTCAGAAAGTTCCCCCACTATGCCTGCTCTTCTTCTTGCATCCGACTAGCTAAGTTCCAGCGACCCCACTTGTCGCGTATCCACAAGCCCGTCTCACTGCTGAGTGGATAAGACGTCGTCAAGAGTTCTGCGCGATGGAGGCCATGTTGCTGGCGTGAGAGGAACATGCAAGCGAGCAGCGCTGCAGCCTCTTTCGTCTTTAAACTCGCCCGGCGACTCCACGTTCAGGACAGAATAGCATACGTATGATACAGCATCAGCAATACTTCAGTCATACTGTGGCGCTCGAAGATTGTCTCAAATGAAGCAGCTACACTTCTTGAGTTATAGTGCTCGTTGCATGCTGGCCGAGCCTGTGATGCATGCAGACGGACCTGGCATCGCAGCAGAAAGCGCAAAGAGAAAGGGAAGAAGGACATGACAGCAAGCTGGCATCACAGCTTCCAGTATCACTTTTTATGCGTATACTGCGGCGCTGGACAATCTGTCTGTCCGCACAGATATGTGATGATTGTGCCTTGCACCTTCGAGCACAATGCACGTGCAATGGCAAGGGCGGAACCACGGAGCTTCCGTAATCCGCAGGGATACAATTGACGTCTTGCGCATACCCCGCCAGCCCGTACTGGACGGCTGACAGTTATGCAATCTCTTGACATGCTGAGCAATCCTGTCCGATCCAACTACGCCGTCGCGTTGCCTCATCAGATCGCTGCCGAAGCAAGGTCAGTATGGCTACCAAAAGAAGATCAGTCTGTCAGTAAGCCTCAAATCGTACAGGTGTGGGTTCCAGGTGCTAACACTACTTGGCTGTAGGGTCTGGAAGTACACGAAGACATCTGCAAAGAGAAAATTGCCACAATCCACTCATCATGTTCGTGCAAAAGCCGAGGATACTCTTGAATATGACGCAGCCACGACATCAGGTCCCCCACGGGAAACGTTGACAAGTGACATCCGCTTTCAGGTGGAGGACATCTGGCAAGTCCTGTCCGATTGCCTGTCCCGCGTCCACAGATAGCTGTCGCGCTGTCAGGATATTCCTGGAGGAATGAACATTTTCCTGTTCAACACGCTTGCTGCATACCTCTTCTCCGCTTCCCACAAGTTACTATTGCAAGAAGGAGTGAACTTACCGCGAGCACTGCTTCCTGACTTGGTGCGAAAGCCATCCAGCTACCACCTTACCCTAACCTGAGCGCTTGGAATGCCAGAGGTGATCATCGTTGGTATGTTCCACCATCCATTGCTCAGCGCTTACTACTCTTTCCGTTTACTGATCAGCATTATTGAACACGACAGGTGGCGGTTTCTCGGGAATATGTATGGCTATCCGTAAGCAAGTTCATAAGCCGTGCGATATGATCATAGACTCACACCAGGTCACAGAGCTGAAGCGCAAGCTCGGAATGCAGGATTTCCTGCTCTTGTAAGCTGACACCAGCCACCAATGCTTCGTGGGCTTCTCATTGAGACGTTGTATTTCCCAGTGACCGCGGATCCAAACTCGGTGGAGTGTGAGTGCCTACTTTGCTTTGTCATACCTTCGTGGCTGACTCAGGACATGTGACAGCTGGGCAAACCATGTGTATCCAGGTGTCCGCTGTGACATTCCCACGGCCCTATACAGCCTAAGCTTTGGACAGCGCTACTGGAGTAAGTCCGCTCTTTGTGGCTTGGTGAAGGTACTTCAGGCTGAAAAACCTTGTTCTCAGAGGACCTTTTCAGTAGCGGTCGAACAATACAAGGCTATATCGAGAAAATGGCTTCCGACTACCATATACTTGAAAGCAATACATGTTTCCTTTCAGAAGTCGTGAGCGCTACCTGGAACGAGAAGGCCAAACTTTGGACGGTACGAGTCATGTACACATCCGCTGCTTTCTTTGGGATGATCAATGAGTACACATGCAAAGTTTTGATTTCGGCTGTTGGAAACATGTCTGTTCCCGTAAGGCTCAATATATCCAAACTTGTTCGTCATTCTTGACAATCTGTTGCTCAGAATACTTTGGACCTCGAAGGCCAGGACTCTTTTCTAGGCTCAGTCGTGCACAGCGGTACCTTTCCTACAGGCTTGTTGTTGAAGGTCTGTAGCTCAGCTGAATACACTGCTGCCATGGCTGATGTTTTCTTTGATAGGACAAAAACGTGGTCGTTGTTGGTAATGGCTGCTGTTAGTCTAGTCATTTGAAAGCGATGTCGTGCAGAGGACTGACTGTCTTCTTACCAGCTGCTCATCAAATCGTTCCGACGATAGCACCTCATGTCAAGTCCTTGACCATCTTTGCTCCGTCTAGGCATTGGTGAGTAGTCGTTTTGATACCCTCCTTGCTACTTTCTGGACTCACGGAATGTTGTCTAGGATCCTTCCTCAACCATCTCTACCTTTACCATGGCTATTTGACTTATCATCGCGCTATACGAGCATTGGAAAGCGACTGTTGCGCTTCGCTATATTTGCCTGCGGCGAAAACGGCCACCGAGGTATGCTACGTCATGTGCTCCACAGCCTGAAAAAGACTGATTTCTTCTGAAGCTATGCACTGGCGAAAGGGTGCCCCTTACCGCAAAGCGGTAGAGCAAGCTTCTGCTAAATAGTAAGATCGACATATATGGCCCCCCAAGGAGGACGTGCTGACTCGTTCTGACAGCGTCAACGAGACTGCTCCCTCCAAGTACTGCGCGCAGCTAATTCCCGAGAACGCCTTTGCATCGAAGCGACCAATCTTCGACTCGGGCTATCTACAAGCTTGTGTGTTGCATTTTCTCCTGCTTCCTCGGATAGCGGTGCTGAGCGCATCCTCAACAGTGCATCACCCGAATGTCACGCTCCTCTCCGAACGCCCATCGAAGCTCAACCCATCCAGCATCGTCAGGCATTGCGGCGAACAAATACCTGCTGACGTGGTCATCGCTGCTACTGGTGCGTCGAAATTTGCATGTTGAAAAACAGATTAAGCCTTACTCTCCCAGTACACCAGGCTTCGACGCACAGAAGTTTTTGACTCCCATGCAGATCACAGGTCAGGGTGGTGTCAACCTGCAAACGCACATGACACGGAACGGCGGTATTACCAGCTATAAAGGCAGCGTGAGCAAGCACCTCGGCCATCTTTAGGATTGTGCTAACGACGTTTGTTGGCCTAGTTCTACTCCCAATTCCCTAACTTTGCAACAATCTACGGACCCAACACTGGTACCGCTCATAACTCCGCAGTCTTCATGATCGAGTGTCAAGTGAGCATGGTGCTCAAACATTTGGTCACGCCTGTCCTGCAGGAAGAAGATGTTGAAAGTGTCGTCGTGAAAGTTGAGAAGGAAGAGAAGTGGATGGCCTGGCTGAGAAGGGAATTGTCTGAGTGAGCACGGCCTTCAAGACACCCTGCTGGTGTAAAGGCTGATCCAATTACGTTACCTGCAGTACTGTATGGGAGCGTAATCACAGCGGCTGGTACACAGATGAAAACGGGTGAGGATATCGATGGGAGTGTTCTTGCATCCAACTCGGTCTGACTTGGCCGCGACCTCATTCCACAGCCTCTGCACGGCGAACTATCCTCGCTCGCAGATACACTACTGGTGGACGACTGCCATGACCTCGAGCCGCGACTTCATTTACGACCCCCGCGACCTCGTCAAAAGTACATACGGATCAATGAGGGAGTTCGAGACCTTTGCGATCTTTACCTTCGTCTTTCTCCTAGTGGCTTTCCTTTCATTGGTGGTCTTCTGAATAGCACCCTTGTCGGGGCGCAAGTATTGACAAGGCAAACCTCCCTACGAGCCAGCTCAGGCTTGAAGGTACGATGATATAGGCTTCTTTTCGTTTACTTCTCTATAGTAGCTTTCCACACCGAGGTATAAATAAGGTTAAAGATACCTGCCCTGTCTATAAAGAGACATAATGAAATATATGTAGTACATAGTAAGGAGCGAATATGTTTTGTAGGATAATGACTGCTTGGGGACAGAATACTGAATACTGCTGAATGAGAGTGAGTACAAGGTGTCAATAAGCCGATTTAGACCTGTGAGGCCGAGTTAAGCTGGGTTGTATCGCGAATAGTCGAAAGTTCATTGCTGTGGCCGCCGTGGTCTCCGAACATCATCACTTGAACGATATGCTGCTTGCGTTTGTCTTCGGTGGCTCCAAAAGCCATGAGAGATGTCGGCTTCTGTCCTTTGATTTCTCTGAGCGACAATGTAAGTCGGCAGGCAAAAAGCTCGGTTGCGATAATGGCTGGGTGAGGAGGTCGCTCGGTTCAGTATGCAATATGGAAAAGTTGATGAACGAAGAGCGTACCTAGAGGTCCGTTGATGCTTGACATCGGGTCGTTGGCATCTACGGCATAATAGATAATGTTGGTGAAATTCTGATTTTAGGCGCGAAAATTGCAGTTAGCTAAGTCACTAAGCCAAGGCTGCATCATAAAGTAACTCACGGCTGCAGTAATGAAGATGAAGTATTGAAACGACTGCTGTATGATTGTATTGAGCAAAGAGGAACTCATTCTGCAAAGTGCTCTGCGATCAGTTTCCGCGAACTCTGTTGGGGGATTTGGAGACAACTGACCCTATGCCTTGCTCTTCGTGTCGGAGCCTAAGTGTCTTGATGGCCGTGAGAATGGTGACAGCCAAATCGAAAAGCATTGGAAAGGCCTGCCCAGACAGATTCGCTTGGGTTAGCCAGCTAAGCCGATGTACTTCTGTACTTTCGAACCTACGAAGTAAACGATAGGAAAGGCATCGACAGCACGAGGCAAGCAAGGTCCCAGCTCGGTCATTAAAGGAATAGCTATCATAGAGGAATTAAGGGTTCAGCTAGATTCGCAACGGCAGCTCTCACACTGCCATTCGCACTCACGGACGATCTTGGTGAAAGACGAGATTGCCATGATGACAGCCTCTGTGAGCATCAAGGGGCCGAGGACAATAAGGACCCAAGGTGCGCGGTTCCAAACGGCGTGGCATTGCGTGAGCATGATGAAGTGAGAGAGGACGACACCAAGAATTGGAAATGCGGGAATAAAAGTGACGAAACGTGCGCAGTCGTCTGCCTTCCATGGTCCATAGTAGGCATATAGCTGTGAAGAAGACGACTTAGACCATACTTTCCTAGAGCCAAAGAAGGAGCATAGCTTACGTCAATGATAGCGTGAATGATGCCTGTGTAACGAATTACAAGATATGCGATCTGCAAATGTGTACCGTACACGGTCAAGTCAGCTACCCAGATCGTGAATGAATGCCGTAGCTACCTACCTTGACAAGTGTCCAATCAGACTTCCAAATAAGCCTATACTCTCGTCCCAGATTTGCGAGCCATTCATAGAAGACAATGCAGCTGCGAAGACGGTATGGCACATGACTTGGTCAGCTTTGCTTGCTTGGGAAATGAAAATGGGGGCCGAAATGATTGAAGCATACCATAATGCAGCAAAGTATAGCTGGACTTGAAAGATAGCAGTCTCAAGAGTATTCCATAGAATGATGAGAGTTGCTGGATCCAGCTGGACTGGCGTGGCAGATGCGTCGGACATGTTTGCTGTTGCTTTGGGGATCGGGACAGGTGATGGGATAGAGAGAAAGGCGGACTTGTATTTGGTGTAATAGACAAAGCTAGTGATAGCTTGTCAATCACAGATGAGATGAGGAATGGATTCTGGTGATATGTGTCTTGACTTGGCCTTCTTCGAGGTAATGATGAAAGAAAGAAAAGAGAGAGAGGAAGAGCCACGAATCAAACTGTTCATATACCTCAACGCAAGAAGCTTTATGTACGGTATCGTAAGACGCCTCGTTTTCGGGAAGCTTCTTATAACCCACCGACCCTATTCTTGCTTTCTTGAACATTGTGCTTCTTCTCGCTCGCGTGAAACGGGCCAGCAACCGACGCCTCGTTTGAGAACTCCGACTTCCAGTCTCGGGAGTACATCCTTGGAACCGAGTGCTATAACAGTAGTTTTATTTGTTTGCTCATGTCGGCATTACGGTAGTGGGTGGAGGGTCGGAGTTGTATGTATGAATAAGGTTTGTGACCTTCGGTGCCTGAGTGCCTCTTTTCCTCGTTGATCCGAAGTGAGTATGAAAGGTGACGAGTGATAAGGGTGGAGGATCTGAGCTTGTCCGAAGCTAGTTGCGGCCTTTACTGCGGTATCTAGTAGGTCCAAGGAGCGCTTTGACCTCTCCCAGGTGATATAGCGGGGAGGGTCACGACAGCAGTCCACCCATTTTTTCAGCGGTGATCCTTTGCGACAGACCCCACAGAGACAGGCACAAAAGTCACCCTAGGTTGATAAAAGACATTCATTCAGCAGAAGAACCCAGAAGAAATCGACGCCTACTTACGGGTTGGGAGCCGGGTCATTCTTCTGCTAGCATTTTATGCGAGCGGTATTGGCGGTATTTGCGGTTGAGGTGCGTGGGCCTGTTACAGGTGCCTCCTACCGTATACGGCAGAGTCAGTAGCAGCCAGCAAGATAACGTAAAGATCGTTATTGACCCGAGTGCTTCTGCTGCAGAAATGTGGGCCTCATTTGACTGCAAAGCCAATCCAACTGCGGCTTCGGTCGTGTATACCTTCAAAAGCTTTTGGTCACTGAAGTCAAAGCTCCCTCGGTCGAAAGTAGCAGGC
The DNA here is from genome assembly GCA_019775285.1 of Cystobasidium slooffiae. Classification (NCBI taxonomy): domain Eukaryota; kingdom Fungi; phylum Basidiomycota; class Cystobasidiomycetes; order Cystobasidiales; family Cystobasidiaceae; genus Cystobasidium; species Cystobasidium slooffiae. The sequence goes on from JACWFZ010000002.1 coordinate 560,721, forward strand.
AGGTGCAGATGATGGCTGAATGCTGACAAGCTGCAGAGAGAGAGCTTTGAGTGAAGTGCACGATTCCAATTCGCGACCGGTAGTTATTATGCCGAGACACATCAATCCGGACAGGAGCAGCCGGCTGCTTGAAGCTTGCAATCGTGTTGTAACTATTTCCATGAGGTAACCTGCATCGTACATCCAAATGATTGTAGCAGGTACGCATCATAGGACAGCGTCAGGTCCCTCCCGAACAAAAGCGGGCTTCCGAATTGGAAGTGCATGATAGAAAGGTACGGTCACGGCTCATTCGTTCGCTTCCGCATGGCACGAGCAGCAGTAGGAACTGCTACTGAATGAAGATTGCGTTCTTATCTCGCTAGAATCTTTATGGTCCTTGTGTGAGCGTTCGTGTGGAAAGTAGCTTTGGACAGCAAAGTCTGACAATTGTTGCTGATGGCATGCGAAGCTCAGGCTCCATAGCAAGCTACGTGGCTTTGTTCGTGTGTAAGCTATATGTTGACGAGTATAACCAACGTTCATTGCTTGATTGCGAGTCTATCTGTTTCCACGGATTCTTGCTGGGCTGCCGCTGTTTGGCAGCTTCGAGTTGCGGGACAAGGTTTGGATGGCAGTGTGAGCAGACGAGAAGCTGAGAGAGGTACCGTACTTGATGAGCAGTATGAGCAGTGCTTGATGCGTTCATATTCAGCATGGCTATGACCTTGTCCAATCGTGGGTGCATCAGCTTGTTGGTAGTTGCCAGAGCACAGCGAGTGCGAGCTGTCTCCACCAAAGCCAAAGACATGCATATGGAAGCGAGACTCTGGTTTACAGCTGCAAGATGGCTTCCAAGGCTGTGGTCTAGCAGAAGTATGAGTACGAGATGCTGGGATTGAACCGTAGCCCCGTCCTTGCAATGAACATGTTCGATACGGTATTGCCTCTTTCAGCTCTCTCGCCCGCTTGGCGAAACGTGCACCTCACATGACGGCAATGACACATCCGCGACATCACTGCGACTGGCTTGACGGAGGGTCAACTGACTGTGATTGAGATCAGGAGCAAGAAGGAGTGAAGTAGCATACGATGGGTGAGCATGGCAGTTGTATTCACTCACCGACCGCTGCTTACCATACTGCATTCACAGCTCCCACCACCTCATCGTCCAACAACGGCGAGCGCACACCGCTCCTGCCCGGCAGCAATAGCAATTCGGGAACGCACAGCAGCCTGCTCGGAAGAAGGAACTCGCATATCCACCTCAATGGCGAGCCTGGCAACCCTACCTATGCTGCTTCCTTCAAGAGTCTCATCCTCTACTCGCCCATCAATATACTCTTGATCGCCGTGCCTTTCTCGTTTGCTTCGCACTTTGCGGGATGGTGGGTGGAGCATCATCACCTTCATCACTGGATGCGGCACTGTACTGATGAGATACTGTTGTCATATCGTACCTTGTATTCGCCTCGTACTCCTGGTTATGCCCGCCTTGCCAATTAATAGGGGAGCAACCGCTACCTTCATCACCAGCTTCCTGGCTATCGTGCCCCTCGCTGGTCTGCTCGGTGAAGCTACAGAGCAGGTATCATTGCGTGAGTCCAATGAACACAATCCTAGTATACTGTTTCGCCTAGCAATATGCTCATTAAAACGCTATCTCTCGCTTGAAATGATCTGCAGGACTCGGTCAAACCCTCGGCGGCCTGTAAGTCTGTTGTGTGACGCACGTGATGGGGTGGAGCTGCTTACCCGGCAGCTTTAAGATATCATCTCTCATGAACCTATGCTGATGTGCTTGTAATGCTGCTCAGACTCAATGCTACCTTTGGTAATGCCGTAGAAGCTATCGTAAGTTGTGCCCATCTTTGCAACAGGCCCAGCAGTGTTTCTCCGTCCGCTCATGCTTATTTGCCATTTCTTCGCAAAAAACAGGTCGGTATCGTCGCTCTATCCCAGAATCAACTTCGAATCGTACAAACATCAATGCTCGGATCAGTACTTTCAAACTTGTTATTGGTATTGGGAATGTCATTCTGGGCAGCCGGAAAGAATTTTAAACAAGCTAAATTTCAAGTTACCGCTGCTCAGACTAATAGTGGTATTCTGATGTTGGCGGGTGCTACTCTTATCATTCGTGAGTCTTCACATGGAGTCTATTTGGTTCTGTGAGGAGTTAAGCTGTGTGTCTCCATTAGCTGCCGCTTACCATGCTTCGAGCACGGCAAAGAAGCCTCCTTTCGTCTCCCTTCCCGGCGGAGGTGTAATGACTAAAGAAGATCTCATCAATCTCCTTACTACCGGAGCGACTGGAGTTGCCGACGAGGACGTACCGGGATCTGACGGCGATTTGAAGGGATTGCTCGTTATTAGCCGAGCTACCGCTATTGTGAGTGCAGTCGCGCAGGCCTGTCACGATGAGGCTCTCATACTTACGGTGTTGCCTTCATTGCAGATCCTCCTGTTGATGTATATTGGCTGTAAGTCATAGTTGGCATCATAGTGTCTGTCATGCAATCTGACGTTTATGATCTATCGTAGACCTCTACTTCCAACTCCATTCTCACTCCGATCTCTTCGAAGCTGAAATTGACGAAGAAGCAGAAACTGAAGTTGCCAAGATGAACCCTGTCGCAGCTGTCATTTCACTCATTGGTGTTACATTGGTTACTGCTTTCTGTGCTGACTACTTGGTGGAATCGATTGACGAGTTCTCGGAGAAATTGGGCGTACCTAAGGTTTTCATTGGTATCATCCTACTTCCTATCGGTATGTTCAAGGTTTCTCTCTCAGTTCTCCAGTATTATAGCTGATCAATCGCCTCGCTTCAGTCGGAAATGCCGCGGAACACTTGACGGCCGTATGGATGGCAATGAAGGGCAAGATGGAAATCACGCTCGGAGTAGCTATCGGTAGCTCTATCCAGATTGCAGTCGGAGTAGTCCCTATTCTCGTACTCGTCAGCTGGGCTATCGGTCGTGAACTCACTCTATTTTTCGAGAACTTCGAGACTATCTGCTTCTTCATTTCCATTCTATTGGTCAACGTTGTCGTCGGCGATGGACTTTCAAATTATTATGAGGGAATGATGCTTGTAGCCCTTTACATTGTCATGGCCGTAGCTTTTTGGGTCTATTAGGCATTTTATCGTATTCCCTGGTTATTCGGACAGTACATGCAATTCAAGCCATTGATCTAGAGAAACTACACCTCCAACTTTCGCTTACCGTCGTTCATTGTCATCGTCGCCCTCGTCATCGGTGCTGTCTGAAGGTATCTCAATTCCAGCTTCTGCAGTAGTGCCATCATTATCGTTATCTCTTTTCTTTTTCCAGCTTTTGAATGAGAATGCAGTTGAAAGGTCTTCTCGGATCTTTGCAACTGTCGTGTAGCTTTCACCCTTCTGTGCGGCCTTTGCCTTGCCCTTGCTTGGGGATGTTGTCACTTTTGGCAGCTTCGACGTTGTCGCGTGTGATATGCCTTTGGCAGGCGATGTTTTTGCCGACGTCTTGCTCGCCGCTGGCGCTACCTTCGTACCTATTCTAGCTGATTTTTCTGGTGAAGTGTGTGCTGCTGCTGCTGATGGTGATGATGATGATGATGATGATGATGATGATGATGATGATGTTGATGGTAGTGCTGCTGCGGCTGCAGACGATGATTTTGATGAGCATGATGATTGCAGCGTGTACATGAGCTGAGGTGAGACGGGTAACAGGAAGGGACTGAAGGGCTTCATGGGAGCAGGATGACCGCCGCGGGAGACTGCATTCACTGATAGTTTGGGCATCTTGACAAGTGGACGATCACTGTCTGCCGTCGACGGAGCAGGTGATACCGAAATACCGCTCATTTGAAGATCCAGCGAGTTGGACCTGTGAACGTCCTGCGATGACCTATTCCCCATCGAGAACATAAATGGATCATCTTCTGGAATTTCCTCCAGATTGGAGACCATGGACACAGGTCTGCCCTGTCCCGCAGCTGAATTGAGGGCTGATCCCCTAAAACGGCCAGCAGACGACGACGAGCCCGGCCGATTGATGCTCCTGCTCTCGAACAAAGATGAAGCATTCATTTCAGGAGAGGAACTCGGTTAGATCGTTGTCGGAACTATGCTTGCTTATACGAGTAAGAAATGCTCACATAACATGTCTTCGTCGCTCGCTTGAGCCCATCTGTCTCTAGTGCTAGCCATCAGAGCAGCTTGCTCTTCTAGGTGGACTAGGTGCCCATTTATATCTTGTTCGACCTGAGGCGCCATTCATCATCAGTGCGACTGCGCGCAAGCGGGGCAAGCCAGGCAGGAGTAATATTGTACGTACTTTCCCTGCAAGTCCCTCAGGGAATGTCCCTTCGGCGAGCAGGCGTTGCATGCCGTTGATTAGGGCCTGCACGTCCTGTCGATAATCTGGCAGAGCTGTGAGTTCTGCCTTCGCTTGGAGGTATTTCTGGAGGAGTGGTGCTTGCGCAGTCCGCTTGAGATCTGGCATGTGCGAGATCTCAGATGGCGTAGGGGTGCTGGACTCCATCTTGGCCTGTTCTTGTTTGATGGGTAGAAGAGTAAGCAAACCAGCGAAGAAATCTCAGTATATAATCGCGACAGGTCTTGTCTGACGCTCCAACCCCGGGTGACTTAGTTTCAGCGACCTGCGCGAAACCGGCGCTAGATGCTGTGACTGTCTGCGGACAGGTTGCTCATTATGAAGCAATAGCTCAACATGCGTCAAAGGGACAGGAATCCTTGCTAGCACAGCACAGCGATGACTGGATTTCGGTCAACATTGCTTTGCTTTGAGGGGAGAGTAACGTGCTAATCAAGCACTTCACGCCTTCCCGCATCTAAACCACTGTTGCTCGAGAGCTTCGCTGTCTCCTGAAAGAGGTAACGGAATAACGGAAGGGTAGCGTCCTTGTAATATTTGAGTTCCGCTCGAGTGAGTCACTAGTGTAGCGCGTCTTTGGGCAAAAAAAGGGTGTTTGGTAAAGACCAAAGCTGCAGATGTTTGGATGTGGAGCCAGAAGATGGGCAGATGCGGCCAGACTAAAAAGGTGCAAAAAGGTGCAAAAAGGTGCAAAAACCACGAGGTCGTACCCGGGTTCGAACCGGGGTCAACGGTATCAGAAACCGTGGTGATAACCACTACACTATACAACCATTTGTAGTCAGATACTGACTGATTTGGAAGAGAAGGCTTGAATTGTTTGTCAAATACCTTGCGGCAGGTGAGGCCAAGACGACTTATGCCCTATGCAGCTCGCCTATGCAGCTGGCTATGTCCATTTGCTCTACAAGCTTCTTCGAAGCCGTCGACTGGCTGCACTCCCTCTAATGCCCGTCGATCACGTCCGCCTCCACGCGCAAGGCACTCGAATCTCGCAAAAAGCCGTAAAGCTTCAAATATTACCTGAAGACTGAATACATTAAAACAACATCTACTATCTACAAATCAAGCCTTTCCACGACGGCACAGTCTTTATTATAATTTGTACCACTTTTTTCGGCGTTAGCCGTGTTAGTTACCGAAAGCCTAAGTATTTGGAGGATTAGCTCGATGACGAGGAAGACGACAAGTACGGGATCACCGGAGCTTGCGGAGGTCGTGGTAGTACTTGAAGTCTGTCAAGGAAGAGAGCTAATGGTCGTCGTTGTATTCGCTTGCTCGTTGTATCATTGCAATGAACAATCAAATCCAAAAAAAATCTTGTCTTCCGGAGGCTGCACCGCGAAAAGTCCGTAGGGCAGTCAAATCGGCTCAGATAAGATGCTACAATGTACCAGTGTGTAGTTCAGATGTCGTTCTATCATATCTCATGTTGCAGTCTGCTTTGCTTGTCTTCCCAGGGAGTTGCGGCCCCGTTTCCTGTCGGTCACTTTGGTCGGACGAGCCCTACATGATCATGACTCGGACGGTCGCAAACGACGAGAAGCAGGCTCTGCATCCCCCAAACCCGTCAGAATACTAGCCGATGTCTGGTACTGCTATCCTGATAACTCCGCTGACTGCCAAGTCCTCTGACGAAGATATACGAGCGTGCGCCGCCATCATCAATCGACGGCATCAATTCGAGCCCCATCGTCTGCATGACCTGACTCGACCGGAGGAAGAACGTCTCGCTCGCAAGACAAATCAGCTTACACGACATCTTCATGAGTCTAGGACCTGTGCCTATGTCGCTAAAATGACTGCCTCCGGCGAGGTAGTCGGCTGGATTAGTTGGCGCAAACCGCAATCCCTTACACAAGTAACGTCTGACACGTCGAACGCAATGGCACAGGTACCTTTAACGGACAAAATCGACAAACCAGAAGACGACAGAGACTATGAGGTAGACCATGAAGCCATCGAGCTTGTGAACAAAGAGAAGAAGGTCAAAGAGGCGTACTTCTTTGGCACAGAACCGTTTTGGTGCGTTTCGACAACATGCCCCCAATTACAAGCCGCAGCGCTGATTTCCTGGTTTGCTATGATTCAGGGTTCTTTGTCATTTGTTCTCAGCGCCCCATGTCCGCAGAGCAGGAATTGGAAGCAAGCTAGTCGTACATTTCTTATCGGTCGTGCAAGCTCAAGATCCGCAGGCGAAAATTGGATTCACAAGCTCGCCTATGGCGCGTACACTGTACGAAAAACACGGGATCAGGACTGTTGCCTGGTTCGAATATACTTATGATGACACAGATGAGAATGGTACAATCTACAAGCACCGGACCAGATGGCCGTACATGTCTAATTATTATGAAGGACACGAAGCAGAAGTTGAAGCGGCTCAGGGCAGGAAGGCTTTCAATGGACCTGCCGAACTGGATCCTGAGCTAGTATAGATGCCATTATCATAGAAATCAGTGCGTACATTGAGCAGTTGGTAGTCAGTAACTATAATTGCGGGAGCACGAGCCATCATTGACCGGAGTTATGAGCAAAAGTACGCGGTTTTATGTTGTATCAGCAGTAAATTTGAAAGCAGTTGAGTCGCAAGAGTAACAGTGGTCCATTCCGCAAGTATATGGGAGGGTCGAGGAAGCTATTACTGTACACTGATTATTGCTTAGCTTGACAGCCATCATCACGTGATTGTCTAAAGCTACCTGCGCAAGGAGACAGTAGGACTACTGTCTCCTTGCGCAGGTAGCTTTAGACAATCCAACCAAGTTTTCGAAAGCCCGGTTCTTCTTCGCTAGGGTCACTTTCCTCGCTTGCCTTAGTTATATTGTACAAGTTCTGCATCTGGCGATGAATGGTGGCGGAAATCGGTGATGCGTGCTGAGGTACTCATCGAAGATCGCTAATTGCCCATGATCCAGTTATCCCGCTGGTATCGATAGTAGTTTCTGCTTCGTACCATATCAACATTCCATAGAAGAGACGGCAATATGGATAGCATAAAGGTGAGCATGTATTCAGGCTTCATCCACTTACAAGCTGATGCGAGGTAACTGGAAACACGTTCATCAGCAAACCGTCGCACAAGCTGGAGCCGCTTTCAGAGAAGATGGAGCTGTTGGATCAGCTTTCAAAGCTGATGGAGCTGCTGGAAGCACCGCGTAAGTCCTGCTATGGCTTTCTGATGGCTTTGCCAGCACTAACCACCTGCCGATCACGTCTTTTGCAGCCAAGCTGTGGGAGGGCCTTTCGACAAGCATGGAGCTATCGGACACCAATTCACCACTGAAGGTCAGCCGCATCTTTCATTCCCCTGTTCAAGGCTGCTGAAACTGATTAAGACAGCGTAATACACAGGAGCGGTTGGAGGATCCGTGCAAGTAGCAGCGGAGAATGTTTCAGGCAGTGCGTGGTGTGTTCCTGGAGGCTTTACGTGCGATATTGACATCTGCTTTTCCACCATAGGCGCAGCAGCAGCTTCGAGCAACCCAGAAGTCGCACACCGCGACGGAAATGTCGACCAGAAGTACCAGTCATAGATCCTGTATCATACGTCGGCCTATTGAAGCAATTACATGGGAGAATGTGTAGCTTCAAAACGCGTTTAAGCTTGTTGCCCCGTACTCTGGTCCCTTCTTCGCCTCACATGGCTCGTAAGGTACTACGATGCAGAGAATCTCAATGAGCGCCTTTGGGCAATGCGCAGGCAGATCTTTTGGAAGTTGGCAGCACGCCTGTCTTCTGGAAGACGGAAGCATTCTGCTCTCTCTGAGGCTTCCCTTCTCGAAGTAGAGAAATTGCGAGAGTTCCGTAAGACACAACCGGGAGTTCCGTAAGACAGAAATAACGTCATTCTGTTACTCAGCTTGGAAGCCTGGAAGGGTCTTCCAAGAAAGCGCCTTCCATGTGTGTCTTCCAAAAGTCGACTATAAAAGCAGGGCTTTCGGACAACTCGTCTCTTGTCTCTGCACCCCTCACTCGAGAGGGGTCAATCTTAGTTTTGGTAATCCTCCACCACGAAAACGACGAGGCTAACAGAAAATAAGCTGTCTGTCTTCTGGCCATCTAACGGACTAGTGCTGGCGAGCGGTGACCTCGCGAGTCTCCCGGATCTAGAGAAGGAGATAGAGCAGCTGGGAGATATAGCAGAGCGGGCAATCTACGACTTGAAGGAACCTCTAGGACAGAATCACGCTGCGCAAAGAGTATGAGCCTCCTGAGGCAACTCATTCGCGCAGATTACCATAACGCGGATGGGCAGCGCCGTGCAATTGTGAGTCAGCTGCGCAAGGTATTGGGTCCGTTGTGCAAAGCTTTGGAGCTAATGAATTCCCTCAATGATACAGTACGAGAGTGGCGAAGCGAACTTCCAGCTCTAGATAGCCTGCTCGCGCAGGATGCTCAGTCTGCGCCACAAGCCGAGCTATCTTCACGTATGGCTGCTTCTCAAGCCCAGTCCACTTCAATCCTCAAGCTCACATCCGCTCAGCCACCCCACTGTTCAACTACGGGACAGGGCAGACCTGTGTCGAAGGCCAAGATGAAGTCCTGCACCCCTGCGCCTTCTGAGATCTCGCACATGCCAGATCTCAAGCGGACTGCACAAGCACTCCTCCAGAAGTACCTCCAAGCAAAGGCAGACCTCAAAGCTCTGCCAGATTTTCGACAGGACGTGCAGACCCCTAGTCAACGGCATGCAACGCTGCTCGCCGAAGTGACATTCCCTGAGGGACTTGCAGGGAAAGTACGTATAAGATTACTCCTGCCTCGCTTGCGCGCAGTCGCACTGATGATGAATGGTGCTCCTCAGGTCGAACAGGATATAAATGGGCACCTAGTGCACCTAGAAGAGCAAGCTGCTCTGATGGCTAGCACTAGAGACAGATGGGCTCAAGCGGACGACGAAGACATGTTATGTGAGCAGTTCTTACGACGTATAAGCAAGCATAGTTCCGACAACGATCTAATTGGGTTCCTCCCCTGAAATGAAAGCTTCATCTTTGTACGAGAGCAGGGATATCAATCGGCCGGGCTCGTCGTCGTCAGTCAGCTTCACGGCTCTGCCCTGGAGAAATGGGTAAAGTCCAAGCCATCAACAGCAAAAATTGGCCCACCTCCCACTGCAGACAGTGATCAGCCACTCGTCAAGCAAGCAAGGCTTTCGATCCCGCGTGTACCAGGATCAGCCATAGGACGAGGTCTCCCTGCTATCAAAGCTTCTGCTGGTCCCTCTACTGGTGTGAATCGCTTCGCATCAACCTCCTTCCCCTTCTCTTCGTCCGACCGCCATACACCACGTGTAAGAGCCTTTTCCGCGGTCGCAAAGGCACCAACAGCAGTCACAACAACAGCATCACCGTCAGCATCATCATCATCGTCGACGCCAACAGCAGCAGCCGTAACAGCAGGATCATCTTCGGCAGCTGCTACAGCGTCAAGAAACTCAGCTGCGACCGCGAAGACCTCCAAAAGCGCAAAAATGATAGGCAAGCTGAAACTCCCTACCAGTCTCCGTCTGGGAGGCTTCACTCTAAAAGATTCAGCCGATTCAAAATCTGCCGAGAAGTCTGGTAAGAAGTCGCAAAAGACATCGGTGAACTCGGCGGGAAAAGCGAATGGACCCAGAGCAAGCACGTCTGCTGAACAACCCATCGTGCTTTCTGATGACGATGATGACAATAATGGCGAGAGTCTTGACAGCGACGGAGAGGAGGATGTAGTCAATTACAGTGATCGAAGACAATTGTACCCCATTAGCCTGTTATATATCGACCTGCTTCGTCTGCCTCTTTATAGAAGGTTGTTCTTGCTTGACCGAAAATGAACCAGGTACGAAAGCAGCTGCGGCTGGACTCAGTATTTTAGGCTTCTTGGTTGTACTGAAGCCTCTAGCTTGCATGTGGACTTTGGCGCTGCTATTCTTGTCGGCAGATGAAGGTGGATTGACCGGCTCGCGAATAATCGTACTTGAGGGTGTAGAGGGCCTAGATGTAGCCGAAGCTGACGGTGATGGTGATGCTGTACCTCCTACTCTCGATACCCGTTGTCTCCCTGGATTACTTGTCCTGTCCAGCTTGCCTGGTGCTGGACTGCCGGATCTTGATGCATCCTTACCAGCAGTTTTACCTGGAGCATCTTTCTTACTTTGATTATCTAGGTCTAGATTCTCCAAACTAGCGGACAAATCTTGTCCTTGTGCGCTGGTACTAGGACTGACCGCTGCGATAGTAGGGGAGACTGCTTTCGCTACCGGTGAAGAGGCGCCGGAAGGCGCAGCGCTGGTGGGCGCAGAGCCAGAGCTTGCACCAAAGATACGATTGCGTGCTTCATTGTATGCTCTTTCTCTATCTTTCAAAGTCTTCTTCTGCTGGTCTCGTGCAGCTTGACTGCTTGCCGAGTTGGCAGAGCCTGCATTGTTGCTTGGTCGTTTGAGGATCTTCAAAGATGGAACAAAAGCTGCAGGTGGAGCTGGCGAGGAAGTTGAAGAGCTTGAACCGTAGGCATATGGATTGTGGTTGGCGCCTGCATGACTAGACAGCACAGGTGACGGTCCAAATGAAAGCGAGTTGTTGCTATTTCGAAAAAGAGTACATTCAGATCAGCTGTCGAACGCCTCTGCATGAAGGCATTCCATGGCAACTCACGCAACCTGCCAGAGTCGAGCATTGGCAGATGCTTCGTCTGACTGTGGCTTCACACCACGTCCATAGTCTTCCTATAAGCATGTACAGTTACTGTCAGCACTTCCAAGCCCATCACTTCGCATCTTCATGTCCATCTTCCACTCACACTCTCCCAATCATCCCAAGGATCCGCGGCGGTGGAAGCAGGCGGCATTGCACCATGAGGTTGGCAGTCGGAGCTCCAGTCAGCTAGCAGCTAGCTATGCAGGCATGTGCGACGCTGGGTAGTGTGCTCGGATGGTGTCTGATCAGGATAAATTGCTTTGACAGCATTGGCGAACACACTCTGCAGAGTGCCCGATCAAGCAGTGGAAGACACAAGTGGCTGCTGCCTACGGAGCCGCTGTATATACATGAAGCAGAGCTGTACCTTGTAAGGCATGTGCACAATGTCCTCCTACCTCCAAACTATCCTACAGTCAGAGTCTCATTCTGCAGCCGGTATGCAGCTTGGTGGCGTCGCCTCTGCTTGCTCTCGAGACGCGCAAACCAGCTTTGCTTCCTGACTGTGCAAGCACAACCATAGCATTCACACACAACAACGTATCAACATGGAGGAAGCACTCAGAGCTAGCGCAGCTGCATCACGAAGAGACTTGTCAAGCATGTCCATGCGCCAGCTTGCCGATTCGATTCCAGTTCGAGATGAAGAGGATCGCAAACCATCGACAAAGCTTGGGCGTAGTAGCACATACGATATTAATGCTTCTGCTAGCTTAGAAACAGTCCCTATACATACGAGCAAAGCCAGCGGCGGTCCTGTCACCATGTCCCTGCCTGCTATCCTCCGGCAGAACGTGCCCGGCTTCAAAGCCAGGAGTGCACGCATGTCTCAGCTCCAACCATCTGCTCGAGCATCAACAAGTGACAAGCAAGAGTCAGCACATGAGAAAGCAAGACAGAAGCTGAGTCGGCGCAAGCTGCGTCGCTGGGAGAATGGTAGGTTTGGATCACTGCTGTGACCGGTGGCGTTATCAGACGCGAGACGATTTTAGCTGACCCCCCTGTCCATTGCAACAGCTCACTTCCATGGCTCTACACACATCATACCACCTCGACCTTCGGATTATTCACCAGTACAGCTCTCTAGCGCTCCTATCTTCCCTTCACCGCCACCTTCCACCTTCTTTCCTTACAAGCCTTCAGACGATCCTACGGCAGATCCCAATGCTCGTACTGCGCCAACATTTGATGACTCTGTCACTTCAGCGGATCATGGCAGGTTCTCCCTGCCAATGAAGGGTCTCAAGCGCAACACACGTCGCATTGTAGCTGAAGGTGGCATAGGTGGTGAAATAGTAGAAGCAGTTGACTATGAATTGCGAACTTGGCTCGAAGGAACAGAGGTCTGGCTCAGTCCGGAGACAATAGCATACAACAATGCGCACAACCTCAATAGTGGTAAAAGATGTATCTGTGAGGTGGAAACGGATCATGGCAGGATGCAAGCTATCAATCAGCTAGCGAAACAGCCACATTCCCTCGTCTGGCAAAGTGAAGACTCGTTTACGCGCTTCTTGATACATGCGATAGCTCGATACTATCGCATCGTCTCTTTCAGTAAGCATCAGTCATTTGTACTACCATCTTTCCTGCACTTGTCTGACATCCCGTATTTCAGCCAAAACCGACCCGACAACCTCATCACATCTGATATGGCTTCTGAGACCGAGCATGGCGCCAAGCACCAATATGAACCTTGCAAGTAAGCCGAAGTCTGGGTTTGAGACACCACCTACGACAGCTTCAGAATGGGAAGCCAGCAGTATAGGCGCATTGACGACCAGTGCAAGCGAGCTAGAAAGTATAGCAAGCAGTAGTGGCATTGATATGCTTTCTGCCGATGAAGAGGTCTCAGCTGAGGAGGATGCAGATGAGAATGATGCGCAAGCAAACCTTGAAGCCGACGAGACTATCGTCGAGCTAGAAGTAGACGATGCGATCCTCCTGTCTAGAGCGAATGTGCAGCCAAGCCCTGCTCGTATCGCTCAGCGCAGACGACAGCAACAGCGCGGTCGCCCATCACTTGGCAGGGCTCTATCTGATATCGACTCTGGAGCAGAAGTAGACGACGAAAGGGAGGAGGACGATGGTATGGACACCCTGCAAGATAGTATCGCCGACCTGACCATGGGATCAGCTTCTCGCACATCAAGACGACACCCTCCCACTACAATACCTCGCGAGAATTGCAGGTCTCGAAGTGAAGAATCGCTGTCTAGAAGCCCGAGTCCTGCTCGGAGAAGATCTTTACCTCAAGTCAGCAAAGTGAAGGCAGGGCGTGGCTGGCGGATGCCAGAGAGAACCTTCGCCGATTGGGTTCTGGCTAGCTAGCTTGAGCAGATGTTGTGAAGGTCTTGAGAGCCTCGCATATCAATCGATCGTCGAGATCCAGTGTACAACAGGCAGCTACATTCTTGGGAGTGCAAGCATACACAACAGCCTTCCACTATCGAGTTAAAGGTGGTCAATTTGTAGGCATGTCTGACCGGTGGACGAGACTGGTTCACTACATCCATCACGATCTGCAAAGTCTCTCCCGACACTGCGGGGCTCGACCTCTGGCTCTGCTCTTAACGTTTCACGGTCACTTCGGAACGCGTCTCATCACCATGCCCTCTCTTTTCTGTATGCCATATGGAATACTGGACCTGATCGTTCGCTATCTTGACAGGTTTGATCTGCTGACTGTCGTGCAGGCTTCAAAAGCATTCTATCAAACTGGTGTCCTTCATGCGTACCGCTTCCTGCGTATCAATGGCACTGACCGTCTATCTAAGCTCGCGAAGATGCTATCCTTAAGCACCCAAGCAGTGAGTTCAGTCTCAAAACAAGGCAAAGAGATCCTGCTTTAGCTTGTGCTCCTTCTGCCCGCTCAGTCTGAGATGCCTGGCATCCGCTTAGTACATTTGAGAATTTCCAAACAGGAGCAAAATGCTTTCGACGCATTCGTCAGGCTGTATGTCTAGAGTTTGACAATCAACAAACTGAAGCCTGTGTTGTAGCAACACAGAATGATAGTCTCTATCATGGCTTCATTCTGAACGCAGCGACAAAAAGCTGATGCTATGCACGGTCAATCTTTGGGCAAGAAAAAAGGGCAAAAGAAAACTCCCAGACAGGGAATCGAACCCTGATCACCGCTGTGAGAGAGCGGCATCTTAACCATTAGACGATCTAGGACGAGCTAGTTGTCATTTAAGCAAGCTATTCTTAAATTGCCAAATACAAAATGTATGACCACTTGCTAAAGGTGAGACTGAAATTCTGGCTTCCACTGTCTAGACAGCGCCAGAATCAGAAGGATGGATGGGCTAAGCTGCAGCATGAGCTGCTTCGTGACTGCCTACGTCGCGTGCTCGTATGCTTCCTTCCATACCAGTCTTGATGACTGCGTATCGGGCTGTCGTGACTGGCGAAGTATACCCGCAGTGTGGCGAACACCCTCGGTGGGCTTCCAGAGTATCATCCGGATAGACTTGCCATGCCGGCAGTCGTGAAGCGAGTCTAGAGAAGAAGCTTATCTGTACCGTAGCAGACTACGCCAGCGTGTGTGTTTCTGCCTCTGTGAACGTCCCGCGGTGCAGCGATGTCATAAAAGCGGGAGAGTGGAAAGCTCGATCACGTGCGTGCCTTGTTCCTATGCGAGGGGATGCAGGCATACGATGATGATGCTGAAGATACTCGGATGGAAGCAGGTGGTGTTGCCCGCTTCTTGACTCTCTTCCATCTCATCCCATCCTACTGCATTCTTACCTTCAACCTTCTCACATCTCACAACACAGTACACAATGGCCGTCACTGGTGAGTCTCCCACTTCTTGCTGCAGCTGCCAGTCGTCCAGAATAGCACGCTGATACTGAACACGATGCACCATCAAGGACACTGCCTCTGCGGAGCCACCAAGCTCACTGCTGACATCGACATCAAGGATGCAACTGTAGGATTCGAGTGAGTCTTGCTGCTCTTGCCGGTGCTGCTTTCCATTCGTTGTTCATTCGCTGACCTTCCACATCCACGCACCTTTTCTCCACCTTTGACAGCCACTGCGAGTAAGCACACTCACCATAACCTTGATAATACAGCTATTCCGATGATCCCTTCACCTATTGACACCTCTCTTGCCTACAGCGCCTGCCAGCGCCAGACCGGATCTGCCTTCTCCCTCGTCGTCGTCGCTCCCCGTGACAAGGTCAAGATCACCGGCGATGTAAAGGTGAGAGCTACTTGCGCTTTCATGCAATTGTATTAGCATTATGTTGACTGTTCCCATGAACAGGACTACGCCAAGGCTGGTGACTCTGGCAAGGACGTTCACCGCATCTTCTGCGGAACGTGAGTCTTGCCGCCGTCTCACTGCGGGCCGTATAATGTGCACGTGCTGACTTTCTATTTCGACACTCACAGCTGTGGCAGCCCTATGGGTGAGCATTCGCCCCCCTACACCGACTCAATCTGTGCACTTGTACTAATCTGGTCCGTTTCGCTAGCCCATGCCCCTGATGCCGCAAAGGACATCATCGCTATCAAGGGTGGTATTCTCAGCTCCGACATCAAGAAGCAGCTCCCCACTCCTGCCATTGATATCTACACCCAGGTAAGTAGGACACTGGCTTGCTTAGCTTGCTTGCGCGAGGCTCTTTTGCTGATGCATCATTTTGATATCGCAGGACAAGCTATCCTGCGTCACCCAGAAGGCTGACAAGGCATTCAACGGCATGCCCGAATAAATAGTCGAGCTTCCTTCTTTTCTAGCTTTGCCTGTGTAATTGCGTACAGAGTAACTAGAATCAGTCTCGAAGACCTACACACAAAGTCGTGAGGATCATCACGCGTGCAATACAAATCAAATGCTACATGAAATGCCGTCCAAGGTTTATGCTGCTCAATGGCCACATTGTGCTACTTTGTTACGAGATTGTGCAATAATCACAACACCATGATTGTCAATATTTGTACATCGATTCTTACAGCCTTTCAGAATGTACTACTTCACCCTCCTGGGTATTGACCTTTAAGTCAGCCTCTGCGGCCGCGGGACTAATGACTTCCATGTATGTTGCGGCATCTTGCTGATATGTCTCATAAGTGGGTAGATTATCATACGCAGATCGACTTTGCTCATCCGGTGCTTGTTCTTCTTCCGACAAAGCAGGTAGAGGATGCACGGAAATAGTAGGGAGGAAAAGTTTTCCTTCTCTGAGCGGTATGAGGACAAGCGGGAATTCCAGAGCTGATCCATTAGCGTTTGAAATGAAGAAGTCTGCTCTTGCATTGCCAGATACGACCCAGTCGCTTTGGTTGGCTTGTATCTCGTAGAGCATCCTTTGACCTTTTCCGTGAATGTTGTGCTGATCATCTGCGGAATCGCACAGCTTCTGGAGGTGTTCTCTGTCGTTCGGAGCTGCCCAGTCGAAGGAGGAATTGATATTCACGGTGCATGAGATATGTTGACCAACTTCAATGAGCTCTTCATCTGGCTTGCTGATCTTGAAAGAGACTCGGTTGAAGATCGCTATAGAAGGCACTTCGAATGGAATAGACACCGTCTGCCAAGGCTCGTTGACGAGCAGACTTGTAGACATTGGCGTCTAGAATTGAATAAGACAAGAAAATTAGCCTAAAGCTAAGCAGCTCGTAGCTGGACGGTGACAACTGACTTGGCAAGCTTCAAGTATCGCTGCCCATATCCGGTCCCATTCATCATCGCTCGTCCAATAACTCCGTAAAGCTTCGCGAAAGTTTCGCCATTCGAGCCGTAGATCCCCTTCATCAAATATAATGTCATCTTGACCAAGCGAGTCGATGACATGCAGCCGATTGAAGCGTTGTGTGAGCTTGGTATCCGCTATTAGTTGGCATGATATCGCTTCGACTATCCGTCTTGATGGCTGAATATTATGCTTAGACAGTATTCTCGAAAGATGAGGTGATAGAGCCGCATGCAGATCTGATTCTAGAGTTCGGTAGACGAAGTCTATTCTCAGCTTCGAAGCCTCCTCGATGTCTTGAGATGTATCGCCAGGAATGGGCTGACGCTCCAAGCGGAAAGGAAATGAGCCTGGCTGGTCCCGTCTGACAATTACTGCTCTAGTACGAGTCTTGCATGCTGGGACCGCCTTGAATCGCGCAGTGCTCGCCAAAGTTGCGTCTTTGATTCGTAAAGGCAAGCGCTGAACTGTCGAGACAGTAAATTTAGAGAGGAGGCTGCAGGGAACAAGTAGCCTTGTCAGCTGCTGTTCGGTACCGGCCTGTATCTTACGGCTTACAATTTTTCGCGTCGATAGTCGTGGACCGTGACGTCTAGAGGTAGCGCCGTTCGTAATCTAATGCAAGTCCTTAATGTACGCCGCTTCTCAGGGCGTATATCGGTGTGGTAGTCGACTGTCACATTGAGCTATGTGATTAATGTCAGCTTTGAGTCGCTTCTGCTTTAGCTTCATAGACATACGAAGACATGCTGAGATTGCACGAGAGAATGATAGTCGGCTGCTATTTTGACGACATCCTGGCTTGTGAAGTCGGAAAGAGTGATTGATCTATCTTGTGGCATCGATGTAATGGTGCAATCCCCTTGGACGCGTCTTGCCGTCTCGTACATGATGCCGATTTTGGTAGATGCGCCCGGAAAGTGTATGGTGGCCTTCGTCAAAGCCTGCCTGCCCGGATGGATCGCCAATATTATCTTCCGAGGCTGATCCACTGACACTGTAGTTCACCTGAGTCAGCGTATGTCGCCTTAGATAGCCCCTGCAATTCTCGCTCACTCGTTACGGCCTCTTCTGCTACTATGTCTAAAGCGGCTGAATCTTGGGTGAAGACGACAAGCGGCTGCCTGCTGAAAGCAAGATGGGTTCGTAGATGCTCTTGTCTATAGCTTGAAGGTCTGTGCGAGTGCTGAAAGACGATTCTCGATGTTCGAATTTGCGAAGTCTCGAGTGCATATGTTCCGACGAGCGAAATCTGAGGAAGAGTCAGTACGCTAGGCTGTCGGCGATAATACAGAAAATCTCACCAAAGCGGAAAGTCGGACTTCGTTGCTGCCAGGAACCAAAGTTGTCGCTTCCGACTTCAGCCATAAAGGCTCGTCCGACATGCTCAGCATTTTCACCCGCACTTCGTCCGCCTCTATTGCCTATGTCACCGAGGCTTGTTAGTGACAGGTTCGAGAGAGCAATATACTTGTGAACCCACGCAAGGCAGGTGATTTGTCACCGCTAGCAGAATGGAGATGCCATCTTCGTCTCGCAAGAAGCCACCGACGGCAGATCCCAATGTTACCGAAAAGGCAGGTACATCAATAACAGCGAAGTCTGCAACAGATAGAGGTCGAGTCAGTACAGTTGGTGAATTACTAAGAGAACAGAAGTACCTTTGTCGAGTTGCTTGCTGAGTGTCTCAGCCTCCGTCAACAATGCCCGTGCCAAGTGCGCACCGTCCATGTTCTTCGTGCCCAATGTCCATCTCAGAGAGCCCGCTTCCAAACCCGTGCGAACGAGGGCAAGTACAGAGAGCAAGCGCTCGGTTTGACTATCGGGATCAGAGGCACCTTCCCTTAAAGTAGTCGTTTGTCTCAATATCTGTGCTTCGATGGCGAGCCAATGCGTCTGGGTAAACTGCTTCGATAAGGATGAATAAATTTCCAGAGAGCGCCGGGAGTGCTTGCGGGCTCTAGGAACGATTCCATCAATACCGGACTCGCTTACGAACGACGAATTGGACTCACTGTTCAAGTGCTGCCAGCGTGCCTTTGATCTTATCGGCACTTCGAGTTCGCATGCTACCGGTCCAGGCTTCATGCACACGATCTAGCAGCTGGCGATACATAGCATCGAAGGCAGCCTCATCCTCGAAGCTATGTTGAAGAGCGGGATTGCTGCTCTCGAAATGCTCAGGCGTATCATGCACGTCCTGCCCGCTGCCATTCTCTGTTTCATCGCCATCATCGAGCGGCGCTGCGTGCATACTCATCAGGAAAGGGTGTGTTTGCGGAAGATAGCCAAAAGTCATTCCAAGCTTTTCCACTTGTCGAGTAGCCAGCTCAAGTAACTCTGCTAACATAGGCAGTAGATCTGGTATCGCAGCTGCGTTCATCTTCCGCGCATTGAGCATTTCATGGCATTTATTGACGACCTCTAGACAAGCTGTGTAGATCCAGGATTCTATGAAGTACTTCCGTAAAAGCCCCTGGTAGATTGCACTGGGTATTAGCTGCTGAAACTGTTAGACTAGGCCAGCACGCTTACACGGTGACTACGGAGTAATCTTGCCATACTGTATATAAAAAACTTTGCTCTTTTCACCAGATCGACCATCCTTCCCAACCCAGTAACGAGCGATGCTTGCCTCGCAAAGAGGTATATCCGAAAGTCGAAAACTGTTATCTCGTTCTGCATGATCAAATGACGGTATTGCTTGCCAGAGCTAGATAAAATCGATATGCTATC
This sequence comes from Cystobasidium slooffiae, assembly GCA_019775285.1. Taxonomy (NCBI): domain Eukaryota; kingdom Fungi; phylum Basidiomycota; class Cystobasidiomycetes; order Cystobasidiales; family Cystobasidiaceae; genus Cystobasidium; species Cystobasidium slooffiae. The sequence continues at coordinate 580,215 of JACWFZ010000002.1, forward strand.
GTCGTGCTCCATTGTTCCTCCTATCCGAGAAAACCAGGGTAGGGTTTGGTCTTTCGCTCCGAGATAATCCGATGCTTCCAGCTCGTCGTACTGTATCAGAGCATCTTCTAAAAGGTTCATAGCTTCAAACGAATGTGCGAGTCCTTCCTGTAGACATTGGGGAGGTTAACTGCCGACCCTTGTGAATTGCGAAATATTGTTGTGCTTACCTTCTGTATGAAGAAAGTGCAGAAATTCCAACCTGGCATCTGCCGTTGGGCATCAACTTTCCGAACATCCTCCTCGTAACTTGTAAAGTTGCCATCAAAAGATAAAACGATGCTCTCTTTCGTTTTGGCGAGAAAGTCTCGCCAGATTGTCGCGTAACCTGTCACATTCTCGTCTGCTTGAGATCCAGGCACCGGTAACTGCAGGACTCTTGGAGCGGAATAGAAGGATTAGTCGCACATTCACACATAAGCTACGGGTAGGGAGGCGGGAGCTCACCTATCTCGCTTGCTGACATTGAAATCAGCTCTAATCTTGTCGAAAACTGAAGCCTTTCTCTGGTAGAATTTGGCCGGACCTGTTTTTTGGGAAGTTACATGCACAATTAGCCATTCTTGCAGCCTCTTGCTTTGTACTGTGTTCAACCATTCTCGTATTTGGGGACGCAGAGTAACTCTATAGGCTTCGTTATCGTCACTTGCGATGAATAACAAGTGCAGGTAAGGCCGTTCGAGCAAGTTGATGGGTATTTGCTGAAGTTGACTGTCTCTGACGGAGTCTCGAAATGGGCGAAAGTCGAGATTCAGTGTCTCGATAGTTCTAATAGTAGAACGAGAAGAGCTTTTCCATTGAAGGTCGGTCAAAGGCAGGTGAGATGAGAACTCGTTCGTAATGGGTGTCTGTACGGCTGTGTTCGCTGGCAGGAACTCGAGAGAGACAATGACACGTCGGGAGGTGGAAGCCCCACGCCCAGCATGTCCAGCTTGTGAAGAGGGTCGAGAGCCAGCGGACATAGTGGAGCAGGTGATTCGAGGCGCAGCGCTACCTTTTATTTGACTGTTGGATCGTCATGCGCGTCTTCTTGCCGCTGCCTCTCGTGCTGCTTCGTGATCTGCGCTGGGTGATGAGAGGTCCCAGGTACTGTCCGGCGGAGCTTTGAGATGCTCCAGTCATCGTGTCTGGGCCGAGAGCATGTCTCGCTGAGCCAACGATGTACTACTGCTGTTGTATCGCTTGAAAGAGAAGCGTCAGAACACAGAACGACGTCCAGGTGGTCGGAGACAGCGTGATCGAGCTCTCTGGGCGTCTTCGCGAATAGTCTGGAGGTCGTCCTACATCGTAAGCTACCTCTGTAGTTGATACAGACCAAAGCCATGGTTCTGGTTACACATATGACTAGCACTGTAGCTCCAGCTGTCAAGGGCTCCGCTTTTTTGCACGAGTGGTGGAAGCCGCGATCATGATCTCTTGCAGCTTTGCTCTGCTCGCATTAAGCACAATATTCTCCTCAAATGGCAACAGCAGCGACGAAGGACAAAGTGTGAGTAAGACTGTTCCTTAGGTATCTGCCACATGCTCACGCTTTTTCGACGCTCTTGCAGCCTTGTTTTCGGGTCTAATGCAGGCGGATCTACAGGCTCGCTGAAAGCTCTCCTCACGAAGATTACTGGCATCAATAGCAAGCATGGACCTTTCAGCTGCGTTGTCTGCATGGGCGACATGTTTCCTGTCGATGAAGACGATACGGATGCCGACGTCGGCGCTTTAATAGATGGAAGCCTGGCTGTTCCTGTATCGACATACTGCATGTTGGGCAGTCGAGCATTGCCAAAACGAATAGCTGCGAAAGCTGAAGCAAGTAATGGTGAAATATGCGAGAACTTGTTTTTCCTCGGTGAGTATCTCACGTATCTGGCGTCTTGCGGGCAGTATGCTCGCTGCTCCTTCTACCCTCCCCTCTACTACATGGTCGATGATTCCTCCAAGGATGACTGCGGCGAATGCTACTTCGGTACATTCGTCAATGTTCTTTTACACTTGATATGAGAGCTTCCATGCCCTTCAGAAAGGCAGGGCGGTAGCTGGCGACCTGTCTCATGCGATCCAGTCAAGTCCTGGATGGCTTTCGCCTAGAAAGCAACCGTTCTTGATTGGTGTTGTTCAGACGAAGAGCCTTCTACTGCTTGCTCGCTGCTTACAAAATAATCTTGATCTAATCTGAGACCGCTCAAGTGTCATATCTTCTCTCCTGTCTCCTGCATGACCCGACTTCACTGTCTGACGCAAATTACCAATTGTATCGATACAGGCAAGCAGACGGTCCTCACTCTCTCTTCAGGACTCAAAATAGCCGCTTTCGGTGGTGCTTTCGACCTCGAAGCCTTCACTTCTTCCTCAGTATCCCCTTCCACCCCGACTTTCACATCCGCATCACTTGACTCTTTCGTAGCGAGCCCCTCACTATCGAATACCGACATCCTTTTGACACATGCATGGCCTAGTCAGGTCACTCGCTTTTCAGAGAAGCCCATTCCTTCAACTTCCACTGCCAATAACGGAGAACAAAATGGAGGCAATCCAGCGACATGGGGAGTCCCCGCTTTACAGAAGATCTACACTAAAGCGAAGCCTAAGTACGCCTTTGTCTCGGATAAGAATGTGTTTTGGGAAAGAGAGCCTTTTGTGTATCCAGCGACGCATGCTTATGCTGAAGATGCACCGGCCAGTGAAGTAGCAACTCGCTTCATCTCCCTTGGACAGTTCAACCACACGACGAAGCAAAGACAATTCTACGCCTTCAGCATTGCGCCTGCATCAGCTACCGCATCTGGTTCGTCCTCAGACCTACCCGCAAATGTAACGCCTTGTCCATTCCAGATACAGCAGGCTGGATCGTCATCGAGTAAAGGCGCTAACAAGCGATCTCTACCTGAAGACGACTTTGATGATGGCGGCAACAGCTACATATTCGCCGGAACGAACAGGAATTCGGAAGCCAAGAAAGGTAGACACGGAGAACCGCCCCAGGGTTACAAGTGCAAGATTTGCAACGTGCCTGGTCACTTCATACAAGACTGCCCAGAAAAAGTGGATCACCCACCTGCAGCGAAGAAGGGAGCCAACGGCGCCCCACCGCCGGAGTCGTATACTTGCCGCTTATGTGTAAGGTCATGACTTCCATCCGTGTTCGCGCGACCTTTGGTTAGCGACATCTGACCTGGACGTCTCTCTTCAGAATGTTGGAGGTCACTGGATACAAGACTGCCCACTAGCAGGACAGCAGAGCGCTGATCACAAGCCTCGACAAGCCGGACCACCAAAAGAGATTGGACGTGAGTGAATACTCTAGGAGCAGAATGCTAAGTGGGAACTAAGAATGGTTTCCGCTGTAGCCGACGAGTGCTGGTTCTGTCTATCGAACCCGAAAGTCACCAAGCATCTTATAGCTTCAATAGGCGCAGAGACATATCTTACACTTCCGAAAGGACAGCTGCTTGATACATCCGACCCGGAAAGTCTCGTGCCAGGAGGTGGCCATGTTCTTATCATACCGGTAAGCACATACGGCAATTCGGCTTGAGCAAGACTGACAGTTATGCATCCGGTAGATTGCTCATTATCCCACCCTATCCTCTGTGCCCGAAGAAATGGCAGGACCACTGCAGGCTGAGATTGATGCGTACAAAAGAGCTCTACGGTCTTGTTACGAGCAGTATGGTGCAAAGATGATTAGCTGGGAGATCAGCAGGACGGCGGGCGCCAAAAGCGCGCATGCACATATACAGGTGCGCCAGATTCGGCTTGATTCGGATCCCGATGTCGATCTTACACGCATGTTCTCCAGGTATGCCCGTTGCCTCCAGCAGCAGCGGACCGGGCACAGTCAACATTCGAAGAAGAAGGCGCGAAGGCGAACTACGATTTCACGACGGATCCAGCGCAAGTCTCGAGAGTGCTTCAAAGTGGCAACTATTTCGGACTGGATCTACCGGACGGAACCAAGATGGTGCACGCTATAAGGCCAGGCGACAGGTTCAACCTACAATTCGGCCGTACAACGATAGCACAGCTGCTTGATCGGGCGACCCGAGCAGACTGGAAGACTTGCGCGAGATCAGATGATGAGGAAGGCAACGACAAGAAAAATTTCGCGCAGGCGTTTAGTAAATACGATCCCAGCGGATAACAAAGATGCACAGCATTGACGTTTGACTTTCGCGCAATGCAAACGAGGCAATGTTCGACCTGAGCTAGCGTTACATCAACATGCACTGCGCACTGTCATACTTTGGACATGTATCATGCTTCAAATCGCAACCTTGTTCTAGGGTTAATCGCTGAAATGCTCTACCTCAGCTACGGTAGTGGCGTCCAAGACCACCGTTGAAGTCTCCTTCTTCATCTTCTTCTGCTGTTGAGCGAAATCGCGCTCATCGTCCGAATCGATCTCGCCTTTGGCCTTGGCGCGTTTGCGCTTCCGCTTCTCCCATTCGTAGAAGTCATCGCGATCCCACCATTCTGCGGGGAGAGAGACACTGTTCAGCGGAACCACGGCGACCTAGTGCGAACGCAGCATACCTTCGGGCTGATCGTTCAGTTCCTCCTGATCTTCGTCGGAGTAGACCTCTTCTCCTTTCTTCTTCTTCTTGACAGGTGCTAAGCGGCACAAAGCTAATCAGTATCCTTGACACTCCGCAAGCAGTCTGAACATTTAACCTACCTTGAGGCAAAGGTGGCTTCTTGGGCGGCGGTGGCGCTCTAAATGACAGCAGAGTTGGGATTTTACTGCGTTTACTCAGTCCTTGAGCTCGAATGCCCTGTCCTCCACCCTTGGCAACTACCATGTCGTGGAAACCTGGGATCGGAAACGTTCATTAGCTACGAACGGCGAGCGATCGGTCAGCTACTCACGTTTACCCGTGCTGCCAATCACGGGCTTGATGTCAACTGAGCTTGCTTTGCCTTTTAAGAATGACAAAGGTGTTGCTACACCGCCTTCTGCTTTCGCAAGCTTAGCTGAGGCTTTCGTCGGAGATGTAACGTTCGCATTCTTCGTTTGAAGCACAAACCTTGCGGGCTCTACCTTTCCAGGAGAAGTTTTGCTTGTTGGCAGAAGCGCTTGTGCTGCTTGCGTTGGAATACTACTTTCCTCATCTTGTGGTCTTTTAGATGTTTTCTCATCCTCGTCTCCTGCTTCTTCCTCTTCCTCTTCCTCAGCCTCATCATCCTCCTCACTGTCTACTATGCGCAATGCCGACTTCGTCTTGGATGACGCTTTCTTTTTAATTGTTTGCGCAGTGCCGCTCTTACTGCTTGCTGACGCGGCTCTTTCCGGGCCGCTATGCTGTGGCTCTGCCTTGTCAGCAATCCTGCTTTTAGTGTTTGTGTCGCGTGATGATCTTGACGTCGTCATTCTGTTTTTCTTTGCGCTATTATCGATGATCACAGCATATGCAGGCGATACAGAGCGCTTGGAACGACTGCTTGTCGCTTCTCTGGAGGAACTACGCTCCTTCTGGTCCCCTAAAGCTTTTTCGACTACTACCGAAGACGATTCTTTGGCGGTCTTGTCAGACAGCAGGACAGATGACTCCACTGCAGGGTCCTCATTGTCTTCGCTTTCTTGCACGCGAGTTGCGGATTTGCGACCTTTCTTCCCGTAGGTCTTGGTGGGCTTGCTTCTGGCAGCTACTGGAGCATCGCTTGACGGAGGCAGAGGTGCAGTTTCTGCTTCTGAACCTTCTTCCACCTGATCTTTTGCTGAAGATGGATCCTTTGCCGTGTCTCTCGTGGCTCTCTCGGACTTAGTAGCATTCTGCGGCGATGCTGCAGGGACGTCATCTTCCATATCTTCATCATCAAGAAATTCCTTCGACCTTGGTTGCGGTCCTTTCTTTGAACGGGCCTTTTCTTCGGCAGCTGTGCCAATCTTGCCAGCTTTGCAGGTTCTACGCGCACCAACCAGGATTGCTTCATCACTTTGAGGATCATCGCTGTCAGCTATTGACAATCGACTAGTGCTCTTCTTCGAGGATGGGTAGACTGCGGACGGTCTACCTTTGGCACGTGACGAACGCGCCGATACTTTCGCTGCTGGTTCTTCGGACGGGGCTTTGCTGGAACGGCGAGCATTCTTTTTCTTTCCTTTCCTATTCCACTTGTCCTTGCTGGTAGCTTTGCCGTTATAATCGTCGTCGTCATCCGACTCCTTGGCATTGGCTTTCAATATCTCTTGCATGAGCTCATCATTTGCAGCTTCTTTGGCCTGCTCCGCATCTGAGTCATCGCTATCGATGTCCTGGAATGCTGCACGTTGTTTGCCTTTGTGGCTCTTCGATCCGGCTGCCTTTGATTTCGACGTGCTGGTCTTGGTAAGTGGTACATCGTCATCACTGTCCAGCTCGATGACACCTGTTAATGAGGTCCGGTTATCCCTCGTTGTGGATGCTTCGATACCTCCACCTTTGTTTTGCTTTGACTTGCTCGACTTCAATCGCAATTCATCATCGTCATCGTCATGATCTGTTTCTGTTCCTCTGCTCTTGGTGTGAGCAACAGAAGAACCCTCGTTTGGAGCCTTGCGTGGTGGACTTTTGCCTCTGATCGCAGCTTTGACATCCTTGCTCGCCAATGCTAGCGGTTTTGCTTTCGGTCTTTGCCTGCCCTTCACGCCCTCGGCAGCACTTGCGGCCTGTCTCGGCTGCAGAAGTTGACGGCCAAGCATGTGAGGCGGTCGGTCGCCTGGAGAGACCGTCTTGACAGAGGATGTGTCGTCACGTTGAGTGGGTATCACCTCTGTAGTTGCGATACTTGTGTTGTAGTGAACGCTACCCGGCGCGTCTGAGTCACGTGATTCAGGTGTCTTGCTTGTTGTGAAAGTTGTTGGGACTACAGCAAGTTCACGAGGATTGACAGTGATGGGGTCTTGCTGATACTGATTGTGACTCGTCTTAAAAGCTAATTAGAGGGTATATAACGTCAAGACGAGCCGTAAAATGTCAGCTCGCACTTTTCGATCACCACCTCCAGCATCCAGTAAACACAACGCACCATGTCGTGTACCAGAGCTGGCATTTGCATGGGCATAGCTGTCTTGATCCATTGTTGTGTTCTGAATCACATGGCTTGGTCCATCTTCATCTGCGCTCTCCAGATCCATGTCGAGAGCAGGGCCTGTCGATGCTTCGTCCGAAGAGTCTGGAACGATGTCGTCTTGAGGACCTCCAGCAACAGCAGTAGTGGGTTGGTCTTCCTGCTCGTCATCATCATCGCTGAACAAGAAGTTGTCAATGTGGAATGACACATTGAACTCGTTGGAGTTCGCCATGTTCTTGGAGTCGTGGTGATGCGGGACCTCAGCCGAATGGATGCTCAAGGTGAGATCGGCTGTTGACAGAGTCGCGTGCAGGGCAGGGCTGTCATGACTGAAGGCACGACGGTGTAAGCTTCATGGTCGAACTCTGATGAGCAGTCTCACCTACTCCATCCACTGCGACTGTCTGTTCTTTTGCTGCAATTGACTTGTGGTCAAGACAAGAGAGCTCGTAAACACGAAGTCACGTTGCAGGAGTGGCAAAATTCCCAAGGGTGGAAGTCGTACTCGGCAAAATCACACTGCACATGTCTAGGGTATCAGACTCTGCATTCATGTATAAATAGTGTCACAGTCTGGTAATCTGTATAAGTTGATATCATACTCTCCTAGCCAAACAGCAGATGAGATGCCGAATTAGGGCAGCGAGAATAGCTAAAGTGACAAGCCTGACGAGATAATGCTGTCCTTCAAACGTTACGAGCCTAGTGCTTTGTAGATCCAGGAGTGCTTGTCCAGCCTTTAGCACGACCAAGCGTTCCAGGTGTGAGCTGGAGCATTTCCTCGATTCCAGACTGGATATTGTTGAACAATTGGCCTTGATTAGGAGAGTTCTGAAGGACAAGCAAGCGTAAGTAACGCGTGATTAATGAGGGGAAGGAGTGAATGTAGCTTACTGGAGCAAATGCAGGTGAAGTTGCCGGTGACAAGGTAGCGGTAGTGATTTCAACATCCTTGATAGCACGACTTCGTTCCATGAGCATTTCGAGCTTCTTCATGTATTTTGCATTTTCATGTTGAAGTTGTATGACCTTGATTTCGTGCTCAAGCTTGTCCTTGAAGTTTGCCCTTTCTACATCGAGGCGTAGTTTATCGACCTCTGCTTGAACCTTGGCGACTTCAGTAGCCATATCCGTGTTGTGCTTGTTGCATTTGATCTCTTCAGCTCGGAGCCTGATCATTTCCTTCTTTGTTCTGTCGCCGAGAACAGGTAGATTGTAATAGATAGCATCGGAGACTAGATATCGTAGGAGTCTGTCTCTGTCCATGCCGGCTTTGAAGCATTCTTCATCGGATAGAGGGAAGATATCATAGCCTGAGAGGTAGTCGACAATGACGGCGAAGCTGCCTGGGTGTCGGTCAACCTTGAGGATGTTGTTGCTGCCGGACAAGCCGCCTGGTGACTTGAGAAGGTACGTCTGCTCGAGCAGATTGCCGGCTTCGAAAGTGATTTGCTCGCGACTGAGGTTGAAGGCCTTTTCGCGAACGACGACCTGGAAGGGTGCTTTGTAGCTCATGGTAGCTGAAATGATTTGTTAGAATATGCTGTAGATGGTAGGAAGTTAAGAGGAGAGCACCTGCGCAAGCGTTATCCAGTCCGTTCAAGAGTCACAAAGGTCAGCGCTAGACACCTTCGTTCGACAGAGCGCCTCTCCAGCTTTGTTCGGGTCGAGTGATTGGCATGGCGACCTCACACAGATTTCCCCTCATGGTCAGGTCAGCACACAAACCAGTGAGCAGCGACGAATACAGTCTGCATGTATCTGTAATCCAACTAACCACAGCCAGTGGTCCGGAGTAATTGCCATCTGTGCAGTTCCTGTATATCGGCCAGGCCGTCCGAGCAATGGCACAACAACAGCCATACAAGCGGCCGTCCCGTCGGCGATGTTGCAGTCGATGGCAGGGTGGCTGCTCATGGTACATCGGAATGTTCTGCACACGCATATGTCGCAGGAGTCGTTCTCCACGCAGTTTTCTGCTTGTATTAGTATCTGTCGATCAACCTCGAATGAAGCTCTTGCAGCTTGGATGGCGGAGAACAGTGCGATGCAACGAGGCGATGGAGGGAGCCTGACTTGAAAGAGTGCGCAACTTTTGACCTTGCACTAGCTTGGTGATCTGCTTTGCCGCTGATTCTGACGGTTCAATTCCGTGAAGCGTTGGTGCAAGACGAAGCCACCATAGCTTTCGCCTCTGCGGTTCTCACTCTGTGCTGCCTTCGCTCCACACAAATTTCGAACAGGCCAACATCCTCAGAGAGCAGAAGAGCGGCGGATAGAAGGAGGATCAGGCCTTGATTAGGGCGAGGGAAGAGCCACAACAGCTCTAGCAAGGCTGCACCGTCCAGCTTCAGCTTGTGCTCTCTAGCCATGGCCAATCCAGCGCACCCCGTGCCGACCGAGGTTACAAGCATATCCTTCGGCTTTCTCACCTCGGAGCAAGTCAGGCGCATCTCAGTCAAGCAGATCACAAGTCCTGTCCTCTTTGATGCTCTCAACAACCCTACACCTGGTGGACTGTATGATCCTGCTCTAGGACCCACGTCCAGAGGCGACATGTTAGCATTTTCCAGCCAACGTGATCGAGGATTTCCATACATATGCTGACTTCCATTTATCGCTTTGCAACGACATATAACAGCTGTACGACTTGCAGACTCTCTTCATTCGACTGTCCAGGTCACTTTGGTCATATCGGTGAGTGCTGTGCTGCTTCTACTACCGTATTTAGAACATCCGAGCTGACCAGGCAAAACTTTCTGCTGATCCTTCACAAACTGTGTCAATCATGCTCTCTTATGGTCCGCACTATCGACGACTACAGACCTGCCCGCTCCTGTATTCCACCCTCTTTTCATCACCCAAGTCTTCAATCTCCTCCGCGGATCATGTCAAGCCTGCCATCGTTTCCTGCTCACGGAGGCGCAAGTGGCGCAGTATTCTGCTCGTCTAATGCTACTCGAGCGAGGTTTAGCAGCCGAATCAGATGAAGCCGCTCTTATGTATATCAAGACAGCAAAACAGCTTGCATCTCATAAACGAGACAAGCTAGAAGAGCAAGGAGATGATACCGATGCTGAGTCTATCTTTCAATATAAAGGCAGATTATGGAAATTTGTCACTGATGCCGTCAAGAAGCAAAGAGATGCAAATGGAGGCAAGACACCCGATAGAGATCAGTTCAAGGATCAAATTTGCTTCGACAAGCGGAAAGCCTTGATTGCGGAGTTCTTGAGAACCATTACCTCCAAGAAGCGATGTGGACAATGTGGAGCGTGAGTTGCCTGCCGGACACGCGTGAGCAACATGCAGTCTTTCCTCGAGTACTGATTGTACATTGTCGTTTGCAAATTAGCAATCATCACCGCATGCGCAAAGAAGGGCATACGAAGATTATGCAATACAGCTTCACCAGCAAGCAGCAGCTCCAAGACGAATTAGCCGGTATCAATCGAGAGAACATCCTTTTACAGCTATCCAGCAGAGCAAGCAAGAAAGCAGCAAAAGCCAAGTCTCGTTCTCGAGATGCTGCTACTGCTAAGCAGCTTCGCCACGACAGTGATGAAGAAAGCGAACAAGGTTATAATGTGGAAGAGTTCGATTCTGATGCTGATAGTCAGGAGCCCGAAGGACCAAATGGACGTGCTGCTACACCTGCCGATAGTGAAGACGACCACTCTGACAACACGAGTGACACAAGTCTGGAAGATGAAGCTAAGGAAGATAATGTGCCCGAACCAATGGATCTCGATGAAGTCGAAGAAGCTGAAGTAGCAGCGGATACAGCTGGAGTTCAACTCGTCGCCAATCAAGCTGAGGTGGAAAAGAACGCAGGAGCATCGAAAGGCACGGCCAAGCAGACGGAGAGAATTATGACAGCTCAAGAATGCAGAGAACATATTCGAAGACTGTTCCTGAACGAGAACGAAATATGCCAGCTTATCTATGGTTCCCATGGACCGATACCTACTCGTGCTCAGCTGGACGCATCGAAAGGAAGGTCGAACGACCCACCTGCACCTGTTTCGGGCGATCTCTTTTTCCTTGATGTAGTTACTGTGCCGCCTTCAAGGTTTAGACCACCCGCGAGCATGGGAGACATGACGTTCGAAAGTCCACAAAACGAGCTGTTATCGAATGTGGTAAGCATGTTTGTTCTAGGCCATCAACCTGAGTGATGCTAAGTTCGTGATTTTGCCTTCGCAGCTCAAAGCAGTCATCACCATTCGAGATCGCAATGAGGCTCTTCGCTTAGCGCGTGTCAAGAAGCCGATGGGCGAGAACGGCGTTGCACCACCAGTAGTCGATACAGTCCGCTTATATGGTCTTCTTATCGAAGCCGTCATCAACCTACAAATCGCAGTCAACTCCTTCATGGATTCAACGAAGAATCCTGTTCAACTGCGAGGTGGGAAGGAGCCTCCAATGGGTATCAAGCAGGTACTTGAGAAAAAGGAAGGTCTCTTCCGAAAAAATATGATGGGAAAGCGAGTCAACTACGCTGCTCGTTCAGTCATATCTCCCGATATCAACATTGAAACCAATGAGATTGGTGTTCCTCCCGTCTTCGCGAAGAAGTTGACTTTCCCAGAACCTGTCACACCACACAACTTCGCTAAGATGAGACAGCTGGTCATTAACGGACCGAATGTGCATCCTGGTGCAGCATTCATTGAGATGGAAGATGGACATGTTATGTCATTAGTAAGTCAGCATTTGAAGTGTCTGCCCGGGGTGACTCGCTGACATTGTCCCGTCGTATAGGAAAAGAAGACTGATCAAGAGCGTGCAAGTCTGGCAGCTCAGCTGCTGACGCCGTCCGGATCATCGCACGCACCGCATGGAAGGCCCGACGTCGGCTTACCTACCACACGCACACCTCAGCTCAATCGCAAAGTCTATCGACATCTAGACGATGGCGATATTCTCATCCTGAATCGACAGCCTACCCTCCATAAGCCCAGTATGATGTGTCATCGTGCCAAGATTCTTAAAGGCGAAAAGACAATTCGCATGCACTACGCGAACTGTAACTCATACAACGCAGATTTCGACGGTGACGAGATGAACATGCATTTCCCACAAAGTCATATCGCACAAGCAGAAGCGAAGTTCATCGCTGATACCGACAATCAATACCTCGTGCCAACTTCCGGTAACCCTCTACGTGGTCTTATTCAGGATCACGTAGTTGCCGGTACATGGATGACAAGCAAGGATATCTTTTTCACCCGTGAGGAGTACTATCAATTGATTTATGGAGCACTGCGGCCTGAGCAGAACAGCTATGCTGGCCAAGGAAGAGTTGTCACCGTGCCACCTGCTGTCTGGAAACCCAAACCGATGTGGACAGGCAAGCAAATCATTACCACAATCGTGAAGAATATCACGCCCATTGGGGCAGCTGGCCTACATATGTCGTCCAAATCGAAGGTTCCAGGAGATGCATGGGGTGCATCCAACAAAGAAGAAGGCGTTGTCGTATTCTACGATGGCTACATGATCTCAGGCTGTCTCGACAAATCGCAGTTCGGCGCAACCGCTTACGGTCTTGTGCATTCATGCTACGAGCTCTACGGAAAAGAGACAGCAGGCAAGCTGCTCGGTGTCCTTAGTCGACTCTTCACAAATTACCTTCAGCACCGTGCCTTCTCGTGTAGAATGGATGATCTGATCCTTACTGCAGAAGGCAATGGCAAGCGTGCTGAGCGGATCAAGGAAGCAGATAGAAGAGGTTACATGGCAGCTCTTTCGGTCGTTGGTCTCGACAAGGAAGACCCTGACCATCCGGATACGCTACACAATCTCAACGTCCGCTTAGAAGAAGTTCTGCGTGACGACAACAAGCTAGCTGGCTTAGACGCTATCGTGTCTTCAAAGATGGGCGAATTGAGCTCGCTCGTAATCAAGGAAACGCTGCCCGGCGGTCTAGTGAAGCCATTCCCACACAACAATATGCAGACCATGACGATATCAGGTGCCAAGGGCTCCAACGTCAATGCGTCGCAGATTTCGAGTTTACTTGGTCAACAGTCGTTGGAAGGTCGAAGAGTGCCAGTCATGGTCTCGGGAAAGACGCTTCCCTCTTTCAAGGCGTTCGAAACTGCTCCCCGAGCAGGTGGATATGTCGCGCAACGTTTCTTGACAGGCATCAGACCGCAAGAATACTATTTCCATTGCATGGCTGGTCGAGAAGGTCTGATCGACACAGCTGTCAAGACTTCGCGTTCCGGATATCTCCAGAGATGTTTGATCAAGCATTTGGAAGGTATCAAGGTCAACTACGACCATACCGTGCGAAACGCAGATGGGTCGGTTGTGCAATTCAATTACGGTGAAGACTCGCTGGACGTAACAAGGTAAGTCAGAGGCGTATCACTCTAGACTTCACACTGCGTCAATCCTAATGAGACCTTCATTTTTGATTCTTCAGGCAAAAGATGCTGTCTCAATTCGAGTTCTCGGCACGCAACTACCGATCTCTTGTAGCTCGCTACAATCCAAGCTCACTGCAAGGTCGACTCGATGAGCACGAAGCTGTTGCACACATGAAGTCGACGATGAAAGCAGTCGCCTCCGCTCCTATCACGCCCACTGGTTTCCCTGATTTACACGGATTGCCAGATCCGACGATGTCCGTGCTGTCACCGACGTCGTACCTTGGCAGTACCTCGGAAGCCTTTGCATTCAAGCTCACCGAATATCTAGCTTCCAATCCTCAGAAACTGCTGAAAGGCAAGAAGAAAGAGCGCGCTACATGGCACGAATGGCAGTCGCGGAACAAGGATCAACTGCTAGAACGCGATTACTTCAGACTACTCATGAACCTACGGTATATGCGCAGTCTTGTCGATCCTGGCGAGGCCGTCGGTCTTCTTGCATCTCAGGGGTAAGTCTATACGATAGTGCATTGATTCACCTAAGCTTACGCGGCTTTTCCTCAGTGTTGGTGAGCCTTCGACACAGATGACGCTGAATACCTTCCATTTCGCTGGTCACGGTGCCGCGAACGTCACTCTGGGTATTCCCCGTCTACGAGAGATTGTCATGACTGCCTCTGCAACAATCAAGACTCCTACTATGAAGCTACAAATCCGACCGGATGTGACGCAAGAACAGCTCGAGCACTTCTGCAAGACAGCCAGCAAGGTCACGCTTTCGCAAGTGGTAGAAGAGGTCACGGTCGACCAGAAGCTGTCTAGCAAGACAGAACAGAATGCTTTCTCTCGCGATACCATCTACACTGTACGAATGAAGTTCTACCCCAGAGAAGAGTACAAAGAAGAGTTCAGGACAGATCCAGAAGAGATACTCCGAAGTATGGATAGATCATTCTCTCCTCTGTTCGACAAGGAAATCATGAAAGCGTTGAAGACAGCAACGAAGGGTGCCAAGCTCAGCGATGTCGGTAAAGCACAGAAGGGTGCCAGTGGCAATACGACGGAGACAGGTGATGACCTCGACAATGGCGACGCGGTCGGGGCAGCTGAGGATCAGATGGCTGTCCCCCGTCCGGGACAAGATGAAGAAGAGCTAGATATGGATGCCGATGACGAGAGACGTGCAAATCAGACTCGGGAAGTCGCTATGTACGACGACCCAGATGAGCAAAGCGACTCCGAAGATGAAGCTCAAGATAAATATCAAAAGTATGCTGTTGACTCTACTGCGCTCGAAGCTGCATACGCATCTGGTTCAGAGGATGAAGATGACGATGCCGGCAGTGTGGGAAGCGACGACATTGATGAAGCAGGCGGTGAGGCGCTTGGCAAAAAGGAGAAGAAGCTGGCCCAAGCAGACCATCATGATAAGATGTCGAGATTGGAAAGGATCTTTGAGAACCGCAGCAAGTTCATTCAGCATGTCGAGTTTGACAAGGAGAATGGAGAGTGGTGCACTATGGAACTGCAGGTTAGTAGAGTAACCCCCCATGCCCAAAGTAGGGAGCAATGTGCTAATCTGCCTCTTTCCATACAGTTCGCTGCCAAACAGCCGAAGTTGCTTCTTGTCGGTATTGTCGAACAGTGCTGCCGACACGCTGTCGTGCATCAAGCACCTCGCATTCAACGGTGCTTCGAGGCCGCCGCAGAAGCAGGAGCCAAGGCCGATGATCCGAAGTATTGCATGACGGAAGGCGTTAACCTTGCTGGAGCATGGTCATTCGCTCATGGAATCGTGGACTTAAACTCCATCTACACCAACGATGTAGCAGCTGTTCTGCGCACGTACGGAGTTGAAGCCGCACGCACCGTCCTCATCAGAGAGATCCAAGGCGTTTTCGGCGTCTACGGCATCGGAGTGGATAGACGTCATTTGTCTCTCATTGCAGATTACATGGTGAGAAAGCTTCTTGTCTTGCTTGACGCAGGCAGAGCATATGCTGACTCCTTACCGTTTGCAGACATCCGAAGGTGGCTATAAGCCATTCAACAGAACCGGTCTCGCCAACTCTCCATCGCCCTTCCTCAAGGCTTCTTTCGAAACTACAGCTGGCTTCATCTCCGATGCTACACTGTTCGGTGACTTTGAGGACTTGACCAGTCCAAGTGCAAGCATCGTGCTCGGCAAAATTGCTCAGACGGGTACTGGCATTTTCGAATTGGCAGTGCCGGTAGGGTCTGCCCAGGCATAATTTTGGACGGACGCAACGCAACGTCCTTCTCTTGGCAACTCTAGCATTTCAAATTAGCAGCAGCAGCATGTGCGGTCGTTCTTATGCATATTTTAGACGTAATGTGGCAATCTCGCAGTCAGTCCTCTCTGATGTAATTCTGGCGGCTCTTAATCTTGTTGTAACACGTGCAAACAACAAATCATTCACAACGCGTTCACAGCGCCAGGACAGTAGAGGTGCCTCCACAGTACGCTAATCAAGCCGATGAACTTGCAAGGCATCTACGTACGGTCCCATCAAGAGCGCACGGAGCCCGACAAGCATGTCGCTTATGCTGTCGAGGTGCATTCGCCGAACAGAACATGGACAGTCTGGAGGCGGTACAGCGAGTTTGAGACACTCCTCAAGGATATAGAGAGCGAACTTGCAACCACAGCGACGGAGAAAGGCAAGGAGAGAGCTGCCTCGTCTTCATCGAACCAACTACCTGAATTGCCACCCAAGAGAGCCAGTCTCGGATCCGCAATCATAAAGCCATGGAAGGGTCTGACAGGCAGAGGAGACGAGCAGTTCATCAAAGACCGCCAACATGGACTCGAGACGTTCTTGCGCGCGATCTTGGGCAGTCGCGAAACACATGGTCAGGCTGCAAGAGAGAGCAGGGCATTCAGATCGTTCTTGGAGATTCCACTATCTACGTCAATGAGCGGGCCGAGTCTCAGCAATTCGAAAGGTGCATCTTCTTCCTTCACATCTCAATCATGGCTGGAGGAGTATCATGCCCTTGAAGCAGTCTGTCGCGACATTCAGTCTGCACTCAGCAAGCGGGACGGCCTGGCTGATCGTGGCGACTCGACCGCTGCACACCAGTCAAACGTGCAGGCAAAGAAGCAGCTTGCGGCTCTCGTTCAACGAATGAGCAGTATAGCAGTCAGCTTAGATGACGAAGGGCTGCGCAACAGCCTCAGTGAAGGTGAAATGCGTCGTAGGACAGACATGGTGGCGAAGCTCCAGGACCGTGCAGAGGTCCTCCGCAATTTGGCTACAACTACGAGCACTGCTGCCGGAATGGAGAAGCGGAAGGGCACAAGCTCTCCGAATAGCTCGGATGCAAGACAGCAGCTTCTCTCGTCTGGAACGTCTAACAAGCCTGTTACTCGCGTACTTGGGGCGAGGAAGCCTGCAGAAGAGACCGATAAGACGCGTGTATTAGGTGAGACGTTCTGGCACTACATTAGTAACGTATCCTCGTTGACGCTGTGACCTCTGACAGACAATAGCGGCTTACTTCAGATGCAAATGCAGCAAATAGATGAACAGGACGATCGCGTGAGCTCCCTCACCGCTATTGTTCGCAGGTAAGAAGACTACTTCCTGCAACAGGCGTTCTGCACGCTAAATCGAGTGTCTACAGGCAACGTCAATTAGCGACTGCTATCAATGTAGAGCTTGTTGAGCAGAACGAGCTTCTTGATCGAGGTGGGCATTGTCATTCTTACTCTGGTTGAAGAAGGTGCTAATTCTGGACTGTCCGTACATCAGTCTCAGAAGACGTCGACAGGACAGAAACGAAGCTCTCCGGAGCAAAGAAGCAGCTGAAGAAGCTTGGATCCTGAATCAAGAGTATTGCTCTTTCTTTGGTATATGCTGCTTTAAATTACGTACTACACATGGACAACCGCACCAAAGAATCAGAAATCAATTAGCTCGTTGCGTTCTCAAGAACGATTTCATCTTTCCCTTCTTTTCTTTGCGCTTCAGCGCAGCCGCAACCTCCAGTTGCAGCTCATCCTCATCTAGCTGTCCTCCGAAGCTATACCTGTGGAGAACTGCATCAGCACACCAGCCGCAAAGCACGCATTACCCGAGTCAGACTTACCAGATTACCGTCGCCATACCCAAGAGAGCAGTTATAATGCAGCCTGCCAAGGCACCCTGTAGCATAGGTAATGTTTTAGCAATACACACAGACATATACAAGGCAGTCGTAACCTACAATTCCCTTCGCATGCCATCCAAGCTGTTGAGGGAAAGGTCCCACTGGAAGTCCTCGGAAGTCCTGGAAGCGTGTGATGTGAGTACAGCTCTCTTTTCAGCCTATTCTTCTAGCTTACGGTGGTACTGTTCCAGCCAGCCGCATTTCCAGATGTTGCATACGCAAGTGCAGCGCACTGCTCCTTTAGGTATCCAGGCGCCCCAATTTCATTCTGCAGAACATCAGGAGCCGATACGAACACCGCCGCTAAACCACTTGAAAGATGCCAGTCGATATGGCAATGCTGGAATTGTAGTACCTGTCAGCCCTTGTGGGAGGCGGTCGACCTCAGGGAATGACTTACGAAGAACCAGGCACCTGGATTGTCAACCTTCCATCGAACCACTCGGAAGCCGCCCTCTGGTGGAATCATCCAGGTGTCCCGCCGCATAGGATTGGCGAGTCCCTCTGGAGTCTCGGGGTTTATCGTTCTATCATCGGAAGATGCATCGTAGGATTCCGCCACACTGCCGGGCCATCGGAATCGTCAGTAGGGCCAATCACATGCTGGCGATGTACTCACAGTTGCACCTTATGGCCGTGTAAGTGGAAAGGATGGAAACCAGCGTCCCAATTGATGACCTTTCTGCTCGCCAAAGTAACGGTAATTATCAGCCAGGTCTTTAGTGTACACTTTCTGAAGGTGATCACTGACAAATTCACCACGTCCCCTCGATTCAGTATGTAGGTGCTGGTCTGCCCATAAACTTTTGTATCATAGCTGTCGTTGCCCATTGAAACGGCCGTCAGGTAAGTCGGGACGATAGGCTAGCAACATTCTTCTCGTCAGAGCTGACACTCAAGAATTGTCCTCTTCAGTCATGGACTCACTGTTCGGTACGTGACATTGTTGAAGAAAGCTCGGTTTGTTCCATCATCAGCTGTATCGAAGAAGACACCAAGCTCAATGTTGACATTGGCTACCAACTCTTCCTCCACCTGGACCGGTACAAGCTCTTGATCCGGAAACTCGGTGTACTCATCCACCATCGTGCCAGGCTCAGTGGATGCAGTCGAGTCGTATACCGCGGTAGAAGTGATGTCTGCGAAGGAATGTCAGCGACATGGACTACAGCTAAGATTTTAATCGTCCGAGCATGATGATGTCGTTCTGCGATAAAGCTCGTGCAAAATGCGATAGACAACAGCGGGACATTCGCGGGACGTACTCAAAACAAGATCGTCAGGGACAACGTCGAACATATCGGGACTCTGGGCGCGCACAAGACAAGTCAGACAAGATAAACTGTATGGGACGCATCGATAACGCACCATATTCGCATGAATAAGCCAGTTCGAGCTTGTATCGTTGCGTGCAGTGACTAAGACTGAGACACGTTGTGCTACGGAGACCGTTACCAGATCGATTGGATACTCTTGAACATCCGTACCGTCGACTTTGGGAAGAAGCCGCAGTCTTAGCATGCATTGACTGGGCCATCAATCTCACCCCTTACCTTCGATGACACGCATGTCATGGCCATCCAGCTAAAATATAGATATCTAAGTGACTGTATGACACTTGATTGCCTCAAGACAACATGCTCACCCAAAAGCTGAACATCGCAAGAGCGCTCATGTTTACTATTCGCAGACGATATGTCCGACCGGGGACGAAGGTGATATTGGTATTTTCCGAAAACCCAGGTAGGTAGGTCTCATTTTGCGAAAAGTGCATAATAGCAGACTCTGAAAGAAGAGGAAGATAACGAAGAGGTCAGCTTGCTGGAAGGCTGGATGGACTTGACTTAGGCTAACTTGGAACCGGTTCCGCTCCTGTCGGATTACTTTCGGACAGGAAGCCTTTGACGAGCTCAGAGTATGGCTCGTGGTACCTAGACAGGCAAGTGGAGTAGGGTCAGAATTTGAAGGTGCGCTCGCAAGGAACATTTGCAGCTTACCAGTCATACAGGCTGACGGTGTACTCCTCGTCATAGGCATGGACTTCGGGCTGAGCGTGAATGATGAGAGGCGCTCGCAGACCATCTGCGTACTGGCCTGCAAAATGACTGTGATACCAGTATGTTCCGGTCTGGTTGCCGGAAAGAGTGTCGACCTCATATGTGAAGGTTTCTCCAGGTGGTATACCGCACTGGGTCACACCAACGGCTCCGTCGAACCAGGAGGTAGCGTTGAAGAACATTCCATGATGGTGAACCGCAGTATTGACATCGAGCTTGTTCGTTGCATGGACGAGAAGGGTATCTCCGTAGTTGATTTCGATGGGAGGGGGACTGTACCAGAGATGCCAGCACACAAGAACACCAATGTCAACCATCAAAGCCACATGCAGAAATCGATCAGGCTCGGCTAGACGGAAGACCAAGGCAAAGTGACACTCACGGCCACGAACCATTGACAGTCAAGACTTCTCTGTCGAGCAGTCCATCCGGATTGCCTCTAGCCGTTGTGATGTCGTAGTAGATCTCGCGGACAGCGGCCTGGGCCGTCGCCCACAGGGGAGCACTTGCTAGCAGCAAGCTTCGTCGCATATCGCTCGAAGGGGGAGATGCTATTAGGTTCACGAAGAACCTTTGACGAGAGCGCGACTGTTCGTCGGAGTGAACACAAGTCTACGATGAAATCTTCCTCTGGGTCTTGCAAAGCTCAACGCTCCTTCACCTTTGATTTCTTCGAGACTTGCAAGATCTATCCGATTAACTTATCTTAGACTAATCTTTTCCCCTCTCAACTCTTCCTCCGCTCGGCCGGGGGTCCCTTCGACGACCGTCAGCTGGAAGAAATTGGCAGAGACAAGCGGTTCGGAGCCTGCACTGACGTCTGAGTACGCTCCAGCCTTCAACAGGACTCCACCTCCCGCGCTCGCTTGCTGTACAGGTCTGACCCTGATGTTCCCGATTTAGATCAGCATTATCTGATCAGGTAAAGATCAAACTCGGGGAAGGAAGAAAAACGCGATCGGGGCTCGAGTACGCTTGAGACCACTAGGAACCTGTCAACCGGCCCGGGGATACTACTGTATCACACGAGGATTGTAGGTAGCCTTCAGCGGTCACTGTCTCACCTTAACTAATTATAAATCCATCTCAGACGGAGGAAGACCCTGTGATCTGGATCTTGTCCCGCTAGAGTGTCAGCTCCATCCTCCGACCAGCCGTGATAAAAGATTGCAAAAGATCTGTTACGAAAGGCACTCCGACCTCATCAAGTGTGCCCTCGACATCCTCGAAGGATAATTCAACAGAGAACTTCGTGAAAGACTACTTCCTTTCTGCGACCACTCCACCATTACAAGTCAGCCAGGATGGCGAAGGATCTGTTCTCCGTTCCCAGTAAGATTGGCTCGATCATTCTGCCTCCAGTCCAATCGCTAACGACCATACTCCGTATACCGTACTACAGTTTTCTTCATCGTAAGTCTTCAATCCCACCAGCACAGTATCTTTAATCTGTCAGCCTAAGGCCCTCATGTTCCGTGTAATAGCTTTTCAGGGAGACACTCGAAGCAGCTATCATCGTCTCTGTTCTGCTGGCCCTCGTTGAGCAGCTTGTTTCGGGCACCAACCCCGCTCACCCTGGATACAAGGGCGTCACCACTCACTCCTTACCCAGAGGTGAAGATGACTCAAATGCGACCACTGCCGAAGGCGAAGAGGTCTCTACAAGTCTAGGTGACGATGGCGACCTCGATAAGCATGGTCGCACTCTCACGGAACGCCGACTTCTTCGAAAGCTTCGAATTCAAATCTTCGCTGGCGCAGGAATTGGTCTGTTAATCGCATTGGCAGTGTGAGTGTCGCTCTATTCGCTGCATTCGGCTACTAGACTAACGGAGAAGCCAAATCTTCTTTACCTTTACGTAGAGGTGCCACTTTCATCGCCGTGTTTTATACTCAAGTCAGAGATCTCTATGGCGAATCAGAGGATATTTGGGAAGGCGTTTTCGCTCTAGTAGCAAGCATAATGATCTGGGTCATGGCTCTCGGCTTTTTGCGCATGGATCGTGCCAAGCTGAAGTGGAAGATCAAGCTTGAGAAAGCGTTTGTCAAGCAGCAGGACAAACTACAAAGTAAGCTTGCAATGACCCACCTCCGCTCAGGGTTCTTTGGACTAGGGTGCAACCACGCTTACGCTTCACAACTTCCCTTCGCCTATCCCAGCTGCCGTTGAAGGAGAAGGCGTGAAAGTCAAGCGATCCTTGGGAACCAAATACGCTCTTCTCATTCTGCCAGCTATCACTGTTGCTCGCGAGGGACTGGAGGCTGTGGTCTTCTTGGGTGGTGTCTCACTTGGCGAACCCGGCTCATCCATTCCGCTGGCAGCAATCTGTGGTCTAGCTGCCGGTCTTGCAGTTGGCTACCTGTTATACAAATCATCGTCCCGATTGAGTAGGTCCCATGTTCACGGGCATCACGCTTCTGAAGCTTAATTCACCTTCACTACTCCCCAACGCAGATCTGTCTATCTTCCTGGTCGCTTCAACATGCTTTTTGCTGCTGATTGGAGCAGGCCTCTTATCGAAAGCAGTTGGATATTTTGAAACTTATAAATATGTTCAGCTGGTTGGTGCAGACGTTGCAGAGACTGGCACTGGGCCGGGATCATACAATGTGCATGGAAATGTGTGGCAGTAAGTCTTCACGGCTGAACGAAGCAATTATGGAGCATGGGGTTGACTTATGCAACCTCCATACAGCTTGAACTGCTGCAGCCCCGAAAATAAGACGGGCTCGTATGGTTGGTCAATTTTCAATGCTATCCTAGGATGGAACAACAATGCTTCCATTGGGACAATCCTGTCATACGTCTTCTACTGGTTTAGCGTCATCGGAGCCTTAGTATACATGCGATGGTCTGAGGGACGTGTGGCTCTGCTTGGTAAGCACAGCAAAGCTGGAAAGGAGAGGATGGAAAGGCAACAGGTACAAAACAATCTCAGGGACAGCAGTCTGACTGCTGTAGACGAGGAAATCCCAAAAGGATCGCCTGGACTTGACCTAAGCAACAAGATCACCTCGCACTCCGATGGTCTACAGGTCAGTAGCCGAGAAATCCAAGTAGACGAAGACACCCCTCGATCTGGTCATATACTATGATAGTACTTGCCATAGAAATAGTTCATCTACGCTTTGTTCTCACGGAGACATTCAATAACCAGCTTTAAACATCCTTCTTAAGTAATCAGGCAATAACAAACATCTTCACTCGACCTGGAAAGCGATACGACAGTTCGGCCATCTCTATTGGAAGGCTCCAGCTCTGATCACAACTCTGACGCAGCCAGATGGTAGTGTTCGTCTTTTGAAGAACATTCAGAAGTACGGCACACTGTCCCTCATCGCGAACCGGCCACATTTCCTTCAAATATATTGATGATGCCGAAGATGGCAAGCCAGCTAGTAATGCGGCCAGCTTCGACCAGAAACGCTCCAGATGTACTGTTCGTATGGTAGAGGGCCATGAGATTTTCAAATGTTTGTCGGTCATTCAGCCAGATGTGACACGAAAATGCTCAAGCTTGGGAGTCAGTCGGCAAAGATTTAGTTCACCTGCCTCCAATATCTGCGATAATGACAGCTTCAGCAAGGTAGGAGTGCTACAAAGCACTGTGCTGAGCAGTTTCGTAGTGATTGAGAATGTGAGACATAGATAAGTCAGGCTGGCAGGTGCCCATCCTGTTGGGATCTGGGCTGATGGCGGCTCTAAATGGGTGTGCAGTACGTGTACGTTGTCAACTGAAATCTTCAAGCTAGTCAAATGAGGCAGCCGCTGTGCGAAGAGGCGCATGGCTTGGTTATTGGTGTCGTGACGGACTGTTTGATGTGTATCCTCGCCCTCTTGCGTGTGCGCTGAAGCGAGTTCCTTCAGAAGCTGTTCAAGTGTAATCCATCGAGGGTACAGATGAAGATGGTGGATTGGGCGTTGTGCAGGGCTGCGGAACAAGACTGTCCCACTTGTCAATATGCGTCGAAACGCATCAGAGCCAGCCTGTAATTCGAGACTCTCCGGCTGCACCAGGTACAGCAATTCTTCATGGAAATTCAGTACTTCCCAGGTCAACAAGGACATGCATTGAACGTGTTGGTGCTTGGTAGGGTTGGCTTTGAGATACTGTAACAACCGGTAACTTTGGTGATGATGCATCTGTGAGCTAATGTAACGGCAGAGTAAGGGATGAACATGATGGTAAAATGTTCGAGAGATAAGGCATATGCTTCCTAAAATAATTCAATCAAGTCAGATAACTAATAGAAGTGCATCGAACGTGAATTCCATCCCAACTTACTCAAGCTTGCGAAGCGAGTGCTCGTGTTGCAATCTAACAAATTACAGATGTTGCTGAGTAGGTAAGGCCCTAGACGTAAGATGTGTGATGCCGCGCGGGTAGCTCCTTCAGAATGCATTAGATTTGAAAGTCTCTGTGCAGGTGTGTCGCTTGGCAGATTGGTAGCATGATAATTTTATCGGTCTTTTCACTAAGAGAAAAGTGCGGACAGCGCGGCTTCCACAGTGGTGTCGTCTATGACTTTAGCGATAAGAATCTGTAACGTCAGTTCTGCCTGAAATGATGCGGACGTGTAAGCGTGGTATGAAGGCGTGCATTCATGTCGAACACGAATACAATCAAGCTTCTTCTTGCCGATGCTCTTGCACGAGCGCCACTATCGCAGAGCGCCCAGATTCCCTTACGAATGAGCAGCGTCTTTGTGAACTTGTGCATCTTGGTCGTCTTGTACTCAGAAGAGTGTGGTTGAGCTGGTCAAAGACAGGATGAAGAATGCACTGCTGTCTGTGGGAACGGCGGCGGATGATCGAGAAGTCGCGACAAGACTGCCACATTGACCTCTCAACTCTCTAACAATCTGATTCTAGCTGCAGCACGCTCTCTTAACGACCTGCTCAAGAACTTTTAACGACACAATCATGGGTGGTGAAACGTATCAAGACTTAGTGGGTGAGTGTCGGCAATTCCGG
Source organism: Cystobasidium slooffiae (assembly GCA_019775285.1). Taxonomy (NCBI): domain Eukaryota; kingdom Fungi; phylum Basidiomycota; class Cystobasidiomycetes; order Cystobasidiales; family Cystobasidiaceae; genus Cystobasidium; species Cystobasidium slooffiae. The sequence goes on from JACWFZ010000002.1 coordinate 604,883, forward strand.
TGGACTGGGACCTTTTTCGCTATGGGCGTAACAGCCAGGTCCACAAGAGGAGTAGCAAAGCAGGACAAAAGAGAGACATCGTACTGACAGTCGATGCATCCATCTCACGTAGCACGTATCCACTATAGCGAGTGAGTGGCTCATCCTTGGCGGCCTGCACGGACCCCGTCCTGTCAATCAAGTACAACTAATGACTTGTTTGTCCACCCGTGCAACTTATCCAAACAATCTTCGCAAATCGAAACAAATGAACGGCAAACCCGTAATCACCTGAATAGTCGATACTCAGATGACCAATGGGAGTATAGACACGTCATTCTACCAAAAGCGTTGTCAGTTCAGCCTTTTATCAATCTGTTTCACCTTTGTTTATCGTGTTACTTCAAGCTGACTCTGCCTGGCTTTACGCGTCTAAAATCGTGATTTACAGATTGAAGCAGATCAAGCCTGAATACTTTGAGGAAAGTGGAACGCTGAGATTGTTGTCTGATAAGGTAAGTACTAGTTTAGATGACCGATATACGCGTACTATTGCTGATTGTCGCCGTTCATACAGGAATGGAGAGGTTAGTCGAAGATGATCAGTGAAAGGACGGAAGATCTCTCGCTAAGACAGCCTTACGTTGTTTTGTACAGGTATTGGTATCACACAGTCAATGGGATGGGAACATTGTAAGTTGACATGCAGTGTAATCTGGATTTGTGCCAAGCTGATGCATGGCTGTCTGCTCAGATGAGACACACGGTACGCTTCTTTACGACTAGGCATAATGCCGCTCAGGCGGCTTAGCTTATTTCAAGCACAAGCTGTTGCGAAGCTACCCACGTCGATTTATGAGACTAATCTACTCTCCTTTGTGGGCATAGCACCTGAACCTCACATCCTGCTCTTCCGACGCGAAGTCAATTACCAGGACAAGTAAGCTCTACTGCATTAACATTACAAGCGGGCAAGTGACTAAGATCTCTGCCACAGATATGGTCTACATGGAAAGCCAGGTGGTCATTAGCACGAGTGCCGGACGCGTTTTCTTGTCGTTATATTCCGTCGCAGGTGTCACGGTCGTCACAGATCTCTCCTCCTCAAACTTCGTTCAATTCAAGTCAAAAGCAAATCTAGCATCCGTCTTAATCCCTTATCTGAAGACTATTGGAGAAACAGACTTTTTCTTTCGTTTATGATGACTCTCTGTTGTCCTAATGTGCATGCGATGTCTCTTAGCTTTTTCTGGCTCCCGAACGCCAGCTTCTTTACGCGTAACGTTCTAGCCTTTGATATTCGCCTTATTGCAATGAAATGCTGCTATGGGAAGCTTACATGTTCATTTGAGTCGTAGTGTTCAATGTCTTGATGTAATGAGATTGGGCATCCTTGCATATACGATGTGGCGTACATTCGGGCAAGCGGCAGCCAGGCCTTTGCAGAGGGTGGATGAATGGACCTCTTTCAGTTCTTCTCGCACACTTTCTGCGCACTTGAACCAGACTGAGTCACTTGAGAGAGAAGATCATCTTACCATCTCCTGCCCTCATTTCATCGTGTATTCTGGCTGCTCGCCAGACTGCAGACAGCCATTGTCACCTCCAAAAGCGCGTCACTGCAGCATCTCAAGACAGACAACATAGCAAAGCAACAGCAGCCATACTCTAGGTAAGACCGAAGTCTGTAGGCGTATATACTGCTGTGCTGACCTCAATTGTGCCCTTTACTCTCCCCTTGCCGCGTTCGTGCTTGTCCAATATCTCGGTGACAGACCCGCACTTTTAGCGAGCTTGGAGGACTTTTGTGTTGCATTAGGTGTTCCAAAGACCCTGAACCGCAAAGCACACATATTCATCATCTCTAAAAATCACACAAGATGTCCTCTGTACCCTCCGACTCTCCCGCTCCTTCGCCCTCTAAACATTCCAGCTCAAGCGGTGGCAGCGCGTTCAAGTCCAAGATAGCAGCTTTCGAAAGCGGATTAGCAGCGAACGCGTCTAAACGAGATCAAGCAAAGCATATTCCGCATGCAGACTTATCAAATCTCCGTTCTCGCTTCGATAGAGAGGGTGAGAAACCGCTGGAGGTCAAAGGCTCTTTTGGTCTTGGAGCTGCTCCTCCTGCTAGTAGTGGTACCAGAGCTGGAAGTCTAGGTGGATCAGGAAGGGATGGACACCGTGCTGTTTCGCTTGGAATTGGAAGAGCTGTATCTCCCATGCAGAGTCCCTCTGTCGTCGTGCCTGGAGCTGGACCTGGCGCAGGAATCAGAAGTGCAAGCTCGACTACCGTCAATAGTACTGGAAGCGGAAATGTCGAATCTAGAACACTGCCTACCTCGTCATCTCGGCCTCAGATACCTCGCTCCGACTCTACCAACTCCAACAGTACCTCTGCAACCTCTACGTCTATCTCTGGTGCGACAGCGACCTCTACAGCTTCGTCTCTCCTTCCTGCTCCTCTAGCTGCACTTCGAGCCAGCAGCAGTAGTACAGCCCACTCCAACTCTCCCTATGGAGGCGATGATTCTACTTCTACTGGTCTACGAACTCCAATGTCAAGTATCAGCTTATCTTCTCTACACGTTGAAGCTGGCTCAGTGGCCGGTGACGTCGCATCATCCTCTGGAGAAACTACAGCCAATGAAGATGAAACAGCCGGATCCGTCAAACTGGAAGACACAGCATCTACTCCACATGATGAAAAGGCACAGGTCGCTCTCGCTTCAGTCGATAAGGAGACTAGTGACCTTCACGAGGACAGCCCACAGCCTTCTGCTGCTACTGCGGATGCTCAGGAACCTCCGCAGGAAGCCGTCGAGCGCGCAGCTGAAGAGCTCGACAAGTACACACTTGAAGAATCATCCACTACCGCTGTCATCTCACCTCCACCAGAAGAGACCGCTTTGCCTCCTTCCATCTCACTGACTCAACTCGCTTCATCTGCACCTGAAGATGATGCCGATGCCGCAGAATCAGATAGGTTGCCCACGTCACCACCGCCTATCTCGTCAGCATTCAAGTCACCAAGTCGTCGTACTAGCTCATCTGCATTCTCTCCGCAAGATCGATTGAAACGCTCGAGCACAGCCAACTCCATCGCCTCTCATCCAGAGAGCGACCTTGCGGATACGAATCTTGAAAGCTTCGATGCACAGAGTGATACTGGCAAAGCCAAGAAGCTGGCTGATGTTAAGATCCCGTCTCCGACGCATGACACAAAATTGGGGGAACCACCTTCTACCCCATCAAGATCGAAAGTCAACGCTGCGCCCACTTCAGGAGAGACTAGTCCGCTCGATGCTTTGTTGGCGGAAGAACAGGATTTCTTACCTGTCGATGTTGCCGATGAAGAGAATGAAACAGATGAAGATGGCATGCCGCTCGTCAAATGTTCAGACTGCGGTGCCAAAGTCTCGCTGGTTCAGCTGGGCGAGCACGTATGTGCAACTTCAACGCCTGCTGCATCTAAGATCGTTTTCCCAACTTCGTCCGGTGCAAACGATACTTCTCCTTCCTCCTTGTCTTTCCGCGACAGAAGAGAGACTGGACCTGAAGATGTTCCTAAAGGTGCTTTGAGCCCTGAAACTGTCGATTCGCCCAATTTGTCTCATAGGAGCATTACATCTTCGAGACCAGACGTTCCAGACGATGAAGCTTCATCTGTGGCTAGCATCAATGCGGGCTTGGAAGAATCGCACATCAATGACGATGAGCAGAACTCACCAGGTGCGTCAAACTTTTACCTCGAGCGCATCTAGGCTTAGGTGGCGGACATGCCACCCTGGAAGTAGAGGCTGTCATCCGCTCAGTCGCTTTCATGTCTCGCTATAGTCGTTCTGATTTGACCCATTCTCTCTGCTAGCCAGACACGGCAAGCTCACCTCAGTTCCGGTTGACACTGAAGAAATCGAGGAAGATTACATGACTGCCCTAACCTCACATCGCGATTCAATCGACCCTAGTAATGCACAACGACCCGACTTCTCTACTACGAACGAAAACGACTCTTACGGTAGCAGTGTCAGTAACTTACCTGGTTCCATTTCCGATCCTAAACTGTATAACAACAACAACACCCAAAATGACGAAGATGATGAAACTGAAGAATTGGCTATCGGAATGGCGGACCAACCTGCTGACACGCCTCGAATGGCCTCTTTTGGAACCGCAAGACAGCTTTACCCGGACTCACCTACTCCTGAACCTAGGCAGCTACCTATTGCGAATGGAACGTCTTCTACATCAGAGAAGCTGGCCACTCCGTCGCATGATTTTGGGGGAGCGACTGGTGTGAGAAGACGTTCTTCTGCGGGGCGGCGCAACAAAGCTTTAGGTGATACAGACTCGGAAGGAGAGATTGAACCTGGAACAGTCACCATAATCCGATAGTTATCCCGTTGTCTTCCGCATTGCAATTTAGCAGTGCTCATTTCGTTCCTTCCTATACATTCGCATCTTCAGCTTTGTCACGCGCACCTCAGTCCGTAGGCGTGCCAGTGTAGTCAGCAGTCTCAATGCAGTCATTCGCGCCTTCTATCATCTTGCAATGCAACAGCATATCGTCATTTCCCGAATACCAATACTCGAGACTTCTTCTTACACATGATTGCGGCACAACAAGATTGACTTCGGCGTGGAAAATATAGTACACCTCGTAGACAACTTCGAAGACAGCTAACATAGATCGTGCTTGGTTAAAGATGATAATACAGCTCGCAGCATGGGAAATCAGAACTGCGGCAATGTAGTTCTATGGTCAGCATTGGCATGCTCCAGGATTTCAAGCTAAGAATGACTCACTCTTATCTGATACGTCCCGTTCGCCTTCGTTAAGTATCTAACCCATTTAACGGAATTATAACCGCTCTTCTCGAATACCTTCAGGAATCGAACCATCAATCCAGAAGATGTGAACATCAATACTTGGAAGTCGACAGATATCGGGGGCCTTGACCACGCTTTTTGCATTGTCGTACTCGTCCGTGTCGCTTCTGCTGTGAATGTGATATCTGACTGGCCTTGTACGCGTGGGATCCTGTTAAAATAATTGCAAGAGTGCAAAGATAAGCCACCGAGAGTTTCATTGAGATGATGAGAATCGTTGGCAGAACTTACTTCCACACTATCATATTATCTGCCGCTATATACTTAGCTTTACCAAGCGAGACTTTGCAGTCCACTTTGGCTGTATTGAGCGGTGTAGGTATTCTGAGAACGACATTCGTAGCTGCCAATTTGGAAGAGAATGTTGTCCGGACTTGTATAGTATAATCTACCTTTGACTTGCCTACTTCTTCTATTATCGGGTGTACCTTGAATGGTAAATTGACATTGGTAGTTGAGCGGTATCTGCACGACGAACCACTCGTCTCAGCATTTATTACGTAATGTAGCTATGCAAGGTTGTCGTCACTCACCTCATGAGTTCGAATTCACCATCCGGAGGTATGAACGAAATAGTTCTATCGTTATCGAATTTACCCAATTTGACACACTGATGGAATTGACAATCATCCAATTCAACAGCTGGGTTATCAGGACCATCTATTGATGTAGCTGCTAATTTGTTGGCTAACGCTGCTCTTCTATCTAGTACTAGTTTATCGTTCAAGCCGAACTTGCATTCTGGTGTTCCGGAGAGATAGGCTCGCATTAGGATTTGACCGTCTACGTCTGCTCGAAGGATGGTGCCTAGCGTGAGGTAAATTGTAAAGACGTCAGTATAAGCGGAACTACATGCGAAGAAGGGGCAAGTAAGAGTGGAAAGTATTGCGTACCTTTGCTTGACATGAGAAGATTGACACTCTCGATGACGTCCACGAATGCTTCGTTCTTCCTGTATTTGACATCTGAGCGACGCCATGAAGTAGCTCCTGTAGCTTGTATAGTGATCTTTGAGGAGTCTTCGCGCTGCGGAGTGAGGTATAAAGTTGATAGGGTGATTCCTGCGTCAGCTCCTGTACAAATATGAATGGCATGCCTCGGCGTGTATAGCTGTGACACACCACTGCTTGTTCACTCTTTATGCCTTCCGTGGTGATATACATCTTCAAGGTATCCGTTTCCGAGTTTTGCGGATATCCAAAGTCGAGTATCTCTGCAAGATGAGGAATATAACACAAAATCAGTGACCTTGCTTGCTTGTTTGCTTCAGTGTAAAGAGGGTTGAAGCCTGGCCAAGTAAGTCAGGACCCACCATCCAGCAGCTCATAAATGAGAACAAAGTTATTCTTAACGCTCTCTTCGTCGAGTTTCCCAAAGTAGCTCCTTCCGATGTTGATTAAGCGATAGCAGAACTCGAACACGAGCGCAGCGTTGACATTGCTCTTTGTTACGCATGCAATGTATATGTTCAAGTGGCGGACATGGAAGAAGGTCGTGCTGCCGAGGGTCAGGATGGGGCTCTTGACTGATGGATTTGCGACTACGTGTATTCTGAATATCTCCGCTATTGAGCGTCTAAACCATCATCATCATCAGTCATCGATGCTAGCCATATGTATGGTTATTGCATCCATCCTGCACCTACTTGATCTCTGGACGGAACACCCTGCTGATGAGGACCTCGCCTTTGAGCGAGTAGATGAAGACCCCGCTGATCATGGTTGCAGTGGTGCGTGCTATGTATCCATGTGTGTCGTCGTAGTTGCTGCTTGAATCGGTCAAGAGGCTACAATGCCAGCCCGTCCACGCCTCTCTACAAAGCTACAAAAGGCGGGCAATCGAATACGTGCACAACTCTGGATAACACCAATGCGCGACGAAGACAGCAGTGCTTTCGTCAAGCAGGTAATAGATAGTCACACTGAGACTCGCTGGCTGTCTCTCCACTGCTATCACGCCTCTACAAGATCATTGCGCTGTCCTTGGTATCAGCTCGTGCGAACGCGATCGCCTGCCGTGGCAGCCTCGATACCACGACATCATGCTTACATTCAAGCCAATCTCATAGCTTGTTCTCCTCCACAACAGTCACTCTGCACTCCGGCGACGCTCTAACTGAATACCTGCTCTCTTCGACCTGCCTTCGCCATAGGTACCATCCTCGAGCGTGACCGCAATCAAGCCTGACGTGACTCTGTAGCTGAACAACAAGCAAATCAGCGCAAAATGAATGTGGTCGTCACTGGAGGTGCAAGAGGTATAGGAAGAGGCCTAGTCCGTCTCCTACTGCAAGATGGTCATTCCGTATACGCACTCGACTCGAACGAAGCCGAACTACGCAATACGAGCGAAAGAGCAAAAGAATGGGCTTCTTCGTCCTCATCTTCCACGACACGCTTCTACTCCAAGACTGTGGATCTAAGCGATAGGAAAGCCATACACTCTTCCGTCCAGGACATCTCCAAAGTCTTCAATAATAAGCTCGACCTACTGGTTAACAATGCGTTTGCCACGCCACACATTTGGGATGATGGGAAGAGTATGGATGACCTCGATGCAAATATTGAAGAGCAATGGGATCTCAAAGTAGCAGTTGGTCTAACTGCTCCATTCCTCCTTTCGCGACTATGTACATCAATGCTGAAAGGCAGTAAGGATGGCGAACAACGCAAACCAGGATCAATCATCAATATCTCCTCTACGCGAGCACATCAAGCAGAAGACAATCACGAAGCTTATAGTGCATGTAAAGCAGGCTTGATAGGCTTAACTCAATCAATGTCCGTTTCATTAGGGCACAAACATAACATACGCGTTAATGCAATTTCACCTGGCTGGATCAATGTGGAGAATGAAAATAAGGAAGCCGATGACAAAGGAAGCGAGTGGGAGGATGGCCTGACGGAAAGTGATCATAGATGGCACCCTGCTGGAAGAGTGGGTAAAGTAGAGGACATATATAAAGCTGTCATGTTTTTGGCAGAGAGTGACTTCGTGACGGGCCAAGAAGTGCTTGTAGATGGAGGAGTGACTAAGAAGATGGTGTATCCGGAGGAGTAAGCACCGATTTAATTGTCAATCTCATGCACTCGTAGTACTGCATCATATTGTTACATCCTATATACCGAAGCGCATTTTGTTAGGAAGCACTCATGCCGTCGCTTCATGGACCGGCAGCAGCTTGTTCTCCGCCTGAAGCAGGAGGAGCCTCTGCACCTTCCGACTCGTCCATACCCGCTTCCTTTGGAGTTTTGGCTTTGATGACGAGAGCATGTAGTCCACCATCAAGTTCAGCTTGTAGTGTCGAGTATATCAATCGATGCCGTTGCATTTGACGCTATAACGCACATTGCAATCTCAGCAATCGTAGTGATATAACAGCGACAGGGCTGCAGAAGACTGACCTTTCCTTCAAAATCTGAGCTGACTACTTCTACTGTGAAGTGGGATTCACCGTTTCCTCCACCTTGCGCACGCATAGCTGCATGATGCCTATTGATCAAGTCGCAAGTATTCAGTACCTTGGATGGCCCAGGTGCCAGTCAATTCCGAGTAGCTCACGCATGAAGATGAGAATCATTCGATACTTCCAGGTGTACAGGCTTCAAGGTCTCTGTAAGCTGTGAGAGGCAGTACGATCAGCAATCTGTAACATGATGATCAGTCACTTTCGTAAGAGAACATCAACCCTACCTTCGTCCGTATAGATCTCTCGACAGGACCGACATCCTCAGGTGTAGTAGCCATGAATGTTCTTCTGCTGCTTCGTAGTGAGAAGCTACTGCTACTGCTGCTGTTCTGACTGAGTCGTACTGATGGAATAGCTAAACTGCTACTGGGCGATGATCGAACGCTATGCAGAGCAGCTCGCTTTGAAGTCGAAGAGAGCTGGAATGAGCGCTGTAGGCGTGAGGAGCGCGTGATACAACGGCAGATGAAGCTCATGTAGCTTGGTATACAGTAGACTTGCAGCTGAAGAGAGGCTATGTCATACATGTAAAGCGGCAAACCAGCACCACAAGGCGATCGAAGAGCGTCCACATCTACAGGACATTGAGCGACGTGCATCTCTTAACCTTCTCGACAAATCATCTACAAGTTTCGAACAGAATTGGCGCAAGACTTCTGGTCGATTCAAATAAATGCACGCAGATCATGCGACCTCAACCCTCTTGCGGCCGGCGGACGGGCTTGAACGAAAACACATTACTTCTGGAGGAAAAGCGACTTGTCTTCTAGTCTTGCTCCGAAGGCATATGGCTCTGCTACATGTTACAGCTCAAGGTCGTGTCTGCAAGAGATACAGTTGATTGAATTGTAGCCAGTGCTGTCAGTGAATCCGGTGCGCGAAAGACCGAAGAGAGACGTTGCACTTACCGATATAGACAGCGTCGTGCACCTCCGATGGACTCTGTATGAGGAAACCCCATCTGCTTGGAGGTCCATCCAGCTCAGTCTCCTTGCCTCGGTGCTTGGCGTAAGCCTTGCCACCCCTGTAAAAAACCATGATATCAAGGGACTTTTTCGATGCAGCTGCTTTGAGTATGTCTCCACCGAAACTTTCGTGCATGTACTTCGGCGCTTGCAAGGTGTCACTTCGACTGTACAAGATCACTGTAGCGTTTGCAGGTGAGAGAGAAACAGGCAGAAGCGAAGACAGCACCCAAGACGAGTCGTAGTCAGTAAAAAAGGCGGAAACCCCATGGTCTCGACGTTGCGGTCAGCTTCAGTTGAGCGACCCACTCACTCAGCTCCCAATCGTCCTTGATACCTGGAATTCCAGCCCAGTTGACTCGGAAATAGTCCCAAGGCGTTTCATCGGCCGTACAGTCTCGAGCTGCGGTACAATCAGAACGTACGACTTGTAATTTGTTTTGCTCCGGCGTCGTGTGGGATGGTGGCTCGCATTGGCAATTGACAAAGCCCAGAAAGACAGGAAAGAGTGTGAGGATTGCTAAAGATCGCATTGTTTAGGATCTTCGAGCTGTCGACAGTTTCGATGCTTAAGGTATGGCTGAGTGTTGTGTGGCTAAAAGGAAAGCTTACAGCGAATCAGTCTTAAGTCACGCAGAAACACAATGCATGGATCGTTTCCAGCTGAAAGCGATGAGCCGTTCCACAGCCAAAAAGGATCTCTTCCATGAAAGGGGTATACAGCTATCAACGAGTTGCGGTACACTCGCGAAGAGAAATCGCAGATGAGCTCGGATGCGCTATGTTCACAGAGAGAGGTTGTCGGAAACGAAGCATTCAGTAGCGGCATAAGCCACGTTCCACCCGCCGACTGTTAAATCAAGCTTGCATGTACCGTATCGTAAAGGTGGTTCGTGTACATTTTGTCCCTCAAGTCTTCTGGCAAGACATTCTTGTTTCTATGCAACAATGTGAAGGATCCCGCCCAGTCAGCAACTTATACCCTTAAGGAAAAGTTTTGCATGTAGACATACCTTCTTCGATGAAGGCATGCGTACCTGCAGCTCTCAAGTTATTGATGACGAAACCCCACTTAAGAGGAGGTGCCTCGTACTGTGCATAGCCCTCATCTCCGACTCGCCTCACATAGTGTTTTCCCTCATCGTAGTTCACTGTAAAACTGAGTGCTTTGGTCGAGTCTGTCAAAAGATCACTTCCGAACTTTTCATCAAAGTATGTCTGTGGTTGACCACCACTCTCGAGTGACACAATCATCTCTTTCGTTGAGGAAGATCACGTAAATAGTCGCCGTTTAAAGTGTGGGAAGCGGACGGTAGATGGAATTGCAGCGTTAGCGTCATTGTACCTTGGCAAATGCTGTGACTACTCACGGAGGTGCCAGTCGCCTTCGGTTGTTAGAAAGTCAGGCACTTTGCTCCAGTCGACCTTGAAGTAGTTGAATGAGTATGGCTGCTCGTTGGCATCGCATTTGCGTAGCGGGAGACTGGCTTGTTTGACAACCAGTCCATTTGCTTCAGCTGCAGTTGAGGAAGAGATGAAATTGAACAAGGGAAACAGAACCACAACCAGCAGGAATATATACATTGTGCTACCTGCTTTCTCGATGTTCAAGCGGCGCAATGATATTGCTTCACGGTAGTGGGTAGAGTGGTGTGGGTGTTCCACAAGGGCAGGTAGCACAACTTGAAAGCGTGCAACAGGCTCGAAAAGCTGTCTGACCCTTCAAACGTGACGAAAAGAGGAATTGAGCCCTTCAGCCCTTGTCTATAGGCATGACCGTGTGGGTGACAACCGGATTTGTCGAATGCTTGCTCGCTTTCCATTACGCCGTTTTGACAGGCTAGAAGACGCTAAGGCTCGATGTCAATTAGAACACGGCCACATTCACGGCAGATCAATTCCAGAAGAACCGATTGCGGGTTGCATTGATCTAGTGAATGTAGCGCATCGTTGGCGATAGCTGCTCTGCAAGTTGAACATAATACCTGCCGTGATAATGGCTGCGCAGACGCTCGCCTAGCTTGCGGAAACCAGGATTGTTGCCAGAGTAAGCACTTCTGGAGAACGTTGATGACTGGTGCGTTGCGGATGTCGTCTTGGACGAAAGGGTACCGTCGTTTCGTCTTAGCAGTTGGAAATTGTTGCGTGCAGAAAAGCCGATCATCCTCTCCATTTGGACCTGCAATTCACCAAGGTCATTCTGCAACTGCACAGTCATAGTGTAGCGAATCAGACAGAGTCCGTACAGTTACAATTGAAAGCCTGGCCTGTTCTGAAGACTTCTCCGGCCGTTCAATGTCAGGCCCTTCGTCGACCGAGCTCGACGAGCTTGCACGCAAAGACGAAGCTCAATATGTGCATCAAGTCTACGAAACGATAGCATCGCATTTCTCCAACACCAGATACAAGGTAGGCTTTTACTTTCACGAGTAATCAGTCTCCTTGGCTTTGGCTGACTTACACGGCAGTGATTCTGCCTCATCCTTCCCTGCATGTGCACTCTACCTACTCAACGTTACACACAAAAAATGCAATGTTCTAGCCGTGGCCGGGCATTACGCAATTTTTTGAAAGCCTCCCTGCTGGTTCATTGGGTTTAGATGCAGGATGTGGGAACGGAAAGTATCTAGGCTTGAGAAGCGTACTGCAATCCCGTTCTACGTCAACTACCATTTCACCGGCAGCAAGCACATCGAAAGCTAAAGGGAAAGGCAAAGCCACAGAAGCAGACCCACCTCAAGGCACAACACTCCCTGCCACGACCAATCCCCTCGATGCATCTGTCATCACTATCGGTCTAGACCGCTCTACCAACCTCGTCAAGATAGCTAAAGAACGTTCGCATGAAGTCCTGGTCGGCGATGCTATCGATATGCCATGGCGGGAAGATACATTCGACTTTGCGATATCCATCGCTACAATACATCATTTCACTACACCCTCCCGGCGGAGAGAAGCTGTACGGACAATGCTTCGCGCTCTGAACAAGAAGCATGGCAAGCTCCTCATTCAAGTGTGGGCAGTGGAGCAGGAACCGCCAATTGATCCTACCGTTAGCGCCGATGCCACAGAAAGCGAACGGAAACCATATCTGAAAAGACAGAGGGACATGGACAAGCTAGAATCAGCGGCGAAAATGCTGTCAAGTCTGGAGCTGTCCGAAACGAAAAAGCAGGATGTATTCGTGCCGTGGAAGCTTCAGCCGGCTCAGCAGAAGAAAAGTACGATAGAAGCTCCATCGGACTCAGTACAGGCAGCTCAAGACAGCAAACCCCCTGTGTTTCAGCGGTACTATCACCTTTTCAAGGCTGGAGAGTTGCGTGCCCTTGTCCAAGAAGCAGCTCGTGAGGAGTTCGACGGGACCTCGCCCCATCAGCTCACAATCGACAGCGAAGAACGCTGGGAGTCAGGCAATTGGTCGATAACAGCCTCGTTTGCAGGCTGACCAAACTTATGGAAGTGTCACAATTCTACCTTACCCGTGCTTTGGCGCCGAGCGGGTCAGAGCCTACACACCGTTAGAGGCTATCTACACAAGAGGCTCGCCTATCGAATAGAGAAAATTTGCAGTAGCAGAATTGGCGAATCCAGGCGCAGACGGAAGCTAGCACAACAGGGTTGCAGATGTAAAGACAATGATTCAATAGGCGACAAGAAGATCGCCTGCGGTGGACCTAGTAATCGAAGACACATCTCCCAGAGGATATGTAGGTAGCCGAATTCAGCTAAACCAAATGATATACTCCTGGCTTTTCACCTCGCTCTTTCTCCTACCAGGGTTGGAGCCTCGCAGTCTTCGACAACTGTCGGCATCAGAAACAGCAACGTATCAATGACGTCCCTTCAGTTGCCATGAGCAAGACATACCTGTGCGAACCGTCGTATACTTCTCGTCATCATTGGGATCTATGACTGTTATAGTGAATCCCCTGAAAGCTTCCGGGAGAGTCTTCTCTTCGCCATTGACATGGGCTATTCTTCCGCCATATTGGCCAAAGCCCATCTCGAGCGAGGTCCTCCCCTCTTCAAGCACCGCTCTGTAAACGGCTGTGCTATTGCGAGGCGTTCCAGAGTCAGAACGCTCAATGTCGGCATTGATCACTGAAATGTGTACATGAGCGCTGTCTTTGCCACAGACGTACCGAACAAATGGGACTTACCGACCTTCCAAGCGGTCTTACTGTTGTCACCCTGCAGCTTTGCCGTAAAGTCTAGCCACTGGATCATGTAACGGTCGCGAGGATAGGGCGCGTCCGCGTAGCTATTGCCGCTTGGAAGCACGCATCCCCAGTCTCCTTGAGTCATATGTTCCCACGAAGTCACAACCAGGCCCTCTGTAGGCGAACTGGGTGGGCTATGATACGGCGCTCGTATATCGGCAGTGACAATTTGCGGTAGTAGAGCTGTAAGTAGCGTTGCTGCCAGAAACAGGGCACTGGATGCATACACAAAGATGTTGCTCTCCATTGTCGAAAGCCTGAAGGAGAGGGCTAGCTGGTTTGATGTTGTTCTTGGTTCGGATGAACCGTATGCGGCCGTTGCTAACGTGTGGAGTTTAGAGACCGTTGGATGATGCCAGGAGTTGATGCAAGAGAAAGGTAAGTCTATAGCCCTGGCGACTGCGCTCTCATCGCATACATAACATACGTACTAGGGTGGTTCTTCCCTTTATTATCCCATTTGCGCTGGAAAGCCGAAAACAGCCAGGGCCTGATCCTGCGTGTAGCAAAAGCATGCAAGAAAGCCGGATCCATCGATGGAAAGCCTTTGTACTGAGGGAGCTCGCGGTCCGACAAAGCAACGCTTCATGCTCCGACGTATTGTGGCTTTTCGAACCGACTCGCAGGCAGACATGAGGCTGCATGTGATAGTGAATGTGACCACAACAAGTGTACAGCGTCTGCAGCTTTCAGATGGTGATCATGATCCGGAAAGGTGCCAGTGCAGTGCGGTAAAGCGTGACAAGTGTTTGAGGGTATGTTGGTGAAAAGAGCGAAGACAGTGAGATGATAAACACAAGGTATCTGATACTCACGTTTAGCAGAATGTACATGGAGCTGAAGCTGAAGTCGGTGCATATACCGTAATTAACGTATCTGTACCACGATCTTCGCGCGTCAGTAGTAACCTGAGGGCATGAGGCAATCCCCAATAGGCGAATATGAGGGGGTTTCTGCAGTTCCTCGAGAACCTGAAAGCAAGTAGAATGTTGAGTTGGTCATCATGCCCTTACGATTATGAGTACAAAAGGAAAACTCACCAGGATTGACCGCACGGACCGTTGAACCCCAATCTTCGACATCTCCTACTGAAAAGTACAGAACATCGTATTCCTCTGGTAGTTTGTACCATTTGTTGTTAACCACGAACCAATTCTCTTCTTTGACGATGTCCCTGCCGAACTCTACGAAGATCGAGGTCTCGTCCACCATTTCTTGCTCGTGAAATCGGGTCACCCCGCTATCGTTGCGGTCTTTATATTTGATATCTTCGGTTAAAGAGGCAGAATGAAGCAGGTTGAAAGTCAGCTCTTGCATCTCCTTTTTTGCATGTCGTCATTGTGACGTCTACAACAACAAAGTTTTAACTCACTCAGCCTCCAAGTGATACTGTCCTTGTTCGTTGACTTCTTGAGTTCATCAGCCAAAAGCTTCCAGTCCACTATATACCTGTCACGATGATATTTTGCGGTCACTTTATAGCCAGCAATATGCGGATCGCACTGTAGGTCATTGGACCCCAGGCCAGTGGACGTAACAGATAAGCCAGGTGGAACTGATTCGCCATGGAACGCAACGGACCTCCCCGCTGCTAGCAGGAGCAGCGTAACAGAGACGGTCAATGTCTTTAGGTTTCCAAAGGCTAGCCACCTGAAGGCGTTATGCGAGTGTGTAGTTGCCATCGTATTAGAGCGGAACACTGGTGTTGATGTAGCTTGGGTCAGAGATTAGTAGGCAGAAGTGCAGGATTCTGAGGTGCGCACAAATAGGGTGAGAGCAAGCAAGCGTGAAGAGAGGTGCACGTTGTGCAGAGAGATAGACCTCGGGCCTATTTAGCTTACCAAGGTCCAACTATCGGCTGAAGAACGGCGCTCACGCGTTACCTTTATGCACTGCAATGGCCTCAATCCGTAAAGGAGGAGACCCGCAACCTCGGAATAGCATACATGACGCGAGTCTTCTGTCTCTCCGCTACTCGTATGGTCTCTTCCTGGTAGAACGGAATCGGCGGAAGTAGTCGTGCCGTTGAAAAGGCATTCTTGGGCAAGAATGCCTTTGCAATGGCACGACTATTTCCGCGACGCTGTAACGATGAATTGAAGCTTTCTTCATATGATTCTAGATAGGGCAAGTTTTGCAGACAAACTTGATTCGATGCACAGTCAATTGGCATATCGGCAGTCCATGCCGCAAAGAAGTAAATCATGCATAGAACGCATCAGACTCCAGAAGGCCATTCGGTCGGACGAGAGCCATCTTCTAGTCCACTCCATGTTGTAGCGCTGCGATGCAAGTGGAAAAATCGACGAGAGTATAAGAGTGAAGAACAGAATTGCAGTCATTGCGGGTAAGCGGATAGGTCGACACGGAGATGGTGGCGACGCCCTTTTGCCACCAAAGTCTGGGCCGCCATTTCGTCCGGCTTTGACACGCCCCGGCTTTTACGCAGGATGGAGTCAGTCTCGAGAGCGAGGCGAGAAGCGGGTTGGAGAAGGTACAATCTACATCATACAAGCTTCCATTGGATCATACTGCGTCGAACCCATCCATCTAGCCATCCAGTGCGACAAGAGCTCTCTACCTCAGTACAAACCATGGCTTCATTCAGCCTCGCCGCTGCAGGCCGAGCAGCAGCAGCAGGATCTCCTGCAGTTGCAAGAAGCGCATCAACAGCCGGAGCAGTCGTCTATCCTACTCGTCTAGTTCTATCGAAGCTGCAGAGACGTCACTTCACCGCTTCATCATCATCCAGATCTGCCAACGACGGCAAAGCTGCGCCCATTCCAAGCGAGGTCAAGCGTCGCATCAGGTCGATCCAGAACGAGCGAGAAAATCTCAGGACTGCAAGCCAGCAGTATTCAGATCAGAGACGGTCTATCACTGGCACTCCTTCAAGCAAAGCGAGTGTAGAAACTACGTATGTGCCTCTTCTTCTCTCTCCCCTTGCTTGTTTCCGCCCAGCTAACCCGTGAAAGCTTCTTTTCCTGCACCACAATTTCAACCCCACGATTTCACCCGCTTCTTTTGACATGACAACGGCACGCTTGTACGACAACGCTACTCTCATACTGCACTATACCATCCTATCGACGTGCTTCCATGCTGCTCTCTCTCGCCCTACCTGGTGTTCCCGCCCGTCTACTGCTATCAAATATCATGCAAACCACAGCCGACCTGTTCCGTCGCCCGCATTCCAAGCGCCACTCCCTCCCGCACCATCAAGCTTCCCAGCACATTCACACTTCAATGCTTCCATTGCGAGACATCCAGGTCAACATGCTCAGGAGGAGATGGTGAGTTGTAGTCACTTGCACCGGTACCTCTGGCTCACGTGCTGAAATTGTCGTTTGGTGGCAGGATCACTCTTTCATTGGCATGTCCGGAGGCGAAATTATACACAACATGCTACAACGTCACGATGTAAAGCATGTATTCGGTTATCCTGGGTGGGTTTGCATTGCCAACTATGATTGTCTTCGTGTAGAGAGCTTGCTAGTCCCCGCGAACTTTCGGAACAGCTTCATGCTTCAGCAGCCGCTGGACACTCGTCAACCGAGCTGACACACTTGCATTCATTTGATTTTATCAGCGGGGCTATACTCCCGGTCTATGATGCTATACATGGCACGTTTTCGTTTCTTTGTACTCACTTCACGTAGCCAGCTGACCATTTTTCCGCCAACGCGGCCTTTCAACAACTAACAGAAAGCCCTCACTTTGGCTTCGTCCTACCTCGACACGAGCAAGGAGCAGGTCATATGGCAGAAGGCTATGCTCGTGTAACGGGAAAGCCTGGCGTTGTTCTCGTCACTTCCGGACCAGGTGCCACCAATGTAGTTACACCCATGCAAGATGCCCTATCGGACGGTACACCGATGGTCGTACTGTGTGGACAAGTAGCTACGTCAGCTATTGGTTCCGATGCTTTCCAGGAGGCCGACATGGTCGGCATCTCCCGAGCGTGCACGAAATGGAACGTTATGATCAAGGATGTAACGGAAATTCCAAGACGGATCAATGAAGCTTTCAAGATTGCAACATCTGGTCGACCCGGACCTGTTCTCGTGGATCTACCAAAAGATGTCACAGCTGGAGTTTTGAAAACACCCATCCCTGCTCGTTTCACGCAACCTCATCGAGTAGATGAGCACCTACGCACCATCGGACGAAGACAAACTCTAGGCAGCCTAACATCCTCAGCACCAGCGGGCGCAACTGAACCTCAATCTTTCCCTGAACCAGACATGCACCTTCTCCGCCGTGCAGCTCAGCTCATCAACGGAGCCAAGAAGCCCATCATCTACGCCGGTGCAGGAGTTGTCAATTCCGAAGCCGGTCCCGCCCTCCTGAAAGAACTTTCCGAATTAGGTAATATTCCCGTCACAACAACACTACAAGGTCTAGGTTGCTTCGACGAAGAATCACCAAAAGCCCTACATATGCTAGGAATGCACGGTTCAGCATACGCAAATCTAGCGATGCAAGATGCAGATGTCATCATTGCCCTAGGAGCACGCTTTGACGATCGTGTCACTGGTAAAATTGAGACTTTCGCACCTGAAGCTAGACGCGCTGCTCTCGAAGGACGAGGTGGTATTGTTCACTTTGAAATCTCACCCAAGAACATCAACAAAGTCGTCGAAGCTACATGTGCCGTTGAAGGCGATGTCGCACATAGTCTTTCTCATCTACTCCCTCTCATCAACTCTGAAGCTGGACCAAGCCGTCAGCCATGGCATGACACCATTGCAGCATGGAAAGAGCGCTTCCCATTCGCGTACGACAAAGCTGCAGAGGGCGAATTCGTCAAGCCTCAGCAGGTCATTGAAGCTCTGAATGACTGGGCTAGAGACAACAACAAGAAGGACGATATAATCATCACTACAGGAGTAGGTCAACATCAAATGTGGGCTGCTCAGTTCTACAGATGGACAAAACCTCGCTCTTGGGTATCTTCTGGCGGACTTGGTACAATGGGATACGGTCTACCCGCCGCTGTCGGTGCTAAGGTCGGTGCTCCTGAGAAAATTGTCGTTGATATCGATGGAGATGCTTCCTTCTCTATGACGGCTATGGAAATGGCTACTGCAAGCCAATACAGCATTGGAACAAAGATTCTAGTCCTGAATAACGAATTCCAGGGTATGGTCCTACAATGGCAAAATCTATTCTACCAAGAAAGGTGCGTTCCTCTTTCCCTTAGCGAGACCTCTTTCCTTAAGGTTGAAGCTGACCTCTCCAATCGTTGACTTCAGATATGCGCACACTCGAATGACGAATCCTGACTTTGTCAAGCTCGCCGAAGCTATGGGCCTGAAAGCCATCAGATGCTCGACAGCCGAGGAACTGCCAGCTAAGATGAAGGAGTTCATGGAGTACGACAATAACAAGCCTATCCTCTTCGAGTGCCGAGTTCACACGCAAGAACACGTCTACCCAATGGTACCAGCAGGAAAGGCTCTACATGAACAGCTTGTCCACCCTAAGCTACGATAGGCGTTCAATGCCACTCGTGTTTCCAAAAGTTTAATAGTGCTTAATCGTCGATTATCCAAAATAGCCAAAAATCTGGCCGCCGCATTGAAAGGCTACCCTTTCCTTCGTTTATCACCGACTTCGTCTCCTATGATAGGGTGTCTTGCGTCCGTACTGAGCAAGATCTTTTTGAGGTTATAATGTACCATAGCTCGTTTGTTCCGGTTACGCCGTTTGCTGCTAGTATGTTCGTGTATGATCTATGAGGTAATATGTCATCTTCAAGCACACTTGGTTCCTCCCACAGCGTCTTCCCATTGCTATTGCTCATATGAATTACCCATCCACTGAACTTTTGATGCGAGGCAGTCAGGTCACGTGATTACCTGTCTCTGCTTTGTTGACACCTCGCTTGCAGGTTCGCATTGCACCTACAACAAGCTCTTGAACCACTCTTCAAGAAGCTCGCTGTCGTAGGCAGCTGAAGTATTGCCTACTAGGATTGTGCAGCGTGAAGTAGCACACTCCGACAGGCTGCAAGGCGACTTCAAAAAGCAGCCATGGCAGGATACGCGGGAGTTCCAAACAATCTCCCAGATATCGATGCAGACGACCTATTCGCACCTGAAGCATACAGAGACTGGATAGTGCATCACAATGCAGGAGAAGTCCCTCCCGCACCCGCAATGGAGGCCAGAGTACCAAGCTACCACGAGCAAGCGCCAGTCACCCATTACAACAACGGATACAGCAATGATTACGGCGCGTACAACAACCCTCAGAATGATTTTGATTACTATGCAGAGCATGAAAAGATGGAGCAAGAGGACATATCGAATACCCCAGTCCGGCACCGCGACTTTGCAAGACCTGTAGCACGCTATGCTACGCCTGAGCTGGAAGGTCAAGCGATGCGAGGCGAAGACAGAAGCTTTGATGGACCTGAAGACTATGCGAGTACAGCAGACCACGAGCATCGTCATGTGGCACCTCTACGTGTGAGAGCCACAGCACCCTCACCTACTACAACCACAACAACACCTCGAAGACGCTTCGGTCTCTATCGATCAACAAACAGTAAACAGAATGGCGACTCCAGCAAATCTCTCGCTAGAAGCGTCTATGACGAGAAAGCAGGACGCGATGAGGATGACGTACCATTAAATCCTCACTTTGGTCCCGTTCCTACTGTGCAGCTGCGCAGAAATCGAACGAAACGCAGGATTGGATTGACTGCTGGAAATCTGGTCATTGATGCGCCGATACCGTCAAGGCTTGCAGGCTTCTTGCCAAGAAAAGGAACGGAAGAGTTCGATAAGATGAGGTCGGTCAATTCTGATGCTTGTCACACGGCTATACTTACACATTCTGTCTAGATACACTGCTGTTACTTGCGATGCAAGTCTGTCCCATACAAACACGTGATACAAGCTACAGCTAATCTTTCACCGCCCACAGCCTGATGATTTCGAGAAGAATCAGTACACACTCCGTCCAGTGATGTACAATCGCGAAACTGAGCTCGTAATCTGTGTCACAATGTACAATGTCAGTGGGACTCTCACATTTACGCAAATAGCCGCTGATTGAATTGGCTTTACAGGAAGACGAAGTTCTCCTAACCAGAACTCTGCATGGCGTCATGAGTGAGTCCTGTGCACAGAGAAGCACTCTAATTTAATGCTGATATCACTCTGCAGAAAACATTGCTCATCTATGCTCGAGGCAGAAGAGTAGGACTTGGGGTAAAGACGGATGGAAGAAGGTCAGTACACGTGCTCCAGCACACTCCTCTGCTTCGACTGACAAGGGGGACTTCTGTTGCAGATCGTGGTGTGCATCATTGCCGACGGACGTAAGGTCACGCATCCTCGAGTCTTAGACTGGTAAGTCCCTCTGATGCGCTTGCTAAGTTCTGTGGTCTTACTGACTTTATTCCGGCTTGTCCAGTCTGGCGGCGCTTGGTGTCTACCAGAAAGATGTCGGCAAGAACAGAGTCGATAACAAGCACGTTCAAGCGCATGTCTACGAGTATACGACACAGCTATCCATCGATCCAGAGCTCAAGTTTAAAGGTCTAGAAAAGGGCATAGTACCTGCTCAAGTGGTAT
This sequence comes from Cystobasidium slooffiae, assembly GCA_019775285.1. Classification (NCBI taxonomy): domain Eukaryota; kingdom Fungi; phylum Basidiomycota; class Cystobasidiomycetes; order Cystobasidiales; family Cystobasidiaceae; genus Cystobasidium; species Cystobasidium slooffiae. The sequence continues at coordinate 625,989 of JACWFZ010000002.1, forward strand.
TCTGCTTGAAGGAAAGAAGTGAGTGATTCTCAATAGTGGCGCGCCGAAACGATGCTTATTATGTGGTCCAGACGCCAAAAAGTTAAACTCGCACAGATGGCTGTTCAACGCTTTCTGCCCTCTCTTGCAACCAAACGTCGTCGTCTTACTCGATGTCGGCACGAAGCCCAGTCCGAAGAGTATTTACCATCTCTGGAAGACCTTTGACATGAACAGCAACGTTGGCGGAGCGGTACGTGTCATAGAGGTCCCAAGCTAATTACCAGGCTGAGACAGTGATCTACAGTGCGGTGAAATTTGTACCATGAAAGGCAAGTTCTGGACTGGCCTTCTGAACCCAATGGTCGCGTCGCAAAACTTCGAATACAAGATGTCAAATATTCTTGATAAACCGACCGAATCTTGTAGGTTTGCAGTTCGTCGGAAATTTGTTCCTCTATCTGATCCTCTGCGTCTTGCAGTGTTTGGCTACATTTCTGTGCTGCCAGGTGCCTTCTCAGCGTACCGATACATCGCTCTCAAGAACGACGACATGGGTCGAGGACCATTAGCGAGTTACTTTAAGGGTGAAACGCTGGCTGGACACGATGCAGATGTCTTCACTAGCAAGTGAGTGCACTGCCTCCGTTTAATGGGCTCCTTTTGATGCTGAAGTACCTGTATCGTTCAGCATGTACCTTGCCGAAGATCGTATATTATGTTGGGAGCTTGTGGCAAAGCGTGGTGACAGCTGGGTCCTCAAGTTCGTCAAGGCTGCCCAGGGTGAAACAGATTGCCCCGACACAATCACCGAGTTTATCTCACAAAGGTACTTTGAGTGTTTCTCCCACACCTAAAGCACTCTCGATACTGATAATGGTCTCCACCAGACGTCGCTGGCTCAATGGATCCTTCTTCGCTGCCATCTATGCTACATCACACGTCTTCCAACTGCGAGGCACTGAGCATTCACTGAGTCGCAAACTGGCCTTATACCTGGAAACGTTGTACAACACGATCAACCTCATTTTCGCATGGTTCGGAATCGCAAACTACTACATCTTTTTCACTATCCTCACGGCTTCACTTCAGGATGTACGTATTGCGATCTCGACCTTATACATCACTAGTCTTGACTGACCAAACGATCGCTATACAGGAACAATATAAAATCAAGAATATACAGGTGCTCAACGTAGGGATGCAATACCTTTATGCAGGCACTCTGGCTGCAACTTTCCTCCTTTCGATGGGCAATCGACCGGTCGGTGCTAAGTGGAAGTATATGGCAGGTAAGTGTCTGCCTCTGGTTTCTCCTAGATTCAGGCTAACGCGTCTATCAGTCATGATCATCTTCTCCGTCCTCACGACATACATGATGTGTGCAACCGTCTTCTGCCTTGTTCGATCTTTCCAAACAAAGCAGACAGGCGGTGTTTATGCCCAATTGATCATTTCGCTGGCTTCGACCTATGGTGTCTATGTCTTGAGTTCTCTTCTTGCTCTGGATCCTTGGCATCTGTGAGTGACACTCTACAAAAGCACGGTCGTTGATGGATACTGATCTGAGGAGCGGGTCTACCATCAGGGTCACATGCATGCTTCAATATATTCTATGTTCGCCTATCTGGATCAATGTGCTCAATATATACGCATTCTCAAATCTGCACGATTTCTCTTGGGGTACAAAAGAAGATGGTGTAGCCGAGGACTTAGGCAGCGCCGCTGCCAACAAGGATGGCACGGTTGAGCTGGAGCTACCTACCGATCAAGCAGATATAGGTGCGCTCTAACGTTTCCGTGTCAAGTCCCGGATTGTCTGACGTGTCTTCTCCATTAGATGCCGGCTACGATGATGCGCTACACAGCTTGAGGACGCGCCCCAAACTCTTGCCGCGAGCTAAAACACAAGCGGAAAAAGATCGAATGAAAGTAAGTCTACACTTCTGCAAATGCTGGTGGGAAACAATTGGCTCATATTTGATTCTAGCATGACTACTATGCATCCACTCGTACTAATGTCGTCTTGCTATGGGCGCTATCGAATGTAAATCGCTAAAAATCCGCACAACAAGCGAAAGCCTGCTGATTGTTAGTCTATAGGGTATCCTCGCTGCGGCTATCTTGCATGGCTATGATGGCACAACTTTCACAAGCCACACGACGAAGCAAAGTATTTGTAAGATCTCGCTTTTAACGCCATGCTTGAACTGCAGTATTCGTGCTGACGTGCTCCTTGTTATCCAGATATGCTCGTCATTCTGATTCTGGTGGCGATTCTCGCCGTCTTCAGATTCGGCGCGTCGACGGCTTATCTGATTGTTAGACTTGTGAGTGGTGGCCTCAAGATGAGCTCATAGCATGAGCTACAGAGCTGATATGTCCCACAGGTTTCTGGCTGAGCAACGTCTTGCGACGCTTGCCTGGATCGAGCAATAACTTTGCGACGCATCCCTTTATATACTATTATATATAACATGGACTCTGTATCTTTACTTCGTGCTTCGCCAGCATTGCATCTTCTTCATAACATATTGTGTGTCAAAGATCTTGTCGCTTTAAAATCGCTAGATGTCGTACGTTGCTCTTGAAACCGGCAGGAGACATCGGGGAGGCGCCGGAGTTGGAGACACCCTTCGATGCTTGCTCTACACTACGTTCCCATTGCTGGGTGGTGGTGCAAGCTAGGTCGTCGTCGCTCGCCTGGCAAAGTTGTAGTCAAGACGACTTCGCAACTCCCCATCATTTTGTTCGGAACACATGTCCCGGTCGGAAATTAGATATGTGCCATCGGGCCGTGTGACGATAGTCATGCTTTGGACGGCTAGGGACGCAAGAAGCATAGACAAGCATATGCATAAAGGTGTCCCAGTTGATGGAAGTATGCAAACCTCTATGTCTTAATTCTCTTGCGACTCTCTTTGCTGCTGTCTTGCCGACAATTCCGATCAAGCGGACTTGAGGCCTTTTCTATACGCGACGTTGAAGATGGAACAATCCTGTCTATGCTTGTCTTTAGCCTTCACCTTTGTACTTTTCATTTCAGTGTGCATGTGTTTACCCAAGATTCAAGCCTCATAGTGTCGTCTGTGGTGAATATAGTCGGTTATTCCACAAGATCGGGAAGACATTGACGTTATCATTCGACTCCAGCCAGGGAAGGATAGACTTGCTGGGTGATTAGGTATGGCCTTCAAGTGATAGTAGAAGGGGAACATGTACAAATCAGAACATCAGAAAGGCAACAAGAAGTGGAATGAAAAGGGTTGCTGAAGGCAGAAAGTCTCGGCCAGTACACCTCGAAGACGGGATGGGGCGTCAGAAGCTGTAGGGAAAGTACTTGGTCTCGAGGAGCCAAGCCGCCATGAGGAGAAGGTAGTCATGCGAGATATCCTCACGTGTGCTATGCTACCCTGGCTTTCCTCAAGAATTGAAAGAGGACATTGGGATGGACAGTCTCGACGAGACCGGATGCTCGTTATTCCACGCCCGAACTCGGACAAGTAGTGGTCAAGCGTTCCTTTCCGCTGCAGCAACACTTCGACATACTGCACTCGACGGTGTCTGGCGAAGTACAGAAGAGGATCGAGTCCTCCAGCCATTACCATTGCAACGGAGTACGAGACCTTTACTCCAAAAGCCACTCTACGCGCCAAAGAAGCACTCGTCTCACCCGACAGAGCAGAGCGTTACTATGCTATAAAGGGGAGTCAGCCTTACTGGCTGTAAGACGGAGGTGACTGTTCTCGTGACGAGTCGAGTCTCTCGTTGTTATTCTGAGAAGCTGAAAGTACGTCTGTAAGTAAACGGTCCTGGCGGCACACTTGCAGAGAAGGTCAACTCACTGACCACTGTTATTCGTCTTCTTCCACGGCTCAGCCTGAAGCCTCAAGGGTGCACCTCGTCCTTTTCGCCAAAGCATTGACAATTCAGCACATCCAGCTCTGCCACACAAGCTCTAAAACACGTGGGCTGCGCACGCGGTGTCAAGCCGAGCCCGTTGCCCTGACATGCTGGAAAAGCAGTCGCCTTGGAAGAAGTCCTTCCATGAATGGCTTGCATCAACGTCTGCTCAGCATGTCAGAGTCACCGACTAGAGATGGACGCATTTCCGCGTACTCGTACTCGAAATGTGAAACATAGGATGTTGCCTTCGGAAGCGCTTCCGTTCAGTCTCGCTCACCTCGGCAGCTTCCGAAGGGCCGTTAGAGCACGAAGAGGGGAGCGTTCTCTGGAGCAGAGGAAGTCAGGTCTGGCTGCGACTGGGAAGTCGAAGAATCCTGAAAGCAGTCAAGCAGTCTCTCGCTGCAAGCTTTCTTGCTGCAATTCATTCTTTTATTGATCCATGCCGTCGGAGATTTCGAGATGCCGAGCGGCGACACGGTCGATCAGCCACCCACACCTCCAATCGTCTTGAGAAGGCTTCACTCAACACACGAGACACGAGAATGCGCAGTGAATAACAGTCGTTCAAGCTCGTGACATAGCTATTCATCACATTAGCCTGTGCTGCCACTGCAAGCCAATCTCAACAGCTGTTCGGCGATGTTTGGGGCAAGCTGTTGAAGCCATCGATATCGCCCGTATGCCCTACAATCAATCGAGATTTACGGCCTTGAAAGCTAATGTTATACACTTTTTGAGAGGACACCCGTGTTTACCTGATTAAAGCTGCTGTACCTCGCTATGCATGTCTTCACACATGTTACCGGCTTAGCGCAGGGCAAACCATGAATACAACGCGAAGAAGTCGAGAGTGGCCAATTTCTACATTCAAGCCTGTCGAATCCGTATGAAGTCACTTTAGATTCAGGATGAAAGGTCAAACCAGCCTATGAAACCTAGCAGGCTCCTATGACGATATACTTTCTGGATTCTATAGTACGATATTCCACAGTGACTCTAGTCAAGGAAAGCCGCCGGAAACCCACAGAAGTGCTGCTTATTCAGGAGATCCTCCCCACGTCAGACCTGTCATTTTCTCTAAATACTCCGCCTGTCAATCACCCTGAGTGACAGGCCAAGGAAAGATTTGGACAGCGACAGCCTCGCCAAAATAGCTTCGTGGCATCTACACAAGTACGAGTCAAGTGAGAGGGACCTTCCATGAATGCATGGTCATCACCTTGACGTAAACTATCCCTGTCATCAACTTCTAGATGACGGGCATTCGGTACTCGTCTCCGCGACACTTGCTGGAACTACCGTAGATTCCAGCACGACAAACTGCCGTGGAAGCAGCCCAATTGTTTATCACTCAAGATACAATATCGTCGTTACATCAGCTTTGTGGGCGGGGTCGGCAAGTACTGACCCTAGATACAATCACGGAGAACTTGAAGATCTGCTCATATCTCGGGTTTCAGCTTACGGAGTTACGAACAACGTGGAAGCATCTGAACATGTCGAAGTACAGTAGTAAGGCGAAACAGTAGATCCGGCAACTGGAGCTATCAATTTTGGATCTGAAAGGTTAATCTGTCAATGATAGGGAGAAAACTTGACAGCCCGGCATATCAATGTTCGGAGCCAGATCGATTTCGTCATTCCTTTCATCTCTCCACTTGGACGTCGACAAGCAAGCTTGTCTTTTCAGTTGAGCAGTTGGACAAGCCGTGTCATCTCCTGTGATATAGCCAAGATTGCACGACTTCTCTTTCCATATCGTCATTAGGTGTTAAGATTTCCAACAATCAGGTCTAGTCGGAAGTTGGTGGCGTGCCTGTCAAGAACCGAGATTACTCCGGACAGACCCAATCAAGCCTGTCGAGACTAGCTTTTTATAAAAGCATTACAGGCAGAAAGAATAGTGCCTTCATCAACCTCTATATACACAATCTCATTCTCACATCACTCTTTTGAAATTTCCTCATCTCTCAACGCGTTGCAATCGAATTTCGAAAAAGGACCCAGCTATCTTACCTGTAGCGCACCGCACCAAGAAACTATATCATCACGCGGTAGATTGCAAGGATTCGACGGAATAATTCTATCTTTTCAAATATCACATCAACTTCGTTCTTTCGCTTCCTTCACGTCGAGAACACGAGACACGCTGTTTCGAACCGCAATTCTCTTCAAAAGCGAGTGTGTCATTGGCAGGAAAGAAGTGCCGAGACCGCTCTCGCCTTTGCCGGCCGGCCAACCGTCAATTAAGGGGGTCACCGGAAAAAACAGAAAAAATCTATCAAATCAAAAAGAAAAGAAATAAGCTTACGGCTTATATTGCAAAAAGTAAGCTGGGGCGCGTGTGGTGGCGCGAGTCGAGGATCGACACTTTCTACAATTTGGAGAGCTTCCAAGTGTAAATCGCCACTGGTGACAGTCTAGAAAAGCAAGCATACGCAAGAGGTTGAAACGACTCAGCAGAGGAGAAGTGGTGTTAGATACATTCAACTGGATACCATCTGGGCTGTGATTTGGCTCCGGTACCGTTTGCGTACCTGGGCCTCCTACGGTACGTCGGAAAAGACGGTGAGTTCGCTGCCGAGTTTTGATTTTCATTTCATTCACCGTACCGTATCATCTCAACTCCGACCACATCATGTGGGACAGCTCCTTGTCAAAACTCTGACATGTGTGATTCGTTCGCTTTCTCTTTTCAGGTAGATCTTTTATCGTCAAACTTCCTTTTCACAACACCTTCTCTCCTTCGTTCTCTCCCCTCATCTCCCTCTTCTTCGAGAATACCTATCTCCACCTTTCAAGAGAGTGCAAGTCGGCCGCCGATAGTCTTGATATCACTTGTACCGTCAGAAGGTGGTAGCTTCCAGTACGCTTTTGAACCGGACAGCAAACCTTGCACAGGCCGTCTCTCGTATAATAAGGAGGCCTGTCAACGGAGAATTCAAGAGACAAGAAACCAATCATACGCACTGTGCTATATCTTGCAAAAGAAAGAAGGATCATCAACTCTCTACATACTCAAGACAGCGATCAATACACTAGCTCCTTTTCAGAAGAATATCTTTGCTCCATTGTTGGAATACTTCTGACCGGATACGGCAACACCTCAGGTTTCGGCCGACAGGCGGGCGAAGCTGTCTCTGCAACTATTCGTCACTCTATCAATCAACCAAACCAACAATCTCAGCTATCATTGAGACGGACAAGCGAAAGTCGAGAGCCTCACTCGTAGCGGCCAACCCTCGGAAGCGTATACGTAGAGCCACATTAAGGCACAACAGATCTTCCGGTCCATCAAGCCGCATCAACCCTCTCGTCAACAGTCCCATCAGCGGCGTATCAGAAACAGTCATATTTCGCATCAAATAGCCGAATAGATCGTCCGTCATACACGCGGAAGCTATCGACGGAGGCGAAAGATACCGACAGTGGACCATCCATCCAGCCAGCTTTACTGTCTGTCCTCCGCAAGTCGTTCTTTCTCGCTTCACTTCTGTTACACTCCACCTCTCTTTCGTGTCTACACGACCTGTCATCCCGGCTCCTTAGACTTGGCGCTCTTTGTCTCTCGTCGCTCGTTCTACACGCGTAAGTCTGAAGACAGCTAGCTCGCCATGTATATGCTTGAAAGCGTTACGACGTAGTTCACACAGCTGACAGTTGTATACGCTTCACTATCATCTACAGCACCCGTACGGCATCCTCGGTCATACAGTCCCGGCGTTGACAGCTCCTCAATTGGAAATCAACGCATCCCATCAAACACACATCATCTCATCTGTCTCTCGTCAATCTCAGTCCCACAAGAAGGGTCTCCATCTTGTAACGAGCTTCAAGGTAAAGCATAGTCTCATACAGAGAGTAGGTGCTGTTAATTGCATTATATATAATCACCTAGACTGACTCTATTGCTCTATCCTTCGTTGCATCCGCCTGTCACGCTCGTCACTCTGCCGTACTCTCAGGGAACTTTTTCAAGTCAAGCTGCAAGTACAGGCACCGGCATTGAAGCAGGATTCACCAACAGCAAGACCTCACGCAAGCTTCCCTGTACCTGTCTGTCTTGCTCGTCTCTCTCGTCAAGTCTTATTGCTCAAGCCCGACTTACGGACGGCGCACTCGTCAGAGTCCGGTAGGGTTGCAAGACAAGATCCGACAGGAAGCAAGCACAAAAAGCTGATTACGCCTATCGCACGACCGCAAGTCTCCTCTCTTCCCTTTTCTGCTCTTCATCGACTCTTCATCCTTAAGCTCTTCATCATACACGCAGCATCTCGTCTACTACACAGCTATCCACCGATCCGCAATTTAGCGCTTGCATCTCCTCCCCGCACTGCCATCAAGTTAGACATAGCCTAGACAAGCACGACCTCATCTCATCTCACGACCGTAATACCACAATAGAAGCAACGTCAACTCTTTCTCTTGTCTTGACCCCTTTAGACGTCCGACCTATACCGCTACGTCCCATATAAAGGTTTTCTTCAACACAAGCAGAAAGTAGACAGTTTTCGCATTTTTGGAAGGATCTATCATTCGATATTTGGTTCCATTTCGGGGGAAACTTCACTTGAACCAAACAAGAACTGAAGGTGTAATACGGGGTCTCACTCTTTCAAGACAAGCTCGTCGTCTTCACTGTTTCGTCGCTCTCATACGCTTCGCCATTGAGTGTAGTCGAGGCGGAGCAAAATACTCTCTGCTATCCTCTCGTCCACCTTTACGGCTAGACCTGCTCAACTTTCGGAGGATATACCACGGCCACCGAATCGGCATTTGGGTTACCGCTGCCATTACATAAAGTACGTGACATGTCTGTCGTGCGATGATCTTTTTTGAGCATCTATAAACGGGATACAATATTTTTTCGCAAGATGCTGATTCAAATTACTGTTGTGGTTCGTCTATAGCAGCTCGTATCCAGTATCAAGACACATCGAAGTGCAATCCTTTGGTATTCCTGTTCGGAGTTCTCGGTATGTTTTGCCATGCCCGTTCATAAGCCGTGTGTAGCCGCTGATGTTTGGTTCATCTTTTTGACCAATTTTTCGTCCTCCAACTCGCCCGCTTGTGGGATCTGCCTTCATTAATGTTTGGACCTGTCTGGTCGGCCGCAGACCTCTCCTCTCCTTACTTGTCTGCATTTTCATCCACATTAAGCGCAACTGGAAGAGACGTCATCCTTAATTGCAAAGTTAGGCCTTACAATACTAGCGTGAACATTGAACTAGCCTCGTCTGTCACTACGGTAACCCTGCATCGCATTATTCTGGATCTCCGCGAACCTCTGGCTCTCTTCCGCAGCCTACTCGACCACGCTCAAGCTCGTCGAGGCTACTTGTCTTACGCCCTGTCAAGACCGTTGAGGCGATCACAAGAGTCTCGCCCTTTCGTTCAATAATCAGAGTACTCTAGTGCCGTCATTACACCGTGCACTCGCCAGCAGATCTAGCCCTGTTCTCGCAAGCAAGCCAATTGTACGCCAATATACTCCCGCTCTCCGAAGATTGCCCCACAGGCTGTACATTCCCACCCAGCTCGGAGCAAGCTCAAAAGACATCCAGCATCGCATCCGAATACCTCTCGTCTCTTCTAGATCGCCGCTGCCTCGCTTCCGCCCTGCTACCCCTCCCTGTAATTAAGGTCGTTATTATCCAGTGACCTCTACCCCACGGATATCGCAGCTACATCCATCTGTCTCTCAAAAGATCGCCTGTCATACACGCAAAAGGCTCCATTCAGACATTCGAAGCTAGATCGCACGTTCTGTCAAGCTAAGAACCGTCTGTCCTCCACGCAAACACAAAACGACATAGCCGGTTGAAGATCTAGTCCACGAGTCAGCCTATCGCACTTGTGTCTCGGGAATCTTGCTAGTGAAACGGCAGACAGTGTCCCAGACAGTAATTTTCGCAAGTGACTATCTCTACAACGGTTGCTTGTCTTGTCCGCGCCAGCCTTGTCGCTTGTCCACACTGCTACGCGACAGCTGTCCTTTCCCACAAAGCTCTTAGCCGAGCCATCTGTCAAACAAGACATACGTCGGTTGCTATCGTTGTGCCACTTGTACTCCCGCAGTACTAGTAGCATCGTGACCTCGCTCCCAAATTCAGGCACCTCGTACACTCCCGCAATTAGGAACCCTGACAAATTGTGGCAAACGTCCTGACAGTGTCTCGACAGGATCTGCAAACATAGGATCGCCGGCTAGTCCAACTTACCGTCGTGTGATCCCTTTGACAAGCAGCACAATCCGCAAGCCAATCCAAGCCCCCGCACCGGCTCACCAAGAAGATACAGCCCGCCTGGCCGAAAACCCACACAGATTCTCGGAGCAACATATCTGAGTGCACAGAGAAACGTGTTTAGACTAGCGAGCTGTCAAAGGAAAGAAGTGTAATTCTACTAGCGTGAAAAACGGACGGCAAGATAAAGAAGCCGATGTCATGACAATGCTAGACTACGAATCAGATGCCATGGTCACCGAGGAGGTGTGGGAGCCGCATCGGCCGCAGTCATTATCAGATGCCACCCCACCACATCCTCCTCCAACTACAGCCTCATCTCACCCTCGCCTTAAAAGCAGCTCAAGCCGTCCCTCTCTTCTTCTTCTTTCGAACTCCACAACAGATCCTTCACTCTTCTCTTTTGACACTATCAAAAAGCTCAATCAACAACATCTAGCTAGCATACCCCCAAACCCTCTATCTGCTATCTCCATCGCTCAACACCAGCACCATCTGAAAGAAGAACAGGTTCGTCCATAACTTCTTCATCCTTCCTCTGCCTGTACCATTGCTAACCTTTACCGCAACAGAACACTGCTGTGCCTAACTCGGCTTCATCTTCTGTTCTACCATCAGACTCGGATCCTATAGAGCACTCCCATCCACCTCCAAACCCTCCTATAACCCAGCTGAGGAGAGCTTCCGCGCCCGAAATCAGCACTACCCCTTCCGTTTCCCCAGCATCTCCTACAAGAACGACAGAAGGGTCACAACCTGCTTCTGCTGAAGATCCTGCAAATCCTACGCGAGTGCAATTAGCTCATCGTCGCTCATTCGACGAAGTTAGCTTACGTAGGCGAGTAGACAACGCGTCTAGAGCCTCAGATCCTTTAGCTCCCTCCTCGAATTCGAAAGGCAAGATGGCCGCAACACTTGGGTTCACTCCCTCCGATTATTTTGGTGGGTTCAAAAACACCCCATACAGCAACGAAGATGCTTTCGCATCGAACTTTGCATCAGGTCGACGACCCACCATCGTTACCCAAACTCGAGAACTCTACCTCCACCCCTCACAGATCTTTACCCCCGATACATCGACAGCAAACAACGACATCTCAAGCTACTTCAGCTCGTCACTGAACGTCAACAGCAACAACAATAACAGCACTTCTGGTCCTGGAATGGAATCTACAATAGCTCTTCCACCCATGTTGACTCTTGAAGAGATCATACAGCCACATGTGTTTGGCAAGCAAGAAGGCATTGACACCTCGGCACCTAGCGTTTTTGGGATGCCATTCGTGCCAAAGAGTCCTAATTCGCTCTCAAACAATGATCGGACAATGCCTGCTGAGCCTTCCTTCTCCTTATACGCTGACTTTTCGGTGGGTTCACTCGACTTTGTACACATGTCCTGACAATTGCTGACAGCTTTGTGCTCGGTCCAGGGTGACGGACAACAGCCATCGTGGAATGCAACACAGGAACAGCTGGCAGCGCGAAGTGAGTTATTGGGGTTTAATTCATTTCGAGCTTTGCTTATGGCTAGCATACTAACATGCATCATTCGTGCTTTATAGACTCGACCTACTCAAGCTACCTGCCTCCAGACCCGCAAATCGGCTTCAATGGCGATAGCCAAAGCTCGCAACGATTCAGTCCACCATCATTGCAACATGCGCGTGACATCATGGCATTTAGTGAACGCGTAGCGATGCCACCTATGCCTGCTCCAGCTCCTGGCTCTCGCAGCCCTTCCACGCTCTCTGGCGGCTCCAAGCCAAGAGATGGATCACCGAATCTACCTTCTACCCGAGATGGACTCATGTCTCAGAGAAGCATGACCCCGCTTGACGTTGTTCCTCAAAAGCGGTCAGGCAAACTTCCTGCTGCCGGTAAGTTTTGCTTGTTGCCAACAAGGTGATTGCCACCGGACTGACTTCGGCTTCGGTAGTTACTACTACCCTCAAGAACTGGCTGTTGGCTCACACTCAGCACCCGTACCCCACTGAGTACGCACTGCCATCATTCTGTTGTGACTTACTCCCAACTGACCTTTATCTTTTTCCTCTGCAGGGAAGAAAAACGATCGCTTTGCAGCGATACGGGTCTTACCATGAATCAGGTATCGAATTGGTTCATTAACGCGTAAGTAATGCAGCCTGATCTGCGAGCCTTCAAAGTGCTGACTATCTATTGTCTTTGACAGGCGACGACGCATATTGCCCAATTTGGGCAACGTTGCTATGTCCGGTAATCGGAAGCAACTGACGCAGTACAACCCTCCTGGTCCACGCCGCGTCTTCTCCCATGGCAATCCTCAAGGCTATCAGCCCTACCATCCCGAGAGCGAAGGCATGTATGCTCAAAACATGACACCGCTCGCCGCTGCTCGCATGCGATCTCATCCATATGGCAACTATGGTCCGCCCATGCCTCCCAACGCAATGCACGGCTCCCTAGCAGCTTACAATTACAACCCTGAACACGGTCCTTATTGATACAATTCGAACATCTCAAGAATGCATAGACATCCCCATGCAAAGTCTTCTGCAACAACTACGTGCCTACTACCCATCTTTCATTACCCACGCCAACTTCAGGCTATAGTTCACAAAATTCGTACCAGTCATCAGTTCCTCCGTTCGCAGATCCAATATGTGCCGCAAGTCGTCTTGATTCGTAAGCTCAAATGCAGTGTTTATAGAATGGTCCTTCAGGTTATTTCCACGAGATTATGCCTGTGCTCTGAATCTATGGCTTTCAACAGCCTCCTCATGAAGCAAATGCTGTACTCCTCTTTTCAACAATGCAATGACATGAAGCCTTTGTACTTCTTTAATGTAGCAATATCTTTACATAGACTTCCAAGCAGATGATGGCCAACTCAAGGCAAAAGCAATGCAAGTAGTACAACTTTACAGACACAACGGTGCAATCGTACACGTGCTTGTACAATTTACCCTAAGTTGCGTTGCGCTCCGGACGGTGAAGACTTTTCCTTGCGTTTGGATTCCCAAGTATATAATTGCGTTACTCCTGCTTGTTTGCAGTCGACATGGTGGAGTATGCTGTTTAGCGTTGCCCCTTCGCATTGTTAGTCGACATGGTGGAGTATGCTGTTTAGCGTTGCCCCTTCGCATTGTTACGCGTGTCTCTGAAAGTATTTGTCAGTGTACGCGCACGTCGGCCAAAAACAGTCGTCAGGCAAGTTAGAGTCAAAAAGCCCAAGTATAGTAAATTTACGCTTTGTAATTTCAACTTAAAAGTTGTTGTAATGAAAGTGATATTACAACGAGACCATTTTCAATCATTGCTGAAGCTTTTCTTCCGGACAGCTCTCCAGGAAAGGGTGAGACCTAGCCACGAGGCCCCGAAAGGAAAGAAGCAGCGGTATACCCAAAAAGCAGATAAAATTCAGGATACCAAAGGAAGAAACGAAATGAAGATGAACGCTCGACTAAGCGAGTGAAGCGGAGAAAAGAAATGACTGACTAGGCGCGCGGCTTTTGTTGTGGTAACGAATGTGTGAGCTTTTAATGTTCTTCTTTTGATGTGTTAGATAAAAGTAGGGTGGTAAGAAAGTGTCGATGGATATTCTAGGCTGTTTGGATACCTCAAAGGAAAGAGAGAGAGGTACGAAAGCAAAGATTTGAGGAACTCCAGGGGGAACAACGACATCAAGCCGTGTTTCTTCGGGTGGTAGCGATTTTGGAGATTCGCAGGGTAGGAGAAGCTTGGAATAAAGAAGGGTAAAAGCGAAGCATACGTCTTTTGGGTATCCTTAGAGAGATTCTTCATGCGCTCATTGTGCGCTATATTTAATGGAAACAACAAAGGTATGTTTTGAAGCAAGGCGAATGGAACTACTTTTCGAATGAGATCGAAGGAACTGATACTGATGGGGTTACTGCTGGGGAGAGTCCTGTATTTGACTCTTCAGAAGAGGAAAAGAGAGAGAGGCACTAGAGCATGAGGGAGTTCTCCTGCATTTGAGGTCTTGAAATCGCACCACTCAAATCACCTCTAGGCCCACGTTGTATATTGACTCTTCTAGTCGAGTTTCGGATGTGTGCTCTGCCCGACGCTGAGACAGGACTAGCAGCAGCCTCTGGGCTGCCATATCTACTATGATGATGATGAGCAGCAGCTACTCCAGTGGAAGTGGGTGATCCAAAAGCTCTACCAAATCCATCACTGAATCTCCACCAAGAACTTCTAACTTCATCCTGATCTACAGAATTGAAGTCAATACTTGAACTTCTACCTGAAGTAGCATGATTATTGCCATGACCACGGGCAGCATGGTGTTGGTGATGTGAATTGGTAGGTCCAGTCCAATGTTGAGGTGAATAACCACCCTCGGAAGAATGAGTGAATGCAGAAGATCCATGAGAGTGATCAGAGCCTGATCCTGATGAATCTGAATAGCCACTTATACGGAATGGATTCTGTTGAGCAGCTGGATCGTATCGATTCTGGTTGTGATGGGATGATTGCTGAGTGGCCCAGATGGGCTGTTGACCCGTTGCGAAGCCATATACTCTAGAAAGAGCATTGGAGCCATATCCACTCTGAGAAGGAGGTTGATAGACTGTCCTTCCATTGCTATGTTGCTGCATCATAGGTTGCCCTCCTCCTTGGCTGTTGTTATTTCTATCACCTTGAAGGTGGAATCCTCTTAGGCCATTCTGCATATTAGGAGATCTCATATTACCATTCACAGCTGCAGATTGTCCTTTATTCTTGCGAGCAGCTTTAATAGCGAAGAAAGCTAATAGAGCTAAAGCGAATACTCCAATAGAAGTGACTACAGCAATAATAATAGTTTTCTTCTTCTCACTAGCTGAGTTCGAGCTTGAAGTTGAAGAGTTATTACTACTTGAAGAGGATCCATCAATAGCACCAGCGTCAACAGCGGTGTTCGCGACTCCTTGTTGTGAATAAGCCATAATAGGTAGAGTAGGATTAACGACTTTAGAAAGTTGAAGTGGAATACCTTGAGTTTTCGTATAAAATGCAGAGTTGGGAGCTTTAATAGCAGCTGATAATGCATCTACGTATGAAGTAGGTATATAACCCAAATAAACAGAAAGAATAGTTCCTGTTGATCCATCGAAATTCTCAGGTTGATAAGCTACCAATTTATCCGTTAAGACATCATTTGAAGTTATATTGATAGCAGTACTGATGAGCGAAGGCATAAATGCGAACACTTGTGCAGAGGCATCTCCATTCGCACATAACCAGGCCCAGGACAAATCTTCAGTGAATAAAATACTGATCAATGTATTTCCAGATGGGACGGATTGAGTGGATAGCATTTGGGTGTTGGTCGGTACGATGACGGATGGCCATTCCGATGGGAAAGGTGCGAAGGAGGAAGAAGTGCTAGTTGCTTTGTTATCGGTGTCTTCGTCTGAGTCGGAGATTGAATCGGATGGTGCGGAAGTGGTCGTGTCGGTGGTAGTGGGTACAGCTGAATTGGCGAGAAGAGCAGAGGTGGGAACCCATGCGTACAAGCTGTATAGCAGAATCAAGGAGGGGAAGGCGAGGCAAAGCAAAGTATCAGTAAACGAATCAAATGGACAAGGATGAAACTGTAAGAAGCTCGAGATTTAAAAAAAAAAATGACTCACTCGCTCGTACTTGTTTCGCCCTCAGTACTTTCAGTGCTAGTAGCATTAACTCCAGAAGGAAGAGCAGTACTCAAAGTCTGCGAAGCCGTTCCACTCAGAGTCACATTACTAGTCCTAGTAGCAGTATTGACACCATTTGTTCCAGTATCACTCGAGTCCGAAGTGACAGTCGCAGTAGCATTATTATTGCCGCCAACTAGGACAGTTGAACTTCTGCCATCTTCTTCTGATACTCGACTTATCGTACCATTGTTGGAATCTACAGCTCGTGTAGTCGTTATAACTGTAGAACCAGGTTCTTGACTTGTAACTGGGTCACTACCTTCAGGTACTCTAGTCGTGGTACCACCATTACTTTCTGAATTGTCGAAAATAGTAGTAGTGGTGCCGTTATTGTTCTCTACAGGTCTAGCTGTCGGAGTAGCCTCTCGCGAAGTCTCTTCTTCAACTCTCGAAGTGACAGTCGACGAAGTATTCTCATCTGCTTCGCCACTTCTTGTTCGTGTAGTGTTGCCAACTATATTGGACCAAGTACTACTTGCCTCGTCCAATACTCTTGAACTTTCTTCCACTCTTATGGTAGAAGTAGGTCTCTCACTTTCAGATGATGAAATAGTACGAGAAACAGTAGATTCTTCATCTGAAACTCGAGAGTGAGAAGAAGAGGGTGTCTCGGAAGTTCTCGATTCTTCAGTTGTTCTGGTGGTGTTGACGGCTAATGCACCAGAGGAGGAAGAATCGAATACTCTAGTCTCCTCAGCGACTGACGAAGAGAGAGGAGAAGAAGAAGATGTGACTTCCATTGTTGTGGAGTCATATGTAGCTAGTGGAAGTGTAGCACTGCTCAATGACTCAGAAGAAGCGCTCGAAGATTCAGATGATGCGCTTGACGACTCAGATAGCCCGGATGATGAGACTGCAGCCGAGGAAGAGGTAACATCGCTACTGCTCTCCCTTGATGTGGAAGTAGGAGCAATCAAAGGAGCTCTCGAAGTTGTGACTTCCCGAGTCGATTCGATACTACTTGAACTTGAGCTTGAACTGGTCACAGCTTCAGAGGAGCTTGAAGGAGACTCTGAAGATGACAAAGGGGTCGAAGAGCTCTCTTGGCTGCTTTCGCGCGTCGAGGATGACGCAGAAGCAGACGAAGACGGAATTGTTGATGATTCCCTTTCACTTGAGGACGACAATGAAGATGATGAGGATTCGCTCAATGTAACGGTAGCCCGACTGCTTGAAGCCGTGCTCGAAGCTGTACTTGAGGTCTCTTCACTGCTTGACGAAGTAGTCTGAGATACAGCGAGTCCAACACCACTGCTGCTTGATTCGAATACCTCAGATGAGCTTTCAATTTCGCTAGTACTGGCACTCGAGCTTAAACTTGAGCTTGAGCTTGGGCTTAAGGATGAGCTTGAAGATCTAACGCTGCTGGATGAAAGTGTAGTTGAAGGAACATCTTCTGCTACGCTCGAAGAGAAGCTGCTAGACCTAATCGACGAGGAACTCGCAGGAGTACCTGACGACGAAGGAGTGCTTCGCGAGCTTGTACTTGATGGCGTCACGGAGGATGAGCTTGATGCTGATGCTTCTTCTTGCTGCCTACTGGATGAACTAGAGATGCTCGACCAAGAAGAGGAGGTGCTCCCATTCGACGAAGAAGAGGGAGGCGCAGGAGACGCGTCACTTGAAGAACTCGATGGTCTAGTTGAGGATGAAACATAGCTAGATGAAGATGGAGAGCTTGTGCTTCTAGTGCTACTACTGCTAGTGCTTGTAGGAGTAGATTGACTCAGTTGAACAGTCAATGCAGTCCTGCTGCTTGATGAGCCTTGTTCACCCTGTCCTTGTGAGGAGGAGGAAGAAGAAGAGGCCGACGAAGTAGGGACTATCTGAACAGTCACTTGATCTGTTATAGTAGCTACATTACCAATATAAATGTCAGTATGTATATTCTGTGCATGAAAGAGCGTAGAATGGGAAGAGTAAAGATTGTGGCGAACACAGAGCGAGAAGAAGGGCGCGTGCGATGCGAAGGGCAAAGAATGAATGGATGTGATGGCAGAGGGAGTGAGCGTGTTCAAGCCAGTCGAGGAATGAAAGTAGAAGTAGGAGGAATGAGGAATGGAGTATGTGATGATAGTGATGAGTATAAGTAGGAATTGATAGCACTCACTTCTCTCTCCTTGTACTGTTGTGGTGATGGTAGTAGGGACGACTCTGACGGTCGACACACTGCCCGAGGTGACAGTACCACCCTCAAGCAGGACGACAACAGCATCCACACCTCCATTCTCATCGAGGACATCAGCATCATCACCCAGTAAGTCACTCAATACTTGGGGTGTTCGCTTGCTCTTGCTCTTCTTATGCCTCTTTTCTGTATTGTGTTGCTGCTTCCCGAATGCATTGGCGCGCTTGTTTGAAGAGCGTGTGTGGGAGGATGCTACATTCGCTAGACCCACTTTGAAGGCAGCAGCTAGGGCAGGGTTGAAGATATCTTCATGTTGATGAGATCGTTCATTGAGACTACCACTGTCATTCGATGATACTGCTGAATGAGCTGCTGATGCCTGTATCCCGCTGAGCAATGCAAGACCACACAGGATCAAGCGGCGCATGGTGATGATTGAAGGATTTGAGTTGGAAGTAGCATGCCCGATGTGCATGTATATTGTATGTGTGTTTATAATGAGTGTGTTTGTATATGTCTTCTTCTTGTCTATCCCTATCCTATCCTATATCCTCCTCTTGAAGGTTGCTGCGGATGGATGTGCGACAGAGTTGTGCGTTGATGATTGATTGAAGGAGAGTGATATGATAGCTTGAATGTAAAGAGTAAGAGTGAGTGTATGAGTAGGCCTGCTTTGTGATGTGTACTCCCTCTTCCTCGATGCTTGAATGGTATGGATGAGAACTCTCCCTTCTCCCTTCACTTCTCTCCCTTCTCTTTCACTCCAAAAGAGAGGCAAAAGAGCAGCCATCATAAGAAGAGGGACTGAGCGACGTTGATCCATTTCAAAGGGAGCATTCATACATCAAACATCATCGAATACTCTATTGCATGCTCGCTCTATCCATTCTTTTGTCTGTTCTATCACCTTGTCAAGACACATCGACATCCTTCACAGCGTGACAGTCCATCAGGGATTTCAATCGAACAACATTCATTATAGCGATGAAGGCCTTCGATACAGCCATGACGGACTATTCCAGTCGATACTGATACTCGAATAACACGTTAATCTGCACCGAGTACCTGCATATCAACGATATCTAGTCCTTTCTACAGCCTCAAACAAGGTTGTTCCCCTCCTTTTCGACCGTGCACCTTGACGACCAGAGGCACGAACCCCCATTTTTGATCACGTGTTTTTTCCGTCTTTTCACTCGACCACCAGGTGCTGCTGACATAAACCCTCTGATCACTCTGAGACGCGTCTTGAAAGCTCGCGCATCACTTCATCTCATACGCAAGACCGACTACTGAAAATTCCGGATACAGGCACCGTACCGTAGCTCATGTGCAGCTTTTTTTGTGGCAAGCTCTTACCGGTACTGCAGCAAATGCACCCTGGCTCCAGGTGTTTGAGCAGTGATGAGCACCCAATCCGTCATATGCGCATATCGCAAAGCAGTCAAATGAGGTAAAACGAGGTGAATTTTCAAAAGGCAAGCATAAGTATACTGTGTACATACATATAGAGCAGCAAAGGAAAGACATCTCGCTGGTTACAGCAACGATGGACTTATAGAGGAATGATGCAAAAATTTGATGTCTTGCTGAAGGTCATAGCGTGTACAATTCTAAGCAACCCCAATCATCGGCTAGAGGGGTCAGCGTGACTTTTTGATATAGTCGATACGATGGCATGATACTTCGGTCACGTATGGTGTAATTATCAGCCATTCTCGACTCTCGCTCTCATGTGCGTCCTGAAGTGCCTATCTGTGATCCTCTTGACCTTGTGGTATGTGTTGATGAAGCGACGGATGTCTTGCTGGCATTGGCGGGACCAAGACCCAAAGAGCTGAATTGAGCAAGCAAATCTTTACGTGCCTTTTCTTCCGCGGCTTTCTTTTCAAGCTTCTTTTCGCGACGTCCCAGTAGCAGCTTCGTTGGGTTCAAGTTGCCAAACGTCTTTTCGACTGTCTGTAGACGACCTAGGGTCTTCTTTCCGGCGTGAGAGTTGGCAAGAGTATTCAAGAAACCGCCGGAAGGTTGGTAGGGAGTGTAGGGCTGTTGATATGGACCTGGAGCAGCGCCATATCCATGGTAACCAGTATTGCCAGCTTGCGGATGAGGTGGCTGGGCGTTTGGTGCTCCAGCGCCGGGGGCATAGCCGGGATTTACTTGAGGCTGGTACTGGGGGTTGTAGCCTTGGGAAGGCGGTTGGTACTGCTGCTGCCGCTGCTGCTGCTGCTGCTGCTGCTGCTGCTGCTGCGGGTAGTACGGAGGCTGACCGCAATTCGGTTGTGGTTGTCCGAATTGATCTTGACCATATTGGGGATATGGATTGTACTGAGTAGGCGGTACTTGACCTGTATTGTATGTCAACTGTCCTTGCGGTGAAGGTTGCTGGTTCGCACCGGTACCTGGTGCTACATTCCAAGGCGTCTGGCAATAGGAATCCGTTAATTGAGTAGGAGAAACGACAGGACCGTCAGTCCAGGATTACTGGGTGCTCACATTGAGTCTCTCTTGAGAGGTTTTAGGTTTCACATGATTATGCAGAGCTACAACCCAAATTAAATTAGCGAGCTTCAGGCAAAAACAATGCGGGCTAACGACGTACGCATAATTAAGGCTGGTCTTTATAGCTTTGCTTTTGTTGCAGGTAAAGACAGCCGTAGATCTGTCAAAGCAATGTAACGTCAGTGACATGAAGAATTGTAAAGCATTGATTGGACTCACACGGGAGGCCCGGTGAGAGGGAGAGGTATGAAAAAGGAAAGAAAAGGAGCATGTGGTCTCTGGAGGGCCTCTTTTATAGCCCCTGTATGACTGTATGCATTTTGGAGACGGGCAATGCTTTCATCGCTTTAGGTATAGCCCAAAGTCTCGTGATGGTAGCTGCTGCTGTGAAGCTTTGTCGAACTGTACGACCACGCAAGCGCACAGCTGCAACGACACAGCGGCCAGGATACGCTTCGTGTGACCTCGTGGAGACTGCTACTGTGAGGGTTTAGAACCTGCTATTCGGCTGTGTCGTACTGCATTACTGTGCTATTGCACAGGCATGGAATCACTGCCACAATTCGGCGGTACAATCGTAAAAGATCAGCGAAGCGCGAGTGAAACCCTGGAAGGAGTAAGGAGGTATCTTGGCATGGTACAAGGACTCGCCAACGTCAGAGGCTTGATGTTCTTGGTCTACTTTGTGTCTTTATGTATTGTAGGAGGATCCGTAAAGTTCACAATTCCAACTTTTTGACCCCAAGTTGTCTAAATCATCGTCTGCAATACTCGGAGGCGATTACCCTTCTGCAATTTGCGCATTGCATAACATGAACGTGAACGCTATGCAGAGGGTCCCAATTTCGAACGATGGTTGGCTCATGTTTCGAAACTTCAATAATCATACAAGCAATACGCGGCTATGAGAACGGAGTGAAGATGGAAAGACTAACCATTATGAAAAGAATAGTGACGTCAGTCGCAGCACCTCTTTGCAGCACATCTACCTCCCCTGCTGATGCTTCTTCCTGAGGTCCAGAAGCCATGGCGGGTATGTCTTGTTGCGATCTAATCTTCCGTTTAAGCAACTGTCCTGAAAGATGCCGGGCTGTTGTAGGAATTGTTCTTGCGTCATATATTCCAGGGACTCAAAATTGGGTCCCCTGCGCATATTCATATTCCTTCCAGGCTGTGTCGCAGGGGTGACCCTTGCGTCCGTCGGTGCCGGTCTCGATGGCCTTGCATCTTTCAACCTCTCCGTTGAATCAGAGACCGAGGATCGAAGCGGGCCCGACGGGTGCGCGAGCCCAGCAGCTGTTGTATCCTGTGCTACCCCTGACGGGTAGGGTCTATTCCATGACTCTGCGAGATATGGTCGGTCGAGCTTGTCGAGATTGAAAGTCGAAGTACCCGAGGTTACGGAGGCATCAGATGTGTCAGGCGGAGGCGGGCGATGAGAAGGACCTTGAGGTTCATCGGTCGATGGGAGTTTGGTACTTGGAGTAAAGGTCTGTTTATGATCTACAGTTAGTAACGGCTTGCCATGGATTTTGTTGATTCCCCGCTTACCACTTTTCGACTCCCGGGCTGGTGGTGAGATGTCACCTGATTGGAAGACTGCTGTTTTAGAGCGGACTTAGCCTCTGGGATGGGAGTGCTACTTCTTGAAGCCTTCAATTCACTTCTTAAAGCGTCACTTCTTAAAGCGTTCAAGTGATTCAGTATACCTGTGTAAGTCGTGGCATGTATGCCCATCGAAGCTAGCGCCTGCCACTCGGATCTAAGGGGAAAGGGCGCAAGCCTTGGTCAACTTGAAGTTTGTGATCCCGTTGCACAGGTATCGGGTGATGTTTACGTACTGTTCAGGCGAATTCACGGCTTGTTGTAGCTGCGAGATGCGGGCTATCCATTTGTCAATGCCCTCCTGGCTCGCCGCTCTTCGCACAGCAGTGGGGGGCGGGGTGGGCGTCTGGCCCTGATTCGATGACATGACTTTGATTGGCAAGCCTTTGCAAGTTACTAGTGAAGAAAAATCTTGCGAATGGAAGGGATGGAGGCAAGATAGATTGAGCCTTTCAAGCGGGTTTCTAAAGGAGAAGAAAATGCTGAATTTTTATGCGTTCACCAAGAGCAGGCTGTGGAGTTGTTGCTGTGCAAGTGTATGTGCTATGGGTTTGTTATTGCGATGCCAGAGCTGTGAATATGTTCGACTATTTGCCACGACGGACAACTACGAAGTAGCATAGTACTGCGGAGTGGTGCTGTGTGTGTATATATACGTCAGTTTTAGGCTGCGTGGTAGTGCAATAGATATGTGTATGTGCGTGGCTACGACCTCAAGGAACCTATATCTTGCCTATTTCGTCTGCGTTGAGTCTGCTAGCTCGCAGCCGCACTGCGCACCAACAACTCTTGCACGGTGGACTGGTTTAGCAAAAGCACGGCCTTTCAATCCCAGACCTGCACGGTATGTAAAACGAGATCGTCCTGATAGGATAGAGAGGAAGGTTGCTCGAGAGGCTTGAAGATGCTCCTTCCAACGCCAGCCCAATGGGAAAATTCAGTTGCACCGGCAGAACATCAGGATTTCACGGGATGTGAAAGGGCAGGACTTGGGCTTATCCATACGTTGGTGCGGTGCAGTTTGTATGAAAGCCACATCAGTGACGTGCTCTTGTGAGGAGGAGCTTGCTGTTGGGGAGAGAGCACACAGCAGTCCTGCAGCTGTCTTCGGACATATATGGGCTGATCGAGGCATTTCTCTGCCCATGTCCATGTGCTGTCTCGTTTCTCTCCACAAAAGAGCAGAATGGCATATCTTTCATTCACGGCACTTCATCCTCAAAGGGAAACAGCCATGGTGTAGTGCACATCACTTTGTCACTGCTCACCTCAACCTCCGCACAGTCATGCTACGAGGCCGACGGGAATGACGCTGCATCATTGTCCACCACCTTAAGCCCGAGACTCAACTTGAAGTTCGCTCCATTACTTGAGATTGGTCGCATAAGACGGAGCAATTCTATAACTCGTGAATTTGGAAGCAGCTTTCAAGATATTGGGAGATTTTCCTGCTTGAAATATGTTATAGCTGACTTGCAATTGCTACTTACTTTCCTTATATTCCTGATTCTTACCACCTCGCTCCCGCGTGGCTGGCGTACCTACTATTCCGCTCACATCAACAATGTGTTACCGGGTCCCACTGTTTAAAATTTGCATACAACCACGCTCTTCCACTCACATCGTTAACCTTGTCCGATATATGACAACCGTTTGACAATGCCACATAGTCGGAGTTGCAGCAAGAGCTCAAATGCTACAAGGGCAAGGAATGGGAGGCGGAGGAGGAGGAGGTACACATTGAACAGTATTTGACGGCACATAGGGACAAAGGACTGTAAACTCGCTTTAGATCTGTATTACAATCCGCCTAGAACCTCTCCGAAGAAGCCTGCAACTTTGAGCGCTACAAGCGTGCCATGCCCTATAAGTTTAAGCCCTACCTTTGCTGCTTCGGCCACATCTTGCCATTCCTTGCTGTTCTTCTTTACTTCGAACTTCTTCTGAGTGTTTTTGATGATCTTGTACAATCTACCCGTCTTCTGGTCAAATTCGTAATAGCTACCTGGGTTATTGTGAAAATGCAGATCAATCATATTACCATGTTCTTGAGCTGTGTGAAGGGCATAAGCTTGCTGGGAGTCGACCGTTACACCCGGAGCTTGCTGACCCATATGAAAAGGCTGAATTTGCTGTGTGTTGAGACCAGGACCCCATGGCTCTGGCGAATGCTGCTGGTGTGCATGAACTGCATGGGGTAGTTCGACGCCGCCAGTCGCCCCCGACGGCCCGCTACTTAAGCCCCAGCCTGCACTGTCGGACCCAGAGTGGTACTGTGCATAGGGATTAGAGCCTATAAATTGTTGCGTGGGTGTTGATCGTCCACTTGAGTGAGGGTAGATCGGATATGTGCCATCGTTAAAAAAAACAGTCGCCAGTGTGCTGCCGCCGTTCCCGCTCCAATACGAAGTAGGAGTCGAAGGTCTTGCATAATTGCGAAGCGGGTCGGGAGCCGGCGAATGCGTGGACAAATTGGCGAAGGTATTAACAAATTGATCATTGACGGAATTGCCCTGGGCAGAAATAGGTGTGCGACGTCCACTGGCACTAGAAGCATCGTATGCAGGAGCTGTAGAGGCTTGAGAGTGTGCATACTGTTGATTGTGACCACTCAGACCAGCATGTGGGTCGCCCTGCACAAAAGCATGCACATTCGACGCATTCCACCCTGAAAACTGAGCAGGAGGAGAGCTTCTTCCGACACGCGATGAAGGCCTCGGGATCTGACCGTACGGATGCTTCGAATAGTGCAAAAGGTTCACGCCCGTAATCAGCTGCTTGCGGCTGGACATTTTGCGAGCTGTGTGAGAACGGATTGTTGTGCAGCGGTGGAGTGGCAGATGGGGCCCAATGATGTGCCGTAGCGTTTTGAGGTGAGTAAGGTCTTGGTGACCCTTGCTGTTGATGAACTCGGCCTCGAGTGGAGCGAGGCCAATTAGGCGTAGTCCAAGGCGTTCCTTTTAGACTCTTATCCGTCGAGTCCAAAGTGTACCGCTTGGGACGGGTCCAGGCGCCAGTGTTTTGCATGATGCCAGACAGTTAGACACTGTAAAGTTGCAGAGGGCGCTGTTAATAGCCGGACTAGAGATCACGCCGAAGGTATCTGCACGGGTAAACTGTGTAGAGGAATCGTACCCATCTGAGTGCTTGAAACGACAGAATGGCGATGAGGATAACATAAACTCACAGGAATAGCTGAGCTTAGAATAGCTCCATGGCAAAGCAGTGAGCAAACTGCTAGGCACTGAAGATGTGGTCAACTCGCTCACAAACCGGAAGACGCAGACCAGCGGAACACGAGAGCTACGACTCTTTGGAGGTAGCTTGCGTGATGAGCTTGAAAGGCAAGGTAGGACAAGTGTCTCGTGGTATCGTCGCTTCATAGCGCCACAGAGACCTGAAAAGGCGGGCGATGTTGCGTAGTGCGACACAGACATTGCCTCTCGCGTGTGACTGTTACTCCTGTGTAGGTCTAGGCCTTGCGGCGAAGCATTGGTCGAACAGTTGCGACCACTTTTCTTGCTCATGGGCGACATTCTGTGCCATCTTTCGCAGCTAGTAGAAGGCAGCTGCCGCTGCAGAGCTTTGTTTGAGCACCCTCCATACAAAATTTCCATTTCATATGTTCTGAAACACAATGATTGTAAGTCTGTAGATCTCCCACATGTAGAGCCACCCGTATTTGATAGATTTGTCAATTACGGCCACCTTCGGGTTTGCATTGCATTGCGATTGCTGTGAGTGGCCGGCTCCCGGAGCTCAGAGCAAGTCAGGATACGATAGCGTGTGCTAAGCTTGATGAGGCCATTGTGTCGGTAAGATGAAGGAGCAGAGCTGAATGGTATCGTCGGCAAGGAACAAAGAGCCCTTCAGCCCTCTGTGTTCTCATCCATGCATGCAGGTTGATCGAGGTATTTCCTCTCCACAAAGAGCAACTGTCACATCTCTTCTCGAACGCACACTCTCTCAACAGCGACAGCAATGGCGTAGCTTTCAATCACTTCACTAAGCTATCAATCACCGCCATATCGTCATGCTACGAGGCCGACGGGAGCGAGTTTCCTCCTCTGCTCTGCCATCGACGAGTCTCCTCATCCCACCAAATCCAGCCATTGCAGATCCGGGATCCAGTCCAACGGCAAGGGGAGGAATCTTATTGAATCCACTATCAAAAGATGGTACATGCAGGACTACCTTATCACCTCCTCCTTCTTCTCAAGGCCGTTCTTCATCATTGTCTTCATCTACCACTTCTTCGAACCGGTCGGCTTCTTTGTCGTCTCAGAATAGCCGCGCTGGTTATGGATATGCAGCATCAGCGAGAAGATCGACCTCATTGTCATCTGCAGCTTCTACTGGTACTTCATCCAATGGAGGAGACGATCAATCACCAAGTGAAGGCGATGATGCTGCATCGTCGTCCACCACCTCAAGCCCGAGACTCAAGTTCGCTCCATTACCTGAGAGCGGTCGCATAAGACGGAGCAATTCGATAACTCGTGAGTCAAACCATCCACCGCACGGAGTTGCATAACTCTTCTGATTCAAGAATGCAATAACTGACCTACGTGCTGCTACTTTCTCTGATTATGTTCCTATTATTACCACCCCGGCTTTCCGCGTGGCGTACCCACTATTCCGCTCACATCAACAATGTGTCACCGGGTCACACTATTAAAAATTGCACACAATCACGCTCTTCCACTCACATCGTTAAACTTGTCCGATATATGACAACCTTTTGACAATGCCACACAGTCGGAGTTGCAGCAAGAGCTCAAATGCTACAAGGGCAAGGAATGGGAGGAGGAGGCGGAGGAGGAGGTCAAAGAGCCGCTCCTCAAGCTCCACATTGGCAACAACAAGTATATAATTCAAGTCCGATGTGGTATAATGGAGGTCCGATGCCTGACAAGTGAGTACAAGATTCTATCGAACACTTCCCAGGACGCTATCCATATGAAACGGGCTATACTGACGAAATCTTTGCGCCCTTATCTCAACATCTCCCATCATCTGTTGCCCAAACATGTACATTCTTTCACTGCGACTCACTACCATACTATGGCTGCTATCTGGCCTCTTTAATCCTCTTTCCTGAACTTGGGCAACAACAGCGTCAAAACATTCAAAGATCTCAAACCAGGCATCAAAAAAGCCTGGGGAGCAATAACGCGTCGTAGATCATCTTCCAACGCATCATCTGCATCTACATCATCTACGACCAGTAACGCACCCAGCCAAGTGGGAGGCAATGGTGGTGGAGGTAGTAGTAGTGAAGGTGATATATCATCTATAAATGAAGAAGACGAGGAAGGACTTGAAGTTGAAACGCCACCTTCTTCAGCAGCTGGTGATGGTGAAGGTTCTACTTCCATGATGTCTAATAAAGGAAAAGGACCTGAAAGTGTTACACTTACGAAAGAAGGTCTATTAGTGAATCAGCCACCGGGATCTGAGATGAATGACAATAATGATAAGACGCCATTGGAAGGAGGACAGCCATTACGGAGGAAAGATAGTGATGCATATAGTGATATTTCAAGTAATGCACTATCTGATACAGAGACAGATTTAGATTCAAGAGAGGCATTGATAACAGCTAGAGGATTAAGTGAATCACCTTCATATACGCCTGGAATGGGACCATCTGGTCATTTTTATAATCATGCTCGAAATCATCATCATCATGGACATGGACATGGGGATGAGAATCATGAAGGAGTTAGATCGGGTGAAGTCACACCTAAAAGAGGTCATTCACCTCCTCGTTCACCTGTAGGTGATAAGACGACACATCCACAACATTGGACGCCTTCAATTTCAGAATATAATCAGCATCCATATACGAACACAAGTGGAAGTGGGAATGGAAGTGGATCAACACCGGGTAGTGGAGCTAATACACCACGTAGAAGAATGTCAATGGGAGATATGAGTACTTCTTTCCCTGGTGGTATTAATTCAAGTGATGGACAACATCATAGTAATAGAAAAGGAATGTCGGTATTTGGATTTGATGAAGCACAATTGAAGAATAGATTAGGACAGATGGATTTAAATAGTAGAAGGAGGAAACCATCCTATCATAATCATGATGGTGATCAACAACAACAAAATGAAGAGGAGGGATCTACAGAAGATGCAGAGGTAATTACTAAAGAGAGCGTGAATGAAGAAGAAGAGGTGCCGTTACCTGTCGATAGCAAGCAAGTGAAAGGAGCAGGAATGGAAGTAGCAGTGTGAATGAGAAAGAACGAGAAAAAGTAAGGACATACTATATAAACCTGCTCGTTCCATGCAGCCGATGCTGATATGATATCTTCCGGGAACACAGAATGCCATCGTTCCAAAAGTGATCTTCAAGGTCTAATTTCTCCAACAATCACAAAGGTACCATATCCATACATCTTCAACAATCAAATATGTACATATACATATTATGCATCATAATAGTAATCTCAGGAAGTGTCGTTGTAATGAATAGGAAAAAGTGGAGGGCTGCGATACAGCAATGTCGTATCATAAAGAAAACCAATCTTTCAAAATTGGATCATGATGTAGATATAGTGTATCCTCTGACATCTTCTGTGCGATCTGTTAGAAGTTGGAGACTCGTATGGATCTGGCAATTAGGCAGTTATTTCACAAGCTTACACTAATACCTTTGTAGGCATATAACTTACAAAGACAAGGCGGGGCTCCACCTTCCGATCATTCCCACTGAAATAACAGGCGTCACTTTGATGCAAAGACTAAATTGCAGCTTTGGGCTGTGATTTGAAGAATAATGGCAGGAATAATTTTGTGGATCTGTAAATGCTGGATTATGTAATTCAAGTAGCACTGTATATAAAATTGTGCAAGTGACTGTTGTTGTTTCTTCTTCTTCGCTTTGACATGTCCGTCTGACCCGCTTTTCCCTTTACTTGCCATACAAGATCAGCGTGAAAAGCTTGGGAGCTGAGCTGTCCTTGGAAATCCCGTAGTCGTTCGTCTAGACGTTGTAATCCGACTTGCTTGAATCCAATCCATCCAACACATTCCATACATACTAGCAATGATACAAGCTACACAGCATACACAACCTCATCAATGCCCTCGAGAGTGCCGCAGTCGTTGTTAAGATGCCCATCGCCGTGTCGCACTCTGCTACTTCCAGAGAGAGACGAGTCGGGAGTGGTGGAAGCAGCAGCAGGAGTGTGTCTGTAGGAGGCAAGAGAGGGAAGAGTGGCAGTACTGCATCCAAGAGTAGTAGTAGTAATAGTGCTGCTACATCATCAACTAGCCATCCCCCACCCATCCTGCGCACATCCTCACCTTCATCGCCTCCCGTCAAAGGCATCCTCGTCAACAACAGCAGCAGCGATCATCATCACAATGAACAGGATACAATAGAGCATCATCAAGAAGACAATGTTAGCAACACAGCATCAAGCTACCTCAAACCACTCCTCAAATATCTACCTCGCCATATCGATCCATCCACTATAGCACGTCTATTGAAGAATGTCCATCCATCCGCATTTGGATCCTATCGCACAAAAGAGGCTTGGAGGCGTGAACATCCTCAAGTCTTAGATGCTGCGTATTCATTACAGAACGGGGAAGATACTGAATCTACTCATGCTGTTATTAGACCTTCTATCTCTTCTGATGAAGCATGCTTGGCTCATTCTCCTCCTAGTGCTACTTTTTCATCATCAGAAGATGACGGTGACGGTGAGGGTGACTTTGATGAAGATTATATTTCATATGGATTACATCGCCATGACAACAATGGAGAAGACGATGACGATGAATACGATAGAAGAGAAGCTAAAGAATTAGAAGATTATTTCAACGATGAATTCGATGCTGATTTGGGTACTTCACCTGAATCAGCGTCGTCTTTGAGAGATCTTCATCAGAACAATCAGAATCATCAGTACTCTCACGGGCAACTCGCTTGGAACGGTAATACTTCCTCGAATAGTACGTCCACGTCTTCATCTAGACGCACTTCTACTACTAGACGTGTCAGATCAAACAGTCAAGATAGTACAACCACATCAGCAACTGCCAAAAATGACTCCAATCCATCATCTGCATCATCACACCTTGAAGAAGAACCGGCAACAGCAACATCCTCCCTAACATCACCCAGATCACCATTGGCGATTTACCTCTCTAAACCAGATGAAGAACATGATTCACCATTAGCTGGCCCTTCTCAGCGTGTTTTAGATGCATATTACAACAACCACAATGACGAAGACTCCACTTCATCTGTGCTTGACGAGTCGAACGATTCAGGTGCAACTATCACTTTCTCAAATCTACATGCACATTCGCAGGCGTATAAGCAATCCAGTGCGAGTAGTGCAGAAGATCACTATCACCATCATCAAGCTATAGCTTCTACTTCTGCTGCTATACTATACCCTGATTTCAGGAGACGTGATTCGGTGGAATTGACTCCTAAAACGCCTCCTTCACCTTCTGGTTCTGGTTCACCATCACCATCACCGTCACCATCTTCACCATCTTCATCATCACTTCCTCCTTCTCCATCTTCGTTATCACCGTCAAGTCACTACACGACAGCCACCGTCAACAACAATGCAAGACGATCACCTTCCGCGACCTCATCGAATCGGTCACATTCGTACTCCGTCACTCATCCATATGGTGAAAAGCCACGTTCTCCATCACAACAACAACCACAACAATCGCAAAATTATCCAACCTTACCAACTAATATACCACGCATTATAAAAAGACAAACTTCCTCATCTTCATTAGCTTCTTCCTCAAAGAGCGCATGTACATGTCGTTCTACTAATTCTGCTATTTCAAATGCTTCAGTATCTTCTTCTAGGTCGTCGAGTATTAAATTCGCCCCATTGCCAGAGGAAGAAATTGCTATTGCTAGAAGAGAATCTAGAAATAGAAATGGAAATGGTGCTGGAAATGATAAAAGTAGAGTTATGGGTATTAAAGGAAGGAGAAATTTACTGCTTGGTATTGGAGTTGATAATGATAGTAGAAGCAATGAGGATGATGATGATAGATCGCCTGTACCAGATTCGTCATCGTCATCTTCTACAAGTCCAAGTTATACTACTGGAAGATCTAATCTTGATGAAAGTGAAGAAGAAAACAGTATTGCAGAAGATAGCGATGAAGATGACGACGAGGAATACAGTTACAACTCACGATCCAGACGTACAGCATCCAAAGATCAATTCGACGCACTTGCTTATTTCGGAGAAGAAGATTTACTCAATCCACCACCACCTGCTTTATCTCACAGAGGGAAGAACTCGGCTACTGCATTGAAATCGAATAGTGATAAGAAGACGACGAATGATTCTGTGAAGACTAAAAAGAATAGAAAGGACTCGGATGTCACGATTCGACTTGGAAAGAATGGGGAATTGATTGAAAGAAGGCCACTGGGGGTTACTTTGGAAGAGGTGAGATTGGCAACCCTTTCCTCTCCTCTTTGCAGTATGCCAGCGGACGTCAGTGGCTAAATGTAATTCTTGTATTGCAGCTTACTCTACCTATGAAACGGGTTAAAGAAACGAGAGGTAGATCAAGGCAGACGAACGATTTATCAGCTTCATTTACGTCGCCAACGAAAATACTCTCACCACCTCTTTCGCCTTCTCATTCCTCAACGTCCACTACGTCCTCATGTCATACATTTAGTCCTCCACTGTCACCCGCGCGTACTTCGAAGGCTTCAACACAAGATGAAGCTATGTCAAGTCAGATTGAGAATGGACTTATTTCGCCTGACGCAAGTCATGAGAAGACACCTATGCCTACGCCTAGACTTGAGAAAAAACGACTTGACATGTTCACTAGCGTAACGCCTGTCTCACCCCCTTCTTCCAGATCTACCTTCCAAGCTGCCGGATCAAGCAATAAAGGTCTAGCTATATCAAGTCCCACCTCGACAGCTTTGAATCTCCCTCTATCCCCTACGACATCACACCCAGACTACAGCGCGTCATCAACAAGTCCAACACATTCATCACATTCAAATGCTCCTTCATCTTCGTCCAATGGTGGATCTAATGAGATCACTCCAATGCCAACTCCAAGAGCTGGTTCTCCTATTGCAGGCTTGAAAATGACAACCTCAATATTTGAAGAAAGAGGTCAAGCTCAAAGTAGGGGCTTTAAATTGGTCGATACTGTTACCACTTCGAAAACTTCGGGATCACGCTCAAATATTCGTGCTGATGATGATGATGATGCTGCTGCCAACGAGGGGAAGGAGGGGGAATTGAAAGTCTCAACAGTGGCGAATATTCTTGCTCTTGGAGGTTTGCTGGATGATTCTCTGTCATCAGACTTGTCTACATTGAATACGCATAAACCGACATTTGAACAGCAGGGAAGCGTCGCTCCAAGTCGAGAGACGGACGAGCAAGCGTTGAAGAGTGACTCAGAGAATGATCATGCCGCTGAAGAAGAGATGATCTCCGAGAACGACGAAACTTCAGAAGATGGAGATGAATCTGATTTTAATGATCACGATAAAACACCAACTCTTCATGCTTCACTTGACCTTCCTAAATTGAATGAGACAACACATGCTTTACAAGCTCGATATCGAAAGAAAAGAAGCGTCGGAATACCACATGGCGTAACTGCCAAGAAAAAATCAGTTACAAGCTCTAGAAAGAGCAAGAAGACATGAGGGCCCAAGGACCTCTTACGAATGAGCAATGCTCCATTGTATGTACCTGAAGATCAGTCCGCAGTATTTCTTTAGTAGAGCAGGCACAAGTCTTTATCAATTCTAGCAGAGACAGTAACGACCAAGCGATGGACACTTCCCTAATTGATGTACAAGCAAAATTAGTAACATCACAGTACATATGTAGCAAAAATAATGCATCTGCATCAACTTTATCTTTTCTCCTGTCACATATAGCAGTATTGAGCAAATCTGAATCCTCATCGTCAGGAATGTATCGAGCACAGTGGACTGAAGTACCGGAATCCGAAGTATGTACGGCCCTGTCAGTATATTTCAAGTCTTCCCTGCTCAGCTGTTCTTCTGGCAAATTCGAGTGGAACGGAAAGAAGTCGGTTGCCTGTTGTACTAACTGGTGTAGTGGAATGCAGAATCAGCAGTATTGCGAGGGCGATGGCAACGACAAGCACAATGACGTTGCAAGGATACACAGTCCACATTGAAAGCTGAATGGAGCTACATGATAGTCCTGGGGCTCCCACGCAATACTCCCAGCCGTGAGATATGACACTCGCTTAATATCTTCTTGCATATTCACACCAATGTTTGTTTCCTTGAAATTTCTAGCTACACATCTAGATAGTATATCTAAAGTCTGGTGCGTTGTCACCGAGCTCATGCAGTTCTTGAATAGTATACTTGCGTCTCTGTTCTTCAGGCAAAGCCATCTGTCTAGCTTGTTCTGCGTCTCTCTCCTTGTTCTTCTTGTTGAGCAGATAGGCATACAGTGGGGCTGTAATGATGCCCATGATCAGGAGACCAAGATTAACTCCGTGTCCAACCCAATAACGTCCGCCGGCAGCTTTTCGGTAGATGTTCGACGCGATGAGACCTAATCATATCGTAAGAGTTATCAGCCTCGAATGGTCCGAACCAAAGAGTTTCCATAATTTTGACTTACCACCGAAGTTACCAATACCGATCTCGAAGGAGACACCGACAGCTCTCTTGGTCTGACCTCTCAGATTGACTGAAAGCCAAGCTACGACGGTGGGGAGAGCACCGTACGAGCCGGAAGCGATGAGGAATTGAGCAAAGTATCGCACACCGGAAGGTGGATAGGCGAGCTGAATGACGAAGCCGATGATGCAAAGCCACTGATCGATGAAGAGGAAGAGGAATCGCTTCTGGAATCTGTCGGCGAGGATGGAGGAGACGAGTACCCAAATACAGGCAACGACGTAGACTGGTACCGTGAGAAGCTGGACTTGAGGTCTCGAGTATTGTCCGAAGGAGTTGATGATGGATCTGGAACCACGTTCGTCAGTCATGCGTCAGATGGTCAGGTACGCTGTCGTGGGCACTTACGGCAAGAAAAGACCAATTGAATAGAGGGGAGTGACAATGGAGATATAGAAGAGGGTAGCTAACCAAACTTGCCAGTTGATGAGACCACTTCGGATGAGAGTCCAGTTCATTCCACTGTGTTCACCGTGCGAGGTTCCGTCTGTGGCTTTCTTGTAGATGGTCCATTCCTTCTCTTCTTGGGTAAGGAAAGTCTCGGTCTCAGGGTAATCCTTTAGGAAGAAGTATGAAAGGATACCGCAGAGAGTCGTGAAGATGCCCTCTCTGAAAGAATGATAGCGGGTGAGCGGTCGCAGGACAGTTTGCCAGCGGGAGAAATGAAACATACAAGATGAAAATCCAATTCCAACCGTTCTTGCCGGCTGTTCCGGACATGAACTGAATGCCGTAAGCAAGCAGACCTAGAGGTCAACAAGCAGAAAGACATTAGATGGAAACTTAGTGGCGAATAAATAACCTTTGTGATGCACATACCTGAGAAGGCTCCGGCTACTGTTGCAGCAGAAAAGAAGATAGCAATTCTGAACTGTAGTCTTGACCTTGGGTACCAAAGCGAAAGAAGGTAGGTAGCACCAGGGAAGAGACCGGACTCGAAAACTCCAAGGAGTACACGCATGGCGATAAGGCCACCAAATGTCTCTATCAAACCCATGCCAATCATGACGATCCCGAATAGGGTGACAATCAATGATAGCCAGATCTTAGGTCGTAGCTTCTTCAACATGAGATTCGCTGGAACTTCGCATAAATTGTAAGATACGAAGAACAAACCTGTTGCAATAAATGTTAGTATCCCATACAAGAGCCAGCATGTGCTGCATTCTGAGGTGGCAAAAGGCTACTTACTCAATGCTAAAGCATAGTCGCCTTCAGTCATATTCAAATCGGCTTCGAGGCCGGCCAGACGAGCATTTCCGATACTGGAGGTGTGGAAGTATATCAGCATCAAGCGGATTTGCTGAGTCCCGGATTTTCGGTGACTGGTAGAAATGACGCGCGCCCAAGACTATTGTACAGCCGAGCGTTTGAGTCCACCATTTCCCAAAGACTCACTTTCCACGATCCAAGAAAGCCACCAAGTAAAGCAGTGCGAGGATCCATAGTAATCTAGAGTCTATCTTTCTATATAATCGATCTTCACGCTTTGCATCGAAATGAACTGCCGGCTCATGAATTGCGTTGAAATTGTCGCCGAAATGTGCGTCGCCGTTGCCAGCCTTGATGGGTGGACCAGTTTCGACTTGTGTGTTGCCAGCTTTTTCAACATGGCCGTTGCTCAATCCCTTCTCATTATATTCGGTAGCCATTCTTGCAATGTGGACGTAACCTTGCCAGCCTATTGCCTATCAAATATTATCGTAAGACTGGGCAGCAAGACAAACGAAGAGGAGCGAGGAACAGTCCTGATGAGGAAAGTTAGGGAAGAGACGCACAATACCTTGGGAACGAGTTGGTCAAGAGGAGCCCCAGGTTGCAGTCCGCGGCTATTCAGTGACATGGACTTTGCTTTGCGAAGGGGAAACAATCAGCCATTGCCGAATGCCGGGCTGATGATAAATTGATATCACGCACGATGCTCCAATGAAAGTTTGATATCATATCATATGCAGGCATCTCTCCGTTGCGGTTCGCGCTAGTAAATGCGTCACCAGACTATTTTACCCCGCCGATCAATAGCTAAATGTCTTAAACCGGGGCACCGGCAACCGGTTTGCCAAGACTGTGGGTTTGTCATGCCTACAGAAGTAGGGCTGCACCTGTGAAATGAACGTCATTGAATGGGTTCTGCCTGTACCGTACGCCTTGTATGGTAACCTTCTATGTATGAGTACGAATGTCTGCTTCCTGCCATGTTTCTCTGTCGCCCGCAACGTTTTAGCTGTACTTTTCTGGTCTTTCAACAAACACCTGCTATCCATTCACCATTAAGTTGATTCTGCCGAACTCAAAAATTGAATTGGCTATTGGGCCAAAGTTGCCGAGGCCCGTTGCTGGTGAATATTACTATTATACTCGTATACTGCTGATACGCACAGCAAACACGGCATTCGGCTCGCTGTTAACCGTCCCGGAGTGGACTTTCACGAAAGCGGCTATTCTATACTGTGCGATAAGATCTTCATTCGTGCTGCAGCCTCTTGAGTGAGCTGGCGGATCTCGTTGCTCACATGACCTGCGAATGCAAGGTGTCTCAAACCTTGTTCCCAGAATATCCATCTCTCTTTGCAGAATCCGCTTTGTCCTTTCCAGAGGGATCCTCCTCTGCCGACCTGGCCTCGGTCGTCGTCTAGATGTACCAGCACTTCACCGGCATACATGATCCAAGCATGAGCAACAGGAATGGTATATTCTGGCGGTCCAGCCGGACTCCATGGTATATCGCCTTCCAATGCTTCTCGCAGTGCCCATAAACCATACAGAGAGAAGTCCGATACTCTGAGGTCTGTCAAGCGAGCAGCGAAGATATTCTTGTTCAGATGTGCGGGCAGTTCAGATGGTTGTGAAGCTGCTGGGTGATGTTTTAGCCAAGGTCACTTCTATGCTACTGTTCCGTGATACAAGCAAGATCTCTGTTACATGCCATCAGCTTCGACATTACTTACGCGACGTGTTCCACTTTTCGCGCATTGCTGGTCCCAACAACGGTAGATCCTTCCAACACTGCCCAGCCCAGAAGCTCAGAGCGTGTCCGTGACTGTCTCTCAGAGGTTCGCTCTCTTTGATAGCTTGCACAAGTGTGACGAGTCTGTCCATGTATACGCGCGGCGCATCTTCAGGAGCACTTTCAGCCATCTTCACGAAAGCGCTCCACAGCGTCCAGCAGAAGGCTTCCAGATCTTCCAAAGTTTCCCCGCCGTATAGCTCTATGATACGAGCTGCAAAGTGGGCTGCTTCTGCTTCACTGTCGCCTGTACCGCTGGTCCACTCTTGCAAGATCCCACATATAACGTGATCGAGGTCTTCAAGCGGTGAGACGCCTTGACCTGCTAACCCGTCCGGAGCAGCAGTGCTGGTCATTGTAGTACACGGACGTGATAGATGCTTCACGGCAGCTTGCTGATTGCTACTGCATCGCCTGACATGCCCTAGCCATGGTTGTCTAGAAGCGACTCGATCAGCTGCGCCCGAATGACTGATTTCATTGTGGCATGACTGTTATCGTGTCTCCATAGAAAGCCAACCCACTTTACGCAGGATGGAACAACTCAGCGACAACAACAAGACCAGGAACTACCTTCTAAGGCTTCCAGACGAGCTACTTCTCCAAGTGAGCACACATTGCCGACCCGCTGAACTTGCATGACGGGCAAAGCAGCGATGATCGGCCGTCAATTGATAAAGGGTGGTTTCTTCCAATCTTATCAGATCCTATCGCTCTGTGAACCAGCTTCTCTGTTGCAGCTATCACGTAGCTCTCACAGGTACAGCTGTCCCGACTAATTGCGGAGGACGAGTAACTCAACCCGATCCTGACGTCTTTGCGCCACAATTAGCCTTCGCGACATCCTACTCAATGCTACAGGACAGCAGATCTGGACGACTGCACGGTTAGGCTATCCATCCATCAAATGTCGCAAGACACAGATGTTCCCTTTTGGAGTGTCCTTCACGAAAGAGGTGGAAGTCCCATTGCCGGACCGGTTTGCTAACATCGACGAACCTAGCTTTGCAAGACTTATGTTGGAGGAAGGCTGTTCGGTCAGCTTGGCTATCTCAACCTCCTTGACCGGTCTCTCTGATGCTCATAATCCTTATCAGTCCTGTCAGGCTCGTATAGGAACCCCTTACACCGCTTTGCAGAAACGATTATGTGACACCTGCAGAGACGCTCAGTAAGATGCTTCATACGACCGCTCCTACTTCTACGTACTGACAATCGATGAATAGTTGCGTGCTTCGGAGTCAACTGCAGGACGTAATCAAACCCTTCTCTAACCAGTACATGCAAGACGACAATGAACTCAATGCTTGGCTAGCCTCCGTGCGTTTACACTGTCCAAAGCATCAAGATAGTCATTCCGAAGATTTATATTGGCTCGAGGATGTGAAGGCTCACACTCAACTTGCGATACAAGGAGGTCGGGTAACCAAAGTGTATCTGGACACTGAAGAAGCAGAAGCAGTTAAATCCAGACAAGAATCCGAAAAACAGTGGCGCGAATGGATAGAAGCGAAGTGAGTATACCCTTTCAATGGCAAATGTCCCA
Organism: Cystobasidium slooffiae; assembly: GCA_019775285.1. Classification (NCBI taxonomy): domain Eukaryota; kingdom Fungi; phylum Basidiomycota; class Cystobasidiomycetes; order Cystobasidiales; family Cystobasidiaceae; genus Cystobasidium; species Cystobasidium slooffiae. Next base: position 664,307 of record JACWFZ010000002.1, read on the forward strand.
TTGCAGTGTCTTCACCAGTGTGGCCACGGGACAGGCCAGAATACTTGACCAGCGACCTCACAGTGTCTCGTCACTGGTCAGGTATTCAGCATACTCGTTTGGCCTTCTTTAAGTCGCTGTTTCGGTCCAGCGACACCAACTTACAATACAATGTCATGACATTGTAAGGAGGGCATTGAACTGACCAGTCCACTCCCAACAGCCGTGTGGTCAACGGAGGAAATGCAGATCCCAAGCTTGCCGGATCCACTGGCTCGGATACGTTAACTTAGCTGTATCGACGTGTTTGAGTAATATTATGACTCGTTGTATCCTGCATCGTGTTGTACAGAAGTAAAATGCCTAAGACACGAGAGAGTACACTGGAATACTTTCTCAGAGATCTTCTTACAGTCTAAGAAGATTTCTGAGAAAGTATTTCAGTGTACTCTCTCGTGACTTGGGCATTTTGCTTCTGCATCAAGTCAATCAAAAACACCATCTTGCACTCACACATCGTTCAGCTCAAGACGACAGTCTACGCCAGCAGCTATTTAACCACACTCAGCACAATTGAGCCTTTCAAAAAGTGGAACTTTAAGTTTGCCACAACACTACGTCCTGTTCGAGGGCAATTAGTAGTAACCAGACTCCGATATGGGACATCCGAGCTACTTGTCACGTTTGACCTGGTGTCAAACCCAACACGATCTCAAGCCTCATGAAGAAACTTCAATGACCATTCCGATGGCATATGGTACTAGGAATTGTGGCACGCGAGGCCGAGCTTATCAGCAACCAAAAAACGCTGGAACCTGTTAGCGCGCATTGTCGGCCCTGGACTGTAGACTAAAGGGGAGCAAATGACCAGCGGAATCATAACTCATGAGTCACAATGGTGCTGCATTGCTTTCAGTTGTAAGCTACATAGGTCCGTTGGTAAACACGGAATGGATATGTGAAATTTGAATTCCTCCTGTGGCCAGATTGACATTAAATGTTCTGATCCTTGATGGGAATCTCCTGTACAGGGTAGAGTGTGAGCAAAGACAACTTTCAGTTAGATTCGATGCGACCTACGCTTCCGGTACCCTTCTGGTAGCCCTGTCTGGCGTAGTCAGAGTACTTCTCCTGCTCTTCACGACTGAGCTCTTTTCCGGTGAACTGTTTCGATGCCATACCGACACCTTTATCAAGAAAATCCCCTTGCTGTGAGCTACCTGCACCAGCTGGGTTCGTTGTACCAGGCTGTTATCAGTCCTGCATATCAGCTTCATCATCCTCGATCGCTGCGGAGAAACGTGAGCTCACGTTGGCGCTGCCAGCAGCTGCATTGGGATCGCCGGAAGTGTTACCTTCTCCCTTGTTGCCGAGCTTGCTTGCGAGACCTTTAAGTTTGTCCATGATGTGTGAGCTGTACTATTCTGTGTCTGAAGAGGAAAGGAAAGGAAAGAGCCGAATGTCTTGTGTGCTAATTCCAGCCTTGGGAAGTCGCCACCAATTCGGCTGATGCGAGCACATCATCTTCCCGCAGCTCGCCAGCCCAGATTGACATCATACATTTTTAGACTTTATTTATGAGCACGCCATGTCATGCAGAACGTGCAAGACATTCGGATGCAGTGGCTCACGGCTCGAAATAGCCCTTCCCTTGCTATGGCCAGCCATCGCAGTGGTAACTGCCCACTGCTTCGCGTTCCTCTATCATCTGTCGAGTTGCCGTGAATGCTGACAAACCATGTTGGTCAGCGAAGATGGACTCTTGCACTGTCGTATGTGAGACTGTATGATTGCAATGAAGCAAAGGCAACCTTGGCTTCAAGTCTTGAGTCAGCTTGGAACTTGTGGCCACAAGGTCCGTGCTGCCTCAAGACTTGGAGCCTGTAGTAGTAAATTACAGATCTCCTCGTCGCGTAGTCGAGCAAGCTCAAAGACTGTATACTTCTGTGGTGGAGTTGACTACTTCACGATTTTAAACAGCTGGCTTAGGCTCTTCCTTTTCTTTCGGAGGCTTCGGTTCGACGAAAGGGCCCTTTTTGCAAGTCATGCAGAGTCGACGATTTGCAATAGCAAGAAGCTGTTTGCAGAGATTCGCAGCTTCATTCAGTTGCGCAAGTTTTTTTTTTACTGGCAATTGAGCTTACAATCTCCAAGCCATGTGCATCGGTGCAATCCTTCATAACCTTTGGACCAGCACCAGAATCGCAAGTCCATTTGTTTTCGGCTTCGCGATTAATAGACCAGGTATATTGCTCCAGCAAGCCATTCAAAATGATTGTCGCAAGATCGGGGTCTTCAGCTTTCTTTACGACTGCGTACAGATTCAGGGCCGTTTCCGGCGCGGCCGAAGACCATCCTGCGCTGCAAATAATGTCAGCTTTCTGTTGAGCGCTCCCCTGTGTCTGAAGAATGTGTACCGAAGCTTCTCAGTCATCCAGTCGAACAAGCGCCGCATTTTGTACTTGTGAGCAGCTTGATATACAGCACGAACAAAGTGAATATCCGTAGTCTTCGGAAGATCCAAATCGTTGAACATAAAGGGCAGGATTCTCTCCATCAGGAGAGCATTCTCATCGAGCTTGAGGTAAGGAAGAAGTTTTATGCTGTCTGGTCCAGCTCCGAACGGTGGTGGCTTGGTCTGTAGCATGTCTGCCATGACCGAAGAGGCGCTGATGATGTTCATTCTTCTGACTGGAAAAGCCACTACTGCGCCGCTGGTAGGATCGTTGCCTCCCAAAACAAGGTCGACATCTTTGATGCCTAGATCTCGAATGATATAATCGACAGGTAAAGCTAAAGCAGTCGAGACTGGCTTTGCTGCTGGCTTAGGAGAAGGTGGTTTAGGTACAGGAACTTCCTTCTCTACGGCAGGAATCTTCGACTGCGGAGGTGACGTATCATGAACCGAGGTCCGGTAAGAACAATTCCTTGGTGTCTTTGAGATTTTGGGCGTTCCAGGTTTGGATGCATTAGGCGGCAGAGGTGACTGAGGCATCGTCTCGGCATGCTCCTCGTTGGACGGCAAGGGCAGACGGAAGGCGGATGGGATCCAGCTGTTCACACCAAATAAAGGCTGATCGTGCTGGGAATCCATCTTGATTGCTGAAGGATCTGGACGTAGGTAGAACTTCGAGAGCGCCAGGAGGTGACGCTGTGCCGTTTAGTAAATCAGATAGATATCGCTCTCCAAGATTGCGTTGGTACGAGGAAGAGCTGTGAAGACTGAAAGACCGCAATGGTCTGACTGATCCTTTGTTTGGTCAACATCGCACGCGGCTGACGCGCAGGCCGACACGCGTGCTGGCGGAAAAACCTTGCAGAGCCTCCATATGGCACGCCTGTCAGCTAGTCTTTGGAAATAGACTTGGACGAGCTTAATTATAAGTTGTGGAAGGTCACGTTGCGGTATATCCTAATTGACACTACTTGAGCAATCTCTAGTGCCTTGTACCTGGATTTGCGAGGGCGTGGTGTTTACAGGTCAAATGGCTGCTGACCACAATGCTGACAGCTTTTGCCCTTTGCAACTCCTTCCCACTGTTTAATAAAGTCTCAGCACGGAATAGGTAAACTTGAGCCATCACTTGACTCACAAAAGCTGCTGCTGCCGCACCAGACATGTCCAAGCCTTGCGGAATTTCGCCTTTCAAGTTGCAAATCCACTTGTCGTCCTTGTCCCGCTCAAGTTTCCAGTCGCTGCGTGTCATCAGCTTCTCCATGGCCTTTGCGGCCAATGCAGCATCTCCCACAGCGCTTGCAGCTGCGTACATCCTAAGGAAGACTGTAGAATTGCCGTCTGACATGCTCCATCTGTGACCGAAAGGGTGTTAACTCGCTGTCGGAGGCTCTATTGAGGGCTATTTGCTCACAGCAGCTTATCTTTCATCCAATCATACAGCCTCTTGATACCGTACTTGTGCGCAACACGGTATACATCGATAAGCTCTTCCACAGTCAGATTCGATGGCATAGACGGCTCCGGAAAGATATGAACCAGTACGTTACGGATAGTCTTAGGTGTCTCATCCAATCTCAAGACGGGGAGATGATTATAGGGTGGCGGACAATCGTTTGGAATGTGATCTTCTGCATTGTCGGTGGCGAAGCGTGCCGCAAAGGCCGTCGAACAGGCAGCGAGGACCGATTTCCTGGCTGGGTAAGCCAGCAGACACCAGTCATCGTTTCCTGTGAGAAGAATGTCGGGATGTTCGATGTGCAAATCTTTCACTTGATACGGCTTTGCTTCGCTAATGCGATCTTCTCCCATCTTTGAAGACGCCATTTGTTAGGAGCCGTCGAGCTAGCAACAACGGGGCGACGGGGGTACAGACTTACCGTTGTTGAGTATTCTTGACTCATTACGGACTGTTCGAGTTCGGAAAGAGTCCTGGCAAGCAACTCAAGCTGAAAATGTCCAAGTGGGGAGAGTGAAAGATGGAGCAGCGGCAGCTTGCGTGGGAGGTGTTCCGTTGCGGCGGCTCGACAGCTGGTCCCACAAGCCTGCTTCTTGACACGGCTACAGGTAAGACGTGCGGCGGTCGAGGATGCATTGTGTTGCATACTCCAGGTATGTTCACCGGTCTCCCAAACGTGGTGGGCTATTCAGCCCACAAAACCAGAAGAGACATACATCCGCTTGACGTATTCCTTCCAAAGCTTCTTACTACTCGCTAAATCTTTTGCAAGACCGATGATAGCTGGTATTGTCCACTCCTTCATCTGGTACGGTGCCTCAACTTCAGCTTCAAATGTCGAGGAGTTGCAATGCATATGTTCAGGAAGGTAAGTCTTCAGCTTGTTCGTTGGGTAGGTTACGTATTCTATGCTCCAGGTAGGCGATTCTTGCTGTCCTTCTAAAGGAAGATAGTATTGAGTATAGCCAAGCGGAGTGAGGTAACGATTCGTGCGCGAAGGTGAGAAAGGGCTGAAATGCCTTGTGAGGCGGGGAACTGGCTTCTTCTTCCTATGCTTTCGGCCTTTCCGGCGCCGGCTTATATCGATAGCAAAGATGCGATCAAGTCCATCTGCGGACAGTGTCCCCCAAGTTTGCATCGCCCTGTCTAGCAGGCGTCTCCACGAGCTCGATACAGTGCCCTGGCCATCATTTGCGGCATCGATGGAAGGAAGGTATGCGTCGTTGGGATTGGTGATGTTGTAGTGCCAGACACGCACAGAAGGTAAGAAAGTGGGTACAACGCTGGGTGATGTATGCGCAATAGCGTAATCTTCGTATTTGATCTTTCTTCGCGGAGGCAGAGCTTGGAAAGATTCGTATAGATCGCCGTGCAAGAGCTTCGCTATGGAAAATCTGTCCTGATTTAGCAGATTCATCCTTCTATTCTTTTGCTTCCGCTTCTTCTGTTTGCCATCATCCAAATTTAGCCAGCTGAGATAGCTGAAAGCATCGACCTGAACAATGATGAAAAATTCAGCCTGTTTCCAAAGATGACTATCGCGCAGACCAGAATGAGCTTACATTGACATGACCGAACATCTGGCCAACTATAGTATCCTGGAAAGCTACCGATATTTCCGTGTAGCGGTTCAAGCCTGGAAAGCCGTGTCTCTTTGAGTGTTGTGACGTCGAGACTAAGAGCGTAGAACTTACAATCATCATACCACCCAGATGGCGTAGGAGGTACGTGTCCGGTGAGCCAGACTTGCATGCCCCTCTCCCTCCATCGATTGAGCTGCACCACCAACCAATCCAGCTGCAGGGTTCCTGGTTCAGGTGTCTGGCCGTCCTTCGTAACGGGACAACCGTCGATGACTTTATTGTTTTCGACTGACAAGCACAACGCGGTCAGTCTATTGTCATGCTGACTTGGCATGCGGATATGCATCCACAGGAGAACTTACAGAAGTACATCGTGTTGAGGGAAACGACTACCAACTGGTCTGGGATGACTTCGCGTGAGAAATAAGCACCTCTGGCTACAGTATGGTATTCTTCAGCAGGTACGAATGATTTCCATATGCTTCGTTCAGGCACAAAAACATGTTAGTCGGTATTGACTACTCTGCAAGCTACAAAGCTTACTTTGCGAATTCAGATGTAATGGAATTGGGTCCAGGTCGCTGTGTTTTGGAAATGTAGAGTCAGTTCGTATTCGAAGGTTGTCTGAGAATATGGCATACAATGATGTTATGTGCTGCAACACAATCTATCTATCAGCACGCAGAAAAAGCCTTAGCGATATCAGACTCGGAAAAAACATACGATAGATGTCATTGTTGCCCAGACTTGGCACTACTGGTATTCCTCTATCTTCGTAAATCTTCTTGAAGCGTCGCATTATGCTTCTGTTCAAGTCGTATATCTCCTTCATTGATCGAGGATATGCAGAATCAGAATCATGTCTATCAGGAGTAATACAGCGTTAGTGGGTCGACCTCGAGACTTGAAAGGTCTGTATAGGATCAAAGCGGTAAGTCTACCTACCTAGCGTTGTCTCCGGTGACTATCACAAAATCAACATCATGCTTCCAATTCTCTTCCAGCCAGTCGAATGTGAAGTCGGATAGCGCAGGCGGAGTGTCACATTCACTGTAGCACTCTGAATCAGATATAGAAATGCTGAATGCTCGAAAAGAGGTCGCTTACCTCACTGGCGTCCCCAACCAGCCTGCTCTATCTGGGTCGTCATAAGGCCGATTATGATGGCAGGAAGCTTGCACGCTCGAGTTTGCTCGATAGAATGGATCCGGATGAATGTCTGTGACATGTAGGCTAGGAATATAAACACTTCAGCTCATGCAAGTTTCTTCACATCCATGCTCTTTCCCACTCACAAGCGTCCGGTGAGCTTTCTTGCATTCGATTGCCCATTCAGGATAGCGAATGAGGCCACCAGCGGAATCCATGACGGCAGGAGCAGCATCGCGATGAGCAGGACGCGAGTCTCCTTAGAGGCGAGTACACAGCCTCGTATATATGTAGTCTATGATCACCTTGATGGGCAGAGTAAGCAATGTTGCATAATTGAATAGCTCGCTCGAAGTGCAGTAGCTTCCTCGATCGCCTTTTCGGCCTTCGAGCTGCTGAATATGATAATCATCAACCTCGGAGGTAGCCCCACACGTTCGTAAAAAAGTACCAGAGGTGCCCCAGTATGCGTGAGCCATTTCCTGCTCTTCTCTGCTTATCGTGCTGTAGTTGTAAATACAGATTGAAGCACTGCATGGTAGTCGATCTCGTCTCTATGCTACATCTTTCGCAAAGCAAAGCATGGCATCCCCAGATCTGCAACTTACTGGAATCATCTATTTTGTTTCACTCCTCATGTTTTAATGGATCTTACTTTGTCTGTCCTAGTCATTGATCTTTCGTTTAAATCGTAGCTCTTGACCACGTCCACCTCAATTGCCAGCTTCTCGGTTTCTTACTTCTGTGCTGTACTGCGTTGCCGACTCGTCAATGTCGCTCATAGCCAAATCTTCATCATCATACATTCCTGCTTCCATTTCATCTCTTTCGTCTTTTGCTCGGACTCCGCTTACAGCAATGCTTGCTTTCCTGCTTGTTGGCTTGAGGAATGCAGGCTGTCGGATCTTCGAAGGACCAGGTCCTTCCTCGAGTGACGCTTCTTCTGCTGTGCGCTTTCGACCATCGATGGTATGGGTGTTTCCGCTTGCTTCTCCACGGCTTGACCCTTGCCCTTCAGCTACAACAGCCAGAGTCGAGGACTGTTAGAAAATAGAAGAGAGTCAGCGATAGGCCGAAAGGTAGCTAAACAACATATGCACGCTTGCGACATTTGGGTTGTTAGGTGAATTAATTGCCATGTTTCCTGATAAAGCGGGTGCATTGGCTTCGATTCTTCCTCGGGGTACCAGAGGCTTGTAGGAAGTCTTGCCAATTGAAGCACCTGGCGGTCCGACACTCGAAGTCGCCAAAGCTGGGGTACGTGAAACTGATTCGGAAGCTGCAGGAGGCGCGGTCGCTCTCTCAACAGTTTGCGGGGTAGGCAGATAGCTCTCTTGTTCTTGTGTACCGACATCTGCTGCTCTGAATTTCTCTTTTGCTGCTTCCATTGCAGTTGGCGGATCTGCAGCAGGCGCAGTCCGAGTTGCTCGAGGTGAATTACTTATATTTGACAGTGCATTCCTAGCAGGCGAGATCGGCATGCCCGACGGTGCATTCAGCCCTTGAGCTCGCTGAGGTGAAGTCAAGACGGCTTTTCGACCTTGAGAGTGTGCAGCACTGATTGCAACGCGGGTAGGAGGCGCTGGTGCTGATTTTGGCGCGAGTTTGGCTTTAATCTCTTTTTCTTCTCCTTCCCCAGGAGTGAAGTATCGTTCTTGCTTCCTTTTTAATGCGCGTTCCGTACTAATTGTAGAAAACCGTCAGTGAATCACTATTGACGGTTTCTGCAGTGCATACAAGCCTTTACCGATTGGGCATGTAATCAGAAGCTTTAGGTTTCTTAGGCCTGCCTCTTTTTGCCTTTCCAGATCCCGATGAAGATTGCATACTATCTTCAGCGAGTATTGGCAAGGTGAGGAATTCTTTTTCTTTTGCTCGTTCTATCAATTCTTTCGCCGTGGAAAGGTCGCATTCTAGGTGAACAGAGAACAGTTATCAACGTACTGTCTAGCCTGGAAGCAGATAATGCCAGAGCTTACGTAGTCGCTTTGCCAGAGGCTTCGGCTCGGTGTAAGGCTTCTGCTCATACTGGAGATGCAGCATTCGTCGAAATAGAGTGAGAGAGACGAGCTCTTGTAGCACTGCTTCTCTCTGACTCTGTCATCGTAGCTGCTCATTAGCGCGAAGAGCTTCTGCAGAGCCCGCCATGACTCACCTCCTCTTCTGAGGATCGAGGCACTTTGTCTTTGGGCTTGATTTGGCAAGAGTAGCTATTCAAGAACATGAACGTCAGTTTGAACGACCGATTTTGCCGACCAATGCCACGTACCACTTGAAAACTTCCTCTTCGCCCATCTCCTTTCGCAAATCCCTACAAGCATAATATGCATTAGTCAACTCTCGCAGTGCGACAAAGATTACCTCACCCATAGCAGCTCAAATGCTTCCATGATTTACAAATATCGCAAGCCACAGCTGAATCTTCGAATTTGCCTGAGATGTATAATCAAACCTCAGCAGTTGATGGCTTCCATATTCACCAAGTCGGAAAAGGCTACATACCGGAGTTCTTGTTGCCACAGTCGCAATCCAGCCATTCCTCGTCCTCGTCATCCTCGTCTGGATCTCCATGGGAGGTGAGAGTTCCGTCACTATCCGCCTTACTAATCTTCCCTTTGCCTTTGCCTTTGCCTTTTGCTGGTGACGTTACCTTTTTGACTTTGTTCGGAGATGAAGGTCTGGAAGGCTGGCCTTGGGGGATTTGCGTGGAATCTTTGGCCAGTTTGGCTGAGCTGTTCTCAGTGGCTCCCGTCTGTCTTGATTGTAATGCTGAGCCGTCACCTTGTAGGACTGCAGCTTCACTGATGATCGGGACTCGAGGCCCCTCCTCTTGTGAGAAAGGCAGTATAGGAGATTCCACTTGTGAAGTCGAGGCGATGGTAGTGGCGGGCAGCTTTTGTGCCTCGGCGGAGCCTTCCGGTATTTCTACGATATTATCATCATCATCTGAAAGGTCACCATTTCCAACATCTTTGGTAGCGAAAATACTTGAAAAAGCGATCGACGACTCGTCTCTCGCGAGCGCAGTACCGCGGGGCAGTGTTTGAGTTGCACCCAGAATATCGGATAATTGCGGTCTTTGTAGAGCGTTCGAAGTGCGTACAGCTTCGTTTGCTTGAGCAGGTGCTTGTGCTGGTTCGTCGTACAGGGTTGGAACACGTGAAAGAGTATGAGTCTCCATTGTGTAGGGCTCGTGGCTTTCCTGGAAGGGAGAGTGGTGGCACAGACCAACATGATTCAGCTCGGAGCTCTGACAGCCTATTCGCGACTTATCACTTACAGCAGCCAATCGAAGACGTTCTGCATCTGAGAGATCCCTATCCATCTCCACATCATCCGGAATATCCGGTCCCATGCTATAAGTGAAAGTTCTAGGCATACGATTCGCAGCTTCTTCAGGCGCTTCAGGCGCAGTTGTGATCTTCTCCTTTGGTCCTTGATGCACGACTTGACTCTCAGGATCAAGGCTACCATCCGATCCCACAAGTCCTAGTGGTTTACGTTTCTTCTGCTTCGCTTCCTGTTCAGAGAGTGTTTCATAGCTTGTATCGCATTCTTCATCTACTATTATATCCTCAGCTGGCCATAAGACAGGTCGTTGACTTGCTTCTTCTTTCAATGGTGGACCTTCAAGTTGAGATGCTTGAAGTTCATCTTGATCTGGCAGTTGTTTCGCCACAGTCATCATCCGGACTGTCATGCTGCAAATAGCGATGTCCTTTCAGACTGCTTCTTATTCTTAAGAGATTTGGCCGTGCATAAACCTACCAGTGATGGCCTGTATCCATTTTCCCGTAAATATTGGTATCGGGTCGCGCATCGGCTGCTCTTGTTCCAACCATGAATTTCGCTACTTCCGAATCTACGGATTTGAAGCCGGGCTGTATCAAACAAAAGTCATCAGCAAAGAGCTTGGCATTTGCCCTGGGTATGTTGAATGATGCCTACAGGCTCGTAGTCATCGGGAGTGTCGAGTGTGTAGTAGAGCTTGAAGGTGATGTATTTCTGGCCTATTGATTCCACAAGCAATCAGCAAGTTCACAGACGCTCTTTCAGTGATAGCAATCAGGTACGAGGTAAAGTATCCAGCACTTGCGTCATAGTCACCAGACTGCAAAAAAGACAGTCCAGAGAGTCAGTTGAAAGCTTACTGAAAGGCTCGACAAGTACAAGCTTACGCCTTGACTAGTTTTTGCGCCTGTTCTCGAGCAGCAGCAATCGTCCATTTCGAGCGCATTTCAGGAGTAAATCCGTCTTCCGCCTCCTCACCATCACAATTGTCGCCGTGTTTGCTGATTATCCTATCGCGAAGCTGATCTCTTACTTCCATATCTGCAACTTTTGTTTTTTGACCATCTTTTCCTTCGATATCACGGTAGATGAAGTTGAAGCTGAGGAAGAAGACATGCGTTGAATGAAATGAAGACGAGTGAAGGATGAGAGGTTGAAGAAAGTCAGACTTACGTGTATAACTCTACCAGCTGATAAGGATGGTCTGGATCTAGGTAGACTCCCATCATCTGTTGAAGCGGTACTAGGTTAGTCGAGCAAGAATCATGTTGAGAGCTATAGTATCACTCACAAAAGTCTTCAAATAGCCTTTGCTGAGAGCATCGTAGACACCATCCTGAACACGCATGAATGTTGAACGAGGCCTCTTTCATCAGAGGAGTGGAACATGGCTGAGCTCACTAGATAATCAAGGACCGTATCTGCCTCGGGCAATAGACCCCTTTTGAGAGTCTTTACTCGTGCGCTTGCTCGACCAGGATTGCCTTTACTGTCTGGAAGGCTCACAATGTCATCGATTCTTGGAGTATGAAGAGGCACAATCAGCATGATGCAGAAGGGTCTCCTTGAGAGTGAATTGATGCACCTGTCATCTTGAAAGACGCGCTCTGGGAACAGGCCACTAATGTCGCACGGAAAACAGAAGAACACGTGAGAATAGTTGAAGTACCAATGCACAGAGGCCACCCTACCGTAAGAAAGCAATACTCCCCAATCCAGCATGAATAAGTAACTTGATTGCTCCTAGTGATTCTTGCTGTGTTATCTGACGAGTATCTGTAGATTGTGATTGTGCTTGCTTGTTCTTCGCTTTTTGTGATTGCTTGGGACGAACGGCCTGAAGTTGTCACGAGAAAGACAGAGGTGAAGCAGAGTAGTTTTATGGCAGCCAGACAAGACCAAGTAAGCAGTAAAGAGAAGACAAAGAGTAGTACAGTTAGCTCTGCTCAGCTTCAGCTCTTCAACTCAACACCACATCAAGACGCAGTCTGCCTCGAACGAGGATGATCGAGCATGAAAGATAGTGAATATGATAGCGGAGACGGTGGTAGAGAACGGAGAGGGAGGAATAGCAGCCTCGAGTCATTCGAGACTATCAGTGAAGCAGACATTACCTGCATGCTCGTTGATGATCCTCCAGGGACCAGCAGGCCAGTTCACTCAAGTATGCGATCAAAAGAGCCAGGAGATCTCCGTGGAGCAGAAGAGAGAGAGAGAAGGGAGGAAGAGCTTTCGAGATGGCTCTCTCTCTTTCCGAGTGGGAACAACAGGGTTAGAGACGAAAACAGAAGAGAGTATTGGCAACCGTATGTCTACTGATGCAAGCTATCCAGACAGTTATGCCGAAATAGCTACCCAATGCTACTCTGGAGAAACCCTTGCCGCTTCGTCAGCCTGAAATGGGCCATCCATCCACTGCTGTTCAGAAGGCTTCAAGAGGCTCTCTGTCAAAGCTACCTTTCTGACTTCATGTATCCTGTGCTGAATATGTTTATCAACTCCCTGGTCCACCACAGCAACGCCTGAAGCGTCGTTTGGGAACAGTCAGCTCGAAAAGCTGCCCAAATTCAATGTGAAGCCTCCGAAGGAGTTCAGCAGCGAAGTGGGACCTAAACGACGAGCAGAGTAAAGAAACGTAACGTACGACTGAATCTGGAACCCAAGTTCTAACACTCCCGGCAAGGACAGCATCAAGCCATTCTCAGCTTTTCCCGCTTCAATTTTAGGTACTATCCAAAAACACGTTTGCAGCCTTCAACGACTGTAATAAAGACTATGTCATATCATAGCCCTTCTGCAGACGCCTTCGACATCTTTTGCAAAAGCAAAAATGAAAATGGAAGAGCGAAGTAGCGGGCCCAAATGAAGGAGATGACTCCACATGGCAACAGTTCAATGAGTTTTCAAAGATCGTCACGAAGCAGGCAAAGGACAGCAAATATCAGAAGTAGGGTATCAAAGAAACAGGGTATCAAAGACAGCTTCAGACGATAGCGGCACTATGTGCTCATGGGGTTGTGAGGTAGGATGAGGAAGAGGAAGAGGAAAAATGTTGTTGCGACAATGTACTTCAGGCCTATGGGTAGATGCCTCCGGAGCATGTGAGAGGTGCTTGTCAACAACATGTTTAGCCCGCCAAAGGCGTTGCTCAGCGTGTCAGTGCCAGAGTGCAAGTGCTTTCGTACGCTTATTATGTAACTCGGCCTGCTAAGTCGTGGCGGCCGCTCAATTACTAACAGCCGCCTTTGAAGTTCACAATGTGTAGGTCCACTGCAGCAGTCGTGTCAGTATTTCCTCGCATATCAAGAGAGGGGGTGACCCATCCAAGCCACTCACACGGCGCAAGCACTCTATCTCCCACCTTAAAATCGTGTACCGATAGCTTTGAGGTCCACTGAACGCTGTCCGCAGCGCACAAAGGATCATCTGAGTCTTTCTTGAAGGCGTTTCGCACTGCCGTCTCTATGTCGAATGGCTCAACCCCTATATGAGAAAATTGACATGTTCAAACTTGGGCAAGAAGGCGGAGGGTGAATTTTGTAACTCACAATATGCTGCAGGTCGTTTATCCACTGGCATAGCTGCCCATTCAGGTGTGGGCTTACTGAAGAAGTGAATTGGAATAGTTGTATAGAAGGGTGCATGCGCATCAGTTGGAACGAAGTTAGATTCGCTATACCAGCCCTAGGCCATGAGCAGTTGGGAAATCTGTGCGCTCACAACAAGAGGGTGCACGTGCCCGAAGTAGTATCCATAAGGTAGCCGGTCTTCTGCTTACCTTTGGATGCGCATGCTGACAGTTGGAAAATTTCATTCTACAGCGAGCACACAAGTGATTAAAAAGCCCAGCTTGGTCAAAGCAAGACAAGTTGCTTACCTCAAGCGCAGCCGATTTATCAAAGGCTTTGTTGGCGCTGATTAACATGGAGTACTTGCCACTGTTTCCATCCATGTTCAGCTTCTTGAGCAGATCGTCACAGTCGTCCTGAATTGTAGACAATTTTCACACAATTTAGCTGAGGTAAGACTGAATACAGCGTGAAATAACGGACCTTTCGAGGGGCACACTGGCTTGCTGTAAAGAGACAAACAAGGTCAGCACAGAGTACACTGCTAACGAAGACAGCAGACGAAGGCGAAAACAACCAACCCCATTTGTCCTTAGTGCACGTCAAGCAAAAGCCCCCCTCAGAAGTTGTGCACTGAACATTATTTGGCAGTCTAAGGAAGCCACCTCTGCGTACGAAGTCGTAAGCAAACGTTCTTCTTTGTGCTCTGATCTACGAGGCCCGCCCATGAAGGATCACTTACTCGATGTAGAATTCCCCGCCACCTGGCTCGCACTGACGTTTTAGTAACTCCAAATCGTCTTGAGCAAGCACATGGCCACTGAGTGCTCCGTAAAAGACAGCCAGCAGAGCCAGCAGGCGTAGATTGCGACTGGTAAACATCGTGAACAACGGCGGGAATTATCAGTGGAGTGAGGCGCTTGCAACGGAGATATTTTGTAACTTGTCGGGCTGCTTGAATAGTAGGTTGTAAAGCAAGCCGGAATCGCAGGTGTCGTATTTATCTGCTTGTCAGATGACAGGAGGAAATAGTCGACGCATGTTATCCATCTATTAACACTGCCTGACCCTCAAAGGAATGGCATCGAATGATCTGTCGACCACCCTGCTCAACAAAGGTAGTATGTTCTGCCTTCATCTCTAGCTGGAAATCACGGCCTATCTGACCCCTGGTCTGCATGTTAGCGGCTTTTGGCCTGCGGATATTCGGCTAACATGCACGCTGAGATGGAACGAAGCCGCTCAGGGGACGGAAACCACGAGATAAGCATTCGTTAGCCAGAGACGTGTGATCTGTAAGGATGACAGCGGCTATTGGTCTGGAGCATCAATGGCAGACTAAGAAAGGCGATTGCACCACCGCCCTGCGCTCTGGCGGCTGGTTTCCCGAACACGACATGACCCATCAAATTAGAGACGATGGTCAGTCCACCTTCCGTCACAAGCAGTGAGCACTTGAACCTACGGTCAGGTCATCAACTTCTTCGAAGTGTTTCGCGATAACACTCCAAGACAGTATTTAAACTAAGTCTAAGCATGTCCGTCGCATATATGATCCTTGGTTTCCGTCCATCATGCCCGTGTTGCAATGCATAGACTTCCAAGAAACGCTGTGTTGCTTTCGTGGGCCGCTTTCTCGTATGGGCTGAAAGACTTGTCGAATCTGAATATCGTTCAACGATGAGCCAACCGTTACGACTTATTGTGTGGTGGAGCCGAGCGTGCCTGCTACTTATATCTTCCGATATCAGCTGTTGAAGACATTCCGGACTTTGCTGCGAATCGCGCTGGCCGATCAGCTTCTTCAAAGTGCCCTCGGTCTCGTGAAGGTCGCAGTTGCTGCAGTGTAGCGATGACTTGCTGTTGCTGGCGTAACATGGGACCACCCAGTAACCGCTCTCGCTCCTCAGCAAGGAGCTGGCCGATTGTCGCAAAGTCAACCCATGCCGACATTGATATTGATCACTGCCTTGCTGTCAGCTGAACTCGAATGCAACACTTAAGCTTGGTTCTTGACTTCCCACATCGAATAAGTCAACACTCGTCTTAAGCTACTGCTACATCACATGCTCTTCAACGTACTCACTCGACTTGCACCTCCTTGCTGCCACGCGGATTGCTGCTTTCACTCTGTCACGGTCTACTTCTAGCCAGCATTGAAGGCCAAAAGCTAGAAACCAACAGACCCTACCCGATACAAGGCCTTCAGACAAGCAAGTGCACATTCTGCACCAGTCAGGAGCTTAGGCGGACTTCAGTCGACTGGATCGATCTAGATCTCTAATTTCACTGCACCGAGCTTCAAGTTCCTGTGTTGATGTCGACTGCATCTACTACGCTTTCCACGACCGACAGGGGCAACCCTGAGCTCCACACCTTAATCTCACTACGAGAGCCTGAGTCTCGTGCTGATGGCCTTGATATCGGCCATACATACTGTGCGGAGAGATGCACACGGGACACAAAACCGCCTGACCTTCGGCCTGGATGCGACAGATTAGCGCTACAGCCGGATCACCCAGCGAGTTAGATGACATGCCCTTGTTCTGTCGCAAGTGGGCTAAGTCGCTCTGTCCAGAAAGCAAACCCTTGCCCGGTTTGCCTCTTTCCTCTCCTTCAACACCTAAGTCATACTCTCACATTTTCTTAGGTCACACTGGCTTTCAATCTACCAGTCTATAATCCTACAGAACACAGCGCCTCTCGTGTTTGACAGTAACAAGATGTACGCGTTTATTCTTCGAGTTGCTGTTACAGTAGCGGGACTACTGAAACTTGGAACAATGGCTGCTCCGCTTCAAGCTCCAGAGAAATGGAAAGGGCAACCTTGCTTGATGTGAGTATTTTACGTTGTTCCAGCGGCAGACTTGTGCACGTGCGGAGGCGTACGTGTATCTGAGCGATACCATTGGCTACCGTTCATCTGAGCAGGTGGTCTGGGTCGGCGGAAGCACTGGCAGGACTCATAGAACAGGACCGACCGGCGGGGCAACGTTGTGGTGTTGACGGGAAGACGCGAATGATCTGCGTCAACGGGTACTGGGCGGTGGATGAGAAAGCGCCCGTATGCACTGCCAATCAAAAGTGCGTACAATGCGGTGTACAAGTGAATGCTATCGAGCCAGTCGACGGGGGAAACGGTAGTCCCCCGAACTATCGCCATCGTTACTGGTGTGCGACAACGTGCGTCTGAACTTGTAACTTGGCAAGCTAGTACATCGCGCTATCATCCATGTTTGTCGTTCCATCCGATACTTGGTCGGCCTCGCAGTCAAGGCCCTCAGCTAGGGTCAGCCGAATAGCAATGCAAGATTTGATCTGTGTCGCCTTGGTAGCTGATATCGTGATATGCTAGCCTGTTATGTGTTTGGGTCGACTGCTCCAGCAATGAAGCTCGTATTTTTTGCATTCTACGGTGGTGTCTATGTGTTAGAGCGGCCATCCACCTTCGACCTGCCTTTCAGAAGTTGTACGGCATCAGACAAGGGCCTTATCTACCTGATACAACGCAAGAAAGCTTTGTTGGCAACCCCTAATAGTCGGATTGGTAGTTATTGAATCGCTCCTCAGTGACAGCGTGCTCAGCGCGCTCTACGTAAAAGAAACCGAAGTCTGTCAACAAATATCCGATAGCTCAGTGCTCAAGTTGAGTACTCACTCTTAGCCTCGTGCTTTGCCTTTTCTCGGTCGAGGAAGTTCAAGCCATGGGTCTCGAAGAGCTCTGTAGGTAGGAGAATCTTGTTTAGAGAGTGTAACGTGACACACGTCTTGCAGAATCACATACTATCTGCTTCAGCTCCGGCAAATCCAGCTAGAAGATCCTTGGCGACCTGGAAAAGCGTAAGAAGTGCAATAGCGAGAGAAGATTGACACGAGCCAGATAAGAGGAGCGCAAATCAGTCAACACATATTCCTGAACAATCACGTACATTGTTACCGATAAACAATCACCTGATGGTTCTCTACCTTGCCATTTCGCTCTTCGTATTTCTGTGGAAGCGGACAATTAAATGTGAGAAGGAAAATGTAGTCTAAAGAGTTCAACAGATGGCTTAAGTGTACCTGATATCTGAAAATAATGAACGGAAGACGTCAGTGCTGAGATTCAGAAGAGCATTTGTATGCTTTTGGAAATTACTTACTCTCGCTCAGCGGCGAAGGCAGCTGCACCGGAGATTAGTTCTGGAAGTATCAAACGAATGAATTAGCTGGACATTATGATATATAGTTATTACAGTAGAAACCTACCATGAGAGAACTTGCCCTCGTGCTCCTGTACAAAGTAATAAAAGCACAATACAGAACCAGTAAGCAACGTGTCATTCGATGGTGAGCGTCACGCGTATAGTGGAGAAGATGTGCTATGACCCACCTCGGGAGGAGTGTTCTGGACGACATCGTAAGCTTGACGTTCATCAGATCCGAACCTAGATAGGGACACAAGTCAGTTTAAGGACTTAGTCGAGTGTCCAGCAGAGTAAACTGACCAGCCCATGATTGCTTAATATGAAGATGTTGTAGTGCGTGAGGTAGGTGATCGGGCTACTTGGGCTGTATCTTATGATACGAATGGAAGCAGAGGAAAGCTGCAAGAGACTGAGTGGACTGTCCTTTTATATCAATGATCACAGCTAGTCAGTGCAGTGCCCCCCTTCTTGAGTGCTGCGTTCCTCCTTTGCTGTTCCCACAGGGCCAGGGAAAAGGGCGTGATCAAGCATCCGAGGATATTCTTGTACCTTGTATTAATAGAAACGTGTGCATGCTATGAGGTAAGCTGGGAAAGCACAGCACAGCACAGCATGCTATGATAGCATATCGTCGTCACTCTATCTTCCGTCATACTTGCGTGTTCCAACAATGTTTACGCGTCTTGAAGTAGGTACAGAAGAAAGAGCATCATCGACTTGCGTGCGAGACTGAAGGCGTCAAGACTGCTGGTAACCCAGCTACTGCTGAACTAAGTAGTAGAGAGGTTCACATACTGCAAGTACCCGCTTCGGCAAGACTGGCATCACTCATACGCCATGTATGAGTGATGCCAGTTATTCCTACAGCCTTGCCGAAGCGGGTCAAAGCGCCTTGTATCGTGGACATCGGTGCGAGAACGAACCAGTGAGAGCCGAAGCACATAGCATAACATATTAGAGCAATGCTTAGATACTCTAGTAGGCATTATAAAGAACTGTACATAACTCGGACGACTGTCGAGGCCTGCGGGCATCTGAAGTAAAGTTAGTAAAGAAAGGATGGGGTAGATAGGCCAAGTTTTGCATTGCAGCGAAGTCAATCAAGTCTCAAAGAACACCAATTGATTGAGAAAAGACTAATCCTTAACAAAGCAGAAACAATGGACTATCTAAATATGCCCCAATTTTGGCATTTTTCAGTGCAGAGTGCATCGAGCTAGTTGTTGAAGCTCCTGTATTTTGGAGGGCGTTGAGCCCTAGTATTTCGGACCATTTTTCGGGATTTGATCTTAGCTACAATTAGATACTGCAGATGTAACGTAAATCTTGCGTTGATGGTCTTCTTTTTGCCAATTTTTGTCTCCTTTTGCTGCGCACCATGTCGACGTCTTTTGGGACTGCCCGTTGACAATGATAGAAGCAAGGGAGTGAATCTAGTTGAACAGTTTGCGAGAGAGAACGAAATGTCGTAAAAGAGGTAGTTGCACAGTTGATATGCAGGTACTGATTTGTGGTTTGATTTGATTTGAATGTAAAAGAAAAGAGAGGGTATTGCGAGTTGATGCATGATGAAATCTGTAAAAACCGAGAAGAGACCAAGTAGAAAATAGGGTTGACCTAAATTCGCTTTGTTGACTACAAACTGATAGTCATTGGTAGAGTGTTTATTTAAGCATATGTCTCACGTGCCCACTATTGAAGCAAAAAAAGGTCAGTTTTGGTGGCAAACCTACATAACTTTGAGTCAAAAAACTTACTTTGGCACCTTCAACCATGTTCTTCAACGCAGCTTCAGTCTGCTCCCACGTACGTGTCTTGAGACCACAGTCAGGATTTACCACCATTCTATCCTTTCTGATGCCTGCCTGGATGAATTCCTTAATCTTGTTCTTGATTTCCTCAACTGAGGGTACTCGGGGTGAGTGGATGTCATAAACACCGGGACCAACATTGTTGGCATAAGCATTGCGCTTGAACACTTCGAGAAGCTTCAAGTCTGACTTGGAGGCTTCGATGGAGATAACATCGGCATCGAGCTCCTGGAAGACGTGCCAAACGTCGTTGAAGTCTGGTGGCGGTCGACAAGCAGTTAGCCAATTGATTCGAAACAAGTCAGAATGTGCAGTCATAGCTCACCAGAGTAGCAGAAGTGAGAATGAATCTGAGTATCGTTCTCTACACCAGCAGTTGAGAGCTTGAAAGAGTCAACAGCCCATCTTAGGTAAGCGTCCCAGTCTGCTCTTCTAAGAGGGAGACCTTCACGAATAGCAGGTTCATCGACTTGAATAGCGAAGATCTTCGCCTTTTCCAAATCAACAACTTCGTCTCTCAAAGCCAAAGCGAGCTGCTTGGATTGAGTTTCTCTCGAGACGTCGATACGGGGGAAAGACCAGTTCAAGATGGTGACTGGTCCAGTGAGCATACCCTTGACTGGCTTCTCAGACTTGGATTGAGCATATGATGACCATTTAACAGTCATTGGCTTAGGTCTTGAGACGTCAGAGACGATGATGGGAGGTCGGACATATCGAGATCCGTAGGATTGGACCCAGGCATTCTCAGTGAAGACGAAACCTTCTAGCTGTTCACCAAAGTATTGGACCATATCGTTTCGCTCGGGTTCACCGTGGACGAGGACATCGAGGCCGATGCGCTCCTGGAACTCGATGGCGTGGTCGATCTCGGAGGCGATGAACTTGTCGTAGTCTTCTTGTGAGAGTTCGCCCTTGGTGAACTTGGCACGAGCTTGTCTGATCTCCTTGGTTTGCTATAGAATGGAAAGGTAAGGTTACACTCAGATAAAGGTTGGATTGTCAACATGGTAGTTTGCGAGGCTTACAGGGAATGATCCGATGGTGGTAGTAGGGAACTTGGGTAGAGGGTATCTCTTCTGCTGAGCAGCGATACGTTCGGGGAAAGGAGATTTACGGTTGTACATCTCAGGTTTGACAGCAGCAAGACGGTCACGAACAGCAGCGTCTGATTTCTGTTCGAATTCACGACGAGCAGCGATAGACTTCTTGTTCTTCTCTAGGGCTTCTTTGACTTCATCAGTCTTGCCGGAGAGTGCCTTGGCGATAGTTGCGACTTCGTAAAGCTTCTCAGTTGCGAATGAGAACCAGTCCTTGACTTCCTCGGAGAGCTTGGTCTCGTTGGCTAGTGTGACTGGAGTGTGGAGGAGTGATGAAGATGATGCAATGACGACACGGTCGGCACCTAGAGCATCGATAGCCTTTTGACCGACCGAGATGGCGTTGGCGAGATCTGCCTTCCAGACGTTTCGTCCGGAAACGAGACCAAGGGAGAGCTTGAGCTTGGTGCCCTTGATAGCCTCGATGACAGGCTCGAGCTGCTCGGGAGCACCACGGGCCTTGTCTAGGTCGATGTGGATGGCCTCGACGGGAAGGTCCTTGAGGCAGTTGATGTTCTCGGTGATTCGACCGAAGTAAGTAGCGACTGTAACCTTGGGTCCAGCGGTAGCTAGAGTCTCGTAAGCCTTCTTGAATGACTCGGCGAGCTCAGCAGGCTGGTCATAGACTAGGACAGGCTCATCAAGCTGGACTGATTGGGCACCGGCTTCCTTGAGCTGCTTCAAGAGCTCAGCGTAGACGGGCACAAGGGAGTCCAAGAGGGACAAAGGCTTGAAGGAGCCATCGGCGGACTTGCCGGCTTTACCTAGCAAGAGGTAAGAGATAGGTCCGAGAAGGACAGGTCGGGTTTCGTAGCCGGCTTCCTTGGCTTCCTTGTACTCTAGTACAGGCTTAGCCTCGGATGAGACGGAGAACTTGGTGGTGGAGTCGAACTCGGGGACGATGAAGTGGTAGTTGCTGTCGAACCATTTCTTCACTGAAGAAAGCAACAGAAAGGAAGGTTAGATCGGTGTCAGGGAAACACTGCAAGGAGGTAGCTAGACCCACTCTCGGAAGCTTCGACATCAACACCATCGCGTTGGCGACCTCGACCCATGGCGAACATGACATCGAGAGTGGAGAGCTGGTGCTCCTTAGCAGCGGTGGCATACTTGGCGGGAATGTTGCCGAGGAGGACAGACATGTCGAGGACATGGTCGTAGAATGTGAAGTCGTTGCTGTATGTACGAAGGATCGGGATTTTCCAACAAAAACGAGGAGGGAAGAAATGGCGTGATCAGTTCAGATGTTAAATGCGAACAGCAGTAAGAGAGACGAGAGAGACAAGCGAGACCCACGAAGGAATGAAGTCAATACCAGCATCTTTGGCATTCTTCCAGTTCTGAGCTCTGATCTGCTTTGCGGCAGTCTGGAGATCTTCAGCTGAGATCTTGTCTGCCCAATAAGCTTCTACGGCCTTCTTTGCCTCTCGCTTGGGGCCTGATGGATCATGCGAACGACAAGGACGTGGAATATGGAGATGTAGGGACAGTCAACAGTGAAGCCATAGAGTGATAGTAGGACCATGATAGTGAGATAGTGACGGTGATAGTGGATAAATGCCCGCATATAATAAAGGACCGGGGGGAAAACGCAACAATGGTTGAGCCGTCAGCATGGAGGTGGAAAAGCATTGCGGAGGTCTATAAAATGAAAAGCATACCCGTGCGACCTTGCCCAAGAATAGCTGACTGAATGCTCATGGTGAAGAAATATGTGGTTGTCCTAGAATTGGTGTCTTCTGTTGATGGACTGGATGGTTTGGAAAAAGAAGAGATGCGATCCCGCTCAAACGTGCCTGCCTCTCTCCAAGTTTTCTTCTTTTTTTCTCAAAGGTTCTTTCAAGCGGGCATCGCAGCGGGCGAAAAAGCGGATGCCCTGTAGTCAGTCACAGGTGTGGCGGAACTCTCCCATCTTTTGCAACAAAGTCATGGCTGTACTGTACATCTGGACTATTCTACAGGTTTGTTTCATGCTGCAAGACCGCGCCCAAGAATCTGCTTCTGCCCATCGTACAGTCTATCGATTTTTTCCTGCACTTCCTTCTATCCCCTTGGCCCTCACCAGCGATCGGCCTAATCGCGGAGAACATCCTGTCTCTATGATTTCGCAGAGTGGAAGAAATACTAAACTACTGAACGATATGACTTTCATGATACATAAAGGGTATACACTAGCTAATCTTCGCATTATGAGTATATGGGTGCCGAGGAGTGCCAATTCCAGCACGATATCTCCATTTTGAAGGTAATTTGTTGTACAGTACAACAAATTATCTTCAAAATGGAGATATCGTGCTGGAAAATGGGTATTAAGTCGTACTACACTGCCATTTGTCTCTCGCTATTCCATGTCGCAGACTGCCACTGCGCCTTAGATTTTTTCATGTTCCACTCTCCCTTATTCTCGCTCATTTCATTGCAGATTTAACTGATTCAGTTTCTACTCCATCACTAACTTTACACAGGATTGTCCGCTATATATTCGGGAGCACAACATATGCACATGCTTTATGCAGAGTACGGTGGATCTTGTCGAGTGGGAGCATTCTTGAGAAAAGCCAGCTTTTCAATCATACCTCTAACTCTACCGAATTCGCTATTTAGTCCCTTGCACTGTAAGCTATGCAGTATTGTCACTCCGAGATCTATTCTCTGAAATCATTCGCTTTCGTCTACATAAGCATCAATCCACCGACTACTACAGCAGCAATAGCTACCAACCCGGACATTTCCAATCTACTAGCCTTGCCAGTATTCCCTTGATTAGCAGCTGCTCCTCCAATACCCGAGCTGACACCTGTACTACTAGCGTCTGAAGCGGTCACATAGACTAGATGAGTAGAAGTAGATCTACCCGTGGAGGTACTGCTTGTCATAACTCCATTTACCACAGTCACGACTACGCTGTTTTCAGTTACGACGCTTAAAGAGGGAGATGCTGATAATTCGACGCCGTCTGAGGTAGTTTCGGAACCTGCTGAGGCGATCGTACCGCTTATTGCGTCGGTTGATGCATCACTGCTTGATGTTGTAGCCGTTGGAACGGTGGAGCTGGATGACGAGACGTCTTCGGAGTCATCGTTGGCAGCAGCGGAAGAAGATGAACCAGCCGAAGATGACGGAGAAGAAGAGGAAGAAGCACCGCTTGATGCTGGTCGAGAGCTGGGTCGTAGGTTGTACGACACCGAGGAAGAAGCTGGAAGCGTAGCGATTGGATCGCGACTTAGATGGATAGAAGAGCTCGAAGCGGACGAAAGAGGGTTTCGCTATAGATGAGAAGACAAAAAACAAAGGAGCAGGAAGGCGTTTCGAAGAGAGGAAGGAAGAAGAGATGAGGTCAGCACGGATGGATCTCTTCAATACTTGCCAAAGGCTGTTATGATTGGACTTTGGTGGACTCACGCTATCCGTCAATAAACCAGTAGTGACGACGCTTCCACTGTCAGAAGACGAGCTTCCCAAAGGAGCACGCGTCAAATCTATGCTTGAGCCTCCATCTTGCGTAGCAGCAGCAGCAGAGCTCGAAGACGAAGCAGCATGAGCCGGATAAGTCAATTGACCTCTCGATGGTCCATCATCAGAGCTTGATTTAGGGTTTTCCAATGGATTTCTACCACTATCGTCCGAAGAAGATGACGATGAAGCAGCGGCTAAAGCGGCTCTAGAAGCGAAAGTCGATGATGAAGGTGATAATGCTGCTCGGCCGTTATTGGAAGATGATGAAGATGGTGTTGATGCATCTTCTTCAGCTTGTCCTTGTGCTGTTAATGGCCCTCTTGTTAAGAGATCAGAAGGCGCAGATGCAGCCAGTGCAGGTGCTGTAGTATATGTATTATCATCGTTTCCTTCATCGTCATTTTCTCCACCGACTTGTTGACCTGATAAATAGACAGGATAGATATCAGTATCCGGTCATCTTAAGCAGAGACAACTCAATAAGCGAGTGAAAGGTGAGCTTACGCATGATGGAGCCCACATCAGCTCGTTCACGGAGCATCATCTTCTGTCTTTCAGCGCGTTTGAGGCCATCTATAACGTCAAGTTATATATAAAAGTACAATGCTTAGTTTTTATACCCAGCACGGAGCCATCGATAAAAGTAGGATAGTGACTCACGTTGCCAAGTCCGCTTATAAGTCCGAACATGGTTCTTGCTCGGTATACTACCTATTCCTCTTCCACTGACACTGTTGCTCGATGAACTTCCTGCACGCGCTGCAGATACCGAATCGCTAGCTGTGGCGAGTAAGAGGAGAAAGAAAGTAGACGCGGTTGAGGAGATGGGCAATAACATTGTAATCGCCTATGAGTTGATGCTGGTTTAGTTGGATGCTTTGTGTATTATATGTACGAAAGAACGACGCGTTTTTTGCTGCTTATTCGATGTATTTGCTGGAAGACTGTTCGATGGGATCCGGAGTTGGAAAGATTAGCTTTCGCGCAGGAATACCAACTACTCGGTAGGGGACTTTGAACTTACATCTAGTGAATTTACTAGCTAACTAAGCCCTACGTATGCTGAAGAATGAATGCTGAATCGGCTTGCGATGAATTTGACTTGACTGATTGATGCCGTGCACGACCTTGACGAGAGCTTTCGAAGCGAGTGTGCAGTAACAAAATGTGATGCAGGAAGAGGAGCCTGCCTCTTGTATATAATTACGTCTAGCTAGTAGACTGTGATTGACGCGTATCTAACACGTTTGCGGACTTCGAATGCTTGAGAAAGAGCCTGAGGGACGAAGAAAGATTGCGGTGGTGTCTACCAGAGACTGCGATGCTGTTCGTTTCGGTCGGTTTGACTTTCCCGCTAGAGAAGTTGAAAGTTGGTAGGCGGAAAGAAGGGAAGAAGGCAATTAATTATAAGAGTGGTAAATGAGATTTGTACAAATGAATGTACGGATGCAAATTAGATGAGCATGTGTCGTTAAGGCATGGAACTGTCGCTTTCAAGCTTCACACACGGTATTGGAAGATGTCACTTTCTCACTGGCTCGGAACGCTGAGATAATTACCGAAGAAGTCGCGGGGTCACGTTTTTCCAATGAAATGCAAGGTGGAGTTGAAAGACGCTTTATCGCGTATGCACTGACTAGCGAGGCAGCATAGCATAGGCAAGCTACCGCATATAATACTCCGGTATCCATTCTTTCGTGTCTATTTCGTGACATAAGCTGTGCTCTTGCCCGTTGCGAGCAGGCGATCTCGAGGTATGGCATGGCATTAGTACGGACGCGCTTCAGGTGCGCCTTGACTTTCGGCATGGTGTAGTTAAAAGCGCGTCAGTCGGCGGGAAAGGGCGATCCTGCAAGTCGACAGATGAGGATGTCACAGCAAGAAGACCAGAGCGATTCCGACTTCCTTCCAATTGGTATTCTTCTCATGCATGTTCCTTCCTACCCTCATCTGCATGTAGCTTGCGAAGAGATGGAAAAGAGAAGCCGAGGACTCTAATGGTGGCGTCGGAATCTGAAGAGGCACGTGCAGAAATGGTAGGCTGGAGAGAGTATACACCATTCTTGGAGCATGAGAGTAAAGGAGATAGACTGCATACTTGGAAGTACTTAGCTCGTGCTTGAGTCTCCATGATGGTATACTTTCTTACTAAGCTTTCGTGTTGGGGACTGATTCGAACCATTCGCTATGAGCACAGGGCATATTCTTTGAAGCTGGGACAATAAGGAACAAGAACCATTGACTTATTGGAGGTTGTCATTGAGAACTGATGGGTGAAAGGGTCTCACTCACAGTCTGTATCAACTTCCGTAGGTGTAACTCGTCAATGCCCTTGAAGAGAACAATCACCACCTCGCTCGCAAGCCGCTCGACTTCTTGAAGAATACTGCTACTGCCTACTTGATACAGTCAGGAGAGGGTCAAGGAACGCCTGACTTGGATGAAGAGGGAATTCATTCGTCTACTTCACTTCAAGTCAAACGTCATTCACTTCACCCTCAAGCAGGAGAGCTCAAGGCTGTACTCTTCCATCCATCTATACTTTTGTACTCTGTCTTGCTCTCGGATCCTTCGCAAGTGGGTACAGCTACAGAGGGAGGAGTAGTAGAATCAGGGAGAGAACGAAGGTAGCGACGCCATGTCTGGTCGCACCACTCCTTCATTATCAAGTGCGAGACCACCGTCTGGACTAGGTCTCTTCTCTCACTCATCTACTGTATGTGTTACATGTCGTGATTTCGCTACCATTCTTCAGCCACTCACTTGCTCACACACAGTTACCCACAACAGCATCCGGCAAGCCCATCACCTGCACAACATGCTCAGTCTTCATCTACAAGTGTTCAAGTTGGTATGTCTGGCTCCTCTGCTCTATCACTACTCTATATTGCTACTACTGACTGTCATCCTCTACTTTTACACCCTTGGATGATCGGACTCTTTTGCCGTGCTCGTGCTCGTCCCTCTTTTCGGCTATGCTCTACGACAATGCACCAACATTACATCCAACTACGATAATACAACTATGATTACGATTACGGTGGACGTACCGCAACGCAGCCCTTCGAATAAGACCGCCTCCTGCTCCAGATGCAAGCTCGACTATACCACCTCGATTTCAAAGGAGTGTGGTCCATCCTACGAATGGGAGCACTACTCAACTGACGGTAGATGGTGAGCTCTTCCTCAAGTGTATGTAACCAGTATCGAGACAAGCAGCTAATACTGAGAATCATAATAGCCGCTCCTCCTGGATCTAAAGGGCCCCAAAGGCAGAACTTCTCTTTTGACAAAGTAATAGGTCCTGAAGATGGTCAATCTAGCGTGTACGAGAGCGTTGAGACGTAGGTAGTGTCGTTACTTGATCTTTCAAAGGCATGCTGATAGACTCTTTTTTTGATCACAGACTCGTCTCTCGCTTCATGGAAGGATACAATGTTACAGTCCTAGCCTACGGGCAAACCAGTTCTGGGAAATCGTACACAATGGGAACAGATACGTCTTCTTCCGCTGCACGTCAATCCAATGTATCATCGGCGAGCTCGTCACCTGCGATGAGCAACAATAGCCCTTCATTGAATAGTAATGAAGACGAAAGAGCTGGTATCATACCTAGAGCTGTTAAGCAGGTATTTGATGAGATCAGCCGCAAGACGAAAAGTGAGAATGGAAGGTGGAAATGTGAGACTAAGACTAGCTATGTGGAGATCTACAGTGAGTCCGACTTCAATTTTGCTCCGACCGTTTGGGTGTGGTGCGGCTTCGGGCATATGCCGTACTGATTTGAATGAACAGATGAGGACCTCATTGATCTGCTTGCTGGGGATATCAGTGTATGTAATTGAAGGCTTGCAACGTCTCCATCCCACAATAAGGCTAACAGGCGGTTTGGCTTTGTTGCCCGCAGCCCGATGAACGTACGCCTGTCACCATCAGAGAAGATAAAGCTGGCCATATCATCTGGTCTGGCTTGAAGGAGATCAAAGTCAAGAATGGGAACGATGTAATGCGGTAGGTATCTATCATCATACTGTTTCTAACGAGATAAGACTGCTGGTCTAGACTTACTAACATGGTCTTGCACAATGTCGATAGAAACCTAGAAGCTGGTTCGGCGGTCCGACAAACGGGCTCAACAGCAATGAACGACCAATCCTCTCGCTCCCACGCGATTTTCAGTCTGACTCTCACTCAGCGTAAATACACAGGCCAAGGAACTCCTCCCATGCCTTCATCGTCCCAACCGCATTCAAAAGAATCAAGTCCTACAATTCCACACTCTAATACTTTCAGTACGCCTACTAGAGCTTCTGTTCGATATTCTGGCATTCCAGGAAGAGTCAGCTCTCCGACTCCGGGTGAACGAGCGTCGCCTAGACCTAATACACCGGGTGATGCATCACGTCCTGGTAGTCGATTGATACCGAGACCTTCGAGTTCGCTGGGTAATATGAGAGCTCCTAGTCCTGCTATGAAAGACGAGGATGAGAAGGGACATTACACGATCAGTGCGGGAGATAGTGAATGGACTACGATTGTTAGCAAGTTCCATTTCGTCGATCTGGCTGGTTCAGAAAGAGTAAGTCGAGTCGTGATACTCCATGCATCCTGTGTCCTGTGGATCCAGCGCGGGCTAGTCAAGACGACATCTCTGACTTTGATATCTGATTTTTAATTTTGCAGCTTAAAAGAACTTCGGCAATCGGGGAAAGAGCGAAGGAAGGTATCTCAATCAATGGTGGTCTCCTAGCTTTAGGAAACGTCATTTCGGCCTTAGGGGATCCTGCTAAAGCGAGACAGACTACGCATATACCATATCGAGATTCGAAACTTACAAGATTACTACAAGATTCCTTGTGAGTTAGATGTTCCCTTACGAGCGAGTGCGGCTGTGTTCTTTTACCCGGCTGTCAGGACAATCTCGGTTGGACAATCGAGCTGACTCTTCTCGACAGAGGTGGAAACGCTCATACGCTCATGATTGCTTGCATCAGTCCGGTCGAGTACAACCTTAGTGAGACATTGAATACTCTGAAGGTAGGTGGCCAAAAGACAGCAGGCCAAGCTTGCAAGGGTCACCTGCTGATGTCTAATCGAATGTACTACATAGTACGCAAACCGAGCCCGTAATATCAAGAATAGAGCCGAGCTTAACGAAATCGAAGCTGGCTGGGAAGACGTGGAACATCTGCAGCAACTCGTCACTCGTCTTCGAAGCGAGCTTACTGTCCTCCGAGGCGGAAGCGGCTCGATGCCTTCCATTTCCGAAGAAGACGGCTCCAAGTCGACACGACCAGCTTCCGCATCTTTATTGTCACTGCAAGATCAATACAGCGATCTATCGACGCGCTATGCCAAACTCACTGCGGAACTTGCCAAAGCACAAGCTACTTCGTCGAATTCGTCATTTACCATGTCGGCTGAAAACTTTGCACAAGCCGTCGAACCTGTCGTTGAAGAGTACGAAAAATCAATTTCAGCGCTCGAGTCTCAATTATCACTCACCAAAGCGGCGCTTTCACATTCCGAGGAAGTGATGCGTGAAACTGAAGACAAGATCAATTTTGAAGCTCAAGTCAATGAAACTAACTTGAAGATTGTGAATGACCTCAAGATTAGACTTGCTAAGCTTACCGAACGAGAAGCTGTCACCGAAGCTTATGTTAGGGATCTCGAGAATAGATTAAAGTCATCCAGTGAGCAGGATGAAGCTAATTCAACTCTAATTAGTGATTTGAGGAGGGAAGTCGCTAAGTATCGCGAGGTTGAAGGCAATACCGAAAAGTATATCAAGGAGCTGGAAGCTAGACTTGCTAAGAGTGAAGAAGTGCAACACATGCAGAAGGGACAGATCGAGAACCTCGAACGGGATATTCAACGTCGCGAAAAGGCATATCAGGAATTAGAAGGTCGCTTGTCGCTTCTTGATACGACAGAACAACACAAGCAGCTTCTTCAAGAATTGGATGAGCGCGATAAGCGGATCTTGAACATTCAGAACGAACTCGAAGCTGCTAGACTGCAGATGTCAGCGCTGGAAGCTGATACACGAAGACTGCAAGAAAGTGCTGAACAAGATGCAAAGCAGAAAGAGAGTCTCCATCGTCGTATTGAGTCACTCGAGAAGCAGCCGAAGATTTCAGTGCTGGCAAGCAGTGAGCCAAGGGCGGTAACAAGTTCAGCGCAATCTTTAGATATCAGCAACAGTCTCACGCCTCCTCAAACACCCCTACATGAAGATGATACTGCTGTAGCTGACAGTCCGGACAATCTGGCTAGAAAATTAGCAGATTTGGAGAAACGACATGAACTTTCGCTGAAAGACCTAGAAGCTCTTTCCTACAAGTATAAAGAGTCACTGAAGCATATCGAAGAGCTCTCTGGCTCACAAAGCTTAAGATACCGCAAGAAGTCTAGTGTAGAAGAACCTGGAAGCTCTCCCGAAAACTTGCTTGAAACGCTCGACGACGTTCCCGAAGAAGGTTTGCAAGACTTTTCAGCTCGAAAATCGAGTCTTTCACCCATCAATGCATCGTACAATACGCCAACCCGAGCGTCTCGAGGTTCAAACAGTAGACGCTCCATGCCCCTATCCCCTCGAGGGTCTTTTTTAGGGCGATCTCCTGTGGCAAGTCATTCGGCTTCGCATTTGCGCTCTGCTTCGGCATCCTTGTCGCAGGAGTTATCGTTGGCTCAATACTTGAATGGCACTTTACCTACGTCGGCTCAATCTGGTATTTCAGCACAACAACAGCAGCAGCAAGTGCCCTCAGGAGGGTCTGGGTCGCTTCCGTCCCCGCATATGACATTGGCGAATGCCACATCGAGCCCTAGAGCTACTTCTCCACTCTTGAGCAGAAGAGAATCACTCCTGCAAGGTGGTGAAATCTTCTTCCCTCAACAAATACCAGAGCGAAGCAACGAGTCTCTACAGCAAGAAGTGAAAAAGCTACAGGAAACTCTGAACGAGCGCGAGGAGGAGATCAGAGCCTTGGAAGCTAGCATTTCCGACCTGAAGCATGTGTCAACCGAAAGTGTTGGAAATGTCGACGCCACAGCTAGTGCGTTGGGTTTGACTATCCATCCACCGAAAGTCATCGCCGATGAAGCGTTGAAGACACCTGTTGGACCAGCTCCTCCAAACACATTTTCGCTCTCCCCCAACACAGTCGAAGCGTTCAATGCAATCAAGCAGAGCATGGATCAAGCTAATGAAGCACATGCTGCAGATGCTTCGGATGCTCAGCTTGCTCGACTTGATGACTTGATGCTTTCCATGGCAAAGAAAGAGGTTGCCCACCAGGAGAAGGTCTCGGAGCTGGAAGAGCAGCTTTCAAATCTGAAGAAGCAGCATGAAGAGCTACGAACACTCTCAAAAGATCAAGTCATCAACATGTCTACCGAGATTACCGCTTTGCGCGAGCAGCTTTCTTCTAGCGGTGCTGAGACGACAGAATGGGAGACGAAGTTAGCAAAGATGGACGCCGATATCAAGGCTAAAGGCCACCAAGTGTCTGATATGCTGGAGGACAAGGACTCGCAACATCAACAGGCTGTAGAAAGGCTACAGCAAGAACACGCTCGTGCTCTTCGGGCGCGAGACGATGCACACGAGGCTATTCAGCGTCAATTGCAAGAAGAGCATGCGACACTCCTAAGACGCATGCTAGAAGCGAAAGAAGAGCTTTTTATGCGAAAGGCCGAAGAACACGATGCCGCCTTACAGAGACTGACGCGTGAGCATCAAGAGGCTGATAAGCAAAAGGACCTTGCTCACCAGGAAGCGCTGAAGGCACTTCGGGACGAGATAGCCGATGACCTCCGTCGCAAGGAGACAGACCATAAGGAGGCACTGGACAGGGTTCAACTACAGCTTTCAGCCTCTCGTGACTCGGATCAAGCCGAACTTGTCCGCGATTTGAACGACCAGCACGAGGCAGCTCTCAAGACACGAGATGATGAGCATCGGGATACTGTCCAGAGGCTCAAAGCAGATCATGAACAAGCAATCGCTTTGCGTCAACAGGAGCATGCATCTACGCTCGTCAAAGTGCGCGAGGAGCATGAAACCACGCTTACCAGACTATTTGAAGATCACTCACAAGCGCTCCAAGAAGCACGGGACGAGCGAGACTCTGCTATCAAGAAACTGCAAGCCACTCACGAAGTTGAGCTCGGAAAACTGGTCGAGCAACACAAGGGGGATCTTGCAAAAGTTCTTGCTGACCTCGAGACGCGCCTCGCTGCTCTCCAAACTGAACATGAGAAGGAAATGTTGGCTGTGAAAGAAGCACATGAAGCTTCTTTGACTGCATCTGTACAACAGGCACAAGCAGAGACGCGTAAACAGCTGCAAGGGCGATCCGAAGCTGAAAGGGCACAGAAGGAGGAGGAGATCGCAGCAATGATGTCTAAGCATGCTGAAGAGCTAGCGGCAGAGAAGGAATTGAGCGAGACTACCTTGGTGGCTCTGCAAGGGCAGCATCAATCTTTGGCGGCCAAGATGAGGGACACGCATGCTTCAGCTTTATCGCAGCTTGTAGAAGATCACGAGGCTGCACTACGGCAGCACAAGGACGTAGGTCACGCGTCTCAATGGCCGCTGTTGACCGGCCGGACTGACACTGCACTTTGCTTTGATAGGCTGAGGAGTCGACTACCCTGCAAGCCCTGACCAAGCTTCGCGAAGAGCACGGTAAAGCGATCAGCGACCTACAAGGAAGCCACGCTGAATCCAGAAGTTCTCTCTTGACTGCCCATGAAGCTGCATTAGCTAAGATGGCAGCCGATTATGAGAGAAGATTGCAAGGGCGAGCAGCACAACACGAGAGCATCCTAGAAGAGCTGAAGGTCATTCACGAGCGAGATATGGACAGAACGAGGACTGAATATGATCAAGGGAAGACGTCAGTCCAGTCTCTCTCTACTGAACTGGCGCATGCGAAGCAGGGGATTGCCGAATTGCAGGCTAATGCAGACGAGCAAAAGCAGCTTTTAGACACATTACAAGCGAAAGCCGCAAACCAGACAGACCTTCGGCAGGAGATTCAGCAGCTTCAACGAGCAGCGGACTATGCACAAGTGACCGAGAATGCATTGAAGACCGAGCTTCAAGAGTCTCTAGATGCTCTGGGAACGCTCGACAAAGCCCTGATAGAGTCACAGGATGAACGAGAACGCTTGATGCGCGAGATTGGGGATATGCAGAAGAAAGTAAAAGCAGCATCGGCATCGGAAGATCTTGCAAGCCAGCTTGCCCTTGCCAATGACGAGAAAGAAAGCTTGAAAGCCGAAGTGGCGAGACTCACTGCTGTTTTGTCGGCAAGGAGACCTATTTCACCAACGGCACAAGGACTTGGCATTAATGGTTTCGGGTCCAGAGGCAGTAAAGATCAGGAAACACTCCTTCCCATGCACACCAGCAACGAGTTGGGTCTTGAAGGTACACCAGCGCAAGCTCCATACCCTACTGTCAGACATTCGTCCGTAGTCAGTCTCGTCAATGGCTCGCATACAAGCTCGAGACCTCCACCAACTCCGCCTCCGTCGATGCCTCCTCCACCTTTGCCTACGGAGGCATATAATACTTTCAATGGCTCTGTCAATGGACACAACAATGCATCTTCGTCCTCGACCATATCGCTGTCGAACAAAGGCCGCGATTCTGTCAGCTCCGTCTTCACTCGCGACAGTCATATGGACACGATGACCTCGAATAGAACGATGAGTGTGGCCGACACCATAAGTGTTGATCCCCGAGTACACCAGAAATTCGAAGAGCAAGAGGCGGCGCTGAATCGTTTGACTAAGCGACTCGAGCATGCGGAAACGGAACTCAAAGCGAATATCGACCTTGTAACGACCCTGGAATCGGCGCTGAATGACTCCGAGCGTAACTTGCGAAAGTCGAGGCTGCAGATGAACGAACTTGCTAAAGAAAGGGAAAGGTATCAAACACAAAATGAGTCGCTTAGACAGCAAGTAATCGAAGGTCAGCGGGAAGTGGACAATGCAAGACATGCACTGATGATGCATGAGGAGGAAAGCCGGAAGAAATTAGATGCGCAAAAGAGAGCACAGAGGGAGGCACAGACTAATGCTGAGGCAAGAATGGCTGAAATACAGCGCTTGAATCGGAAAAGCAAGTTTAATGTAAGCTGCGTACTCGCTCAAGTTAGGCCTGCGATACTTTGCGAAGATTGGAGCTCACCATTTGCATTTCTGCTTGCAGTGCTTCTAGCCTGATAGACACGCTCTTCAGAGTTTATCGTACTTGGATCGACGTTCACTCGGATTTGCAGGTGGCCGGTAGTCGAGTTATCTTTGTTGTGCTGGTAATGGCCTTCCGTGGCGAATTGTAATGTAATCACTGTACGAGATGGAATTGTCATGCACGAGGCGTGCCAAAAAGCATATGAGAATTTTTTCCACTATATCTTAACATGACTAGTGCTTGTCATTCTCATCCTACATCGGACTCGAAGACACTAAGCTGTTTTTTGTCGGCATAGTCTGGCGGCCTTAGTTTTTCGATGTTCAGCCAGTGAGTGAACAGCTAAAGCTCTTGCAGTCGTGCCTGCAGCGAATTCTCTGTTCTTTTCTTGTCATCGCTCTTGCCTGTAGCACTGAAGTCATATCGAATGTAGTCCTTGCTGTCCAGCTGTTCCAAGTCACATACTATTCCTCTAGTTGAGTAATAACAATTCTTCAAGGGATCTTTGCGGCGGGGTAGATGTTCCTCAAGTACGAGTCGCTTAGCAGTATTTATCCATCCCAGCAGTGATCTTTCAAGGACATCCAAAGCAGCATGGGTCCAATCTTGACTGTCGGCACCTGGTTTCTTCAGCTCCATGTTATCGATGAGCATTCTGAAAGCCGCACTTCCTGCATCTGTAGGTATTTCGCCAACTCGCTGTGCCGCGATGAATCGAAGTCCTGACTTTCCAAGTGGTGTGTGGTCTTCTACTACTGAGTAATAGTATTTGCCGCTCGTTGCTGCGCAGAAGTTGTGCAGCTCGCCTGGGAATTGGAGACTTCGACCAAGGAAGATGCCCCAGTGAAGTGTTTGCGTTTCGACTACTTGATGATAGGCTACTACATAGACGCCGATGTACTCCTCTTGACCGTCCTGTCCCATCTGATATGATTAGCTAGCATTTGAGCACAAACGCGGAGGAAGCGCAACGCACTGAGTACATGTTACACAGATGACACAGGTGAAGTTGGGAGTTGTTTAACACGCCGAGGAGCTTGTTGCCAAGTGGGCGAAGGTGGCGCGGGCTTCACCCAGAAAGACCTGCATCATCAAATTTGGCGGTGTGGCCCAAAAACATTGGTCTGTCAGTCAAACAGGGCAAACTTATACTTCACGACCTTTGGCAGATGAGTATGACCTTTCGACACGGGAGCTAAGGCGCATCATCCATGGGTATGCTCAGAACATCTCGTATGCGCACCAGTAGTCTGAGGCGGTTGACCGAATGTGCTTTGTATATTCTGCAGGCTGCGGAGCGTTCCTTGCGGTAATAATATGAGAGACATTGCAGAGGTTTCTTCCCGCCCGCAGTCATTGGCGGTTGTAAATCTTGTGGGATGATTTGATTGATTTCGATGGTCCCGACCCTCGAGTTGACTTGCTCGCTGCTCGAACTCGCTCTCATTCAGATATAGTCTGCCGGAGCCTTCAGACACAGCTGAAGTGACGCTGTTCGCAGGTGGTGGATTGGGTGGCCAGCATATATGATACTCTTGCACACTATTGCAGGAAGCAAGGCAAACAAGCCCATTCACTTCACGTCAAACGTCCATGATCGGAAAGAGTGGAGGGAGGGAGGTCCGCGACAAGTCAAAGGTCTCGTATCTAGCTGAGCTACGAAGTGAGCTGTCAGCTCAACCAGACCATCTACAGCTGTAATATGCTGTCCCTGAAGTACCTCTCTCGATGGCGCGCCTGGTACCTGCGGATCCGTCTATGGTTTGGCCTACGATTTGTTCGACAGCCTGCACCTCTTCAACCTCAGCTGCCTCCACCTGTCTACAACATTGGATTCGGACAGACGTTCAAGCTTGACTCTACGTTTAACGAAGTCTTTGCTCTGGATTTCGTGCGTCGACACACATCCATTCCAGTTCCCAAGGTACTGGGCGCCTGGTGGCGCCCCGACGAGATCCAGAAAACAGCCAATGGCGAAATCTACGGCTGCCCCTGCTACCTTCTCATGACCTGTATACCTGGTGTAACTCTCGGAAATGCTTGGCCTCTCATGACAGACGAAGATAAAGTCGCGGTGCTAAGGGATCTAGCAGAATACGTGCTTCAATTGCGCAACATACCACCCCCGTCGAATCATGGAGATCGTATCTCGTCTATTACTGGCAATGCAATGCGCGACCCAGGTCTGACTATCTGGGAAGCAGTGGGACCATTCACCTTCCAAGAGTTTGTCGACTTCCTCATGGACACATGGATCGAAGACCGCCCTGCCAAAGAAGAACGGTTCAAAGAGATATTACTTCGAAACTTGGCGAAGGCAGGCGTGTTTTGTACACATGCCGACTTGCACTTCAACAACATCATGGTGCATAAAACGAGCAAGTCCAGTACCTATCGAGTCTCGGGTATCGTAGACTGGACAAGCGCGGGATGGTATCCTGTGTATTGGGAAGCATTCAGTGCCAGAAAGGACGAGCCACAATTCAGAGATTGGGACATAATCATACCGCTCTTTGCTGGTGACTATTCTGAAGAAGTCTCTGTACTTCGGGAGCTCCATTCTACTGAACTCCGGTAGATAATTTCCGCGTGAGTCGATGACCCGACCCCAATACCATTAGCAATGAGCTCTGACCCATTGCTTTGGCCCTTCAGGTATGCTCGCCTGTTGGAATGTGAAGCTCGTGTTCAATCCTGCGTCTGACAATTTTGAGTGGCTGCCAATGTCAAGATGACCTCAGTAAACAGGGTCATGTGGCTCACAAGCGGTGTCCTGACTGGTGTTTGCTTTCCGAAGGGGAAGTTCGTCTTTGCGTCTTAATCCTCAGTCGCGTTCTATTCGAAAGGCTTCTAGCTTCATAACTTCGCCTTTCAATTTACACCCTTGCGGCCGAAGGATGAACAGGGTTTGCCCGGACGGTATTCAAAGAAAGCAATGGAGGTCCTACAATAGAGGAGAGAGCTCAAGGTCATGATAGACCTCACGTTTTCCGGCCTTCGTAGAGCATGCAAGCCGCTGTTACTTGTTTGCACGCGAAATACCGAGGGGTGAAGATGTGTATTTATTAGGAATAAAGCCCTGTCCCGCTTTCTGGTACATATCCCTAGAGCTCTCTGCTGACTATAAAAGTACTTGCCGGACTACATACTATCATGACTGCCAAGCAATTAGATAGAACTCGTACTTCAGTAGGCCAGAGCCCCTGGAAAAGCCCTGACTTTCAGGCGCACGTGCGAATTGAAGAGAGATCGCCGGTGCTTTATTCGATGCGACACATCTGAGCTCTGGTGTCTTCTTCTCACCATGTCCCTTCAGGTAGAGAGTGGTACGACGTCATGCGGTCCATGTCGCAACTCTCGCGATGGCGCGCTGGTAGTTACGTTTCCGCCTGACGTCGCTCCTGTTCGCTGCGTGAGTCGCTGAGCAGTAGTCGACAATAACCAGACTCTTCACGTCACGGATGGAAGTGGACAAGTGGGCAGTGTCACATGTCATAGCACTAGCTGGAGCCACAACACAAGGCAGATGAGACAATGCGGTCACAGTGGATTGGTCCATGCACCTACACATGCTATCCAAAGGAGGGTGAACCTTGGGAGCATATAGTCGTGTATCAGGAGGACGGCCAATGGTACAGCACTAGATGGTTCGGAGAGTCCGAGGTATCGGATTACCCACTCGACGAGCTCAAGGATGGCGTTCCCATTCCAATCGATGAATACACTATACCTTATCAAGCTGGCTGGAAGTTCGCCTCGCCTGAAGACCTGGAAGACACTGCCTCGACATACGTGAAGAAGCCCGCCCTTACTGGGTGGAGTCCTCTCTACTCGCAGTACTTGTGCAACAAGGTGCGTGCAATCGCTGGCCTTTCATTGTAGCAGAACCTCGTTAACACACTATTGCACACTCAGCTGCTAACGGAGATCAAAGCCCTTGAAACTTGCAGAGATCTTGTCACACCAGGCTTGGGTCTTTACAAGGGTGTTGTCGTTGAAGATGGGCGGGTGACGGGCATCGCGTGGGAACGTTACCTCAAGCCTATCACTCAGTGCCTCTTCAGGGCAAAGTTACCGGGAGACCTTGGGTTCTACACACCTGCCGAAGCACTGCGACACGTTACTCAGGCTGTGGAAGCTTTACATGACATCAACATAGTCCACGTACGTACGTCGTCACTGCCACCTCACCTCGTACTCACGGCATTTCTCAATGTTCTATTATAGGGGGACGTTCACGTTCTCAATGTCCTGAGGGACTCAGATCGAAGAGCACGGCTAATAGATTTCGACTCTGCTGGCAAGCTGTCAGACCCTCCTCCATCCAGTCGGTCGCACTACGAAGACGCCCGAACGGTGAGTGAATTTCAGCTTTGACAGCAAGCATCAGCAGAATTTGACTCAGTCGTGATATTACTTCTGCCTGCCAGTTTGAATCTATAAGAACATATATTGATCTCTACTGCCTTGCCCAGTTTGAGGATGAACTCCATCTTCTGCGCAAATATGCAGCTGAAATGGGAAACAACATGGACCTGTCATGCGCGCAGCTCTCTAAACCTTACGGAGACGAGCGAGACAATCGCGATCCACATTTATCGCGTATACATTGGCGATCGTCTGATGCGCCTTCCCGCCAGTTCAAGCTTGTAGTCCTTCTCCTCGACAAGCCTATCGAGAATGTGCTTAAGCAACACGGTGACTGGCACGATATCATCGGCTCATGGCTCCGTCGAACCATGATTTCCTTCTCGGAAAGTATCGGAGATTTTATCTTGACCGTGAAAAGCTACGATCATTTCGTGGACCATTGGACACCTCTGGACAAGATTGATCTTGAGTGTGCGAACGGACTTGTCCTGATTGGATGCGGTGAGTGATGATACTGCACTCATATCACCTACAAACTTGCCTGACCTCGTATTACGTAAACTGTCTGCCAGAGCCCAGCTGTCTTCCGTCAAGCGAGACTCGTGAATTGCAGGAATGGGTCAGATCCGTCTACAAGTCCGTCCCAGAAATGAAAATACTAGGATTGGGGACAGGCCACACTTTACTTGCGGAAGCTTTTGGCGGAGAGGTTGTCACCAATTCGACATACTGGTCGGCTGGTGTACGAACTTTGGAAGTCAACGAGAACTGCCAGGCTATGATCAAGCTAGATCAACCGATGGAACAGCCCGGTAGTAAAGTCGCGACCACTATAGTAGGTCCCACTCACATGATCCCGAGAAATTCCGCTGAAATGTCTTGTCTCGCTTTTAGGCTCTCCACAGTATGCACGGTGAGAAGGTCGTCAAACCACCCCCCGGTTTCACGGACTTTTGCAAGTATCAAAGTGATCACATCGAAAGCATGATGTCTCCTGCTGCAAGTGTCTTGAGTGAGATCCATATCCTCTCTCTAGCAAGTCATCCAGAATTTGCGGTCTCGACCAATATACCCTTGCAGTACATTGCTCATCTGAAGAGCGAAGGAAAAATGACCGAGGAGGAAGCCGAGAGGGCCATAGCAACTGCTAGTCAGCCTGAGCACGGGCTAGCAATTGGTAGAATGATTTTGGACTGGATTACGGACGGGTTTACGGCAGAATGACCGCAGGAAGGATTGTCGTCGCCCGCGTTGTATTTATTGTCAGATGCTTTTTGCGCGTCCTTGCTCTCGCAATCAAGGAACAAGAACACTTCAGCCGGCACCCTTCTCGCACAGAGGGTGCGAATGATGGAGATCCGTCAAAACCCTGAAAAGACCCTTGCCGTCAGGTGTACGCGTGAACTTGAAAACGATCGCCGGGTTTGTTCGACAGCCTGCGCCTCTACAATTCCAGCTGCCTCCACCTGTCTACAACATTGGCTTTGGACAGACACTCAAGCTGGACTCATCACTGAATGAAGTCCTCGCGCTTGACTTTGTGCGAGAGCACACCTCCATCCCAGTCCCTCAGATATGCGGCGTATGGTGGCGGCCGAACGAAACACAGAAGACCGCCAGTGGACAAGCATACGAGGTACCATGCTGTCTTCTAATGAGCCGTATACCAGGCATAACCCTCGGAAACGCCTGGCCAACAATGACACGTAAAGACGTATCGCAAGTCGTCGGAGATCTAGCAGAGTACGTAAATCAAATGCGCAAAATGGAACCTTGGCCGAATTGCAGCAACCGCATTTCATCCCTCGGTGGACAGGCAGTCCGTGACCCAGGTTTAACTATCTAGGAAGCAGTTGGACCTTTTACAATTCAAGAATTCGTCGATTTCCTCATGAATACTTGGATTGAAGACCGCGAAAATAAAGAAGAAAGGTTTCGTGGTATTCTTTTAGACAAGGTTATAAACACAGGCACCTTCTTCACTCATGCAGACTTGCATTTCAACAATATCGCGGTCCACAAACCAAGCAAGTCTACTACTTATAGAGTTTCAGGTTTGGTAGATTGTAGATTGGACCAGTGCAGGATGGTATCCTATCTACTG
This sequence comes from Cystobasidium slooffiae, assembly GCA_019775285.1. NCBI lineage: Eukaryota > Fungi > Basidiomycota > Cystobasidiomycetes > Cystobasidiales > Cystobasidiaceae > Cystobasidium > Cystobasidium slooffiae. The sequence continues at coordinate 705,034 of JACWFZ010000002.1, forward strand.
GGAAGCTTTCAATGCTAGAAAGGATGAACCGAAGTTCAAAGAGTGGAACAGGATCATACCTTTCTTTACTGGGGACTTCTCCGAAGAAATTGCTGTTCTTCGGGAGCTTCATTCTTCTGAATTGTGGTAGACGGCTAAATGTAAGCTAGCTATTGGCAACTCGACTGTAAGGAGGCCACAACTTATTGATATTCTGCTCGTCAGGTCGTTGCCCAAGCCTGGAATCCGGAGTGTATACGATTTCGCGGAGAAAGCGGCAGGGTGTTAGGTGTTCATTTGTTCCGACGACATCAATATCGAGATTGAATGGTTGCAATAGCACAACTGTGCTGAAAGATCTTTCATTGACTGACTTACATGCAGCCTCTGCTCGAGGATGTCGTAAGCTAATCCAGCCGTCCACTCTTCACAATCGACCACAACTCATACACGTTGCAGGCCTGTTACTGTTTTCTCGCGGTGCTCATTTATTCCTTCAACCAACGTTCGGTCGCTGAAACAACTATCTCGCTTCCGGCTCTTTTTGAGCGATTCAGTCCTGACAAGGTCGGTCAGATAGCTTGCATCGGCTTCATCGTAGTGCTGGTGTAGGGGCTCGTCCTTGGACCTCGTTTTCGAGCTTGACTGCTGATATACTTCGAACAGGGCATCTAGCTTCATTTGCCGGTCAACGTCTGGATTGTACCGCCTTGACCGCTTGAGCACTCGATGCTCCCTAATTCGGCCATAATGAAGGTCTTTGATTGAGCATCACACCAGTCATACTTAAAGGTATAAGAAAGCTCACCACCAACTCAGGTGCTGCGGATGTACCGCTACTCCGCGATATTCGTCTGCTCTTCCATTGCGTACATACGTCCAGTAACGCTCCTGCTCTTTTAAGCTGAGACCAGTGCTATAACGTTCAGGCCCCTATCAGTGGCGTTTTCCATCTTAGTTCTTTAAAAGTACTTACGTATCTGGCAGAAATAGAACAGTCATAAACAAGCCAACAAGACTGAACCATGGGATAACCCAAAACCGAGTTCGGTCGCCGATGTAGTTGTACAGGATTGCAGGAGCTAAAGCCCCAAGCTTGCCCGCAGCAGCAGATACTCCATGAGCTGTTCCTCGAATACTAGTTCCAATACAAGGTCTTAGTATACTGTAATTCCAAAAATATATAATGCAGCCCTCACGAAGCGGGATAGACTTCGGCCGCGACGGCGAAGACGACGCAATTCGGTCCTGGGAGCCACGGAATGCAAGTCAATCTTTGACAAGGCTGTACCACAGGAAGGAAGCCTCGTTCACCGAATTGCTGAAAGAAGCTGGCCATGTAATACATCCATTGGAAAACGTGTATGCCACTTCGCGAGCTTTGTAAACCGTCATAATTGGCTGCGCAGATGAGGAAGAACTAGACGACAAAATGAATCTCTCAGCTTGTTCCCATTTTGGCGGAGTGCTCGATGGAACGGAATGCTAGATAATTATACCTCACCAGAAAGACAAAGAAGAATCCTATGCTTTGCATCCTTACTCGTCCATATAGCTTGTGATCAATAAGCAAAGCGGCCATATAGTAGCCAACCAATTGAACGCCCTTGAAATACCACAGAACATGTACTCAGCAATAGGCAGCGAGAACCAGGCAGCAAGAAGGCGATGTGTATGCTCACGACATTCACTAGATTCCATAGCCATACATTCATGACTGTCGAATCTGGCTGAATGACCCGGATAAAACCAGCTTGAAAGAGCTTGTTGCCGTCTGGACGTTTAAAAGATTCAGACACTCGACAGTTCTGCGTTTTGGCCTCTATATGCTCACAGAATGAAAAGCTGGTAATGTATGGAGCCGTTCAGATCGATAGTTTCGGAGGCTTGAGAAAGTATCTGTTACTCACTCGCTCACGAACCATGTCCCTGAGGTCGCTAGCAAACGTCCCCCAAAGTGACTCGACGCCAGACGGAGAGACTTGACGTCGTCTAGAGAAATGTGATGTATCAGCAGAGGAGTCTGATAAAACCAACCCTCACCAGCTTTAAATTGTCTACGCAAGCAAAAAAGCTTACAACCAGTCACTGATCCCTCTCGTTTAGCTTTCTCGATAACGCCATCAACAGACTCTTTCGAGCTCCTAAAGACGCGATAGTAAAGTAGCCACTGAGTGACGAGTAAGATGAAGACGAATGAGATCCTATATGTATACTGGGTTGACGTTTTGGAATATGGAGGATTACCACTTCCGTGAAAGATGAGGAGGAGAATGATGAGGATGCCCTGATTGAACAATTGACCCCAGCCTTGCATTGTGAATCTGTAGCGGAAGACATTGCGTAAATTGGGATAGATTAGTCTACATATGGCACATACATTGGCCAGAAGGGGAAAAGCTTACGCTAAAACCAGATTCCTTCCTCGATGAAATTGATCTTCTACCCTAGAATCGAATCCCATCCCACCTCGTTCCAGAGATCTAGTCCCAGTAATGGGATATTCACCACCAACTCCAAGTCCATACACCCAAAGTGACCAAGCGTAGCATATCACCCATCCATTTAAATTTATTCCCCATGCTGCAATGAGCATTGTTGTACCTATTGAAAGTAGGATGGCGTCTTGTATGGAACCCCAACTGAACCGTCAATGTCACACGAATTTTACAATTTAGTATACTGATTTAACAATATTCAACGCATCGTGGATGATGCAGGCTCACCGTCTGCCTATGTAGTCTGCTTCTACGCCCACGAGCAGCTGACCACATATAATACCTGCAATTTCGAGATACTGCAAACCAAGACATGTGTGCCGAGTGAGCTCACAGTGTCTATCGTATTGATAGAAGTCTGCCAAACTGTTAATGCGAGACTCACATCTACACCCGCTACCCAGCTCTTGTTGCATACAGTATACGTAGCTAAAGCATTTCATGGAGAAAAACTCAGCACGTACTCGTACGATGCGAGAGAACGGGATCCGATAAGACGAGTGGCGACTTACACCAACATTCAGGCCATACTGCTGCGAATAACTCCTTAAGATTACCTATGGACTACGACACACGGTCAGGAGGAAGAAGAAAAAAAGGGAGCATGACCGAGTATTGTCGTTTAGCTGGAGAGACTGAGAAAATTAGATAACGAGGGTCTTAGTAATTTTACTCACAAAGAGAGTGAAGCCCTCTACGAATAAGCTGAATCACGGAATAATGACACAAAGTCGATGGATCAGTAAAGCTATCCTGAGCCGAAGTCGTACACACGCACACACTTTCTATTAAGCAGAGCAAAGTAAACTCACCCTAGACCCATCATTACGAAACGGTGGTAATAAGCTTTAAAAGGCTGTATTGGTTTCTTCTTGAAATTTGCCCATATGGATCGTATTTCTCTTTTCATCTCAATATTATTTTGATCATTTATGAATTGCCATCTTTCTTTCCTTGGTAGATCCGCCCTTTTAGATAAAATTGAAAAAGAATATCGAAAATCAACAACCTCTTGTCAGCCGTTGTTCCCGAGTCGAGGTGATTTATCAGATTTCAAGGGGAAAAGCCTACCAGTATACACCATCTTTGTAACTGCTTGATGGATGTATCAATGGATCAAATATCTCTTCTAATTCTTTACGTGATGGAAGTGGAGAAAGATCGGCTTTGATCTGGTTCGCCATAGTGGTTTTGCCTGTAGAGGTTTTGGAAAACATGTACCTCGTAATGCCTGGTGTTGTATCGAGTATAATTAGATCGTTAATGTTAAGAGAAGCATATCTCCCATTGTGAGCTGCCTGTGTTTCGAGCGGCGTTCAAAGGACGCGTTATTTCAAGGGCGGCATGAGAAAAAGAAGAAGAAGAAGTAAAACAGCCAACTTATTCGACCTTTCGCATGATAGATTTGATGGGCTAGACATGCATGACAGCATCCCTTCATTTCAGGATTTGAGGATCTTCTCTTGCTTGGGATATCCTTCTTGTGCACGTTCGTCTTGCTTGTGTTCAGTTCTAACGTAAGTCCATGGTATATTTTTCGGCTGTATAGCTGGGTCCAGAACGACGCGTATACTTTCCTGCAGGAACAGACGGTATGTATGCAACTGCGTGTCAGCAAGTCAGCGAGGGAGAGAAGTTCTCTAGGATAGCTGGCTGCCTTGCATCTAGGTATTGGCTTCGCGCATCCGTTGGAAAGGAAGAAGGAAGAACGAAAAATGGAAAAGCCCGCCGCAAGGGTGCGGAGACAGCAGCTTTCGCAGAATAGAAGGTAGTCCCGAAGAAGATAGAAGAAGATGGAGAATGGAACAGGTGCAAGGTATATGAAGTAGGAATGGACTTTAGAATGTCAAATGAACTTTGCTATAACAAGAATGCCACAGGTGTGATGGATGCTCTTCCGAACTTTCGCCACATGATTTACCGAAGCAAGCTAGGTATAGCATGGCAGCAAGGCAAGAGAGCTATAGGATACGAACAGCTACGAGGCTCATGGCGATGCTGTAGTTAATGTTGTTTTGATCTGGAAGTGCATAATAGTATCATAATTCACTGCTCGTTCTCGCTGTCATGTATTCCAGCTGCAGCTCATTGCGGGCGGTTATCGGAGCGAAGCTTCACGCTGTAGGATGTTGCTTTTCTTCCATCAACACCAATAAGATACCTATCAAACAAGCAACCATGTCAGACTCCACTACACAACCATCAGGCACCAACTCACCTCCCGTCGATGCTACGAGCAAGAATCCCCTAGGAGAGACTGGTGAGCTTACCTCTTATACAGAATCATTGAAGGTAGTTGATAGCTGAAAAGTGACGTCGTATTGATTGATATACAGGCCAGAGTGAACCCATCTCTGACGCAGCACAGAGAGGAGACCAGTTCAATCAGAGCACTGCAAAGGATATTGAATCAGGTCAAGGTGGATCTGATGTGTCTGCTGTGGGTCGCGGTCGTCTTGAATGAGCACTTGACAAGAGAAGACTGACGATATAGAATCGCAGGCCATGGACAACGCAAAGGACACAGCTAGCAAGTATGCATCCAAGTGAATGATATATAGATAGATAGATTTACAGATAGATGAATAAGACAGATATGTAGTTCAAAGGAAGCAACGCACAGTGCAGTCCAACGCAATAAAGAACATAGCTTATGATTGAGAGCAACCCTGTCATGGTTACAGTGTGGCAATGGAAAGCTACAAGTCCATGCAAGCAGTTGATACATATCATAAGCGGACAGCCCTTCCGTTACTTCAATGAAGGTAGCTATGCAACTGAGTGTTACATCACCTGCATTGCCCACTGCTCTCCTTGTTGCACGCTCTCTTTCTCTTTGCCGCATATGATGCTGATGCTGATCTGCAAGCATGATGATGGCGATATTCCTGACATGTCAGTATGTAGTAATAAAGAGCAGGCAGTGACAATGAAGCATTACGATAGCAAGCAGAGCATCCTACTATCGTATCACCTATCAGAAGCTCCTCTTGCTTTCATCTATCCACCCATCCGCTCTTCGCCGCAGCTTACCGCTATTCCTCCGCCCGCCGCGTTTCTCTGGCTCTCTTTCTTCCTCACCAATTTCGAGTGAGATAGAACTTGTATAGGACTTGCCCGCTTCATTACTCTTCAGTATTTCAGAGTACCACTATCATTCACTCATTCATCATGGCTTTCACTAAGGTATGTCCATCGCTTCATGCCTGTTCCCCGTATCCTGCTATCAATGCTGATTGAGTATCTTCGTATCTATCTATGCAGGATAACAACGATGAACTATGCATCAACACCGTGAGGCTGTCTCTCTCGATCGTACTATCATGAAACTGTACTCATGCTCCCATTCTCTACTGTTCTCTATCCCTGTTCTCCATGCCCGTATCCCCCATCCCTACTACTTCTCTCACCCTTCTCAACGCCCTGCTCTACTCTGCTATGGCTACGGCTCCCCTCGGCCGGTTTTCGGAAATCTCGCAATCCACATCACTTCAATACATCTGGACTTGTATACTACACCAATCATTCCAACTGGCTACTACTATGATATTGCCCTGCATTAGATTCGAACACTAGCCGTTGACATTGTCAACAAGGCAAACTCGGGTAAATCAACCATAACTTTTTTAGTCTTTACATTATGACGAGCTGCATTGATTACTGATCTCCACGCGAACATTTTTTGGATGTGATTGATATATAGGTCACCCTGGTGCACCTATGGGAATGGTAAGCAGACACTCACACTATCAATTGATCTTCAGCAAGCTTACTCTCTCTCTCTCTCCAATGGTTTCTTGTTTGACCACAGGCCCCAATTGCCCATTTATTATGGAGCAGATTCCTACGATGCAACCCTAAGAACAGCCACTGGTTGAACAGGGATAGATTCGTACTTTCAAACGGTCATGGTTGCGCTTTGCAATATACCATGTTGCACTTGTTGGGTTATGATGTGACTATGGATGATTTGAAGGCGGTGAGTGGAGTGGAGAGATCTTTGGCGTAGTCAAAGGCAGACCTATACGGTCTGCCATTTGCTTGATCTAAGGTCTTCAATGGCCTGGATTTTTGTGTATGGGATGCTCATGCTGATCTATTACTTCCTGTCGCTTCTTTGCATGCTTTCCTCGTGTCAATGCTCTTTTTTGAAAACAGTTCCGACAACTCGGATCTAGAACTCCTGGACATCCTGAAGTTGGTGGTGAGTGACTCTCTCTCATTCCTTACTCGCGGTTGATCTTCTGCTAGAGATGCTAGAGATGCAAAGAGCTTACATATTCTGTATCGCGCTTCCTCCTCGCTGCATGTGTATTACATAGTCACCGACGGAATTGAAGTCACCACTGGACCTCTAGGACAGGGTATCTCGAACGCTGTCGGTCTAGCTATTGCCGAAGCGCACATTGCCGCAACATTCAACAAGCCCGACTTGAAGTTGATCAACAACTACACCTACTGCTTCTTGGGAGATGGATGCTTGCAAGAGGGTGTTGCTTCCGAGGCCTGCTCATTAGCTGGCCACCTTCAACTAGGTCGTTTAATCGCCGTATGGGACGACAACAAGATCACAATTGATGGTGATACCGCCGTTTCATTCACTGAAGATGTCGAAATGCGCTTCAAGTCATATGGCTGGCAAGTTCTCCACGTTGATAATGGTGATTCCGATTTAGAAGGAATGTACAATGCAATTCTAGAAGGACAAAAAGAAACTTCAAAACCTACTTTGATCAGATTGAGAACTACGATTGGATTCGGATCTAAGCTACAAGGTACTCATGGAGTACATGGAAACCCTTTGAAACCAGATGATGCTCAATCCATCAAGAAATTATTCGGTTTCAACCCAGATGAAACTTTTGCTATTCCTCAAGCTACTTCGGAAACTTATAAATCAATCGCTGAAAAGGGAGCTAAATTGAATGAGGAATGGAATAAGTTATATGCTCAATATAAGGAGAAATACCCTAAAGAAGCTGCGGACTTGGAGAGGCGTCAAGATGGCAAATTACCCCAAGGATGGGAGAAATGCCTACCTACTTATAAACCTGATGACCCAGCTGTCGCTTCGAGAAAATTGTCGGAAACTGTCATTAGCAAGATTGCTGAGACTATCCCTGAATTCATCTGTGGTGTGAGTGGCGCTCTTTTTGTTCCGCTTTTGACAATACAATCGCACAACAAGGGGAAGAGCAATATGCTGACGACTGATTCCATTCCCTTTCTACCCTAACACCTATCCTCTCATTTTTGCAATCATCACTTCATATTGCTCCTCATGAAACCAAAACCAGTCCGCCGATCTGACAGGATCAAATCTGACAAGATGGAAATCGGCAGAAGATTTCCAACCTACTTCAACTAAGTTAGGAAGTTACGCAGGCCGATATTTGAGATATGGTGTCAGAGAACATGGAATGGGCGCTATCATGAATGGATTGGCTGCTTATGGAAAGGGATTGGTCATTCCTTCAGGTGGTACCTTCTTGAACTTTGTTTCTTGTGAGTCTAATAACCATTCCCCTTATTCATGTGATTTGATGAATGAATGTACTGGAGAAACGCATCGGACTGACTTTTTGTGATCTTTGTTACCACTTTTTCTCAGACGCCGCTGGTGCCGTCAGATTGGCTGCTCTTTCTCACCAGAGAGTCATCTGGGTCGCTACTCACGGTACGCAAAGCTTCATTTGACATGTTTGCGCGCCAATCGTTGTAACTGACCCCTTCGTTCAATGCTACAGACTCCATCGGTCTTGGAGAGGACGGTCCTACACATCAGCCTGTGAGTAAAGATGTACAGCCTGGTTATCTAAGTCCAATGAGTACTGACAGTTTGGCTCCGTCTAACAGATCGAGACTGTTGCTCACTTCCGTGCTCTACCTAACTGCATGGTCTGGAGACCAGCTGGTACGTTCCGCTCAATTTTTCTGCCGGTGAAATCGACATCCTGCTAAATGCCTGTCTTGTGTTGTAGACGGTAACGAGACCTCCGCTGCTTACTTGCAAGCACTCCAAGCCCACGCACCCAGCATTCTCGCTCTATCACGACAGAACCTACCCCAACTCGAGAACTCGACCATCGAGCGAGCCTCAAAGGGAGGATATGTCCTCAAGGAAGCACCTCAAGGCAAGAAGGCCGACCTCACATTCGTCTCTACCGGATCCGAAGTCGCTATCGCACTCGAGGCTGCTAAGATTCTAGAAGGACAAGGAAAGACTGTCAGAGTCGTCTCGCTTCCTTGCTTTGAGGTTTTCGACACTCAACCCCAAGAGTACAGACTTTCCGTCCTCCCAGATGGAGCTCCTGTTGTCAGTGTTGAGGCTATGTCCACTCAAGGATGGGCCAAGTACAGTCACGAGCAATATGGTATTGAGTAAGTCTAGCGGTTTATATTGTGACACGAACCTTCCCAGTGCTTCTGCTGACAGAACAATCTGTTTCTTCTCTTTAGCACCTTCGGCGCTTCCGGACCTTACGCAAAGGTCTACGAAAAGTACGGCCTCACAGGCGAGAACATTGCCAAGCAAGGCCAGAAGGTCATCGACTTCTACGCCAAGCGAGGAATGGACATCCCATCACCTCTCAACACATGCTTCACCCACGTCATCTAAAGGATCACTAGCTAGACTATGGCATACTCTACACATTCGCACGCAGCGAGTGTTGTAGCGTGTTTAGAAGGCCTTTGAGAGGATATCAATCAGTGTTTCTGAGTTCTTAGATGGTCCGATACCCTAGAAAAAATTACAATACACAACCATATCGAAGTTTGCATCCATGAGACTTGACATTTTAGCATTTGAGTATGCTTAGTTTTCGTTTCCTTTGCCATCTGCGGGTCGTGTCTCTACAGCTACTACGCTTACTGACGTCTACTGCTTGTCTACCATCCCGAGATAGCGCTCCGCAAACCATAGTTCACCTTCCCACACTGTTACGAGCAGCGAGACCATCGACGTTCCTGCTTGTGGATGCTGTTTCAGCCGTTCTAGGGCAGCTTTACTTTCCCCCTGCACATCTTCGCATAGTCTGACAAGTGTCGCATTTGAAGCCTTGACGTTTTCTTCCGATATCTCGTCCCTGATTCCATTGACGAGATCATAGAATGGCTGGAAGTCCCAGCCTGAATCGTCGTGATCTTTGTTGACTCCCTCTTGCTCTGTCTTATTGCGCTTTCTTGGACTTGTAGTCCGCTTTGTTACTTTGCTTGCGGACTGTGATGGATGCATATGGTAGAGCGCCAAAGCCATTGTGAGACGGTACGAGACGTCCACTTCACCTTCGCTAAGTATAAAGTGATATTCGCCCCAGTAATCATTTGCTTCAAGTATACTCTTCTTCAACTTTTTCTCCTCTTCTTCTAATTCTTCAAACATCTGCACAATTCGAGCTGTCACGTCGAGGACGCTATCCTTGTTGGCAGGCATGCCAAGCACGAATCCATACTCGGCAGAAAGGGCATACTCGCTAAGAGAAGAATATGAATACATAACTTCGGAGCCTTTTGGTGTTAAGATTGTCTTGCTCGACCAGTCGCTTATGTGGCTGTCGAACCCGGACGAGACTAGTGCGAAATGCTCGTCATGCTGCACTATCTTCGTCTGGAGGAAATAAAAGTCAGAAGCGTAACCTGGGGACAAGGTTGACAAATAAGCAGTGACCTACAGGTTGACCGGGACTATGATTACCCATCTTCAGGCGATATTAGCATTGGTTGAAGACAGGATGGACAGCTCGGGACCAAACTTACATCTATGATGGGTGCCAACGTGATATTGTCTTCCCGCGTTGGAAGCTCAAGGTCGTAGTAAATGCACCTTGAGTTGACACAGAGCCATGCCCATGCGAAGTCTTCTACGGTCAATGAACCTTTTCCGGTTCGGGAGGAACTAGTACTCTGCAGGTTCGGTTGTCATATCAGCTCAGGCGTGATTCCGTGGACTTTGGTACAAATTGACATACCCATTTATAGCTTGTATGGGTCCAATCTTTCCAGAAGCGCTTTGAGACATCTTCAATCGTCGCCTTCAGACCTTGCGGAAGTAGTCCACCCTCCTTTATGGTTTCGGCCCATGCTTCATCTTTAACTACTTCGCGCCAGAGCGGGACGGTAGAAAAGTCTTGAGGAAGTGTACGGATGTAAGGTACAAAGTCTTCCAAATCAGCTGCAACGGAGCTCGAACTGCTGTGCCGATGTAAAGCTAGATGCAGGCCGATAAGCTGGATAGCGGAGAGACTCTCGACCAAGGTAGCATCATAGAGGGGTGAGATAGTTGCCCGATTCAACAGCGTCGAGTTAGGCAATTGAATGAGTGTTTGTTGAGGCTATTGAAAGCAATAATCAGTGTAAGATAAGATCTGGGCAATGCTGTACTTCGATGACCGCGGACAGGCGAAACGAATGCAGACTAACAAAGATGTCTGTCGTTGCAACGAGCTTTCGACCACCTAAGCAATGTAGTCAGTGAAGAGTTAGGTTGCGTGCTGCGATGGTCGTAGTGTGCACACCTCCAGCTGGACTTTGATGCAAATCAACTTTCAAGGTGCTGTTGTCGAAACCGTGCTTTTCGAGCCATGACAGCAGGTCATTCCAGGATGTGTCCGACATGAGGGACTGAACGAATTATGTCTATTCCGTCTTGGCTGTATCATTGTAGCATTGTCTTCATGTGCATATGCATACGTGGTGGTGAGTCGGTAGAAGGTCAACAGCCTCTGGATGGTTTCGTGATGACTTCTTTCTCTTGCTGCCAACTGGGGGCTCCCTAACCTCAGCTTTGTTTCAATGGCCGCAAGTTACATGTTCAAGATGAAGAGCCTGCTATCATGACAATGTCGCCAACTCGGCTCTAATTCCGCAACTCCTGCCTGTGTGCTTCGTCCTGAACCGCAACTGCTGTCAGAGCAAAGGCAATCGGTGCTTCGAAACAGGGCTTCTGTAACAGCATGGCAGCAACAGCAACTATGCCGTCTCCCCCGCTATCAGTAGGCACATCGTCGACACCGTCTAAAGAGCTGGTTCTGTTACGACGATTAGGCATCGTCTCGCCATCACTATGCAACGACGCCACTTCCATACCACCTTCGTCGTCCTCATCTTCTGTATCATCCGCGTCAGACTGGCAACACCCTGTAGAAGCTTCTTCTGCCGCACCCATCTATGTACCACCCCTCAACTTTGCGATTGTGTCTCCTGGAGTGTATCGGTCTGGCTTCCCTCGACCCGAGAACTACCTATACTTGGACCAGCTTGGCTTGAAGAGCATCATGTCAGTGTAGCTTGCCCTATGAGATAACTTGTTGTCCATACGTCTGACACTTCTCTCTTCTTTTCCAACAGGTATCTTGCTGATCAAGACTTCAAAGAAGATACCCTCAAATGGGCCAAGAAACGCAATTTGGTAGTGATGCATTACAGGTGGGTCGTGATTTCGAAGCAGAACCTACATAACTCTAACGATATATTGATTTCGACTGTCAGGGTGGAGAGCAACAAGGAGCCACTACAAGAAGCCTCCCGGACTGAAATGGCTAAAGCCCTGGAACAAGTGCTCAGTAAGATTGTAACCAAGAATGCAGGAGGGGAGCAGACCCTAATTTGACTAATCTGACAGACAGCGACAATCACCCCATTCTCATCGCTTGCAACAGAGGCAAACATCGTATTGGACTCTTATCAGCTTTGATTCGCAGGCTGCAAGGGTGGAGCCTAACGATGACATTCGACGAGTACAAGCGCTTCTTTGCTAGTACGAATAACGCCGGAGAAGGGAAAGACGCAGGTGGCAGAGTAGGGGACTATGAGGTAAGAACATCTCGCCTCGAATAGTCCGAAGTTCGATGAACTGATATTGGTGCAAAGTGGATCGAAACCTTTGACCTGACGCCAGTGCGACACATTGCGGAAGGAGAACATGCGAACTGGTTGAGGCGTCCGCTGTGATACAGGCGATGTTATGATCATTTATAATTAGTAGGCAGATGGCAGTTTAAGGACTTTATTTCTGAACTGGGCGTTTCAGGTAGTCAGTAGTACTGCAGTAATTGTACATCGGTAGTTGCAGTTTACTTTATACAGTACGGTCAAAGCCCTTTGTCTAGATACATTTATTGCTATCCTAGGAAGTCTATGAGAAACCCGTTTAGCTACACTTGCAGTTTGATACGCAGGACAGTCTTTCAGATCCAGTTGTCGTGAGCTGCCTTATTTTCAGGACGGGGCATAACTTTACTTTCCGAATCATAGTGCCTATGACCTACTAAGCGAGGTCTAGGTCTGTTCGCTTGTTTAGCTAGCAATCTCGCAGTGGATGTAGTTCCACCTTCACTTTCGGATCTGACGTGCATTCCAGGGTGTCCGACTATATTTCGGCTCCATCGGATCGCTTTTCGTAACTTGGCGATCTCTGTATCACATGCGGAGACGAGCGCGTAGAAGCCGAGGTATGCTGCTTCATCGCGTAGATCTTTCACTTCGGACACGATAGGATGAAGTACCAATGGCATAATCTTCTTCCTTGTCTCGGTGGGCAAATTATTGAGAATGGCTTGTATTGACTCTTTGTCATCTCCTGCACCGTGCATGGTGGCTACGTTAATAGCATCGTCTAAGCATAGCCGACGAGGTAGAGAACCATTTCGAAGCCAATGGAAGATAGCGTCGTACGACTCCGCTGATCTATCGAGGTATACATTCAATGGATGAAGGATGTGCTGTTCATGCTGAGTGATGAGGTGTTGGAAAGCGTCTCCGCCGTTGAGACGTGTTGAAGCTGAAGAAAGTAAGATAGGAGAATCGACTTGATATGCCGACGAGTTCGGTGAGGAAGATAGAGAAGGCGTATGTGTCGAATAATGCGAGTCTCTTGCTAGCTCTGAGTTTGACTTCTCAACCTCTTCACTCCTCTTACTTTTCTCTCTTAAATCAGCAGTCGAGGGCATAGGTGAAGCTGATTGACCTTGAAAATGGAATGGATCTTCAGGTTCTTCATCCGGTGTCGTGTCGAGGAAGTTGTCTAGTGCATTCCCGTCCTCATCGTCCATTTCAGTACTAGCATACTCACTGGAGGAAGCAGTAATATTTCTCTCTTCTCCTGCATCCACCAGGCTGGTACTAGACAGATTCGTAAAGCGGGTAAAACGCATCCCTCCCTTGCGCGGATTGGGGAAGGGAGGTAATGGGACATCTAGCTTTTCTCTGAATATGTTGACACTTGCATAATTACCGAATACATTGATGTCGACTGGTTCATTGGTATCTTCACCGCCTGCGTCGGATGGCACGTCATTGAATATAGAAGCTCGAGCTGAGCGAAGTGCATGGATCGGCGAAGTTGGCATGTGAAGTGTTACCATAGCTGGAGTGGGGAATTGCTCGACCATGTGAGGTTGTTTTGACTTGTTCTTGACCGATCCTTCGACTGTTAGAGGTGCTTTGTGAATCTTGGCATCGTTCTCCTGCTTCACTTCTCCTGTCGACACTGCACTGGAGCTGCCTTCTTGGGGATGAAGCCGAGTCTGGAGGAACTTTGCCAAGTGAGAGTCTGCGTGGGAAGTGATTGCAGAAAGACGAGTAGTAAAGACTTTGCTGCCTCCGACGTGTACATTGACCAATTTCTCATCATCCGATAAATCGGCTGGGAAGACGGGGACAGGTTGAAGTAGCATAGCATGGAATGGCTTTTCTGCACTCGTACTGACATTTTGCTTTTGAGAAGATGTACCACTGTCATGCTGTGTGTTGCCAAGTAAGGAAGGGCGTGGTGGACAAGTATTGCCAGATTGCGCATTTGTTTCGTTTGGGAAATCTTTCTTGCGGCTTGAAGATAACGGTGATATCCTAGCGAACGCAGGAGAAGTGGGGCTGATGACTCCAATCATGTCTTTGGTAGTAGAAATGGTATCGTCTTGCTTCGAAGCCGAAGTAGGACGGCTCAAAGCCGAATGACCAAAAGGAATCTCATCATTCATATTTTCAGGAGTCTTATTTGTCCTTTCACCATTTACTTTCTTTCCTCCTGCTGCTTCTCCATCACTTTCTTTGGTGCTCTTTTCACGGGAGTACAGATGATTAAATATGTATTTTGCACTCTCGGGCGGTAGGCCTGGAGTAGGTACCAATTGTTCTATCACATCGTCTATAATATCGTCATGGCTTGTCCTTGCATCATCTGAGGAATTCCTACTTCCGTCGACGTTCTTGATCCGCAAGGGAAGATACGGTAGTTCCCTATCTTGTCTACCCGAGGGTCTGTTGCGGCTAGCATGGTTGCCGCTAAAAGCAAGAGAGGCGGAATTGGAGGTTGAGGTCGATGCAGTGCTAGTACTGCCATACGAAATAGCAGTGGATGTACTGGTTTCTAGGCTGCGTACACTATCTTCACTGCGTCGTGGTGGAGGGCTGGAAGGTGGACGATAGATGCGATGGCTTGAAGCTGCGGGCGTCATGCTATAATGTGCTCCATCAATAGTAGTGTATGATGTTGGTCGTTGGCAGGCGACGTGTCGGAGCAGAGTTAGGTGCGAGTAGATGAGGAAGAGTATGAATTTAGTGCATAGCACACGGATATAACAGCGCCGAGGGACATATAACGTATTTAGTACGGTAAAGTAGAAGGGTGTTTTGTAAGGGTTCGATTTGGATCGTTGTCAAAGGGAAAGATAAAAGAGAAAGCAGAAGGAACATCAGCGACTGTCTCATTCGTGAACATAACGGTAGTACATGCAACCACAAGGGCTGAAAGGCAAAGACACGATGGAATATGGAAGAACGGAAACACTCACGCGAATGCCTCGGCTGGTAAGCCTACTCTCCTCGCACCCTCACCTAGATGACTATTATAAAGTGTACCGCCAGTAGCAGGATGCACCAATTCAGGGTTACTTATAGTCATCATGACTTTCGGACGTGTCGCTGTTGCATTTACTTGGTGTTCGGCAGGACTTTGACTTCTTGTCTGACTTCTTGTCGCCTTCGACGATGATGTGACAGCTTCTTTCGTTTCTCTACTACGGAAATTCAGGAATGAAGACGAAGATTGGGAATGAGAGTGAGAGTGACTTTTGGAACGCTCTGGCGATGTACTTAGTTGATGCAGCTCATTCGGTGTTCCGGGCCTTGGTGGCGCTCTGCTTTGATTGCCTGATGGAGAGGCGGCTGATGAGGTCGAATAGGTGGAACTTCGCGCTGCTTGTGCGATACTTTGCAACCATGCTCTGCGAGGACAATGATTGATCAGTTCTACATCCTATGTGAGGATACATAGATGGGTTGAGTGCTCACTTTGTAGCCATCTTCTTCAGTGCTCCACCTGTACTTTGACTGTCCATAGCCGTCAAGTTGTCAAATGAGAACTTGGAGGTGAGTGAAGGTCTAGTAGGTGTTGCTTCTTCGTCTTGTAGTGTTTCTATCCTAGTATAGAGTAGTTCCTCCTCCTCCTCCTCTGGATCTTCTGCTTGTCGATGTTCTGACTCCAAATGAACCTTTGCGAATCTCTGATGAATAGGAGTAGAAGAAGGATCATACGACTTGCGTCCGTGTTGTTGTTGTTGCAAGTGATTGGCAGGTCTTGACGGGAGAGGTTTGGCTGTGATGACAGGTTGTGTCTCTACAACGGCCGATGCTACTTGTAGTGTTGAAGGAGCAGTGACTGCTTGGGTGAACTTGGGCCGAGGTCGATGATAGCCGTTCCAACGGCCATAGGACTGAGATGGAACAGGAGCAGCAGTACTTGCCTGCATCGTAGTTGATCTCGGATAGACAGTATCTTGAAGTAGATGTTGCCTCGATAGATGGAAGCTGCAGGCCTTGAATGAGGTAAGTGGAGAGAGAGAGATAAAGCATCAGCCATTCCAGCAGTGCATCAACAAGTACACGCCCCTCTTTGCGAGATGTCAGCATGTCAGTGTCCATCTTGTATTCCATAGCTCCTCCTTTGCCTCTGCGCCTTGTTGCTGTCATAACATATTGGGCTTTTGTCCGTTGTGTCGATGTGTTGGAAAAGAACAAAGCGGCAACAAGAGAGGCGCATGTCTTTCTTCAGCACGGACAAGGACATCGACAACATCTCAACATCAAGCATGTCATAGAGTACACACATAGAGTCACAAAAGCATCCTTAACCACCCTGAATGAACTGCTTGTCATCGAGGTTTGTTGCTACGGAGACGCGTTTGGGAAGATAGCGCCGCCACTGCGCTTGTCGACAGGATTGCATGCTACAAAGCTGTACAATATGGCTAGCTTGACATTATGCATCACCATGACTTCACAAAGCAAGCTACTCTGTACTCTGAAATACGATGGCTTAATGATTGGCAGAGTACTACGCTTACAACGAAAAGCTAAGGGAGATGGCGGTAGAACTGCATATTACTGATTCTATGAACAATTACTAGATCTGAAAAGTTATGAAATCAAGCATCCACCAAGCATACTTCCCTCCTTAGCTTGACTCTTATAGAAGACGGGCTCGACCATACCACGTCGAGCAAGTACAGTTGCATTGTGGTTCTCCCCATTCATGAGCTTGGAATGTTCATATGCTAATGCAGCGTAATATTTAGCTTCTTCATTTCGAGAATGCATGGCGGCATATTGATAGCCGAACCAGGAGAGTGAGAGTCGCTCGGTGGGAAGTTGTTCTTCTTCGAGCAATTTGAGGCCTTCTTCGACCTGCAATGCATTTGAAACGAAAGGGTAGAAATTAATCAGGACCCGACATTCACGCACACGAAAGAAAAGTAGCGAGATTTGTGATCATATACGTACTAAGTTTAAACCCTTCTGAACATCTTGATATCCGTAATCCAGCTCGTTCCCAATCCAAGCGACTCTCCTCCGTCTGTTATCGCCTTTCTGACTTTCCCAAGGGTTGAAACCCGAACAAACTCCACATCTACAATCAAATTCCCACTGTTCATAAAGTAAATCATGTCTCTGATTCCTACTAAGTAACAAATTAACATAACAAAGTTGAATTTCCACATTCTCCTCAATATCTTTCACAGCATAAACGTTCATTTTATTATGTTCTTCATCCCACGAAACTGAACAATTCGGATTACAAGAATTATTAATCCTCGAGATCATCTTGAAAACAGCTTGTGATTCATTTGATCCACTTGATGATCCTGCTGATGTTGTTGCAAATGAATTCTTACGCCATATTTCCAGGACAGAAGGTAATTCATCCATTCCTGTATGATGTAATTGATAAAAGTTTGCTTTGTCGCTTGGTGAAACACGGTCGGCTTCCCATTGTAATCTGTAGAACCCTAATTCGTGTGTTGAGAGTTTGATGAGAGGTGCTTCGGATAGGATTAAAGCGCCTGCTGAGATTGAGGTTGTTGCGACTAGTCCCAAACCTTTACCTGGAACGGGACGGACTTCGCAGAGTAATGGAGAAGTGGAGAGGATAGTGCCTACTTCTCTACATGCAGATGTCGAGACCGCCCTGCGTGATCTCGGTCTGTTAGTGGGCGTTGTCGGACAAGTAGGCGCGTGTAGATAGCGCCCACTCACTCTTCGGCCATCAAAAGAGCGTCAACCTCGTTATCATTATCTCCGTCACTACTGGACTGAGATGGTGTTGTTTCA
The DNA here is from genome assembly GCA_019775285.1 of Cystobasidium slooffiae. Classification (NCBI taxonomy): domain Eukaryota; kingdom Fungi; phylum Basidiomycota; class Cystobasidiomycetes; order Cystobasidiales; family Cystobasidiaceae; genus Cystobasidium; species Cystobasidium slooffiae. Next base: position 723,117 of record JACWFZ010000002.1, read on the forward strand.
ACTGGTCCAGTCGGATAGACAGAGTCAAGCAATGCGAAGAGTCTAGAAGCCAGCATGTCCAAGTTGTCTAAATTATGGCTAGGAGCCTGTCAGAAGCAGGCGGGGGCGAGAGGAATGTTTGAGGGAGATAGGTAGACTGACAGTGAAAGAGTGTGTGTGAAGTGAGGGTGTAGCTAAGTGATGCGAAGGGAGGAGCTGAAAGCAGGATATCTTGATGTGAAGGAAAGAGGAAAAAGACGGGTAACGTCAAAAGTCAAGACTGGGCGGAGCTGTCTTTCGAAGCAAGAAAGCTTGAGGTAAATAAGTTAGACATGGTGGGAATCCTGATACTCCTGACGTAGATTGTTTTCTTGTCCGTCCTTTTGTCTGAACTTTCTGTGACAAAATTACCGTAGTTAGCGTTGATGCGGTGCAGGGTGATAAGTAACCATCGGTGGAGGTTTTAGCTTCGTTCACCTTATATTCCCCAGCTGGTAGAGATAAAGACCAGCTTTCGCTTAAGAGATGCTTTTCGCACTTCCGTGCAGGCAGTTGAAGCTGTTCTGTCGCAGATAGCCTTGTAGTGCCCATGAACAGACCCCTGAAGTTAGTAGGAACGCGTTTAGGTGTCTTTCCAGTCAAACGGATGAGAGATGGACAGATCTACAGCGTGCTTGATGCTCTATAACCTGAATCTGTCGCCATGTGTGACGTAGAAGCTGTTCTGGTTGTGATGAGCAACTGGCTTAAGGAGTACTCGATTGCCTTTCGGTCGAAGCAGAGAAAAGGTAGGGAAATGCTACAGACGCCTTGCTTCTTTACTATACACAACCAAGCTGTGAGTCCAACGCATACGGAAAACAAAAGCTCATATTGTCTCCCCTACGCTCGGACTTGGCTCTTCACTCGTCTCATATTCAAGGTCGAAGTCACCAAGTTGCCAGCTAATCTCTGTGGCTTTCGCGGCACATCAGCCTCACTGGGCTGACTAGACGCTCGGTACCTCTATCAGGGATTATGCCGCTAACCTCCATGTGTGAGGAATCTTTTCTGCAGGCTCCGCGGGTCATCATGGACTCGGGTGTCAGTCAAGTCTGTCCGGTCCAGCTTGCCTGGCTAGCATTGAACACGGCAGGCCTTCGAAACGTACATCGCAATGTTACGCTCCCGATACCCCTCTTTCCAAGACCACAACCAGAGGAATAATCAATCACTTAAACACATTATCGATCTGGGTCTCTCCTTGTTTTTGGCAGATTTGTCGATTTCTGCACTACTCTTGACCACTACTAATCGTTTCTTACAAATTTCAACAGATGAGTCACGGAAAGTCGTCAACGCCATGATACAGCTCAGATCAGCCATTTGGACTAGGATTATCGAGCACTGCGATGTACGAGAAAGGAAAGCCTTAGCATTGGTCGACCGAGCGATGCGCGTGCGGGCGCAATGCGTGCTTTTCATGCATATCCATCTTCGCACTGTAAAACACCTGGACAATTTTGCAAGATATGTTCGACTTGCGCCAAAGTATGGTGAGCAAACCTTCCTCCAGGTTCTTGATCCACCTCGTGGGACGAGTTGTCGCTTTACTGACTCCTGCGTACCGTGCATTCTTGATGCTAGACTTGAATCGCCGAAAACTCCGTGCCGTTCGGAGCTTCACCTTCGAGCCCTCTGTATACTGTGGATGGCCAAATTCAAAAGCGTATGACAACGTCTTCAAGCTGGTCGGCATCCGCCAACACGATGATAAAGGCAAAAGGCTATTCCATAATCTTACCGTTGCAAAGCTCAACCTCGATTCACGATGTGGTGGACATAAATTATGTCAGAATGGCGCTTTTGACGACTCATGGCCTACGCCAACAGCACCGTCTCTCTTGGCTGGCGTCGAAACCTTATATCTTAAAGATCTATCTTTCTCTCACCTGGACGAGTTCAGTTCCGTCTTCCGAGTTCTCGGCATGCAAGAAGTTGAAACGCTTCACATCGACTTCGTGCCCTACATGTATATTCCTGTAGGACTATCGAGTCAGTTAAGAAGTCTACAAAACCTGAAGACAATACATCTAAATCTCGAACAGCAGTTTGTCAAAAGCCACGCTAGTCCTATCAGGAAAACCTACATCTATTATGCCGCCAGCTTGTCTACAGCACTACTTGAGCTCGCTGACCGCAAAGACCAGTTTTCCAAGGTAGAAAAGATTCATCTTGGCCTCTCTGACTTTCGTGTGCAGATCGTGGAGCCCTTAATGGAGTCGCGCTTCGCTGAAAGGACCTCAGCCAAAGAGAGTGTGCAGTGGCTGAAACCTAGACTACAGTGGAGTTGAAATGGGAGGTAGTCATTAGCACGTAAGTTGTGTGCGAATTAAAATAGGCCAGAGATTCAAGTCTAGTCTATGTAGATGCGGAAGTACTGGCAATGAAGACAGGCGATTCTTTGCGAAGCAGCCTTGAGGGCACCATGGTGCAACCCTGGAAGCAGCTCGACCCTTGAGCTGCGAAGCATCATGGTAGGCAGCCAGTCTTAGAGAAGACGACCGAATGAGACCCTCGTTAGGTGTAACTTCTTCCTGCTAACGGATGGGGCTGTCGCAGCTTCATGCTGCGCACAATTCGCTTGCCATGTTCCATGTTCTCGATTGCCTCGAGACAGAAATGCAAGACGGCTGGAAGATTGCTTTCATTTCTACCACATACCTCTTACCGCATGTTCTATATTCGCGAAGAGGATCGAGCAGTCCCTCTATAATCTGGTGCCTTTTCATAAGCTCCTTTGAATAGTCCATCATATGTTCGCCTCAAGCTTACGCGCCAGTGCAGCCCGACACGCCCTACTGCCGCACGCTTGTCTGGGACGCACACACTCCACAGGACCGACTGCACACTCACACATCTGCTACATCATGATGGAAATCACTGTGTGAATCTGCCTGTCGCCATTCGCTATGCCTTCTAACTAATTGGTGCCTAGCGCTCACATACTCAGACATTACTTTGTGGCTGACTACTTCTCTCACCAGTATAACACCGAGTCAAGTGAAGTTGCGATATGCGTGTCCCCCTATGCATCTTCCTCGACATAACACACTTCTCCGACATCGAGACTCGCAAACAATGCTCACTTGTCAACTCAAGTGTCGGGTCTGTTGTTCATTCTTTACTCTTGCGCAGGATCAGATTCGATGAGTGCAACGACATTTTATCCTTCCGAGAATACTTGATGGATAACGAAAACGACAGTAAGCCTAAAGCTCCTTTCCTGCCTATCCTTACAAATGGCTGACACTTCCGTTGTCCTGGCGACTGTCTCAGCCCGAATTCGAGGACTCATGGGCAACATTCGCAATATCTCCGTTCGACTCTTTCCAAACTCCAACGAATGTCGGTGTCATCGCCTGGAGAGTCCCTCAATTTCTACTGTACTCGGCGCTGTGCCTGCTTACGACTCAAAGGGCAGGCCTTTCTTTGCAAGACTCAAGTCTGCTACCATGTTGAAATGTGTCTTCTCAGGACGCTTCGTCAATCCAACGTGTCCTTTGAGACTTCCAATCTCCACAACTCACTCCAGTCACAGCATGCCCCCTTGCTTCCTTTCAAATATCACTCAATTGAATCTCGAAGATGTATATTTGACCAAGGACGATGGCGTTAGCCCCGTGTTCAAGCTATTGGGCGTTAACAAACTCGAAAGTATCGAGATCAGCTTTAGAGCAATCGCCTTCCCACCAAACGCTCTGGCTCCCTGTCTCAGGACACAACGTCGCTTGAAGCACATAATCTTCCCCTTGCAAGATCACTTTGAGCCTTGGTGCTTCAAGCCGGCGGCGTTTGCTTATGCTGAACAAGTATGGTTCCTGCTGTGTGGCTTCTCGAAGATGGTCTCATACTATCCTGATCTCGAGGATATTACGCTCTGCATTGGTGCTGACCAAAAGGAAATCCAGGAATATATATCGGAGTTCATCGAGTGGCATTATGCTAGTAAGGAGGACTTGGCTTGGATTCAATCTAAGCTTCGGTGGCGAGTTGCTCCTGCAAATAAACGAGATGGGACTTCGAGCCTCTAGGATGTATTCACCGCATCCTCTTTTCTAAGAGCCTTACGTCAAGTTGGCTAGGATCCGGATCGAGGGCATTGCTCGTTCAATCCTCATACATACACCGCGCCACTTACCGGTACCGGGAATACAGCCGTAGTCAGACATATACGTTTCATACGCACTTCTTGCTTGTTTTCTTGAGAGTTCTTGTTACGCTCCGTGCTAACTATTTTCTTATTGTTCTTTAATCCACGTCCAACATTTAGACTGCAATCAAATCATTCTCGTTAACGCCATAGAAAAGCCCTGAAATTGCCACCCTCCGCGGCTTTTTGCAAGTCAGTCTGATTTCCTGTGAGGATGCACTGCTACGAATGAAGCGAGTACAGGTCATGGCTATCTCTAAATGGCGCAAAGCTGAGGTTCTTGCCGTGCTCATCCTTTGCTGTCTTGATTTGCAATGCATTCCACTTAAAATGTCCGATCGCCGTTGAGACAAGGAAACAGATGCATGAGGTGCACCTCTCTTTCAAGCCTATCATCGCTATAACCGTCAACTGATAATGAGACTGGTACCTGGCCTCAACATCACGCTTCACCTGCATGCTCAAGTTGCCTGACAGCTTCGCGCCGTCTTCAAGTCGGTGCTGGCGCACTACGAGACTGACTCAACATGCGCTACAAGCAGCAGCACGGTGCTACTTGCTCGTGAGAGTATCCTGCTGAATATGCTGTGCTGCAACGACCGTCAATTCACGGAGCTCAAAGCCTGCCTCCCAGGCTAGTCTATTCAGCAAGTGTGCAGCAACTCTTTTCAGACGCATCAAGATGAGGCTCCCTCTACAGACGTTCATTGAGATTATAGAACATTCCGATCTGTCAACAAAGAAGATCCTCGCCTTCATAAATCGAAGGATACGCGTGTACGCTCAATGCATACTCTTCAGGCATATACGAATGCGGAGTGTTGGAGATCTGGAAGCCTTTGCTCGCTATGCAAGCTCGGCAAGGCATTACAGTAAGCATCTCAATGTACTTCGAATTGTTGCGACCTTCACTGACCTACATATCTTGAACTCACCTTTGCTAGTACCGAATCAGAGGAAATTGAACTCGATACGAAGCTTCACTTTCGACCTTTCTGTCTATTGTGGATGGCCAAATGGACAGGCATACTCTTACGTATTTCAACTGTGCAGTATTCCGGCTACCGACGACAAAGGGCTGTCGATGTTCCGGAACCTTAAAGTGGCATATCTCAATGTCGATTCAGATTGCGTTGGTCACAAGTTATGTCGAAATGAGCAATTCGACGATTCCTGGCGCACACCTTTATCTCCCTCGTTCCTAGCTGGCGTGGAGACGATATATCTCAAAGATGTATCTTTTAAGCTATATGATGAACTCAGCTCCGTTTTCAGGGTATTGGGCATGAAAAAGGTCGAAACCGTCCACATAAATTTCAAGAATACCCTCCACATACCCACATCACTAGCGAATCAGCTCAGAACGCTAGAGTCTGTTCGACATATTATCCTCAATCTCGAAGAGCATCTTCTCGACACCTCTCCTAGAGCCACTGGTCTTGCATACTGGGACTACTGTGCCAGGCTCTCTGAAGCCTTACTTGCTTTCGCTAGACGGAAACACCAATACACCAATTTGGAAAGCATGAAGCTTATTGTTCCGCAACGATACATTGGATTCATTGAGTCGCGCCTACTGTCCCATTTTACTGAGGGTAACATAGCTCAAGCGGATAAAGACTGGGTGTTGAACAGAATCAAGTGGCAATCCACCGCCCTCGTTGCGTAGATGGGCGGAAGAAAAATTCACTCGACACCGATAAGTCCTGTCACTTGTAGCCACTGTGTTGAGATGCATGAGCTGGTCCTTCCAAAACCCTTGTAAAGTGCACCGGCACTGACCGCCAATACCAACCGAATATCGCTACCCACATGACTGACGAGTCTACACGGAGTCTACACTACGTACCGAAGACAGCATCACCATTGTCGTCGCTGGCAAAGAATCGTGGTGAAGTGGCTCTCCGGAGACCGTACTTCCCTGCTCTGCTTCACACCATGTCCAGCGAAGGAAAAGTGCAAGCAGACACATCTGAACTCTGCCGTCATATTCCCGAGAGGAAGATCACGAAGAATCTTCTGTTGCTAATCGGTGAACAATGCGACCTCTCGACGCAGTCTGTCTGCGCTCGTCTGTGTACGTCGTACCGTCCGGTGTTTCAAAGGCTGTTACTCCAGCACGTCGTGATAGGCAGTCTATCGCAGCTAGCGGCTTTTGCTGGGTTTGTTCAGAAAACGATGAATACGAGTAAGTCCATGATTCAACCGGTTCTGTGAATTATTTCTTGACCTCCTCTTCTCCTCTTTACGTTTCAGCCGAAGGACGAGAAGCGCTCAGTGCTGTGGAATCTTTTACCTACAAAGCCCCCATCGTCTGCGCATCTGAAGAAGATCTAAAACCAGGCTCGGTATTATACTGTCTTTCCCACATCCCATTGCGCGATGCCTCCGGCAGATGTCTGTTTCTGAGATTGCGCAATGCGAGTCTTATCTTGGATGATCCATCATCAGGGAGTCAAGGAGATTTCCCATTCATTCCTCCAAGAGCATACGATGGTAGCGGAGCATCTATACAGAGGGCACTCATCCCAAATTGTTACTTGATGAACGTAAATACTCTATCGATAACGTCACTCCCTTGGCATATCTTTGCTGACCTTTCCCCGATATTTGGGATGCTCAAAATGAACAAGCTTCAAAAGGTTCATGTCAATTTCTCATCGAACATACCGGTCTCGTCTATCGTTGGATGGCTTCTTCGCCATCAACCGCATCTGAAGAGCATCTCCTTCAACTTCAATGAAGATTTCGCAATCTTCATGATTACGCGATTTCATAAAGACCGGAATGAAAAGCTTCGAGAATACGCACGTATGCTTCACCTTCCTGTGCGGAGTATGTGGCGTCATCGAGCCAACTGGGAAAATTCAATCTCTGTGACAATCATATTAGACACCCAACATCAAACCGAACTGAAGAGGGTCTGGCGGGAGTATGCGATACGAGCGTCTGCTTCACCCGGTGAAATTGAGTGGCTTAAAGAGAAAGTCAAGTGGAGAGACAACAGACGACGAGAGCTCCAAGCACCGTTCGTACTGTAGCTGTGCATAGTCTTGCTCGAAAGTGTAGCTCAGTTTCCAAGTTCGCCGTACTCTCGTACTCAGGTTCCTTTGAGTCCGTCCGCAAACATCTCGATCAAGCAGTGGCAGAGAAAAACATGAACCTGCACAGCACGGGCTGCTTTCTCGCCAACTTTATACTCTTAATTCTAGAATTGGCCAAGTGCAACCTGTTCGCCTTGCTCTTCAGCTGCTAACCTCTTGAAATTGGCCTGCTGGGCTGCGCTACCCATACGTGAGGTTCTCAAAGTTGGCGGAAGCGAAGCCGATGTCTTCAAGGTCGAACACAATTTCGAACCTCACAATTTAACTAGAGTTACGAGTCTGACTGAACTGACACCTTGAAGCGATATTCCGTGCCAATCTGACCTTCTCTTTCACCTTACTCTATAGCCTGGAACTTGTGAAAGCGACTTGAATGCGGGAAAAGGTCAAAAGTCACTAGTAGTCCTGCGATGACGACTGTTATTCGTCCGAGGCTCACCCTTGATATTTTGCTGAGAATCATATCATGGTCACCCACTCGACAAAAAGCAGTGTTTCTACGCTTGAACAAAAGACTCTACGAACAAGCTCGACATTTACTATATAGACGATTGAAAATCACTTCCGTTACTGCATTACAAGCTTTTGCACGGCGGGTAATTCAGGAATCTCATCGTAGTACGTCCGGGTCTCTCACGTTAACTTGCTATGAATTCACCTTACTTCGATATTGAAGCCCTTCATTCTGCATCAACATCCTTCTTACCTAACCTTTCTATAGGGTCTACCAGGCGCAATCTCAAACTTGTGGAGCATTTCATATACACTCCCCAAATGGTATATACAGTTCCATTTCCTCATCCAGTAATTCAACTCCTTCAAAGTATACCTCGATACTGCCAAGTGACATCAAAGGACTTAGTTCCAAATCTCAAGAAAGCAACGTTGACATTTGCGATTTTTCATCGACCTGCTGGTCCTTTACTCACTCGAGAGTACGTAGATAGATATACCGCGGACCCACTGCATATTCAACAATGGTCCAGAGAACGAGAATCTTTTCTTGCTGGAGTTCAGATAGTTCATCTCAATCAACTCCATTGCATTAAACATACGAATTTGGTCTTGCCTTTGAGATATTTGAGTATGAACAAAATCAAGAAAGTCAAAGTCACCTTCGCCAAAGGGAATATGCTACATCGAAAGCTTGCTTCTGTTTTGCGCTTTGAGAAGAATATCGAGCAAGTCATAGTGAGGGAAGATCCGCGTCCTGAATGGTCTTTTGTCGTCTCTAATATGCAGCCGATGGGTAGGTATGCTAATAGTAGGATCTCAAATCGAAGTCAGATGATTCAGGAGATACTTCAAGGCTTTCATGAGGAGAGATCATGCCATTCAAGGCTGAAGAAGATCACAATTCGCCTCGAAGCAACGCCTGAAGAGGGCACTGCAATCGGGGCTGTGCTGCGTTCCTCGCTATCGGGTCTAGTAGATGGTCTGAGAAGGGAGCCGGACAAGGAAGCAGAGGGATGGAGAATGGGAGTAAAGGACGTCGGAAACACCTTTATCAGCTTCGAATTTACGCTAGATGGCAGTAGTGTAAGCTTGATGACTGGTTGATTCGGCTAGCCCTCTCGTTATGATTAGCTGTGCAAGGCAAGGTTAGTGCTGAAGGAGTATTCCATAGCTCTATCAGGTAAAAGCACACGGTGATGTATGCCCTGAATCATGTATAGTATAGGAAGGCTCTGTATGATATGCAAGTAGGTGAGGATGATCGAGCCTGCCGACATGATCCGGGCTGTTTGAAGCTCCAGCGAAGGAGAGAAGAGCAAAGAGGGTGAGCAGCAGAGTAAGTACGCCCATGCGTGGATCATCAATGATGTTCAGTAGTCGTTATGTCGTATCCTTGAAGCTGCTGTGATGGATTGCCCATGCTTCGCTGTTGGAATGCCACCGCGTGCGATTGGCCTGAAGCAGAGCGAGGGAGCTTCTTTCTTTCTCAGCGTTGTGCTTTCTTGCTTCTTCCGCCTTTTAAGCAGCATTGGAAAGGGAGAGATTGATTAGAAGGATTGGAGTATCATCGAGAGTAGACACATAAAGAACATCATCAATCCCTCACTCATTCACTCAACCATGGCATCAAGACTGCTCGTCCGCAACGCCGCAAAGCAGCTGAGGTCAAACTCGATATTGAAGCCAGTGGGTCATTTACATTGGAGAGTATAGCAGGAGGCACGATACTGATGATGATGCTATACTACTCTTATCAACAACCATCATCGACTTCCAACCACCTTCTCTGGTCTCCCCTCTTGTCCCCTACAGTCCGCCTCACTCCGACCCTACGCAACCCAGATACCTTCAGGATCTCAGACTCAGACTACAACTCTGCCCAATGGATTCACTGTAGCTACCGACTCTGCTCCTTATGCTCAGACTGCTACTGTTGGTGAGCACAGATTTCACTTTCCTTCATGGCTTTACGCCGTTGATCCTTTTACTGACTCTGCTTGCATTGAATCCTCCAGGCGTCTGGATCGATGCTGGAAGCAGAGCAGAGAGCAATGCAACTGAAGGTGTTGCTCACTTCCTAGAGCATATGGCATTCAAGGTGGGTTCTCACTCCAAGAGAAGCTCCTCACCATCACTTGTGTGTGCGAATTGCTGACTCTGTACTTCTTCTACCTCTTCGTCTTCCGACTGCATTCACAGGGCACTGGAAAGCGATCTCAACACCAACTCGAATTAGAAGTCGAGAACCTAGGAGCTCATTTGAATGCCTATACATCACGAGAACAAACAGTCTACTACGCCAAATCATTCAGACAAGATGTTCCAAAAGCAGTAGATATCATTTCTGATATCTTGCAAAACTCAAAATTGGAAGAGAGCGCTATTGAACGTGAACGTGATGTTATCCTTAGAGAACAGGAAGAGGTCGATAAGATGATGGAGGAGGTCGTCTTTGATCATTTGCACGCTGTTGCTTTCCAGGGTGGGTTCGAACACTTCAGCAGTGCTGTTTTGGGAGGGCGAATGATGCATACTGACTGAGATCTTGTTCTGTTTTTCCTCCCTGCTACTACTACATGCCCCTTTGTCACCCATGAAACATCAAATGAACAATGCTACTCTTGATCTTGGAACTATACGATATTTCCTCATTTTCAAACGCATCCAGGCCAACCCCTCGGACGCACCATCCTCGGACCACGCAAGAACATCCTCTCCATCCGCAAGTCTGACCTGCAACACTACATCCAGGAGAACTACACTGCGGACCGCATGGTTCTCGTCGGATCCGGAGGTGTCGAGCACGAGTCGCTCGTCCAGCTCGCCCAGCAGCATTTCGGCGACATGCAATCCTCAAGCAAGCCACTCCGACTAGGAGGTACCAAGAAGACCGACTTTGTTGGCTCGGAAGTCCGTGTTCGTGATGATACTATGTCAACGTTGAACTTGGCTATTGCATTCGAAGGTGTTGGCTGGAACTCACCAGACTACTATACCATGCTCGTCATGCAATCCATCTTTGGAAACTGGGACAGATCATTGGGTGCATCACCATTACTCTCTTCACGACTATCACACATCATCCAAACGAACAACTTGGCCAATTCATTCATGTCATTCTCAACTTCATACTCCGACACAGGTCTCTGGGGAATCTACATGGTCTCTGAAAACTTGACAAATTTGGATGATTTGGTACATTTCACATTGAAAGAATGGAGAAGAATGTCAACAGGACCAATGGAAGCAGAAGTTGAAAGAGCAAAATCACAATTGAAAGCTAGTTTATTATTGGGATTGGATGGAACTACTGCTATTGCTGAAGATATCGGTAGACAATTAATTACCTCTGGAAAAAGGTTGACTCCTAAAGAAATTGAAGCCGCTGTTGATGGCGTCACCGTTGGTGATATTCAGAGATGCGCTCAGAAATACCTATGGGATAAGGATATCGCTATTGCTGCCGTCGGACCTACAGATGGGTGAGTGAAGCGAACGGACGGTCTCGTGTTGACGTGCTGGAACTGACTTATGATACGATTCTCTTACTACTGCGACCCATTAGCCTTCTCGACTACAACCGCATCAGGAACGATACCGCAACACTCCTATACTAAGCAAAAACAACAAACCTATAGGTTGGTGATGACTCCCTTTTTGCAGGCATACATCGTGTATTGACGATGTTGTCCTGCAGAATCAAGCTAGGAATGGGAAGACGGAGCAGTCGAACATCCTGAATTTGCGAAGGTTCACCGAGTAGAAGTGCACATTTGCACCTCTGTAATCAATCACCTTCCAACACCACGTAGAGATTCGGCTACACCCTTCCTCTCCCTTCGCTTGTAATGGCTTAGTCTTCTTCCCTTGGGTGTTTCTCTATCTTCTTATCTTGCTGTGCAAACATATATACAGTTCTTTAGAACAGTATTAGCGTCTCGATATGGGATATAAGTTTGTGACTTGCCACTCTGTCATGCGGCGCTGACAGCCATGCATGCCTTGTTCGCCTTGGCTTCCACCCATCACTGAATAATACTACTGGATTGGCATACTGAATAATGAATGCACGACATCTGAACCCATCAAGATGATATAGCTCACCTCCACAGCTGTGTTGAATATGGCTACTTCAAGTCGACATCGAGAAAGCGACATCGACGAGCCACCACAACAGCATGGCATAACTCTGACTGCGGACAACGACGAGCATCACCAGCGAGTAGAGAGTGATACCACTTCAAGCAATAGCGATAATATCACCTCGAAGGATGCAGACAACCACGATAATGCTGATGTTGAAGCTGGCTTGAATGGTGTCGTGAATGGTGTATCCGATCATCATCACCACCAAGACGATACAAGTACAATCATGCGAGGGAGAAGAGACAAGCACAAAGAATGTATACATTGGAAATACCCTGTTGAGCCACTAGAAGACCATACGAATCCTCAATACCTCCCTCCAATTCTATTACGTTTCTTCAACTCCATCCTGGCACTACCTTACATCAACCGAGTAGCATCCTATATCTCCGGACCATCACGCACTACATCCCATCAACCCCGTTTGTGGTCATTCAGGTATATAGATCAATATTTCGAGAGACCTCTACTCAGGTATACTCATAAATGGACAAAATACCCTATTGTCCTCTGGATATTCTTGATTGCCTGGTTTTTAGGTACTACGTTTATTGCCAGAGCGGCGTGGTGGAATGCAAATGTTGGTGGAAGCGATATCACTTGGCTCGATGGGACTTCGACGTATTGGCAGAGGAATGATGGGTGTGGTTTAGGTAAATTACTTTCCCTCTCATGCCCGACATTCATCCAGAGTATAAAAGCTGACTCTGAGAGTGCATGCCATTTTCGCAGACGGTCAAAGTTGTGGTCCATTCGATGGATTTACAGCTTCTTATAGGTGTCCAAGCAAAGTAGCCAGTACCCGCTTACTAAACTATCGGGCGTAAGTCGCTTACTTCAAAGAATGCGATGGAGCGAAAATGCATCTGGGTACAAAGAGGCTGATTTGTTATATCTGCGTAATTTGGTATGTGATTCTTACAGAATCGGAGACCAGGAAGTCATCTATCAACCTCTTGTCGTCGGTGGTGGTGATGCGGATGGCACCTATAGAGCGGACTCTTTCATCTGCTCAGCAGCAGTACATCGAGGGCTATTCACGGTATGTCCAGGCTAAGATTGCACAAAATGTATATGAAGGTTTCAAGAGGTGACTGACACTTGCCTCTCCACGATTATGTGAATATAGAATAACCAAGGAGGCTGTCTAACACTTCAAGCCATAGGTTCCTACACCAACTTTCAAAATTCAACAAACAACGAGATATCAAGTACATCATTCAATTCAGAATTTCCATTTGCATATCGTTTCTTAACCACTTCACAAAAAGATTGTAGAGATTTAAGGGATGATATTTTGATTTTTAGTACTGTTATGAGTACTGTTTTTGGATTGATTATTAGAGCTAGTGCTGGTGTTTTTTATTGGGTCAGGTGGGTTTTCTTTCTCTTCTTTGGGTCGTCAAGGTTCCCAGATTCCGTATTGGAAGCTTACAAAGCTGATTTCTTGTATGTCTTTGAACGTACCCACAGTGTCTGCTTTGGCTTCTGGCATGTCACACTAGCAAGCGACCCGCGAAGTTTCCCACGTAAGCTTAGATTACTCCACTCCACGAGGATGCATCGTTCATTGCTGATTCTATGCCACTATCTGCATTAACCTCCTTGTGTTACTTGCTTACAGCCGACCTTGCTGGAGCTTTCGGATCTTTCCTACCTACACTCTTCTTCTGCTATGCTTTCTATCGATTCGCATATAGATGGGTTCTTCCAGCATTCAATAATCGAATCTTCGAGAGGACGATATGGTTCTACGGTCCATTTTGGGTGTTTTTGCTGTCAAACGTAAGTATTCTGTGTGCTCTGCCTGTACTCCCATTCTGACATTCCTAGATCATGTTCACTGACACTGCTCTTGTGAGTTCAGTATACCCTTGATCGGATACCTATCGATAGACTTACTGCAAATGATATCAAGCAACAAGCTGGAGGTATCGCAGCTATTGTAGTTTTGGTCATCATTCTCGTCATCGTCGTAAGTACCAGTCATACTGCTTCAGAATAATCGGAGCTCGTTCGCTGACCGTTTGCCTTTCAATCTTACACGCACAGGCAATCAATCAAATTCGAGTTGTCAGAGTGACGGGATGGCTGCCCTATTATCTTGGCTGGTACATACTCGGAGGACTGATCATACTCATCCTCAGTCAGCTACCCGGTCTCGTGCTACGGATGTGGGTTATTGCACCAATCTCACCTTTGACTGCGCCTGAGTGGACTTTGCTGATTTCCGTCTCTTCCTCACAGTCATCATTACATCGCCGCGATGTGTCTCATACCCGCCACCGCATTTCCTACAAGAGCGAGTTTAGTCTATCAAGGGTGAGGCTTGCTTCCTGTTGGCCTTTTGAATGTCTCAACGATGCTCTTTATGCTAATGTATCGGTGTATTCGTTACAGTATTCTTCTCGGTCTCTTCCTGAATGGTGCAGCTCGATGGGGCTTCGACTCTATCCTCCAAACAGTCGATGAAGTCAGGCGGGACGCTGCATTAGGCAGTGATCTACCCTCTTTCGCTCTCACGTCCTTGGACCCTGCAAATCCGCTCATCACGTGGTCTGCCATTCCTGAATCGCTGAGCTCATCATGGGATGGCTTCGCTCTTCTCATCAACGACGTCCTCCGCTATTCAGGCCAAGGAACAAATTTCTCCATGCCTACTACAGCTGGGAATGTAACTGGTGAAAGTATATGGAGAACGGATATACCTTACTATTTGAGGCTAGCGTACACCTCTGGTGGAACAAGTGGTGACTTCACGAAAGCTGCTGTGGCTTGGCTAGGGAATGGAACATTCGTACGGCCGGCGGCTGGTCCATCGTGAAATGCGCCGACAAATGTGTGAAGCCTTATCATTCATATGTGTAGCATGTCACGGACAATTGTACTACTGTAGAACTCCACTCTGTATACCACATCATTAGAGGCTGCTTGTGCCAAATGATAGCCTGAACAGGCATAGTCAGATCAATTCCGCGGGTCCGGCAGCTGAGGGCTTGCACAGTCGGGGTGGCTACCCCTGATACTGCAACTATAGCTACAAAGGCTTCAACTAACAAACGAGTGTAGTCCGTCCGCACTGTTTACCTTGTTCAGGTCGAATTCCCGGACTCATCATCCTTTACCAAATCATTCTTTCCCATATAAACCCTTGAACCGTCGCACTGTTTATTCTTTTGAAAGTGTCCTCGTGATTCACATGTGTGGAATCCGATAAGTGATTGTGAAAAAGACGGTGATTCTCTTAAACAAGCTGAATGAAGCCGCACGAAGTGACAACTCCTCCAGTGACGATGTATCTCAACTTTGGATCCATCAGTTTCTGCCTTCCGTCGGCGTTCTTAGCTAGGAAGAACTTGGTCTCCTGGTCTCGCAATTCGCATGCGACCAGGTAGAACGAGTCGGCTCGGGTGTTCAATGCTATGTAAGAGGATTGACTTTTAGTTGCCTCTGTTGAAATGGTTGACAAGGGATTCAATCGTAAAGATCAAGTCAGCTGCCATGCCACTAGTACAGAGACAGTAGACTGCTCACGGAAGCGGACCAGCTCGATTATGCTTGAGCCCCGAGGCAAGGTATCAGAATCCAAAACACGGAAGCGTGAAACGCCAAATGCGGCCCTGTGGAAAGTAGTCAACATCCATTACTGTCAGGCCGGCAAGAACACTTTGCGGTGACATCAGCTTCGAAACTCACATCTGTGCTGGATAGTAATGAAGTACTCTTTCGGCGCTGTCAAGAGTGACGGCACCTTCGTAGTTGGCCCAGATACGCTGGCCACCTTGGTCAGGTGCAGCATTGGCAAGTCTTAAACTTCCCCTCTCGTCGCCAATGAATGCATATCTGAGGTTCGAGTCTCGGATGGGGATGTAGTTAAACCCGTCTTCATCTGGGGTACTGACACCTTGCGCCGTGGCGTTCGCGTTCTGCTCTCGGTTGATCTCACGAAGGTTGGTGTTCACTTGTGCTACCAGAGCGGCATCGTCTTCGAGGTTTTCCAAGGCAGCGGGTGAAGCTGGCGACTCAGGTTGTTCCCCGTCGTCAAGACCAGGCGTAGAATCTCCTCCTCCTGGAAGATCGATCTCTTGACGCTTGTCGAAACGAGGCCTGTAGTTAACCAAATGCTGTGAGTGACGATGAGTCCGGCACCTCGTGGTGAGAAGCCTCACCTGTAGCAGCCGGAAGTGATAGGTCGGACAGTGCGGTTAAGTAGACTTCGCGAACCAAAGAAGTCCGCTTCCAGCTTGTTGATGAAGTCGACCCTGTATTGTATGGCATTCGTGCAACCAGTGCCCACAAGCCCGTAATAGGAATAACTTGAGAATCTGCCTCTTGCCGTTCCGACCACCCAAGGAGTATTTCTCAGTCCCACCAAACCCGAGAACCCTGGAATGGCAGGAATTGTGAGACCAAAGCCTAGCTCGATAGGCAGACCGAGACCAAGGTCGGCAGTGACATTGCCTCGAGCGTTGAAGGCAGGAACGAAGCGGGGCGTAAAGCCAGATACTCCGCTAGTTCCTTGATTGATGAGATCTAGACGAGCTTGATAATTTGGAATAACGAGAGACCCGCCTACAAGCAATCGGCCCTCAGCACCAAGGGCGACGTATGCTTCAACGTCAAGGGAGACCTGTCCGCCGAAAATGAAGACTCCCGGAATAAAGAAGGGAGTACCGACTGGAACTGAGATGACGTTGACCTTGCGGGAAGTTTGGTAAGAAATAACACCATCCAGGCCGACGAAGAGGGAAGCATTGAAGTTGCCACTCAACGCTACCGCGGCCTCCAAGACTTTGAATGTCACTAGCAGCCCATTCATGTCAGCTTTCACGGCTCTGTGGACTCTATATGTGTCGGAATGGCACGCACAAAGGTTGAAACGGACTCGTCCCAGTACCTTGTTGGTAGACCTGACGCCACAGTCGACACACCTGTGAAGCAGAATGTGAGGCCTAAGCAATGTCAAAGCAGAGACATATCCTGTGGACATACCACCCAGAAAGAGCATAGTCTAGATTGTCCTCGGGATCTTGGTCGTCCACCTGTAAGATCCTGTACTGTCTTCCCCAAGGTGAGTCCGAGTTGGCCTCGGGTCCAATGCGGCCTGTATCGAAAATTCTCGAGTATGAGCCTTGTATATTGGTGAGTCTGGCTATGAGGCCAGTGACTGCTCTGATTGCCTGATTGACTATGTTGGTGACCTTATTGACAATTACTTCCCGAACTGTGTTGATGATGGGCTGGACAACTGCTTTGACTACCTTCGCCACTGCCCTGAAGGCTTTCTTGAACCAACCACGCTTGCGGAGCACCCGGCGGACGAGTTCTGGGTCCGCCAGATCGTTGTATAGATTGGCATCGGGGTCGAAGGCGTTGATGTCGTACGAAGGTAGACCAGGCGCGAACTGACGTAGAGAAGCTGAAAAATTGCCGCTGAAATCGTAATAGCCGAGACGGTCATCGATGGTGACATCGAAGAGAGGTCCACAAGGTCCAGTCGGGAAGCCGAGTATTTCAGCAGAAGGAGGATCGGTGCATCCGAAGTCTCCACTGTTGTGACCACCACCACCTCCGTTGCCTTTGCCTTTGCTGTGCCTGTATTGCATGCTCAGCACCAACTCACGAAGCATGTATCGGGTGGCCCAAAAGGTGTGTGAAGCTTACCCGTCTTTGCCGTCTTTGCAATCATCTTTCTTGCCACCGTCCTTTCCTTTGCTGTTATCAGGCTTGCCTTTATGATCATCAGCTTTTCCCTTATGATCATCGTGCTTCTTGTCATCATGATTACTGTCTTTGTCTTTCTCGTGTTCATCGCTGGTAGCGCCGCCATCATCACATTTTCCATCCGAGCAATCTCGTACTTCATGATGTCCCCAAGTCAAGTCAACCTCTCCAACACTTTCTTCAAGCTCCAATTGCTCAACGGCGAGCTCAAAGTCGGCACCGCCGAAAGCTCGCTTGTGATGTTTCATAGACTTGATCTTGAAAAAGGTATTTTGGCCATCAACGGCAGCATTACAGCCTTTAGAGTGAGCGACGAGTACGAAAGGATTTTCATCGGTGTAGGTGGACCAGTGTTCTTTTGCATAATTGGCAGCTTTAGTGCTACCAAAGCGCACTTTCACTC
Organism: Cystobasidium slooffiae; assembly: GCA_019775285.1. NCBI lineage: Eukaryota > Fungi > Basidiomycota > Cystobasidiomycetes > Cystobasidiales > Cystobasidiaceae > Cystobasidium > Cystobasidium slooffiae. The sequence continues at coordinate 741,121 of JACWFZ010000002.1, forward strand.
GACCGTCACTTAGGCAGGTCACGGAGTCGATGAGGCTGGAGTGCGATTGTACGACCACGGGATAGGCGAAAGTAGTATCCATAGTTGCATATTGATGGTCAACACTCTCATCTGAGACAAATGAGGAGACAGTGCAGTATTATGTCAGCCACTTTTGCTTGTTGAAAGCTGGGGTCACGTGTCGCTTTCGACCATTGATCTCCGCACAATCGAAAAACAGATGGAAGCATGAATATGGCACACTTGCTTACCTCTGGAGCCACTATCGGTGTAGTAAAGTATCTTGTTTCGGACGGGAACTAAGTTTGCTAGATCCGCGAGATCATGCTGCCAGCTATAAGTAGGCCACATGGCTGGAAGATCACCGCTGAAATCCGGTCCACGAGGCGCATTGGAGATATCGGCTTCATCTTGATATACGTAAGGGGCTCTTTCTTCCAGAGAGGCTTCACTACTTAGTACAGGAGAAGCCTTGACTCCTAGATTGTGTCGGAGCAGGAAACTCAAATGGAGGAATGTCGCAAGGACTGGCTTCAGCATGATGCTGGAGTTCAAGTTGTGTTGTGAGTGCTAGATGTTCGCAGGCGCAATAGCTAGTAGTGAGGATAATGACAATCCGTGCTATACGGAAGGTCTAAGCAGAGAGAGAGGAAAGAGGAGTGAACGCAGAAGTTGAACGCTGACATTGCGTCGAGAAGACGAGCTATCAGCAGAGGAGCAGGTCAACACCGCTTTCGGACAGGGGGGAGCGGGGCTAGGTCATGCAGACAGAAGATGAGACAGTAAGTTGCTTCTGCTTCCATACTGTAGACTGAACAACCAGAAGTACCTTGCTCAGACTTCAGGGGCCTTCGACTGTCTTCAGAGCTGTCAAAGCCATGTTCGCCTGGTGACAGTATTTTCCCCACTTCACACAGGATGGCCAGGTACGAACATGAGAGATTGCAATTGTTTGATCGTTACTGTCCTAGAAACAGACCGAATGGCGGATATGGCACTTCGGACCTGACTGCATTGCCGTGCGTCCACATAGGCCATTGCAACTGATAAAATTGTGTCAGCCAGAACATGCCAAGGGAATGGAGATTCTTATAAATAGCTACGTACTCAAGCAACGTCACAGACTGTCGCTGGGCTGGACAGTGACAGGCATACTCTGTGGGTCAGTCAGCTTGTGAATGAGCAGCACCCCACCACCCTTCTGCCTCGTGCGAAAAGGGCATCGACAGCCCTGCCAGGAGGCAACACAGATCGACCTTGATGGCAGAGGACGGGACTAGACCGTTGAAGCAGGGATGGCGAGAGATAGAGTTGCACGCCAGGGAGGCGCCATTGTGCTTGATATTTGATATGCGGTATTCCTCGATAGCTTTCTGTCCCGTTTGATACTACGGTAGTACTACTTCATCCATTCATTTGTCACGTCGCCGGCCTGGAGGAGAGTTGCGAAGCTTTCAACTGCAGGCTTCAGGGAGAGACGAACCACAAGCAGGCGTGTCGAGGTGTGTGCAGATGCTGTTGGTGGGATGATAATCAGGAGCCATAGCAGTAACAATGTGTCAATCCATGTTATTCCGCAGGTCAGAAGCAGAGAAGCAAGCACTGAGATCTGCTGTTAAAGTGAGTGAGTCTGCCTCGATCGCGCCGGTGTATTGAATATCATAGCATCTTTGATCCGCATCTACTGTACAGAGCCTGGTGGAAGACAGACCCTCGACTCGAACCTCCAGATAGGTGGTTGGGCGAGATTCAGCCGTCTGCTTTATCGCCGGATTTTCATCGCCGTCTATCAGACCAACATGGTCGGCAAACTATACAATCACAGCGACAGCACAGTCTACCTGAAGTCAGAGAATGGCAACGAGGTCATCCCTGTCCTGCCTGGTCAGGAACACCCTATGCCTCCATACACGGCCGGTTTCGATGGTTTCTGGACCTCTCAGCGACCCGACGAGGTCTACAAAGTCAGAGGCACCCCCGAGTTCCCATTTCCCGATGTGACAGTCACAAATCAAGGTCCTGACCCATTCGGACCTGATGTGGTCTATGAGATCTTGCAGCTGGCCAACTTCAAGGATGAGAAATGGCTAGCTGAGCATCCTGATTGGAACGATTTTGTGGACCGTGCAAAGGATAAAGCAGAAGCTGTCAAACAACCTGAACCCGCTAGCAGTGGAGGAGGCGGCGACGGTGGGGGTCATGAACGTGATCCCTCGGGAGGATTCGAAGGAGACGACCCAAGCACGGGCTGGCACGAAGGTCCAGGAGGTGGTCATTTGTGGACGGGTGGAAACGGTTCGACCAGTCATGGCGGATTGAACGGTCTGGATAATCCACTGATGGAGACCCCAGAGACGGCGATAGCCTAGGGCTGTTCTATTTGTAAGCCTTATTTTGTGAAGCAAGAATTCATCTTGCAGGCTAGGTGAGATCCTGACTGGCCAACTTTCAGCCTTGTACGGTTTTACAGTATGTGCTTCAAAGCGCAGAAAAATACGTGAGCGCAGATCGATGCATCCAGTTCTGAGCTCAGTCTATTTGAAGCTGTGTATCTGCCATCATGTACCTTTCCACAGCTCTGTCCCGTTCTGCCTTTTGCGGTAACGCTGGACAGTAGCACAATGCTTCGCCCTGACGTAATGCGTGCAGACCTTTTGACGATTGATCAATTCCGTAGCAGAGACAGTCGATACTGAAACCTCTTTTGATGATTTCTACTCTTTTCTATTCTTTACAGGGGTCTGTCGTGTTCGCGCACTTCAATCTCAGCAGGGTATCGGTGGAATCCGAAGTCATGGTCGCATCGCATTCATCGTAAGCTCTCTCAAAACCGTGTCGGGCCATCTTCAACGTACTCATACCGAGGTTGCTCTTATTTACAGCGTGTTCGAGTACGCGAAGCCGCTTGAGGCGAGTGAACAGATTGACTTGTCTATAAAGGTCTCCAAAATTGAAGGGAAAGGCGAGGGTGTTATCGCAACTCGTAATTTTAAACCTGGCGAGGTGATCTTTCAAGAACACGCTCTACTGAAGCTCGCAATTGCTGAAGTGCAACATGACAAGATAGTCATGGCTCCCGCTCAGCTGACTGACGCACAACGCGATATGTACTTTCACCTACACAATTGCTACACCGCTGAAGAAGGCTATCCTGGACCTCCTAAATCGCAAACGCTCGGTATCTGGCACACAAATGCATTTGACACACACGCCGATCAGCAGGTCGTCGTGATAGGGCGCACTAGCAAAATGAACCATTCGTGTAGACCAAATGCTAGTTTATGGTGCGAAGAAACAGACACCTGGACTCTCGTTGCGGCCGGCTACATTCAAGCGGGGCAAGAGATCACCTGCACTTACTTGCATCTTCTGAAGGACTCGGACAGTCGCCGACGCATTGCTTTGAAGTCGTGGGGCTTTCTATGTCAATGCGAAGTATGCTCGTTACCTGCAGACCTCCTTGAGCAAAACGACATGCGGCGAGCTTGACTATGTCGACTTTTGGACTCCTTCGAGCCTTGTGGGGCTGCGAGCGAAGAGCAAGTATCTAAACTTGTCCGTGGCTGGCTGCTTCCTCACCAGTAGCAGCCCAGTCTGACACATCTAGATTTCCAGATCATAAAAGCTCTGGATGTGTGCTTCGCCGAAGGCTTGTACAGCTTTCGCTACCTTTTCTCCGAGCGGCGCTTTGGGGATTGCGTCGAAATGGGTCTCTTGCGTGAGGCGTCGCAATGGGCCAAAGTAGCAACTAAGCATCGCTCCTACGTAGCAGGTGCGACTGATGAAGGGGCGTTGTTCCTGCAGAAATGCGTTGAAGAGCCGGAGCTGTATAGAGAGCGACTGCGCAGCTGCGAAACGTGGACAGAGAAGTGTAAAAGGATGCTTTTCCGGACTATCACGTCTTTGCGGTAGCAGCTTAGATGATGCCATCGAAAGTTAAAAACAATCGCCTTGACATGTACCTGTAGAAGAAAGGCACCATCGACAGATGGTTTCGTGATGAATATGATTGCTGCATTACATCACTTGATGATGATAAAAGTGTGCTACCAAAAGAGGATAAGCGAGTTTGCCTGAGTTCCGATGCTGGAGGACACCACCACAGAGGCGAACACGGACAGGAAGATTAATCCTTTGACTACCTTGGTCCTAGCTTCAGTTTCCGCCGTTTGCGACCGCTAGCTTCTCTACGCCTTCCGTGGCAGCTTGAACCCCATTTGTCTGCTCCGTAGACTCATCGGCATCAGCGGTGGCATCGTCGTTACCGTTCTTGGCGCCTGTAGAGCTCTTGTCTTCCGCCTTGCGAATGCGTTCCTCAGCTTCAGCGATTCTTTCCTTGGTCACGCGGTCCTGGCAATTGGAAGAAGGAGATATGTCATTCGTGGTTCGCGACAGCCTGCCATACTGGTCGGTTGAACTCACCTGGTTCTCCTTGAACCACGACTGCTTCTCCTTGAGAGCGTCGACTGTCTTTGGCACGTCATCTCTCGACAATGGTACCGAGATGTTAAACTGCAGTAATGCAGCGACGGTTTGGAAGGGAACGTTCAAAGCTGCGGTGCTCTCCTTCTCCTTTTCCTTTCCAGTATCCGCACGCTTGGCACCACCTTTCTTCTTGCCCTTCGTACTGCTAACGGTGAAGAATGACTGATCATTCTCTTGCTTCTTCTTCATGATCTGAGCACCCTGTGGGACCTCATCTTCGACCTTGCGCAATTCAAGCGAGGGTACAGCTTCGACACCACCAGCGGGTTTAGGTGCCGACGACAGCGTAGGCTCGGGAACGGAGGAAGCACCGCTCTGGAAACGCTGGAAGTATGTGATGAGAGTCGTGCAGTCTTCGATTTCTCTTTCGAAGGCTGGCGCACGTGCTTCTTCGAGCATACGCTCTGCGATTTCCTTGCGCTTATTGTCTTCGTATGCCCGTCTTTCGGCTTGTTGGCGCTCGATGCGTTTCGCTCGGTCTTCGTTTGCCTTGGTGTCTGAGAAGAGTGCATGTCATGGTTAGCGGTGTGTTCGCGATGAAAGTGCGGTATGAGCCATTGATGGGCAGTTTACTTACAGTATCGGTCGTTGGCTTCCTTGAAGTTGCCGGCGGACTCCTTCTTCCTGCTCCACAAAGCATTTACTTCGTCATGTAGCTTATTTCGTTCATCGTAAAGAGCGTCTCTATTCTTATTGCCAGCCTCTAGCTCCTTGTTGAGCTCGTCGAGCTCTTTTTGGATAGCCTCGTAACGGTCGTTCAATGCCTTGAACTCAGGATTGTCAAGAGTGCTCTTCAGCTCCTCGATCTTGGCCTTGTCGGCGTCGATGGACTCCTGAGCAGAGCCGAAGCTATCGAAGGACTTGCGAGCACGTTGTAGTTCTGAGACTTCGGCTAAGGCACGCTTCTCGTCAACTAAACGCATAGTACCAGATTCGACTTGTCTCTCTAGATCTCTGCGGTAGTAAGTGAACATTAGATCTGGCTCGAACACCGTTTATCGCTAAACGAGAACATGCGCGGATCTCACTTTATGCGGGCATCTGTAATGAGACACAGCCATGAAAGTATCATTAGCATTATTCAAATAGATACAAGAAGAGTAGAACACGTACCAATCTCTTCTACAGACTTGTAGCTCGTTTTGGACTTTGCATTGTTGACATCCTTGATCTTCTTGGCTACCGATTCCTGGAGGACTTTGATCTGGTTGAAGGCGGAGTTTCTTCCCTCTTTGAAGCCAGCAGTCTTGCTCCTGATCTCAGCCTGTTCAGCACGTAGCTGCTTTCTTTTTTCTCCAGCTGGACCTTGACCTGTTGAGTCTGCAATGCGGGCCTTGATCTTGTCCTAAAGGGTGCAGTGCAAGCGAGCAGAATAGGTTCAGCAAACTGTACCATACTGAAGATAGATGTACTTCATCTCGTAGAGTGTGTGACCTCACCAGCTGAGCTTGCTTGACAGCCAACTGCGCCTTGATAGCCTCTTGCTCCTTGTTGTAAAGCTCTCTATCAGGCTTCGAGGTGCTCGCGTACTCGACGAGTGGCTCATCGAGTACATTCACAGCAGCAGCAGCAGCTTTAGCAGATGCATTCTTGGATGAACCAATTGGTGCATTGGTCTTTCCCTCCTTGTCGCCGTTCTTGAGTGCACCACCTTTTGCTCCGCCTGCTGTGCGGCCAGATTTCCCGTTGACAGCGGCCATGCTTGTGATTGTAGAGGAGGAACCCGATAGATACGATGAAATTAGAAGACAGTGTAAGCTGAAACGACTACTCCAGCTATGGTGGTCGCTAGTGTCCAAGCTTGAAGTCAATTCGGTGCGGATCAAGCAAAGAGAGGGCTTTCAAATGTTCGCGAAGGACACGGCTGCATCTTGTCATTGCTCCAACGCGCAAAAACATCAGAGTGGTACCTCTACGATGCAGCTCATCGGCGAAAAGACACTGCTGCTAACATCCTTGTCCGACTGGCATCTCGGCTCATCGTCGTCCTCCTTCACCATGGCCGCTGCTTCCGTCCAATCCAGTCGAAAGGGCTGTGCATCCATGTCCGCGGATGATATCCTATCTCGTAAATTTCTCCCTTTTAGCGCTGCCATCGCTCCAGATGTACGTACAATGGGTGCGTGTATATCCTCAGAGTCTGTGCCGGTGGTATAGTATTGCTATGGCTCGCCTAGATCGATTCAACTCTAGTCCATAGCATCGAAAAGCCTCCACATTCGCACGAAACCGGACGCCCGGCTGGATTGGCAACAAGCTCAAGTACCTGATACTATACAGGCCTGAGCATTCACGGATTCACGTCAGAGTCTGTTGGCCTGGATCTACCGTCTGCTGACACTCAATGGCTGCGACATCCACTGTTCGAATAACAGGATAGCAACACTTGTCGGAACATCACCAACCCGTGTAGTCGCAAAGAGCCCATACAGCGTTTATAAACGGATGGGCAGACGGGAAAGGCGACGTAGCCGTAGTCCTTCGCCATCGTCTGACTCCTCGTCATCCTCCAGCGAAGACGACCGCCGACATAGCTCTCGGAAGAGCAAGTTGAAGCACAAAAGCAAATCTTCCTCGTCTAAATCGAAACACAAACGCGACATGGGTCACCATAGCCACAGTCGTCATCACGACGACAAGGGTAGAGACAAGCATCACCATCGACATGGCCATCATAGCGATAGAGAGGACTACGATAGGCCAAGACATCGTGCTGACTCGGGCCATGCACAAGTACCTCTCTATGCGCCTGACTTGACGCATAAGGGGCCTAAGATAGCAATGATCTTGCTGCTAGGACCAGAGGAGCGAGAATTTCGGCTGACTGAAGCGCATGTACGTCCCTGAATTTGCCTGCCAATCTGCCTGGAGGCGTGACTGATTGATTAGGCCTATAGATCCTGTTCGACTCACCGAACGACCTTACATCGACATACTATGCCTCAGCAGAATCAGCAGAGACAGGTGGTCCACCCAAAACCTACCGCTTGCCAGACCGTGATGGCGCTATCTTTGAGATTATTTTTCGCTATCTGAACAGAGAGCAAGTGCTTCCTCTCCGGAAGAGTGCGTGCCCAACCTACCTTTCATATGAGCAGACTCTACACAAGCTAGCGGAAGAAGCCAAGTTCTATCGCTTTACAAAGCTTCAAAGGGCTCTACCGAACGCTGGCTCTCCTAGTGGCAACAACATTGCTACCCTTGCGGCTCCGCCTCACCATGCAAGTCAAATAGCGGTCCTACCTCGAGCTATGTCGACTCCAATGTCGTCTCGGATACCTCTTCCGCCTGTCGCACCATCTCCAATTCCAGTGGCTGCACCTTGGCCTGTTAACACGCCAACTCCTGCAATCGTACCACCTCCTTTGCCCGAAGACACGCAGTACTTGACTCCAGCAAGCAATGGTCATCACAAAAGTAGATCACGTACACACTCACCTGCTCCGTCAGTTAGCTCGCCGCATCCATCGTCCCGTACACACTCCCGCAGACCATCCATCGCTGAACCCGAATCGGAACCTGCGGCACCACCGCAGAGCCTGTTCGCGTACATATATCGACCAGGGCAATTTGGTATACGTAGAGGCGAGCCTGAGTTCAAGCTAATCGATTACCCAGATGATATTCCCATTCCTCACTTGTTTATTCGGGTGGTGAATGCTGAGATCAAGTAAGCGCTTCTATTGATGAATTATCACTTGAACACGCGTATGACTACTGACGCTTTATTTAGCTTCTCGGCTTTTCGGAACGCACATGACGATGAAGTGTACGAGCTCCGATGGTCACTCAGAGTGCTAGACGAACCATCTACGCGTACGTAACCTTTTTGAACGTGTTGTGAAGAGGCCATTGACCGCGTCTTCCGCTTGCCAGGTGCTCTCGCTTATCGCGTGCATGACTCAACTATCAAGGCAGTAGACTCTCACTTACGAATTAACGGCGTCGTTGGCGATCTGAGCTGCAGGGATGTGCCATTGCGTATGAGACATTCTTTCCCTTCTCATTCTGGACGGCAGGCCAGTGTGCCGGACTATGGAGGACCGAGTTCGGATGAAGACGGCGTATATACCAGTGATCTGGAAGAGCTTTTGGAGCTCATAAGCAGTAAAGGTTCGTGACTCACAGTCTCCTTTGACGTTGACGGTAACAACTAATGGTGCACGTTCCCTTCGCTAGGCTACGTCAAATGGCCACGGATCTGGCAAGATACGTTTGACAACTCAACCCCGGTAGATTCTCTACATCAGCGGGTGTGTCTGGCTTCGTGTGAAGTTCTCTTGGATTTGGAATTTCCCGAAGATACAGCAGAGATCAGTGCCCAGGTTGGCGGCAGAGGGTTCGCCCTAGACTACGAAGAGGAAGAGGACCTGATGGTCAGAAATTACCGTGCCATTCTACATGGCCTCAAAGTCGATACACGCAAAATGCGACGATTGAAAGAGCTTGACGAGCTCGATCCAGATGCGAAGTTGGCCAGGCATGTTGCGGACAAGCTATCCTTCGAGAACGAAGACCGGCTCAGTCACAGCATGCATCCGGGAAGAGCTTCCTCTGTACCTCAGGCATACGGCAAGGCACTTGCAGCGTCCAGACCTTCATACCATGAGAGGCATGCGTCCAGGACGAGCTATGGTCGACAAGGCTCGTCAGATCGATACGAACGAAGTGTTGCTCCTTCGTCACCTTATCAGTGCTCGGATCCTGGAAGTGCCCGTATGAGCGAGACGGGATCACAGCTGAGTTTGCCCCGCGGCTACCATGCTGCCACAGGAAGACCTGCCAGTACCGCTAGTGAAGAAATAAGAAGGCGAGCTATGCAGCATTGGTGACATAATTTGTTTGCCACCATACCTCCCTCGCTCTTTCGCGCTCCATCATCTTGTCTTTCATCCGAACGGATCGCTGCCTTGATCAATACTATTCAACTATGAAAGGCTATTGCGAGGCAACATTCCCACATATGTAATGTATCACATCGGCGAGTCTGAACTCGTCACCTGCATGCTTGGCTCTGCTTTTTCAACATACTGTCGTTATGGCGCACTTTCCCGCGTCCGCAATAGCACACTTTGCTAAGGCAGCCAACGTATCGTTCAATGAGCAAGCACTCCTTAATGCATGGCCGAGCCTCCAAGCTATCTTTGTCAATCCTAACATTGTCCGTGTCTGTAAGTACATCCAATGCTCCGCCGGGGTAGGGCGTAAGTCCTTTTCATGTCTCATACGCTTTTGGTCCACAGACTGTTTTGATGGCGAACTAGATGACAAGGTTCGGCTGGAAGGCATTCTTTACGGTTCCTCTCTCATGTCACCCATCATTGTGATCGTTGGCCAGAGAGTCGATGGGTCATACCCCGTTGCCGACATTCAGGCCCTAATCAATGCCGTTCGTATCACCCGGGCAACCTTGCCTGATATTAAGGTGATTCAAGGGGGCCCTTTGAAGAAGTCCAACCTTGTGCACCGCGGCGTCCTTGCGCGTCTAGTCGAACTCCTCAACGGCAGGGCATACGTGTTTCATAATAACACTTCGGCCACCCTATTATATGTCTTGCTCTCCTCTGGAAAGCTAGTACGGTCACTCCAGGTTCGTGAAGTATGTTGTGGAGCTGTGCCTCGAAATTGACTTGAATAACAGGCCGTTACGTTCACTTGCGGCTTTATATCGCCACGTACAAGCGGTATAACCCTGGCGGTGAATGCGCAGTGGAACCACAAAGCATTTATCGAGAGCATCCGCTTATGCGACAAAAGAGGAATTCCTTTCATCTCCCTCCACGGAAGCCTGAGTGGGTATAAGGCGGCCAACATGGTGGACCTTGATGATTGGGTCAGCTGCATGCTATCTCCAGGCACATCTCAGGAGCTTCGTTCCTTTAGGAAAGCCGTCCAGTGAGTGCGATATCACTGAGAATTTGGAAATACATATTAAGAGCCCTAATTGACGGTCTTCCGACACAGATTCAGCTTACTGCAAGTACTTTTGTGGCTCTCACGAGCATACGTCCGGTCTAAAGAAGGCAGCGGTAGCGATAAAGCCTGCGCTATAGGAAACCTGCGAGACCTATTAACACCTTGGCTGAAAGCTGGGGGCACATTGCAAACGTCCAGTTATCTTTTATTCGATGAGACATGGCGAAAGTCGGCATCAGACATTTTATCTGACGCGAATCTCGCTAACGACAAGCTCCTGAGTGTCGTATCGCGCCTACGGGCTATAGCAAGCAATTTGGCCTTTCCGTGAGTCATGCAAGCCACTTGTTGTCTGATTGCACTGAAAGAAGCCACTCCTTGTCACAGATACACAAACACTATTGGAGATTTTGCAGGCTGTGTGACAGACATTGCTAGCGGGCCTGAACAAGTCATCGCTGTCAAAGCGAGATTCTATCAAGAGGAGTCCCATTGGAGAACTGTTCTCGGCAGTCAAATCGAGACGAGAGCGGAGCGAAGCACGGAGGGTTGCTCAAGTAGCGTGTCCATCGGTCAGCTGACTACTTATGTCGTCGCCTACGCAAACGAGGAGTCCACGATCAAAGCGGTTTTTCGTCGCATTAAAGAAGCTCGGGTTGGTCGGAGCCATCCTTCGCTGACTAGTCCAATCGATGAGACAATGCGCAAAGGCTGGAAAGCATATATCGAGCTTGCAACAACCCTTTTAACGGAAATCCTCCCTAATGCAGCAGTTTTTGGTGAACACAATCGGCAGTATATCAATGTGGCAATGACGAATGCCTTGCGCGGACCAATGTCAGTAGCGTGCGGCTGTGCCCGTGGTAGCGCAGGTTAGTCATTGTGCCGTGTAGGTCCTGATTGTTGTACTCGCTCGGCTACTTTCCGAACTGCCTCGCTTTATGTATTTGGTTAAATGGTGTACTTGTGCTTGCCCTATTTCAGATTGCAAATCTGCGTCACCATTTGGATCCGTAAGCAATACGGCAGTTGGAACTCGAAGCCGGCTAAAGCACGAGGCTGACAACACCCCTAGACACTGCTTTAGGCATTGATAGCCATGTTGAAACGGATGAGTCCGACACGCACCGTAGATCCCAAAGACCTTCGCTTGGCCCACCTTGTTAAACTTCCGAACATGACCGTTCAGTCCAAACACTTGGGGAACTACTGGCCTCGATTTGGAGATTCACTCTTCACAAGTTCCAGAAGTACTGTCCAAGTCTGTGAGTGTGAAGACCCGCCTACACGGAACATGACCTGAGCTCATCCCTGACTATCCTGCACTTCTGCAGACTGTTTTGATGGGGAACTTGACGATCAGATCCGACTAGAAAACATCCTTTTACGAGCGTCAAAGCATGCCCACATCTTGATTGTTGCTAGTCAGAGGATTGATGGCGACGACACCCTTGCTGAAATGACAGAGGTTGTTCAACGCACCTTGACCACCGCTGCCAAAGCAGACGGAAGCGTTGAAAGCTGGCCAAACCTCAAACTCATTCGTGGCGGTCCGCTACTCATCGGTACCTCTGCTCAAGAGGCAGAGTCCTCGGCAGCAATCAATAGGCTTGCTTTAGCATTAAACGGTCGTGACTTTGTCGTCCATGACAATACGTCAGCAACCTACATACACGCTGTCCTGCAGCATGAGGGACTCTTGCAAAACATTCAGGTGGGAAGCACTTATCACAATATTCCGCAGGCAACGACTGACAAGCGTCAATGATGCATGTAGGCTGTCACCTTTACTTGCGGAGTGGCTTCATCGTCCGGCCAAATCGGCATGGCGTCCAACGCTGCCTGGAACTTACCAGCTTTCCTGGGTTCCATCGACGTCTGCAACCAGCGCAGAATTCCATTCATTTCTGTCCACGGCTCCCTTAGTGGCTATTCTGTCACTACCCTGCCTGAACTTGAAGGCTGGGCCGAGGTGATGCTTCTCCCACTGGCTAGTCTGAAACAGAAGAAGCTATACCAGAAAGCAGTCGGGTAGGTTCGCAGGAAGCAGAGAAGTGAGCCATGTCCTGACTGTCTTTGTCACAGATTCTCTTTAGCTGTGGTACTTTCTTGGTTGGCTACCGCTTATGTGCGCGCTACCAAGTCGGATCGCCAGGCCATCATGGAAGTCTTGAAGCCTTGGCTCGGATCCGACGGGCGACTTTTCAGTTCTAACCCGGACCTATTCAGCGAAGAGTGGCTAGCATTCATGGACAGCAACTTGACGGAAGACGACTTCTGCGAAAGGGACTTGGCACGCATACACACGCGATTTCGGTCAATTGCCGTAAATTTGAGTTTCCCGTAAGTTACGTAACTGGTCCAGGTGGAGGAATAGATTGTCCTGACAGTTCGTTTCTGTATTTCAGATTTTCAAATACGGTTGGCGACGTTTCTGGCTGTCCTTTCGATATGCACGTAAGCCAGGAAGATGTGATCATCTTGCGCGCTTCAATCAAAGAAGAGGATGGGTCCTGGAAAGCCATTATAGGAGACCATCAAGTACCAGAGTCGGAGCACTACATCCTAGCTTATGCAGACCAGACTGCCACCCTTGACAAAGCCTGGAACGCTGTAAAGCAGGAACGGCTTGCAAATCCAAATGAAGGAGGTTATAAGCCTGTTGACGAAGATATGAAGAGAGGTTGGCACGTCTATGCAGAACTAGCAGACCATCTCCTTGGTAAGATTTGGGATAAGCGAGCAGAATTCCCGGAAGAGTCTTTGATATGGCTCGAGAAAGCTAGAAATAATCTCGTGAATGGGCCCTGGTCGAAGTACTGTGAAGAAGAGCAGTAAATCCCGGAAATCAGTATGTTCCGTGCGTTTACTACGAGACAATCTAGTACCTACCAGCTGTAATGTATCGTATGCAAGGCCTTACCATAATTACCAGTTTATTCCCTTTCTCTATGCACTAAACGCTCTGTCATTGTCGAAAAACATCTTACATAATCTGCTTTCCAGCTACCCATACTTTCGCTCTATCATGTACCGACCCTAACGACCACCATTTCTCTACAGCTTCTTCCAAGCCCATTTTGCCCGTTGGGAAGCTATCTTCAAAGAGGTCAATATTGCCTTTGCGTATCTGAGCATCCTCATCGTCCGACTGTAGCTGTATGAGTTGAGCATCGAAGCTTTTGCCTTTTTCGAAATTACCTAGGTATTGGGAACGGTTGATTGCTCTTGCGCCTCCTAGCGTAGCTACGTAGATAGCTTCCTTCCATGTTATATCGAGACGGTCTCTTTTCGTACTTATGGTTTTTGACGTAGATGACGTAGATTGTACGAAATGATCGCTAATATTATCTTTCCGTCGGCCTTCTCGACTCCGAGCTACTCCGACAGACCACCTCATCGAATCGTTCAAGCTGATGCTGTATCCTCCGGCAATATCGCTACCGAGTCCGACTTTCAGCTCATTGTCCAACGCCTCGCGTAGCGGAAATGGCCTTTCACTAAAGTATGTATTCGACAAAGGACAGTGAGAGACACTGCATCCTTTCTTCTTGAGGAGTTGCATATCTTGTGCCGTGATGTGGGTAGAATGAGCAAAGAGTGACTTATCCGTTAAGAGTCCGACCTGCGATAGATTACCTGTCAGTACACACAAGTATCACAGCGATGTTCGTACACTTACCTCGTCGAAAAGCTCGCTGTCGGTCTTGTTACCATATATGCTCTGCGTGAATGCAACCTCATCGCCACTTTCGCTCAAATGACTTTGAACGTCGACTGTTTCGTCCTTGGCTATCTTAGCTAGACCGTGTAGTAGGTCCTTGGAGCATGTAGGCAGGAATCGAGGGGTGATTATAGGTTCCACGAGGTGCTTATGTTGAGCTGACTCGTTCTTGTATATGTCGCGCATACTTGCCACGAACTGAGAAGTAGCCGCGAGAGATTGGCTTGTTGTTTCGGTATAGTAGCTGCGTTTAGGTTGAAGTGAGCTTGGGGGACTCTCATGTGTCAGTGAGCTCGGGATCATCTTCGACTTACTCTGGACTGTTCTGATCCATGTTTACCTTGCCGACCAAAGCCCGCACTCCCGCTTTTGCGAAGGACTCCGCCAGAACAAGACTGAAGAAGACGATCCGACACCGTTCAGAAAGTGGTGGGTGTGCCTCACGAGAGGCTATACTAAGTACTCACTTGGCTTCGACGCTAATTGTGCCATACAGAGCAGCACAAGTCGTACCATTCTCGATACATCTTTTGGCAAGCCTCTCATAGACCTTCTTTCCCAGACCACGTGGATCAGCGTCTATGCGGCTTTCGGATCGAAAGGTGTACTGCAATTGTGAGCTTTAGCGTGTTGCACAGAAGCGAACAACGGGAGCAAGTGTACCTTCTCTAACCATTCCATCAGGGGCACGTCTAGAGCAGTCCCAGCATACAGATACTGAGGAGCGTGCAGGTGAGTATCTGTTCAGCGAGGTCACGACGTGTTAGCAAGTGGGCTTTGACGGTTTGGCACCAAGGCAGCGATCACGTGCGCGAAGAAGCGCTCACCGATGAAACCAGGGAGGAGGAAAGCATGTGGATCTTTGGGTTGTACGATCACAACGTTGCTATTTGATGATCCCGCTTGTTCGAGGATGGCTTCGTTGCCTTGTCTAGGCAGTAAGAAGCTGATCAGCCCAGCTTGATCGACGCCTGCATGGAAGATAAGGAGTTCGGTTTTCGAAGAATGTCGGGAAGGTGTAGAGGCAGATCTTCAGCATTGTCTGTATGCGTTTAAGAGAGAGCACACAAAGCTCCGTACCTAGTATGTGATCTTCCAGTAGCACGAGAGACTGATCTTCAAGTGTATGCACCACATTGCCGGCATAGAGCAAAGCGAGATCCTGCATTGTCGACTAGTCGAGAGGGAAGCGTGGTGTACGGTGTGTGTGGAGGATTAAAAGTATCTTGCCATTATATCCACTGATGAACCCAATGATCTATTATTGCATGCGGCCGGAACAAAGAGCAGCAGGAATCCCGGCGGCCGACATGATGATAAGTTTGATAAGGGCATCGTGGTGGCTTGACTGTGAGCGGACTGCTCGAAACTGGCTGTTATCTAGACAGGCGACATCTCACAGACCACTACGCCTATCGCTGCTTCGATGATGAGGCTGTTCTCATGTCAAGGCTGGTCTTACCACTTCCTTGCTGGCATCAGCGAAAGCAGGGCGATCGCACAACGGCAAGAATGGTAGGCTACATGTGCCCGCCGAACATGCAGTATTGCCTAGCAGGTCGCTCAGAGAGAACTGTAGTATCATGTAACATTGGCGGAAGTCTGCGACTCTCAGCCTACTCGGACCCTCTCATGGAGGTCTACTGAGATACTTTCTCATGACTTGTGCATGTTATTTCTGCACCCAGTCAATCTATAAAGAAGTTTCGCACTCATCCTTTATTGAGCTCAAGAATTGTCTACAGGGACACGTTTCTACCAGTTATCCCATTCTTCCTCAAATTGCCTATGCAGTTCGTCCAGACCTCGCCTAAACTCCAATTTCTGTTTTCTGTGTTCTTCCTCGCATTTACGCCAGATCGTCCGATCTAAACCCTGTGGGTTAAGGAGAATCCTATCATCTAAGACATTTTCTGTGATAAGGGTACGCCGATGTCCAACTTGCTCGAAGATCCTGGTATAATCGGCGGTGGAATGAAGTGCTAGGTAGAAACCCTGCACTTCCAGAACCGGTAATTCGCTATTACGCTTAGGGAATGTCTTGCAAATGATATCGAAGCAGTCTACTATGACCTGCACTTCTACGTCGACCAATGTAAGATGATTCAATCCTCTGGGAAAGGCTTCAATCCGGCATATATCAGTTAGATAGGCCATTTTCAGCTCGTAGCCTGTCATACTCAGGCTTTCCATTGAACTGAGCCATGAGAAGTCAGAATGCGTTTCTGCAGCAGCATCATGTTTCAACGAGTGTAAGGAGAGCACTCTTGAATTGAAGGCCAAGGGACACCCTTGAATCGGCTCAAGCCTACAGTCGATGAAGACCAATTCATCAAGACATCGCGCCGACAGTAAGTTGACAAGCCGGGACACGTCCTTTGTAGCGGTGGCAGGAAGGTCGACAAGTACCATCGTCGACAAGCTTGGATGTGGAGGAAGGAAGTATTCGTATTTTGACAAGTTGAAGAGATTGTTGATACGGAAGGAACGAAGTTTATCGAGAACCAAGCACCCAGCAATGATAGCTGTAGCACGATCGCCATCGTAACTCAGTGGATCAGGGTCTACATGGTGGAAATCGAGTGCTATCGTGTGAACGTTTGGCATGTGAGAAACGATGTAATCCCATTCATAAGCTTCTTCTTCTAGAGGTCCGCAGAACGAAAGACTTAGGTGAGTCAAGTTGACGCAGGCACTTACGAGCCGTCGATGCATACAGTCATCAAGGGCAAGTTCTGGACATAGCGCAAGGAACAGGCGCTGAACGCACTCCATATTCACGTTCATGCGGTCCTTTGGGGTTTGACCGAAGATGTCAATGAGGGTCTCGGTGTATTGATGTTGAATGGGCACTATCCTCGACCACAAATATGGACGTGCCAGAGACTGCATATGTTTGTTGACCAGCATGAGCTGGCAAAGAGCGTTTCTCGCTGCTTGCTGGTCCAGTGCATCCGCTGGATCCGCGAAGGTAGCAAAGACGTGGAAGCTTTCATTGGGCAGCCGGACTGCCAAGTGGGAGAGTATGCGTTTGAGGAGTTTGTCTGGAAGATACGACGTGTGAGCTTCGGCTTGCTGGGATAGATGCTGCATGGTTTTAGGCTGAGCTCGAGTTGCGTCCAGCCGTGAGACCTCCGCTTTCTTGCTTGCAAAGTGCGTCACTGACCCAAGCCCACTTCGCTGGGAATTCTCCATGCCAATGCCAGCTGACGTACCACTAAGTAGATGTCAGATCTTGTTAGTCGTGCGGAGCTCTTCCTTCACTTTAAGGTTGCTTGAGGAGAGTGTGGCGAACCATAATGTCGACTTGCTTGCTGTGAATCTCGCCGCGGTCACCTTACGCGACTGACACGACGGACATTGAAGCATGTCTTCTACCTGTTTGATGAGTCATGCTTCTACAGTAAGCAGATCGCTGACAATGGTCCAGTACCCGTTGCTTCGCTAATTTTTGAAACGTCTCGTATCACGCATAGTGCGAATAATCAGACAGCTTAAGGCGTAGACGGACAGGATGCTGAAACGGCATGCTAGTACACCTCGCGCACATCAATGGCTACGTGACTAGCTGCCATGTATTTTCAAGATGCATCAGCCGTTGGTGAGAGCTATACCGCATCGAGCTGGCCGTCTGCTTCTTTCTTCTGCACAGTCTCGATCATCGAATCGTATCAAAACTTCTTCAAGACGATGCTATGCTCGTCAGCACCCTGAAGTCTACTCAGCTGATGCTCAAGTACCATATCGACTCTTCTTGCAAATGGCTGCCTGGGCATCTCGCCTCGTCGTGCTCTTTGACAATGACGACAGACCAGGCAAACCTGACAAGCACGCAACAGGGTGATTTGACCAGGCCATTTGTGATACCATGGCGAGCGACGCTTTTGATACGGTTAACACCTCTTGCTTCCTCAATCAAGCATTCTCGTTCCCGCCTGATGCCGATGCAAGCTTCTGATCCCAGCTGGCTACTAAGATGGGTCCCTCGACGAAAAGCAGGCTGGCAGTCATCGCTATGGAAGAGCATGACGCCGGCTAAAAAGATGCGACATTTGCCGGATTATGTCCTTGGATGGATTGCGGGTCACCTAGCTATGCCTCTCACCTCTAACGACGACTTCCTCTACACCACGCTTACCCTTAGCGAAGCTAAAAAGTCGCGGGAAAATCGGCAAACACTGTTGGCACTGTGCCTCGTCAACGGTCGCTTCAACTTTCATGCAATGAGAGCTCTCCATCGATGTATAGCGCCCATACAAGGAGATGATATAGATCAACCTTTACCGTGGCACAAGTACACTCCCTCAAACTGTCTGAGCAAGCGCAATTCCGATACCCACAGATACGTCAGGTCGCTGGCTCTCTGCATCCACTTTGTGACACTGGATTCCCGTTACCACTGGGCAGGTATTGATACTTGCTCTCATCTTACCCAACTACGCTTGAAGATCATGGTGGCTAATCAGAATGATCTGAGTGAAGCATTCCCTAGTTTGCCTCTACTTCCACACCTCAGCGCAGTAGTACTGCACTATTCTGATACCACAAGGTTGTTCGAGAAGACACCGCAGACGCGCAAGATCATGCGAAGCGTATGTATGCTGCCCAACCTTCGATACCTACGTACCAACCACGTCGGAGACCCTGCCTCATACTCTGCCTTGCTGAAGCAACGCAATTTACAATGTTTAGCGTTGGCATCTCTATCAAGCTTTTTAGAGTATCGAGCTCTCGAAACTCTATTGAACGATCTCGAGAATACTCAAGAACTAGGCCTCATTTCGTGTACAGTCCCTTCAAACTTCTTCTTCCGGCTATCCACAATGCAGATCAGGATTGGACGCATTACCGTCGTTCCACTGCGCATAGATAGTCATCGCTCGCACATCCTTTTGCGGGACGGTCGGTCGTGCCTGCTCCTAGACGCCACTTTCACAACGAGCATCCGTTTAGGATACCTATCTCAACTCCTCTACTACACTCTGCCTGAAACCATTCAAGAGCTCGTTTTGGATCACGTTGAAATCAACTGCTTGGCTATCTTCCTTTCGAGACTCTGCACAACTTTAGCAGATAATGAATTGCCGGACCTGCATACAGTTCACCTGCGTGGCTGGCGTGTGACTACCTTTCGCAGCACGATAAGCAACGACTATTCCGGAGCCGTTACCTTGTTGAAAGAAAGCATGGCGAAATTGAAAGCAGGTCAGAGGATTGTGGTGAAGCCTGCGGACTTTCTTGCGAGATTGCAAACTGCTTCAATTATCGCGGTTCAAATCGAGTCAAAACAGCACACGGGAGTTCGAGCTAGACAGCTTTCCTAGTTTCAATGCCCCCAAAGTACCCTACTGATATCGAAAAGGGTAGATCTTTTTTATGCTACACTCTTCTCAACATTGTTTGTAATCCAGCATATGCATTTCCGATGCCCTTAGTCGCGCTGTCTTCGAACCGGAACAGCTTCGTCCACTTCATCAATGTAATCTTCACCCAGAACATCTGCCAACTTCTTCATAGCCGAGACCGGATTGCCGTCTTCATCGTCTGCGTCCCAGTCTACCAGTAAGAGGCGCCTGACAATCTGCTCTGCTTCTACAAGTTCTTTCTCGTCGTCTTCTGTCATTTCCGGATCCATGATCTCGTGAACGTTGTAGGAAGAGATGGCAGTGCTGATTTTGAGAGCTCTCTCGACGATATTGGTGGGAATACCGAATGATTCTGCGCAGTGGAAAGCATAGCTCTTGAGGCAGAGGCCAGGTGCTAGTCTGTGGAGGAAGGCTATACTTCAGCCATCGAAGAGAATATTCCCGATTTTCCATGACTCACTTGAACAGCGGCGTAACACCAATGACCTTTCCTTCGTCTTTCGGATCGCGAGTGACAGGCTGCTCACGGTCAATGACCAGCTCCATGTGAGCTAAACCAATAGGAAGACCACGCTTGAGGAAATCGTTGAAGAAGATTTCATGAAAGTGAGTTGCGAGAATGGTCTTCGGCAGTCTAGGGCCTTTCGTTACGAGATGTTTGATAAGTCCGACGAATAGACTTGCACCATCTGTAGGCATTCATCAGTATCTCAGCAAGACTGTGCGTATGAGAACAGCACGCACCGATGGAATTTGTACCCTTGCCGAATTCATCGATAAGAAGCAGGCTGCGCTCGGTGCAGTTGCGTAGCCTGTGTATCATCTCACGTTAGCGGCGAAGACGGAGAAAAATCAGGTCTGAAATTTACATCAATGATATCTGTTGCAGGTCAATCATGAAAGCGCTTGTACCCTGACAGAGGGGTCAGTCAAATGCTTGTCACCGGAAACGAGAGACTCACTCTCGACACACTCTCTCTCGTAGTGACGCGAGTCATGATCTTGTCAGTCAGACCAATAACAGCTTTCTCTGCGGGTACAAAGCTCCCGATGTGCGCCTGTTTGCACAGTCAGGATCAGCTTGAGCGTTAACTTCAGTACTGTAGCAAGCAATGTACCATGTATACGATAATGGCGACTGTTTTGAGGAAGACGCTTTTACCGGAAGCATTTGCTCCAGTGAGTATGAGAACAGAATCATCAGGACTGAGTAGATCTTCCTCCATCTCGTCGTCTTCCTCATCTTGTGCTTCTTCAAGCTCGATTGTCTTTGTTTCACCTTCTTCAGTCTTGATAGTGACAATCTTCTTCTTGTATTTCGTGTTCATTAGCTCCTCAGCCAGAGCGACAGCATCTTCCCTTGCTACACCATTTGCAATGGCTGAGTTGATTGCTTCCATCTTTTCAGCAGCGCGAGCGGCCTCTCTCAGTGCTTTAGGATCGGGCTTGTTCTGAATTTCTTCGAGCCTAGCACGGGTCACGCCTCGTCCGCCCACGAGATGACCGTCGTTCGGCACACTGTCTTGAAATTCAGTTTCTTGCAAAGATATTTCAGGAAAGACGTGGTTCCAAGCTTACAAGTTGTCTACACACTGCATTACGAGCGGGTGAATGCCTTGTGTAATGCTAATTGGAAATAAGACACTTATCAGCCACAACGCTGACTGTGTGACAATGTGAAAGACCTACCGAATGACATTGCTGTCAGTAATGACAGGCCTAGTCCAGTCATCTATCAAGGAAGGCAGGTCAGAATGTATATAGGGAAGCATGAGCACTGTCACTAACAAGTCCGGGCAGCATCGGCAAAAGCTAGGAGCACATCCAGCTCAGCGAGAACATCAGCCACATCACAGAGTGTTTCCTGGACTTGGAGGACATGCTCCAGCATTTCCTGTACCAACTCGACTTCACGATCCACGATGAAACCATGCAGATCTCCAACGTGAGTATCGAGGTCACGCATCTCTTGATTCTTGTAGTAGATGGAGATTTCAGTGCTGAACTGGAACTGCCATCCTGGAGGGGTCGCTGCATCCATGGTAGGATTTGGAAATACGTCGGGAAGAGGCACAGCACAGAGGTAGCCTAGCTGCGGGAAATAGATGACATTGAGAGACTGGCAAAAGTCTGCATCTATGTCTTTGGAGATGTGCTGCGCAATCTTTGACTGCAAATATGCAACCAGAAACATCAGCAATGTCAGAAAGTATGCTCTGTTTCCACTTAACGTACCAGCATCGAAGGAAGGCCGTGATAGGTCCGTCTATTGTCATCGAGCCTTTTGTCGACACCCTCTAGAATGCAAACTCGGTGGTGCTCTCTTGATTCGGTCCAGTCAATCTGCGTAACATGACGGGTTCAACCTCAAAAACCCGATGTTACCAAATGAAGTTGCTCTACCTTGGACTCTATCATCTCGTTTAATTCGGCAAAGAGACCGATTTCAAAGCTATCACACAGCTGTGAGGAAACTGTCAGAAAGGATGATTGTAATTGCATGTTGATTCTGCTAACCTTCTGAAGGATTGCAACATCCTTTCCTCCCATCAAATTACCAATCAGATCGCGTACGGAAATGCATGCACTCAGGAACTAATTCCTCCATGCACGTCAGCTTTGCCCCTTGGTCGGAAATTGCACGGGAACCCACCTGAGCTAGAGCTTGCCATTGTTGAACAGGAACATGACCAGCGATGAGATTCTTCAGCAGTCGAGGAACATTCTTGACTGTGATAATCTTCTGGATATTTTCCGAAATGTGGATGTTTTCGGATCTAGCAAAGCATTCGACGGCATTATAGCGATCATTGAGTACTTCCGACTCAGTTGAAGGCTGCAGAAGCCATCTTTTGAGAACGCTCCTGCCGAGTCCCGTCTTGGTCGTATTCAGCATGCCTGACGTACGAGCATCAGCTATTTCGTACAAAACTTCTAGTCAGCACATGCACTCCGCTGCTCACTAAATACGGAGAGACCTTCTTTCTTGTTTGAAGAGTGAATATTGGCATGATCTTCAGTCTCGAAGATCTGCAAGGAACAGAGGGTATCGGTGTTGACGAGCATAGTCTTTTTCCTGGAGCCAGTGCAATGTAGCCCTGATAATCAGCACATTTGGTAATAACGTCGTTTGAAGCGGACTCACAGGGAGATGAGCTCGATTGATACTACTTCTAAACCTTTTCGCTCGCCGGCGAGTTCTCCTGCGTTGCGCTTTCGGTTGAGATAGGAGAAGAGGCATGCTACAGTTTCGAGCTGAAAGGCAGCAAAAAGGTAAATTAGCAAGGTGTGATGAAACGACAAAAATCTCACGTAAGTACTTACCGACTTCTCCGAGTCCAAAGTGACGCTTCCACCCAATCTAAGTGCACTAACGAATCTTCCCAAATGACCTCTTCTAGGAGCTATTCTCCTTCTTCTCATTCTCATGAAATCATAAGCTTTCCTCAAACCTTCCTGTCCAACATTAACAACTTCTTCTTCAGTTTCACTTCTGTCCCTGTTCATTCTGGATTCTTCATCTCGGCGACGGTGAAACTCTGCATCTTCGTCATCTTCATTACCCGTATCACCAGTCATTAAAGGTAGGTCTAGAAGATACGTTCGACCTTGTGAAGCTTGAAACTCTCGATTGGCCCGTATTTCAACGGTTGGTACGAAGTCACCTCTAGCTTCGGATACTGAAGACCAACAAGGGAAAAGTCGAGCATCGGTCAAGGCATTTCTCTCCAAGTGTACCGGAACTGTACTCACACTTTTTCTTGATACCTTCAACGAGCTGTTCATCTGCTCTGTTCGAGACTAGCGTGATGTGAGGGCTGACCTGGTCGATAACTGAGAGAAGCGTCAGCTAAGGATGAGATTCATCTATGAATAATGCTAGACTCACTGTTCAAAGCCATGTCGAACTTGGAAGAATCTGTCTGGTCTTCAATGAGATACAGCTTCATAGCCATTGGATCATAGTAGCAACATCCAATCTTGCCATTGAAGCTTGTAATGCAGAGGACAATCTGAGAATAGCAAGCGAAGGTTTTGGGAACAAGGACAGAGGGGTGAGAATGGGTTGAGGAAACGGATGATGTTGGCGTGAATGAGAGAGGTCAAGAAACGGTCAAATAGCACAAGGATGAATGGATAAGTGGGAATAAGAGAAGAATATGAAGCAGAAGAGAACCACGGAAAGAGCAGAAACACGGAAAGAGCAGACATGCACGAAGAAGATGAAGCGAGACAAGTATTCAAAAGGTGAAAAGACAGAAAGAAGGGAAAAGAGACAGGAATCAGATTGAAGGAAGCAGAACGAGAGAAAGAAGGAGAAAGCAAGCTGAAAAAGATCAGTTGAAAGAGTTTCAAAGAAGAAACCAAAGCACAATCTTGCCTTGTTAGTAATGTCCATTTCTGCAGCTTGATCGTTCTCATCGTATTCTTGCACGGTAGATTGACCATCGTAGTGAGTATTGTTGTTATTTAAACCAGAATGTGAGGTAGTTGTAGTGTTATTACTTCTAGGTTTATCAGACTGAGGTCGCACAGTTTCACTTCGCTCTCTTGCTGATTGCTGAGAAAAGGGAGTACCAGCACGACTCTCCATTACGGTAGTAGAACGTGCTCTGTTGAAGTGAGCGGCGTTGTTGTTGTTGTTACGTTGTTGATGCTGATGCTGCTGATAATGGCTGTTATGGTTGCTACCCGACGCGTCTCCGTCGCCACTGGTAGAAGAAGGCCTGAAAGAGGGCGGAGTGCCATAGTCATGATCCGGGTCCATAGTCTCAAAAGTGGAGTGAGTGCCATCTGCAGTAACGTCGTCCGCCATAGATGCTGTCGTGCCATCTCCCTTGGAGAAGGAGGTGCTGCTGTTATTGAGCCTGCTCATGCCTGCTGTTTCCAGTTGTTTACTTCTCCAGCCTGGTGCTGGAGACTTGGATTGAGCAGTCTGATTCCGCTTGAGAGAGGCCATGGTAAGCTGTCATGAATGGTAGCAGTGTCGTGAGAGTGATAAGCTGTGCTGAGTATGATGCTGGTCTAGTGTGTCTGCTGAATCTCAGTCAGGTGCGTGTGCGTGTAGGTTGGTGAGAGAAAGAGAAGTGCTAGAAAAGAAGTTCACGCTCTTCACACCACCACCACCACTCACACATCACTGAATCGATTCAAATAGCAACCACGCTCATACAGAGCTACAAAGTATCTTCAATGACCATGGGAAGGAAGCTGCCTGACCACTCTGCAATGTCGTCTCAAGCTGCTGCCACTGCTGAAGATGCAAGATTGGAAGCTTTGGAGCTCATGAAGGTGGGCAAGGCATCACATAGAGGGGATGACAGAGTATCCTACTAAGCTCTTGTGATACTTCTCTATCATAGCAAAAGGATACACTCGAAAAGGAACTGATGGAACTCCATACCAATCTACAAAGCCAGAATGCTGATCTAGGACAATCATTGATCGACGACGAGGGTTTTCCAAGAGGAGATATAGACGTTTACAATATTCGCCTGTCGAGAGTGTAAGTACTTCTTGGTCTTTGCTGCTTCCCTTGCCATGTTGAAGCTAAATCTCTGCTTCTTGTTGCCATATAGACGCGTCATCGAACTTCGGAATGACCTCCGTGGCCTCTCAGACAAGATCAAAGACCTTCTTGATATTGTATTTGCCAAACCACAAGAATCAGCAGAAGTCAAGAGTATACCGATAGAAGAAGTTCTAGCGAAACCTTTTGCTACTTGCAACGGTGTTGCTCCCGGTAGTCCTGCCGCCACCGCTGTAAGTTCACTTTCTTTCACCATGTGCGATGACAATTTCCAATGCTGAAACATGTAGTCGTCTTTGCTGGGTATATACTACACGTTGCTCCGTTGCACTCCTCAGGGCCTACTGCGAGGAGATAAGTTCCTACGCTTCGGAAGCATCAATTCTTCGAATCATGAAAGTCTACGAGCTGTAGCGACGGAGGTACAAGCAAATGAGAACGTAAGTTTTCCTTCATCCCGAGCCATGTCTTCCTTCATGTAGATAAGGCTAACGTCTTCTCTCTGGGGTACAGCGGACCGTCACGATAGACATCCTTCGTGCCGAAGAAGGCTCGGTGGAAGAGGTGAAAGTCAGCTTGGTATTAGTCCCTAAGACATGGAGTGGGAGGGGACTATTAGGCTGCCATATCATACCGATATGACCTGCTACAAGCATTATATCACCGCAAACATCGTTCTATTCCCCGTTAAGACTGTCTGGCACGTGCTTCCAATGCTTTCGACCAAAGGTACATGTAGCATAGCTTTGTATTCAAAAGTTGTTCCTGTTTCAAGACTATGCGTTCGTAAATGCTTAGGAAGGAAGAAATCTAATTCGCTTGTCATTATGGCAACTGCTTGCATTTCCGCAATAGAGCATAGAACTGCGACTTGCTCAAATCTCGCCTTGCCACTTTCTTTCCTCACGCCAACATGGCGCGGCCGCGGTGTCCCATCTGTCGGTCGCGGCGATGGCATCGCGATAGGTCATCTGGCCTTGTAGTGTGTGAAGAAGGCCATATCCTACAGGTGAGCATAGTGCTGCCCTCCAGCTCACGTTAGGCAGGCTTCTGGACAGCTTCAATGCACTCCGATCACCTTTATAGAGACTGAAATATGTATGTTGTCTACATGATTAGGGCTACAGACAGGAAGACAATGAAGCAGAAGGCCCTTCTACTCATGCTACTAGAATCCGGAAACTGCGCAAGAACAAACAGAAGAAAGCTACGAAAACTGCAGATCTTGATTGTACGCTTGGTGGCTAAACACCTTGGAAGAACCAAGAAACCGTTCTTCGAATGCTAATGATACCATTTAAACCTGTGTTTACAGTATTTCATGGACCGAGATTGCGCTTTCTATACTTTCAATGCGCTCAGATCATACTGCGGAAGCAGATTGCGGCTATTATCGATGTTTGGAAGCTTCCACCTGAGCTTGAGGTATGGTCGTAGCCAGATGAAGTGACCCGAACGTAATATTCAAGAAGCTCACCCTGATACTTTATCGCGTCCAGACTATCGCAAGGGATCTCTGGGCAATGTATATCTCGTTGACCGACCTCGAAGCTGAACCGTTCAAAGAAGGAGAAGAAGAAGACATACCGAACTCACCGGATAAAGCGGCACAACGAGACCCTTTACAGAAAATATATGATGCTCTAAGCGAAAGTGAAGATGAAGCCCTTCCTCCTTCACGTCGTAAGAGCCGGATGCGCAATCCAGATAACGACGATGAAGACGATGATGACTTTGTTGATGAAGATATGCAAGAGGAAGAAGAAGAAGTAAATGACAGTGATAATCTTGAAGCTACAGGTGCAATGCCTAGACGGAGACAGAATATGAATAAAGGAAGGTTTAATCCAGCTCGGAAGCTAAGATTGCACTACACACTCGTTATATGCTATCTTTCTTGCTTGACCCTACGGGTCCCTATCTTCTTGAAGGATATACTTGAGTAAGCCAGGCCAGTTTTCTGATCTCAATGTGCCTGCTCTGACTAACATCCATATAGTCTCGCTCAATCGTACAAGATTGACTATCTAGAAGCTCTCAACGCCATACCAGAAGATATGCGGCGGCATCTCGATCTTGGGGCAGCCGAGCGTGACTTTGTACCATCAGTAAGGCTTTTCCCTTTCTGTTGCTTGGCCAATGTTTCAGTTTCTGATCTGCACAACAGCATGTCTTACCATTGATAGGTCAGACTGCTACTGCATCTCAGCCAGAAGACAGCTTTGCGCCACTGGTCAATATTTTCGCAAAGATGCTGCACAAAGCTTTCGGAGTCAAATTTCCCGATATCAATGCTGCTCCGATACTGTATAAGACGGTGAAGCATCTCGGACTCCCTCGTGAGTTGTATAGCTCTTCCTAGCTGGTTGTCATGTCACTTGGCTCACTTGCCTTCCTTTCTTTCAGCTTTTCTATACCTTGTCACCCGGCGCGTTCTTATCAATTTACATTCGAGCATGTCTCTCAATTTGCGATCATATGGATCGCGCGAGTTCCCAGACCTTACACTGGCAGCAGCTCTGGTTTTCAGTATCAAGCTACTTTGGGGTCTGGATGGCATTCCTCGAATACCGCAAGATGCCAATGACATGTCATCCGCTCTACCGCGCTTGAATGAATGGCTAGATTTTTCGGAAAAGTTGCAAGATCAGTACCCACTTTCAATGGCTGTGACTGCAGCAAGAAGGTGAGTCTGGAAGTCTCTCAATCTAGACCTGGTTATTGATTGATTGGATTTTTCCCACCACAGTCAAGACGTTGCAAGCCTTGAAGACGATGATGCCGATGAATTTCTCGATTTTTTCAAGAACACCCTAATGACCGACTTCACCAAAGATCAAAGTGAGCTATCGATACTCACTCTTGAGATTATATGCACTGTGAACGGGCTAACATTCTGCCCTTCAGCTGTCTTGGGAACGCTTCCTGTGCCTAAAGATGGCATCAAGAGGATAGACCGCTTCTTTCCTTTGTCGTCCACTCCTGAACCCTCAAGTAGTATACCCTTCGACGTGAGAGTAGATCAACGGGAAGAAGCGATTCGATCATTCTACACTTCGGTATCGACGCCGATACCGGGTGAGGCTTCATCTTCGCGACCTCTATTCTCAGGTCAGCAACACAAGATCTACAGAGCAACCGACCACGAAGGCAGTCTACCTCGAGACTACGCTCGCGTACTGCATATTGTCGAACGTGTGACTGGCATACATAGCTCCGTCGTTGCTGCGGCAGTCAGCAAAATTGAGTTGAAGTTTGCCCAGGAAGAAGGAGGCACCACGAAAAACCTCCCGACGAGCCATTTGCCTATGCAAGGGAGGGAATCTCAAATGTTCGGAAGGCTTAGACAAAGAGGCGGGGCGACACCATTAGCAAAGGAGATCCTTCCGGAAATCAGAGCCGCCAAAGCAGAGAAGGAGCCTGCTTTACGAATGCCGAAGTTTCATGCATAGGCACGATTGAGAAGGCAAGCTCTGTTGGCATATTTATGTCTGCCGTTATGGCTGCTTCGTTCGCATCCAGAGCTATTTTGACACTGTTGTTGACAACATTATTCTACACCAGCAATACATTGAACGACTCATGCGGAAGCCACTGCATGGAGATCATATATCGCCGCGCGAACAGCGTAGAATGTGTCTCCAGGAGCGCCTTCCAACACGAGCTGCTGTCCTTCTTTCCTGACCACAACTTTTCCTCCTGACGTATCGACGACTTCATCTTCTCTTTCAGGTGTCGGAGAAGCTCTACTTGCAGCAGTCAATTTGGATAACCGTGATGGCTTCGCTTTAGTAGCACTCGGCGGAGCTACTTGGGCTTTTACAGGTCCACACACAAGCGTGCCCTTCGAGAAAGCTACAGGCACGTTGAGCGCGCTCAAGTTGGCTTTCAACAGTGCGAGCTTTATTTCTCCGATGAAATGGGGTGCAGGGAGCTTCGGCAGCTGTTCCTCTTCATCGCGATGCATAGTATCGGAAGTCGAACTTGACGGAGAACCTGCCTCTTCCGGTCCTGCCGATACATCAGCACCGCCGACTGGAATGAGCACCGGAAGCGTTGATTCGTCAGAAGTGCCAATGACACCCTTGACTGGCACGACTTCGTAGCCTTCGATCTATAGCGTATAATACAGCTGAGCGAATATGACCAGTATGTTCGACATAGAGACTTTTGCTTACCTTTCGAAGAGCAAGCGCCGTCATCAGACTATCGTCCAATCTCAACGAGAAACTCTTTGTAACATCCGCAATTTTCGTCTTTTCTCCAACGGACGGTGTAAATATGCAGTCTTCCGGTAATGAAGCTGAAGTGACTGCACTCGCTAAGTCTTGTGTAGATTCCGGATCACCATTGACTAGAACCAGTTTCTTTGGCTCAATGAGGGGAAGAATCGATCTTAAAGCTCTTCCGTCTGCTTTGCCTTCCATATCCACGACGAGTACCTTGCATCGGACTTGAATGGCCATCTCTTCAACGATAAACTTATGCGGGGGTTCTTGACGCAATTTCTCCTCTTCATCGTCTTCGTCGCCTCTTTTCCGCTTTCCTAGTGCTCCAGCGGTAGTAGCATCTCCGTTCTGGCCATCCATAGCTGCTTCTAGTTCCTCCGGTGCTTTATTGCGTGTTTTCCAGCCTTCGATATCGACTGCTTCACCGTATCCATCTACTCTCCTTCTACGCTCAAAGAATGGGAACATTCGATATCGAGTATTCTGAGCCTGATTAGCGAGTGGCATACTCATGCTTTTCAATGCATTAAGTGGATTGTTTTGGCGGACATATATATCAAAGCCACCGATTTGAGATGCTCTTGTATCGTCTAGAAATTCATCCCAGGCTCCTGTACCTGTATGTGTAAAGCCAGGATCTGAAGCACCGAATTTGGCCAGGCCTCGTTTCCAACTTTTACTTGCTGGACCTGATCCTGGCTCTGCATATGCCGCTGGACCTTTACCTACACCTTGTGAAGGTGTCGTTCCATTCTCGCCCATGATAGCATTCAGCTGAGCGTTTTCGTCTTCATTCATCTTTCCAGAACCTCCTTCTCCAGCATCTGAATCATCATCGTCATCATCTTCATCATCGTCAGAAGAATCATTCTCATCATGAGCTTCCATCATTCTTCTATTTCGTTCAGCCATAGCTTTAGCTTTTTGTTCTTTTTCCTTATTCAACCTCTGTTCTTCAAGGTATGTAATCAATTCTTCACCTTGTAATATCACTTTTTTCCTCATTTTAAGTCGGATAGTGGTTGATGAAGTAATTGCCTCTGTAGCTTGTTGCTTGTCGAAATCTACGATTTCACCTACTTTACCCGTTCCGAACCGAGTAGATGAAGGTTGACGTCCGTTCCATAGATTGAAAATGTGTGAAGTCATCGATGCTGGCGGACCGGGATTTGTGAGGAGGATAAGACAGCGCGGTGAAGAGAGGAAGGTGGAGACGAGAAGTTGGCGGGAGTAGCCGTATGAAAGAGAGTCGGGAGCGGAGAGGACTAGTTTGGGATGTTCAGCTGGATATCTTGCAAGAAGCTGTTCTGGACTTTCGAACATTCGGACGTTTCTGTACGACCAAGTGGGTCAGTCAGTGACTTGTCATCTCAAGCAATCCGATGGTCTGTTGAATGCCAAAAGCATTACTTACTTGAAACGTAGTACTCTCTCGCGCTCTCCTTCATCCGCACCCAGCTGTCCTCCAAAAGCATCCGCCAATCTCCTAACAGTGAACAATATATGTTCGGCATTTTTTGATACAAAGCAGAGGGGATAATTAGGAGAAAGAGTGGAGAAAGCCCAATGTTGTTCCAGTAGTACCAGAATCTCAATAAACCGTCCAATAGTATCAACCGGTAACAGTATGCTCTGATTCAACTCTCTCAAAGTATGCGTAATAGTATCTAGTAGAGATTTATCTCTTTCTTTAGCTTTAGTAGCTGTTTTCAAACTTTTATCAGATGGTATGATTAATGTTCCAATTCTTCTGATGGCTTCGTTCACTTCCATTCTTCCTTCTTTACCTCTAATAAGGAAAGAAGCTGGATCTAACGTACGTTCTTTGACGTGATTGAAAGTAGGTGCATAAAGCAGGGAATCGGTAGTTGCTGAACGTAATGACCATAAGGTCCCTCCGAGAGTCGTACCTGCTGGATGGGCAAGCAATGAAAATGGGGAATTGGCACGTCCTGAGAGACGGACTACTTGGGAGTATACGACTGGTGTAATACGTGAGAAAGTGAGTTGGATTTCTTCTTTGCTGACTCGCCATGCTGCGTCGTCTGCTCGTAGTTCAGAAGTAGAAGTGGCATCTGTTCCCTCACTCTTCGTTTCAGTCTTCACGTTCTTATTTGTGCTTTGCGACTTGTTTTTCGATACTGCTGAAGAGACAGTAATTGAAGCAGAGGAAGAGGAAGATGGATCACGAGCTTCTTCACTTGCGCGTGACTCCACCCATTCTTCAAGCGTGAGCTGACCGAGTGTCCGACATGGGAAGGTAGCGTATATAGGGCATGCTAATCTTAATCGTGAGACTAGATATGGGAGCAATCCAAGAGCTTCTATTGTTGGAGAGGATAGAAGAACAAGCGTGAGGTGTGGTGCTAGTCTTCAATTCAGTATATGCGCAGTTTAAACAAATGTAGGCAGGATGTCGGATATCGGTTGGAAGTGGAAGCCGATGCCAGATTTGCAGGAAGAGCAGCAGCGACACCAGAGAAAAGGCGTGATAAAGTAAGATGGGAAGCAAAGTTCAATGAAAGCAGGTAGAGCCCAGTAATGGATGCCAATGCGAGAATAGTAGTGATGGATATCGAATAGAAACGACGTGATCGAAGAAGCATACCATCAGTTTCCATTTTACAATTGAACAGGAAGCGCAACTCACTCTTTCAATCTATTGAGGTATTCCACTCTATCCTGAGTATAAGATTCGCCGCTCATTTCCTCCCTGTGGGCATTGATTCCACAGTCAAGCAGTATCTTTGCGTCGTCGAATTCGAGGAGGTGGCATAGGGCTCTTGTATTGCCTGTTTGCGCACCGCTTAATGGAGTGATGCATATGGATGCGGTCGTATTGGATGCTGACGATGTGGACTCTCCTCCTGCTGCTCCACCATCTTCGTCCATTGCTCGCTCCTTATGCGAATGCGGTGGTATGCAGCGAGTCGATACGCGAAAGACGAGCAATGGAAGACCTTGACTTCACTCCATCCACTCGAGATGATCATTTCCAAGTGCGAAGAGAGCTAGAATGACAAGAACAGTACGCCTCGTCACCGAGTAACATGGGACAAGTACGCTGCAAGAAGCTATACGAATCCTGACTCCGCACGGGATGGGCTATCTATGTTCAATCTACTACCTTCCAAAGTGGCAAGTGTAAAGGTACCATTCAGTACTGGTTTCTCAAGACCAAAAGAGACCTGGGTGTTTCGAAACCTGAGCTCACTGAGTGGACACTCGCTTCACACTCCGCTTCAATTACCTCTCGCTTCTCATTTAGCACCTTCAGCTCGTTCGGCCGGACGTGCGGAGATGCTAAGAACTATTTCTTGCTGCTGAAGCTTCTGATCTACACAGTGACTAATGCAGCATGACTGCCTCTTACAGCTTGAGCATAGGGAGGCAATACCTAACCTCTACTGATTGTCACAACCGTTCACATCGAAGCAAGCTGGAGCTTGTTTTCAAGAGAGCTTATCTTTCTCTTACGCTGCTCTATTGCAGACATCCCACTCATCTTTCTTATCTCGGTGTTTCAGCAGCTGTACTGGCAAGCGTTATGGAACTTTTGATTCCCGCTTCACAAGCCTTTCAATTGAGTATGTGAGGCTACAATGGTAGTACTCGAATATCGGGACCGACACATCACCTTGTCACGGGGGATACAAGAGCCTTGCAATAGTAATTTACTGTAGAACAGGGTGCTGCTGTGCATGGAAAGCATACTATCGTTCCCCTATGGGTAAAGTAGAGTGTTCCCGTCGTCTGTTCACACGATACCCCGCTACCCGACGCGTATCAGTCTGTCTATCATAGAACAGGCTGCTTTCCACAGGCTGCGAACTGTAGCCTAGCCGGCATCAGATGAGATATACGTTGTACTACAGCATGATGTCTCGCCTTTACATTGCTCCTTAGCCTTCGCTTGCCTCTTTGCCTTTCTCCGTGGCATCATCCATTCCTATCTTCAGCCTTGCATTCCTCATTCGTTTCACTCTCCCCATCCAACTCATTTCGCCAGCTTTTGAACTTGGGTCGAGACCTCACTCACATAACATCATACACCTTACCATACACCTTAACATCATCTACAGTCACCATGGGTTTGAGCATCTCAACCCTCTTTGACAAGTTCTTCGGAAAGAAGGGTGAGTCGTGATGTTCTCGACACACGCGACGTGGTAAGGACCATCGACTGATTGATATGCTATTCCATGACACAGAAATGCGCATCCTTATGGTCGGATTGGATGTGAGTGTCTATTGCATATGCTTGCTCTGCTCAAGCTTGCCTGCTCTGCTGTCCTTCGTGGAATGGGATGCGCACGCCATCGCGTCGTGCGTGGAACATTGAGCGATAGCGCTCCAGTTGGAAGGCAGAAGCAGGCAGAGGAACAGAAGAGCGGACTACACTACATAGAAGAACAACAGTACTGACTCTATATCTTGCTTACTCCCTCCAGGCCGCAGGTCAGTCACGCAATGCTTTCGTTGAATTCCACTCGCTCGCTGCACAGACGAGGCTGGCAAAAGAGAAGGGAGAACGAGGATAAGGACGAGCAAAGCACAAGAAGGGTGGACAATGGAGGAGCAGTGGTCTCTGTAGCTTGAGAGTGCTACCACTATCTTCCTGCTGTTCCTTGCTCCCCATCGTATCACTGCCAGATGCCACGCTGTCTGTCACACGCACATCGTCAATCGCCAATCCCAGCGAGCGGGCGAGCGTGGGATAAGCGGTGAAATTGGGGCGACGGTCGAGGTTGGAAAGGGCAAGAGCAAGCGAGCGAGGGAGCGAGTGGAAGACCAGGATATACACATCAAGCAAGTTATCAGTTCAGTACTGACTGCTTTAACCACATTCCTGTTTATCCTCGTTTGAATGACTTGCAGGTAAGCTGACGCCTCCTTCTAATGTCGTGACACGTCCCCAAAAGCAAGTTGGAACTGACTGTTTTATATTATAATAGGTAAAACTACCATTCTATACAAGTTGAAACTTGGTGAAATCGTCACTACAATTCCTACAATTGGCAAGTCGTCCTTCTTTTTCTTCCCTTTCTCCCTTTTTGCAGCCCTACCCTCTCCTCTCTCCCTCTCTCTCTCTCTCTACCCCGACTTTACACGTTTTAAGTCTTGACGCAAGCGAACGAAAGCAAGCTAGTGCAGCCAGACGCGCTACACTGAAGAATGCTCGCTAGCTAGATGCCATTGACTGGGCGGGGATGACTACAAAGCACACGTGTCAAACACGAACGAATGAAGAGCATCGCCCTAGCGGGCAGGAGAAGTTTTGCACTCTACAGACACTCTCAATCTCCTGGTAGTACGGCTCGAGAAGGACATGGGTTCCTCAATTGCGCGGCAGGAAACCTCCACGGGCACATACAGGCTTCAGCCGTGTCATGTGCGAGGAAGCGATGTTAGGCTCGCCGAAGGATTTGCACCTTGTGCACGTCCCTGAAAGCGATAGACTGCATGCAAGATGTGGCACGATCCACTATCCTTGCGTGTTGCTTAACGGCTTCACAACCGGATGCGAATCGGTCCATGTCATCTCGCGATGAGAGATTCATGCTGGCTGGCATGGGCGCGAGGGTTGCCGAAGTCAAACCGTCTATTCCAGATTAAGGTTGGCAAGGTTGTGATCCTCTACCATCGAGAAGCATCCTCAATCACACATCCGTTCCGTTACCTTTCCCCACCTTCAATCACCTTTTCACCCTTTTGTTTCTGGCTGGCAATGGCCATTCTACTACATAACATAAAAAAACATGTGCTAACCCATTTTCTCCACCTTTCGCTTTTCAATAAACAGGCTTCAATGTCGAAACTGTCGAATATAAGAACATCCAGTTCACAGTGTGGGATGTAGGTGGTCAGGACAAGATCAGACCTTTGTGGAGACATTGTGCGTGTTTCCTCCGTTTTGACGTAAGCTGAGACATCGTCAACTGATAATACCGTTTCCTACGACTGCTCTGTTCTTCTGCAATTGTTCCACACATATCAATCTGGCGTCTCTCACAATCCACAAAATGTCTCTTCTGGCGTACATAGACTACCAAAACACCCAAGGAATCATCTTCGTCGTCGATTCCAACGATCGCGAGCGTGTCGTCGAAGCAAGAGAAGAATTACAAAGAATGTTAAACGAAGATGAGCTACGGGATGCTATTCTATTAGTTTTCGCAAACAAGCAAGATTTACCAAATGCGATGAATGCAGCTGAAATTACAGACAAGTTGGGATTACAGAGCTTGAGAGCTCGTGATTGGTATATTCAATCTACTTGTGCTACTTCTGGTGATGGTCTCTATGAAGGTCTTGACTGGGTGAGTTTTTCCTTTTTTTGTCTTTCTCATTCGGGTTAGATGCGCATAGAAGATGGTACTGATGTCGCTCTCGTATTACTCGTTTTGTTTTACTTTCTCAGCTCTCAAACGCCTTGAGGAAGAGCGGAGGCAACTAAGACGCCATCCCACCCAACGATCAGACCAGGCTAGGCTAGGCTGTGACGCCTTGAGCCTTTTCTTTCTTCGGGATTTAATGGAGGATATCTATCTTAGATTGGATTCTGGAAGAAAGGACATCATCCAAAGCACGAACCAATGAAAACACCAATTATACGACCCATGAATCCGATACACCATCTCCATATTTTCTCGTTGTCATCTAGCTCTTTTCTTTGAAGGAAAATCGACCTTTTCTCAACGATCATCTGCTAGTTTACATCGTTTCTACAATCCCTATAGCTATCATTGTACCCGCCTCACTTTGGAAGTTATGCGTGTATTCTCTTTTCCCTCTCACACTCCTCAACACTTCTTTAACCTCACTCCTGCGTTTCTTTATGACAATACAGCCTTTCCTCATTCTTTCGTACCGTGCATGTAGCTCGCCTCAATCATTTTTGCACCGGTTCGAAGGGCTTGAGCTATGCTGTGGACTTGCTTTCATTAGTGCTCTTATTTAGCCCTGAAAGCGTTTCATCATGTGCAGGTCTCGCGACAGAAATAGAAACCGAAACAGCTAAGGTGTCCTCAGCTAACTGCATTATGTCGTTTCGCGTTGCATTGTGCGTTCACTCGGTAATCACTTGCGGACAACTTTCGGGAAACTTGAAAAGAATGGAGCAGGCACATATCAATGCCTTTTAGCGAGAAACTTAAAACGACGTGCCCTTCGACTATCTAGAAGTCGTCTGCATCTTGCTTCAGATCCGCTGTGGATTCAAAGCTGATTTTCTACTAATTTTCTTGGGGAGTTCTTCAAGTTCTCCGAGCAGGAATTGCATTTTCGGCCCTGGTTCAGCGATCATGAGAGATATCGTCCATGACAGTCACAGAGCATCAGGCAGAAGACAATTGAAGCTGTGAATGCAGAAGCGAGTGCACTGTGCAGTGTGACTGAAGCTATAAGTCTGATGTTCATTTACTGACTTGTATTGACTGTCTTCTCACAAGCTGGCTTGGAGTATTCGAGCCTTCCCTCAGGCTGATATTCGCCACCAACCTGAAAAGCTTCCACCAATTTTGGCGGGTGAAGCTGGAGATGCCGCGAAGCAGGACAGTGTAGTAGATACTCCCGAACTTCCACACATCAAGATCCACTTCTACACTCAACAATGGCTGTGGAAAAGAAGAGTGAGCTTGCTTGCTTGCTTGCTTGCTGGGATAGGATACTGCTGCTGGGAGGGCTTCACTGGGCTGGCTGGATGGATGGATGGTTGCATACATGCGTGATCAAGAGGTGGACAGGACAATGAACTGCAAGATTGAGGAGACTGCTTGGGAAGCAGAACACATTGATAGGATGTGCATGCGAGACAGACTGCTACCAATGCTTCATGCTGTGGTTTAGTTTCTGTTTTTGCGAAGAGTGCTTCAACAGCCACGATCACACATGTGAAGGAGAGAGAGAGAATTCAAGCACGCACATGCTAGCCATTGTGATCCAGCCAGTCCAGTCCAGGCAGACCCAGAAGCTTTCCCGGCAGCAAGAGTACTGCAATCTTAAGAGGAGGCTTAGTGCTAACCATTTCGTCGTTGAATCTACAGACATCCCATGGGGACTCAACAAGGGCCGCCCTACAACCCTTCGAACACTAAAGGCAAAGCCTTCAAACCACAAGGGAAACTCTTCCAAGCGTGCTGAGTTCGTCAAGAATTTGGTCAAGGAAGTCGTCGGTCAGGCTCCTTATGAGCGCAGAATCATGGAATTGTTGAGGTGAGTACATACTGGTTGGCAGAATTGCTGTTTTTGTCGGAGGTAGCGAGGGGAGGGCGGCATTGGAAGGTAACACTCAAGAAATGGAAGCAAGTATGGCGTTGCAGGCGAACATCAGATATGAGACAGCAAGACCTCAAAAAGCAAAGTCTGCCAGAGCTATCGAAAAGAGGAGGAAAACGCAACTTGTGGTATCCGCTCAAAGTCATCAAGTTCATCAAAGCACGCAGGCAGTATATCGAGTCCACTGCCGTCTACTTCTCTCGATGCCATCCTGCCCTCGCTACCTACCTAGACATATGCATGATATTTGGGAACAGCCATTGATCCTTTTTGTGTTCTTTTAGAAACGGCCAAGACAAGAAGGCACGTCGGATGGCGAAGAGACGTCTCGGAACACTACGCCGAGGCAAGAAAAAGGTTGATGAGCTCACTGGAATCATCGCTGAGCAGAGAAGAACTGCCCATTAAACGTGGCCAGATCTATCTCCTTCTTCTACTCTCGCTCATCCCTTCAATATGCAAGCCTACCAAGCTCATCTTACTTTTCCCGCGAATCTCTTTAACAATCTTTAGTCACCTGCAATTCCGACTACAATAAGGCATTCAAGTGCTGTACGTAGACTCGAGATCACCATCGAAAATATGGCTTATCCATGTAATGATATAGGAGATATGGATAGTTGGGAGATAAAACGGAAGAAATGATACCTCGGGACGCTTCACCTTGTCATTTGTGCGAGACCTACTCAGACTTGATACCGCGCAATGCATCCTTTTCTTCATTGAACATTACCCTGGTCTTATGCACATGCCAGTTTTCTTTCGCTAACTTCGTTTCTTGCCTGTGCTTGGTCTGTTATCCTCCCTAGCCTTCTTACTTCTCCTCGCGCGATCAACGCTACATACACATATACGACTTATACTTTCCTGCTCTCATTTCTCATACAAAGTTACTCATCATGTTGGCATTATCGACCACGACCACCGCCGCGGAAGAGTGGCAGGTTTACAGCTTCCCTTCCTAACCATTTCTCTGTTTCTCTGTTTCCCTTCTTTTACATTTCTCATTTCTCTCTTTATGTTTTACAGAACTCTCGAAGGAGTCTCGTACGATTTTCTGCACTTGGAAGGCTTCCAAAGTCAAATGCTCACTCAGCTTGGAAGGCTATGTCTTCCAATTGCATACTTGGAAGATACCCCGAGACGGGTATAAAAAGCGGGCTAAAACTCGACTTTGCAGGTTGGCTTTCTTCTTTTTCTTTTCGTGGCTTTATGCCACAATCACTCCTGTCCTCGCTCTTGCTGCCCAATCCCTCAGTCGCTCGTGAGTCGACCATACACGCTCGGGAGATGAACAAGCTCCGGCGCATAGCTTCTACACGGAAGCTAAGCCGTAGCACGAACAAAGAGCGACCAACGGCTCCTTGTTTCTTTATGACCTGCTCAAGACACGATGTAGACCGTTTCATAACGACTCCACATATCCAACTCAAAGCTGAAGACTCACATGATAACCAAGATAAGTAGATCTGTATTGAATAAGAGATATTGTAAGTGTGGCATCCATGTTGTGGCGTCTGGTTGCAATCCTAACGTAGTTCTGTTCGCAGGCACTACGTTTACTTTCGGATTAATCCCACTTGATTAAACGCGTCTCTGAGCAAGAATACATTTTTCTTGTACTTGAACAACACCGACTCGGAACCCCCGAAAACGAGACGACTATCGCCGAAAACGACATTGTCAACGCAGATCTAGAGCAAGTTCGCCAGATTGTAAGTATAGTTCTCAATTCAAATCCTAACCTGTCACTTGTGGATCCGATACTGGTATCGTGCTGTCGACAGGCATAGCGTTTGCTCTCCCATAACTGCTTGCAACCAGAAATTGGCAACACTAGAGATCTTTGACAAGGGCACAACGGGGTTCTCTTCCGCGGTAAGATCAGAATCGCTCAACAAAAGACCCAATACCTTCCTCTGGCTCTTACATCCGCCGCCGTTACCCATTTAACCAACGCCAGTACGGTCACTCCCGAACAATGGGAGACACTAACTCCACCCGGTCCCGAGTCCCATACGAATAAAGCATTTCAACCCGGTGATGTCATCATGTAAGTCTTAAACTCAATTGAAAGAACGAGCATCAAACCACATAATCTGACCGTTGATCTGTTGTGCAACAGCCTAGACCAGGCACATCTCCTCAAGGAAGTCCGAGGAGCAGTACTTGAGAGAGTAGTTGCTCGGACAAAGCTTATCAACCCGTTCTGTAGAATGGTGGTCATCTCACCGATTATTCCGAATGCAGACGAAGTCCGCGGTTGGATCAGCGGACAAGGCAACCACGCTACTCAGGTGAGTAAAGACCGTCATCTTCTCTTCGCAAGGCAAATCGCTAACCTCAATCTCTGAGTCAAGCTGTTAAATCTGATGGACGAGAAGCAAGGGGAATGCGATCTTTTGACTGCCAACGTACAATCAAATATCTAGAAAATCTGAGCAAGATGGTCCTGGAATTGGAAGATTGCTGGTCAGGTGTAATGGAAGACTTACGATTGGCGTATTTCTGGATGACTCGTGCCTATGCGTAGGGAGAAGAAACAAAGATTGCTCAGTTCAGGCCTGTGATTGTCCCCACGACATGGTATTCGGAAGCTGTGCCATTAGGAAAATAAGTCAGATCAAAAGTGGGACACGGGAAGAAGTAACACGCCCGCATCACAGAAGGAAGTGGCGAAGATGAAGCTGGCGGTCTGGGCTACATAC
This sequence comes from Cystobasidium slooffiae, assembly GCA_019775285.1. Classification (NCBI taxonomy): domain Eukaryota; kingdom Fungi; phylum Basidiomycota; class Cystobasidiomycetes; order Cystobasidiales; family Cystobasidiaceae; genus Cystobasidium; species Cystobasidium slooffiae. The sequence continues at coordinate 781,356 of JACWFZ010000002.1, forward strand.
ATTCTGCCGGACTGAAAGCAAAGTCTATGGCGACGCTTCTTCAGGATATCCCTAAATCCAATAAGCGGGAGCAGTTTTCAAGCTGCCGAGGACAAACTCATCTTCTCTCAGGGGAAAATTTGGTTACCCTCCTGCTTCATTAGGCTTATATGCAGGAATGCTGGCAAACAGTGAAGAAGAATGGCAAGAAGAAAGCTGGGAGTACTATTTTACCAGCCTTACCGTGAATCGCAAGAAACCATTCGCTCGCTATAATACTGTCAAGTTCAGCTCAAAACGTGTTACGGTTCTTGTGCAGTTGAATGCCAAGCAAAATGTCTTTTGGATCAGGCGAAGATGGGTAGATCTCACCATTCGCACCGACTGGTTGTCGCCAGAAGAGTTGGTCAAGCTACGAGCAGAGTCGCCTCCGTTGCTTGAAGAAAACGACAAGTACCAGACTGAGGCGGCGCAATGCCCGGAAGAGTACCGCGCACGATTTAACAAGTTTCCTAGCCCTGGTTGAAACCGCAATCTTGCGAGTGAACGGCGGTAGAAAGCAGTTGAGGACAAAAACTATGCACAGCCAAGAATCAAACGCAATGATCATTGAGTTGATAGAGAATATTACAAGCGAGATTATCTTGACAACGCGTGCCAGTAATGCATAGCTAGTTACTGCGATATGCAGTCCCTCCTAAGTTTGAGAAGATCTTCGCCATCAACACAATGGGTAATACCTACCTAGTCCCGAAGCCGCGTTCATCAATGCTACGACGTTCGACAAACACAGGAGCACCTGTTCAGAGAAAAATGTGGGGAAGAGCTACAAAGTTTCAAATTTCAATGTCGCAAACAGAGGTCTAATCACAGGTCTAATGCTTGACCGTCTAGGCTTTATCATCTATCAAGTGATGAACAGTCAAGCACCTCCTTCGAACAGGCAGGAGAATCAATCGCGACTACCAAATCACGATGGTCCACGGAAACGTCACTTTTGCAGCGAGATTGGCTGCTATCCTTCAGGAACAGATCGACAGGGAAGGATCTTTTGTAATGCTCATTGGGAACCATGCCGTTTGAGAGATGTGAATGCCTATGCCATCTTGGGACGGCACGAGAGAGATCAGAATGCCTTGGAAAGAGCAAGGCGTTGTTAACGAGTTAGAAAGCTGAACGAGATCAGGATGAGATTGCCAACTCTCGAGCAAATCTTTGCATGTGGATTTACTTTGCTTTGCGATGCCCTTTGCAATTCAACTCATCTCGCTACAGATACATTCCGCCTTGTTCGTCTTCTTCTGCATGACTTTCACTTTGATTTGGCCTTCCCTCATTTGACACTTGCGTTCCTTGCCGCGTAGTAGTGTCAGTCACTTGTTCTCTACTCTGCTGGGTCGTTGTTGTCGGCGGCACATCTCTCGCCGTGATAGCTGTAGTATTTGGATCCAGGTCATAGTGTTTATTTGTTGGATCGATGCCCAATCTCTTCTTGAGCACGAAGATGCACATCTGTATACGTTCCTTCTGAGCTAATATGGCATCTTCGTTTTCTTGTATTGTATCTTGGAACAATTTGGAATCTTCTTCTGATAAGATGTCTTCGGATGAGGCTGTACTCGATGATGAAGCTGCAATTGAGTCGAACAATGTCGCATTTGTTGATTCCAGCATCGCTATTGACTTTTGTAAGCGGAGGATCTCTATGAATACGAAAGTTACGACAGTAAGCGGAGATCCTATGCGAAGGTGGCGTCGTTAGACAGATCCCAAGCTTTACCTTCTGAGATGTGGTTTGTATCGAGATCATGCAGCTCTTCGAGGCTGTACGGATGGGTATGCTTGAGTGTCATTGACCCTACTCCAATGCCGGCCATTGCGAACAGTATAGTGTGCGACGGTTTTGGAACGCGTATCCGGATGATGACCAGGTGTATGTCGGCAGGACAGTATCTTGCAGGTAAGCGCGAGGCACCGGGAGTTCGAACAGCAGAATCTCAAGGGACTATGGGATGATGGTGTTAGGAGATCATCATATTAATGCTGAATAGATAGAAGAGTGAAGAGCTAGAGCTGCAACTGCAGGTTAATTGCAATCAAAGTGCCCGATCATCCTCATGGAAGGCGGCATCATGGAGATATGAACAATAAGTGAAAGCTGAGCAATAAGGGCTCAATGAGGATGCTAGAGAATATCTACACGGTCACAACATCTCATTAATATGTCCCCTATGCTCACTGCTGTTGTTAAGAGCGATCTTCCACATTGCCCGCCTTCCATGCCTTGATTGCCTTGCCTTTCTGGGCCGCTTGCTTCTCTTTACTTCCATTTGACTTTGAGCGAAGCACGCATCAAGGCACCCCCCTTCCTCACTCCCTCACAACGTCGCACTCACCATGCGACTCCCTACCGGTGGTTCCTCCCTCTCCCTCGTCTCCGCTCTCTTAGCCGTCTCATCCGTCAATGCCGGCTTCCTGGATAGACTTACTGGAGCAGGACAACCCAAAGCAGCAACTCAGATCAATCTAGCTGCTGATCCTGCTCCTCCTTCTGAGCCCTCACTGGATGCTTTCGGTGGAAGTGCGCCTCATGCTCATGGACACGCTCATGTCGAGCCTGTAGAAGCTGGTGCTCCATCAATTGCTCTTGGTCAACCGGCAGTCAAGACCGCTTCTCCAGCTGACACTACTGCTGTTCCTGTCAATGATGCACCTATACAAGAAGAACTACCGTATGAAGGTACCGAATACAGATGGAAGATGTTCAGGGTGTGTTATATTCTCATTGCTTTGCATGCCCCGTCTCCATAGCTAACCGATCATTCTCTTCCCTCCATCTCTGTGATATTCAGTTCCGTCCTGCTGAGATGTGGACAGAAGCTTGGTTGCTGTGAGTTTTATTCATCGTCTATTAGCACAATGTGCTCCCTTGTTGGAAAAGCCTCGCTTCTCCGCACGAGGCATGACAACCCCGACAATAAGTCATCACTCGCAAATCAAGCGTTGCGAACGAGGTTCTCCATGCTGTTTGAACATCAGAATATCCTGCAATCACAAGAACAATAGCTGACTCTACCTTCTTCTTGCTGAAACAGCGGAGGAGTCCTCTTCTTTGTCGCAATCTCATTCGCAGGAAGGAAGATCAACGAAAACCAAGCCGTAGCCTGGAACAAAGCACACATCAATTTCCTCATGGGCCAATTCGCATCATACACTGCTGTCCCTAAAAGCGTGTCTTTGACACGAGTCGACCCCGCCACTTATGTAGGACACGCTTCTGGCAGACGTGGAACTTCAGGTTTCGCAGTCAAGATTCAAACATTGCCAAGACATGACATTTTTAATCTCATCTTAAACTTTGGTTACAAGATCTATGATCTCACCTACGCATCACCCTACAACACCGTCACATTGGATTTCGAGCTCGATACTCCACTCTCATCAGCAACATCGGGTAAATCCAATGCCCTGACAGCAAACAAGGAAGATTTCGTATGGGGATTAATCAACAAACATGTAATGCAACAAACAAGAGATGAAAGATTTGATTTACAAGCTTTTACTACAGTTTCAGAACCTCAAATTTTGGATTCGGCAGCTGGAAATGATGAATGGGTCACTTTTACTGAATCGAATACTTTGAATGAATTCTTCTTGAAGAAACCCAATGTTGGAATTGTTGAATTGTTGAGGGATGAGAAGGAGGCTGCTAAATATTTGAGAAGCATTATTATTTCGGATATTGTAAAGGAAAGACCTGATGAATCGTGAGTTGGAGAGTCCTTCCTCAGGGCTTAGGCTAATCTCGAGACTATCGCTGACGTGATTCATTGCATTATGATAGTATCCTCGAAAAGTCTGGTACTATCCCCAAGTCAAGACGTTTGACCGTCGTCTTCGAGCTACCCCCTTCCGCCAAAGCTGGGGAGACACTACCTATCGTCGAAGTTGCTCTAAACTTGATCGATGTCTTGTCAGGCAGCAGCATGCCCAACGAACTGCTCAAGAAGACGGTAAGCATCTCACCAGCCTATCCAGTTCCATGTCCGATGGCTGATGCTGATACTACTTTTGATATTCGTTCTTTGAATCTGCGATGTCTCAGGCAAAAAGAAGAGCAGAAGTCTACTCACTTTTATTGCAAGAATCACGTAAAGAAGCAAAAGATAAAGCAACGACAGAAGCGAGAGCTATCAAGATGAAAGCTGAACAAGAAAAATTGGAGAAAATGACACCTGCTGAAAGGAGAAAATATGAGCTGAAGATGAAGGATAAGGAGATGAGAAATATGGCTAAAAAACAGCAAAAGAAATAATTTAAGTGAGCTGAAAAGTGTTATCTAGGCATAATGTATGCTAAACTTGATGCAAGCATGCGCAAGTCGAGATTTGCTCAGTCACACTCTGTATGATGGATGTAGTCTGGCAAACCGCGAATCTACTGACATACTTGAATAATTGAGATCACCCCATTATGAAGGACAGCAATTGAAACCTCCTCGTGGCTTTGGTTTCGGTGACCCGCTTGGTCCTGGGCGCAAAGGCGCACGTGGTGCTGTCGATCTACCTGACGCAGTAGCAGGCTGTAAAACACCCGCATCGCTCACAACCGCAGCTGAGGCTTGATTCGGTGGGCCGGTCGCAGCCTTCAGAGCTTCTATACTATCGAAGCCGCGTGGAAGCCATGTCCTCAGCCAATAGCCATATGATGAATGGTTCTCGGGATCCAGAGATTGCAGAGAAGCTACGACTGTCTGTAAACGTTTGAGGAGCATTTGCTGCCGGCGGACCTTACCCTTGTCGCCACCGAACGTGTCAAAACAATCCCAAGCGCTCATCATTTGGGGGTACAGCAAAAGCCAGACCCAAGCTTGCTCTTTGCCGAGTGGTCTCGCAACTATTTCTTCGGCGTCAGACCGAGTACTTTTAAGCTCTGGATGGGTGCTGCGGGAGTAGACTACTAGTGTGATGGGGACACCTGGTCTTGTTGCAACCTCTCGGACCAGTACGAGCAAGTCATCTTCGATTTTCCCGAATACCTTCATGGGATCCTTATAGGTCCATTGGAGTTTTCCCTGCTTTGCCGAAGAAAGCAAAGCTTTCATCACGCTCTCTACCTCGGGGTGCAGCGGAGTACCGTTGAGCCATTCTTCAAACAGGTCGCAAAACTTGGAATACTGAGCCTGATACTTTCTGTCAAATCTTGGTTGCTTTGCACGTATACGGGCAGCATTTCCAAAAGGCTTGTGGGCTGTCATGGTCTCAATAGGGAGATGAGGGAAAGGCGCTTTATGTCAAATTCCTAATAACTTGCACGAGATGAGTGAAGCAACCAGAGGTAAAAGACCGAAAGTGGTTTACATCGACTAGGAGGGGGGGAAAAGGCTAGGGTACGTTTGACGAAATGTACAGCGTTAGAAGCGGTGTTTGGCGATGCTTTCTGGTTTGCAGCGCAGCTGCAGCCTGAGGATCGTGAGGGACAAGACCAATGTCAGAATAGGCACAGAAAGGCCACATCGAAGTCCAAGGAGAGCATGGCGCTAACGACGTAGCGGCTCTAAGCCTCGAAACATTTGCCTGCCTGGCCATGTCCCAGGTCATGTACGGGATTCCGACAAGTCAGTTGGCACTGTTCAAAGTTTGGCTGCATCAATCGGATTCCTGCCGAAGGAGTCTTGACGTGTTGACACTGGGACCTACTCTTACCGCCAGCTTTGGCCATGGGAACCACTACAAAGCGGAATGCAGATAAGTGTTCTTTTGTGTCTAGGAGGACAAGTCCGGGTTGGAGATGAAATAGCAGCTGGAGCTGGACGGTTAGGCGATTGCTTTTTTGATGACAATACCGTGCGCGGCACACTGTTAGGTTCCGGCCACAACTTTGAATCGTCCAGCCAGTAACACTGTTTTGTACCGAGGCCTTTTACTTGTTTGTCTGCCACTGCCGTCAGAGCTCGCAGGGTTAGGACTTCGGATGGAAGTCTCTGGCCATTGGCCAGTTGTAACCTCATCAGAAGAGGGTGCACAAGCATCCAAAGTATAGCAGGAGCGTCTACTAGGGTTCCTTCTAGATAGCGTGTACATCCTCTGCAGACTGGCATAGCCCTGACAAGAAGACGGCCGTCCTCGCAAGGTCGTATCCAGACCTTACGATCTCTTGATGTAGCCTCAGATGGTTCATCGGCCTTTCGTAAGCTTATTTGAATCTCGCTTTTCCGAGGGAGCGCTGTGTTGTAAGGTTCGTACGACAGACAGGCAACAGAAGTCTTTAATTGTGAGTAGACTTGCGACACACACGAGTAATCCTCTTCTGTCAGCGAAAGACTGTCCACCGCTGGATCTTTGTTCACTATCCTTTCGAGGGTATTCGTAGCATGATGCAAACGGCATAGGAACAGGGTTTTCGTCGGGGCCCTGCGTCCACTCGCGGAAGCTGACACAGACGTCTTATTGTTGTTTGCCGGCAGTATCGGCCGTGCATTGCCGGGGGTAACAGGGTCCGACATTGGCAGCAATTAGACGTGGAGAGTGGTGTGCACAGATTGCTTGGTAGGAAGGTGTGACAGTCTGATGCACAAGAGAGACGATGCTGAAGATTATCAAATCCTTTCGCTTTCCCTAGATTGTCCTGATGCAACGCGCCATTGTCCTGACAACGAGCTACAGCCCAGCACCGGAACTCTGCTGCGTCGCCTTGACGTTGTTCGCACGCATGACCTTGGGTCACGAAACAGTAGCTCACATGAAGCGCGAGTAGGTGCCTCGAGTTGAGATTGTGAGATGGCCGTTTTTCAAAGTGCCAATGCCTTGTACGATGAAGAGATGTGTGCATCCACCTACATGTTGCGCTTCAGTGCTTTCGTTTTCTAGGTGACAAGTGGATTGTGACAATCCAAGTCGCACAGCGCATCAGCGAATCAGCAAGGGATATGCCTTGATATGAAATAGCACATAAGCATGCAAAGTGTCGTAAGTCAAGAGGGCAATATGAACCGATATGCCCTTCGCCCATGCCGTACTGCATGATGATCGAGAAAGCCGGTTTCGCTCGCAGTCTCGTGTTCAAGCCCTGCCTCAGATCAAATCGAACGATGCCTTCTCACCACACATGCCATCATCCCATCCACTACACCGGGCCATACTGCTATAGTCACGCTGGCCTTAGCATATTCGCTGATGCAATTGCAATCTGCGCGTTCTCTCAATGCGAAGCTCGCTTGCTTACTCGAACTGGAAAGTGTTACTAGGAAAGCCGGCTATCATACATGCGATACCATACTGCTTGGAATTCTGAGCTATCCTGGCGTGTTCCGAAGCAGTCCCTGCTCTTCATTCCAGTAGCCTAGTCTCTTGCAGATTCTCGCCAAGACGAAGTGCCATGTCATCCAAGAGGCATCATCTAGCTTATTCGCCAGCCTACGCCGCAGCAACAACGGGAAGACAAGCAGGAACAAATGGCTGTTCAAGTCTTTTCCACTATCCAGACGCTTGCTCAAGGTCACTTCGTCCGATTCGTGACTAGCTCTGTGCGCCGCGCTCTTCGTGATGGGACTGTATATCGTCACTTTAGGAATCTTCCTGCCAACGGCATTCAAATCCAATTTAAAGATGAAGCATCCAGAGCTGTCTATGACCACTTCCAAATGGTCCCTAGTCTCATCCGGCATGATAAGCTGCCACTGCTGTCGATTCTCCCAGTTTGCAAGCATGTCCTTAAGCAGTCTATAAGTGCCCTGCACCTCGCTCCGTGGCATTGACTTCTGTTCCTCTCGGCCATTCACGAGGCTTACCATAGCGGTGTACGCGTGAAGTTCCTGTGCCTGTGTCAATGCTTCAGCTGAGATAATACGCCCGATCTTCCAAGTCTTTGGGTACTTGACGCTACTGTATAGATTCATACTCTTCTCTGTCGCCTGCCGAGCGATCTCGTATTCTCGTGTAATTGGATCTATCGACCCCAGAAATACATTGTCGGTAGGGTGGAATACTGGTTGTACTTTACTGCTTAGGACATGCTTTGTCCATATAACATTCGACTGGAAGTGAATCTTTGCGGCAATCTTTGCCTTCAGTCGGGCGATCTTCGGCGGTCCCGAATAATTCGTATTGGCCATGCTGTACTAAATCTCACGTTTGTGGTTTGCATCAAATTTCCTCGACTCGTTGATGTGCAGCAAAGCAAAGCTCGTAAAACACAGCAAGATGTAGCCCAAGTAACAGCCACTTGATCAATGCCGGAAGTGACCCAGAATGGCTGTAGCTGTACCGATGCTAGGATACCGTCGCAGGGTACTTTGCAGAAGCCAACTTCCCGTACAAGAAATGATGCCATGCGAGGCAAAGTCCAAAGGTTTTTGACCCAGGTCTTAGGATATCGGGTCAGGCGCAACAACACAAACTGCACATGTGCAAGCTAGAAAGCTAACAAGCGTAGCGAGGGAGGTCGAAATAAGAGTGTGATCAGAAAAGGAACAGAATGAACTCATCTAAGGAAGCGGCACCCGTGACATCTTGTCTAAAGCTCGGGCTTTCTGCTGAGACAGTCTCTGGCGTATGCGTGCCTTGTATCCCCATTTTATCGACTTCTCCACTGTTTCTACCAATGTAGGATGCACTTGTAAGGTCAGCACGGGAGTCAGTGGGATTCTGCCGGTCCAAATCAAATTGGTAGCGCTCCCATTTCCGGTCGTAACATTGTTAGAAAGGTGCAGCGCGTTATTCACTTCGCCTTTCCAACCTGAGAGAAAGTCTTCCGGGGTCCACTTGTCATCCGACTCTTTGACCGGCCACAAGCATACTTTGTCCAGGATATGTTCGGTCCAGGCTTGCCAATACTTGGCCTCATCAGGATGGTGATGTGTACCTCGCTGTTTGTCGAACAGGAGGAAAGCCACTAATAGCCACATGTGATGGTGCTTGCCTAGGTCGACATCTTCGCACAATCTGTGTGTCCGAAGTACTTGGTCGTCCTGACACATAGGCTGAAGTCGTGTAGACGTTGTTTGACGTGGAAGCTGCGGTTGCTTTCCTTGTCGCTTGCTTGACATTTTCTTGTTTCTGGCGAAGGCGGCTTTGGCTTCCTGCCGAGCGCCAGGATTAGTGTTAAGAGTCGCCTGGCGAACTACGGATAGACACGGAAGCTCGTTTCCTTTACCGAGTTGCTCGTCGGCACGCATAGTGAGCCTTATAGCAATGGTGCCTTCTCGAAAACCGAGCATAGTGTCGCCTGGTAGCCATAGCCGCAGATTACCGAGCCTTGCATATTCAGCAAGATTATTCATCGAGTCGTTCAGTGTAGGATTGGGCGTCGAAGTGTGCATGAAAAGGTGGAGAGAACATGCGCGAAACAGATGCAATAGCCGTTCTTGCCAGGGATTCAAGCCGAGTGGCAGGGGGTATGCCGGATTTCTAGACGATGGAACACTCGCCGACATGAATGATTTGGAGAATGTCGCTAGTGCGTGGAAAGCTGGATCAGGTATGAGTCTACTTCGGTAACAATCGAATGGATGTGGAGTGGTCTCACCTTCTGCTGATGCTTAATACTGTCGCGCTTGAAGAGCTGTTTCTGGTTAGTGCGAAGGCAAAAGGGACAAAGACCTGATCTTTTCGAAGAGTTTTCAGCTGCAAAAACAAGCGCTGAGCTTAGTCTTGTCAGTCGGCTGAGCCATGGCGATACTGGCTGTGTACATTGCTAGACACCTGACCTTTGTCCGCACTGCATAGCACGTCAACCTGGACTTCACCGACCATTCTCGAACATTCCGGTATAAAGTTAGTAGACAGAGCGGAATTCGACGTATCATACACGTCCGCTGCTAGTTCCCAATGCTGCTGAGCCAGTCTCATAAGTCGAAGAGATGAAATTGGCTTGACGTGGTCGTGCTTTCGTCGCCTCAAATGTGCTGTGCCCTCAGGTTATAGGGAAAGAAGAGGGAGAAAGGTTTTCATTGTCCACCGTCAGCTTGTACTCAGTAGCTCTTCCTTGCTTGGTTGTTCGCCTAAGAGCTCGTGCAATCAAAAGCGATTTGCTGTCATCTTGCGCCGTCAATCGGAAGCAAGCAGGATAAACGTGAAGCGGGCGTTGACGTGTAGCGAAGTGAAGTGTCAACTGGGTGCATGATCAATCTACCGAAGCGAGGCGACTTGGTTAGAAGCCAAGAGCAGAAGGTACGTTTTCTGTGAACTTGGGCATGCATAATATATGCGAGCGAGAGGTTGATCGAGAATTCAGGCGGTAGACTGAAGATGACAGCAGAACATAGCTCTTTGAGATCTGCCCGACTTTCCGATAGCAAAGGCATTTGCCTACCACCATGTCTTCCTCGTCTGGAGGCCCATCACAGCCTCCGCCTCAGCGTGGTGGTGCTGTTGCAGGGAGTGATGCAGATGCGAGTCCGCTAATACCACTCGAGTATGCGGATGCTCCAAATCAGCGATTCTATGCTGTGAGCAACAACTCAAATCACGCTATCTAGCTCAATACTGACACACGACTTCGTACATACTCCTACCCAGGTCTCCCTCTTCGCCCTCCAACAATCCTACAAGATCTTCCAGTTCCTCGAAAGCTACATCATTGATGCTTCCACTGCAACACCGTCTCCGTCAAGAACATCTCTTCTCCTCAAGTGGGCAATATGCGATGTATTGACACTGTGGTTCATTCTTCCCAGACTGCGGATACCGCGGCTGTCCTACATTGAAGCAAGAATCAGGATGGCTTTGGTCGCTGGCATCCTGCTCGTCAACTGGTTATGCATTGGAGACTGGAGATTTGCAAATGCTCTAGGACTGCTCACATTCTTCCTACCTACAAGTTGGCGAGGCAAGTCTTCATCATTCCTTCCGTAGCTATGTCATATTCAAAAGCTAATCTCATTCCATCGTCCATATTTCAGACTACTTCAACTTTGATCTCGCAATCCTAGAACACCGGATACGACTTACGAACCTCGTCAATCCAGCAGCACACATCCTCGGATCAGTCACAATACACATTCTACCTCACTCAACCGCGAAACTCATCCTGCAAGAGACAGGAACGTGCTACTGCGTCTCAGCCCCATCTGCAGAAGATGACCCTCGAGATCCATTCCCTCTTTTTTCACAAAGTAGGATAGCAACAATACCAGTCCTACTCAACAATACAACACCAAAATACCTCCAATACAGCATACAAGACTTCGGTGAACCTTTTGAGAGTCGACGGACTTTTAATCTGACAAGCAAGGATCTCAAGCAGATCGCCACTCACAAATCTCAGAAACGATTCGCTCGGGGAGCACTAGACTACGATACGTTCGACGAGGAGCTAGAAGAGGAGGAAGAGTTCGACTTTGCTTCTGGCTCAGGCAATACAATCGGACAACGATTGATAGGCTATGACGGAACATACGATTCAGATTCAGCTCGGGGTACCTCAGTAGATGCACCCGTGTTCCCAGGTGCAGTCCGAGAGAATGCTTTCCTCAGACACATAAAGCTAGAAAAGACACAAGCAATCTGGTCATTCAATGTCAATCGACCAGGTATCTACCGTATCGAACGTATTATCGACAAAAGCGACGCAGATGTTCGGATACCTTCACCTAAAGGTGAAAACGCAAGAGTACTAGTCGTACCTTGTCCAAGTGCTACTTTCCACCACGATGAAGAAGAGAAACGAAAACTATCGCAGAAGAAGAAATCGTCAAAGACCGCCACGCTACAAGAAGGCCTCGTACAGGATGCATGCCAGAATGACGCCGAAGAGAACAGCCTGCCTATCAATGTCGATGTGTTTGGCTTCCCACCTCTTAAGTTGACATATAGCAGTGCACTGGGACGAAACAAGCGAGAGGTTCATACCATCGATGGCATTGCTCCAGACGGTGCAGTCTTGGCATCACATCCGCAGAAGAGTACATCTGGCAGTACAAAGGCACGCAAGCCAGCTGTAGACGGCGATGCTTCGTCTAACCAACAGCTTGTGATTGGACATGAAGCACCTCACGGACCCGTACTGAAGCCCCAAGTTCTCAGTGTGCCTCTGGTCGCTCCACTCCATACAGTTGGACTTCATCAGTACCGGTTGGAGAAAGTAACAGACGCATGTGGCAACAGCGTTGACTTCACTGCCCTTCGCGACCGATATGGGGAAGGTGCAAGTCCCGATTATCCTACCAAGGCTGGAAAGGGCGCTTCCATTGTACACAGCAAGTCAGCAGGAAGCTCTCAAGCACTCAGTGCAACATTGCAGCTAGCCAGTAGCAAGCGACTTTCAGTACATCCTCGCAGCCGAGTCTCATTCTACGGCTGTGGTACAGGAGCTGTTGGAAGTGTTTCAAATCAGCGAACTTCGGGAGCTGGGACGGCAGGTCAGCCGATCAAGCTCTTAAAGGGAGGAAGAGCCAGTCTTTCTCTGCGAGCTGGATCCATCGGTCAAACTGCTGGACAAGGCAAGAATATTATGAATGACGGACCTTGGACCGTCAAAGTCAGCTTCGAGCCGGACACGCCCGATGTTGCCGATGCTGTCTCATCCGGAACCGTTGTGCAACGAAAGGGATGGACTCGAGAGATCAGGATGCAAAACGAGGAGGATTTACTTCAGGTCGACCAGCCTGGTAGATATCGAATTCTCTCGGTGTCTGGCAGTCATTGCGGTGGCGAGGTCTATGAGCCTTCTGAGGTGCGCAGAAACATTTGGGACCTTTCCCGCTATCCCATACTAATTTTCGGCCCTACCTACAGTGCTCTGTCTACACTCCGCCACAGCCGACTGTCGATCTCTCGCTTGAACCAATTACAGATTCATGCGCTGGCGAAGTTGGTCTCAAAGCCACTTTCTCCCTGTCTGGTGAACCGCCATATAGGGTACACTACAGTGTTCAGCACGGCTCTTCTCGCCCGGTCAAGAAGACAAAGACTGTCCGACTATCAAGGGAAGAAATCGAACTTCGACCTGATGTCACTGGCGAATTCACCTACCAGTTCTTGTCTATCGATGATGCCAACTATAATGGCATTGAGATCGGCAGGACTGTCAAACAGACAGTGCATCCCCTTGCTGGTGTTTCTTTCGCTAATGCTGGCAAGGGACAGAAAGTCTGGTCATGTGAAGGTGATGAGATCCAGGTGCCAATTGAGCTGAAGGTGAGCTTCACTTGCCGACCTGTCTCATCCATGTTTTGGTTGCTCACAGCGCTTCGCAGGGCATCGCACCTTGGAAAGTCGACTACCGCATTGTCGGGCAAAAGGATGTGTATCATGTGGAGGAGATTAGCGATACAAAGCACTCACTGAATGTCAAGATTCCACCTAAGATTGCCAAAGCGGGCGGTCAGTTCACTCTTTCCATTGGTAAGCTGCTTTTCCTATATCTGACCCCAGATGCATTCGAGCTGATCTTGTGCTGCTGTCATAGAACGAGTTGTGGACGGACGCGGCTGTAGTCAACCTTTGGCTGTGGATGACCTCGTTGTCAATGTTCACAGAACTCAGCCGACAGCCACCCTGGCTGTCAGCAAGAAGGTGGTCATCAAGGAAGGCGAATCAGTCCAGCTGCCTTTGAGACTGACCGGCGAAGGCGTATGTCTTGTTTTCGCTTGAGACGTCAAAGATATAGCTAATTAAGCTTCTTCTCCGCAGCCATGGACTGTGACTTACCGTCATGACCACGAAGAGCCAATCCAGACGACTATCCGAGCAAACAACGGGCAAATTGTCGTTTCGAAGCCAGGTCGGTATGAGCTTGTATCCGTCAAGGATGCGCATTGCCCAGGCACGATCTTGGACGCGAGCAAATCATGGGAGATTGAGTGGATCACTAAGCCTACTCTGCGGCTCAATCCTGACTCCGGCAAATTAGTCAAGAACGGTTCTTTGATCAGACCTGCCCTATGTGAGGGTGTTGATGACACTGCAGGGGTGGTATTCTCAGGTAAGCCTCGCCCTGCGTTGTGCATGAAGTCGACTTAGTGCTAATATCTGGTCAATGTCCAGGCCAAGCACCTTTCTTCGTTACGTACGATCTCATCGAAGACGGCCCTGACGGTCAGAAGCGTCGTCAGACGAAAGATTTACAGTCAATACAGCGACATGCCCAGTTCGAATTATCAACCGCTACGCCTGGACACAAGATCTATGATTTCACCGGTGTCAGTGATTCTAACTACGCTACACTTAGCAAGACTGGTCTTGTCGCTGCGGATCAATCAAGTAAAGCCGGAAGGGTTCGACTCGAGCAAGACATCCTTGCTCGGCCATCAGTCATCTTCATCGATCAAGACCGCAAGCCTGTCTTTTGCGTCAAAGACGCTCTGGATAGCTCGCACGCTCATACTCCATCGCTCAGATTGACAGGTGCTGCACCTTTCCGTGTTGAGCTGGAAATCTCTCCAGATGGATCGCAAGTCTCCCAACGGTACAGCGACATCTTCATCAAGACAAACAACTGGAAGTTGAACATCCCTCAGCATGTCTTTGCTGAATCCGGGCCATACACTGTATACCTACGCAAAGTGGTAGACAGTACAGGTTGCGAGCGCATCATACCACGTGGAGCGAAGGGTACTTTGGTGAGATTAGAAGTTGCCGATATCGCCTCTATAGCTGCAGTGCAGCCTCAGGAAGATCATTGCGTGGGCGATAGCATCGGCTTTGTGCTGCAAGGCTCGTCACCTTGGACCGTCCAGTATGACTTTGAAGGGAAGAAGCAGAAAGTTACAGCGAAAGAAAGCCGCTTCTCACGAGTGGCCGAGCACCCTGGCAATTTCAAGATCCTTTCAGTGGCTCAGTGAGTTGCATCCGGAGCAAAGTGATTCCGGCATCATGCTAACATTAGCTCATTCGACAGTCACCAAGACTCATGCAAGTCGGTTGTCACCGACATTTCCAAAACAATACATCCTTTACCCGCAGCGAAAGTGCAATCAGGTAACTACTACGTCGAGAACATCCGAGAAGGTGATCAAGCGGAGATCATCTTCGAGTTCACGGGTACACCACCTTTCACCTTCACCTACACGAAATCAGCCCCACTCGACCCGCATCATCGCAAGTCACAAAAGCCAGTTGTTCTGGAAACTCATACCATCACAAACGTGATGACGCATAAGTACTCCATCTTTACTCAGTCTGAAGGAACATGGAACGTCGTTTCAGTGCAAGATAAGTTCTGTGCATACCCGCCTTTAGGAGTTAGATCAGACAGGAAGATGATCAAAAATTGAAAACTACTGCCTCGAACAGTAGGATCAATCAAGACGAAGCCACTGTAGATATATCTTGTAATTCTAGGTAATCATCTCTCAAACGTGATGCGAAAGGTTGGAGTGTCGGTGCTTGCTTGCTTGATTATGCATATATACTACAACATCATGCACTTACACATGCGCAGAAATCATCTAAATTGTGCATCTTTTACCCAGTTCTTCCTCCTACTTCTTCGGTCTTTTACCTCAATTTAGAACTTTGATTCCCTCGCTTCTTCCCATACAGTCTTTCCTGAGCACGTACATACGCTCTTGTCGTTACTCCACGTGCCTGCACTGCGTGCTATCACACCGGCGAGTATGCCGGGACCCAGCTTTAGTGCTTGCGCTTTGTCTGATGTAGCACCATTGCTAGCCGTAGGAAGAATGGGAGCAATCACCACTGGAAGAAGTCAATTCGGCATCAGTACGATCCCCATAGCCTCGAAGAGATATCGTCCTTACTCGCTCGGCCAATGTTGTCCCAGATATTCAGATTATCAAACTCGGTGAAAAGGTCTCCATAGCCATCCCTTTTCCGTAATTCGAGTTGGCCCAGCTCTCTCAGTACTCCACCTGCACTCGCTCCGCCTTCTGATATATCGCCTGTCTTGGCAATGTATACGCCATACTCGGTAGGCAGGCTGGAGGTAGCAGCGTCTTCAGCACGACCATTCGCCACAGGTGGTGATATGCTATGCCCAGTCGTCGTCGGCGAAGGTGCTTGCGTGGTCTGAACATCGAACGTTGACTTTCCTTTCGCTTGAGCAAGCTTCGCTAGTGACTCGTGCTTCATTGTCAGATCTAGAATGGTAGTCTTGCCAGCTTGTACCTGTAGTATATATTGGTAAGCAGGAACAAGCGGCGGGGGAACATCATCAGTACAAAGCTTTGAAAGCAAGAGAGAGCGAAGTGCAAGCTCACGAGTCTTGCTAGAGCATGCAGCTCTTGAGGCTTTCCAGAATCTTGAGCTTGCGGTGTGTATGCTTCGAATATGCACACAGCAGCACCATCATCATCGTTATCCGTGACACCGGCACCTCGGACAATGACTTGTCTTCCATCTTGTTTGAGAGCTCTCGCTATCTGACTTGGAGCAGCATGACCTTCGACTACGACTCTTTGATTTTTCAATGATATCTCGTAGTTCTGGACACCTTGTTGCTTCGATAGTGCTTCTTTGACGGTCTTGACGCAGGCTTCGCAGTGAAGCTCGACCGCGAACTCGGTCTTGAAGGTGGCCATAGCTGGGTATACTGAATAGATGTACTGAATGTGCACTGTCACACTCCCACTGCTGCTCTTGAATGGCCAGTATTATCGAATGTAAGAATGCAAGAACTGGATGGCGCAAAGGCAGAAAGGCAATCGAGAAAGTGCGGTTCGGCAAGGATTTGAAGTAAGCCGGCCGAAAAACAGATTTCAAGTGCTGGTTATTGAGCATGGAGATGCCGGAATATAGTGTTATTCGAACAGCCTATTTGATTTCATTGCTCATTCATATCATTACATAGCATTACAGACTGCATTCTTGCACATATTTGAAACCCTTTTAGAAAAGTAAGCCGCTGATAGCAGACTAGCATGTTGTACCCTCTGGATGCTCAGAAAAGTAAGGATAGTAGATTACTATTTGGGAGAAGAGATCCGAATAGATAGATGACTGCATGAAAAGCATGGATGATAGTGGTACTTTTTACGACGCTCCCGTTGGCCGGGAGGAATCGCGAGATGAAAGTAAACACGCTCAGATCTGGATATCGCCATAAGCCTTGACGAGATCCAGCAGCTTCTGGCCCTCTTCACCAGAGTATTGTGCACTGTTAAAACCATCGAATATGTCAGTATATCATGCTTGACTTGGCGTATTGGGAGTTCCATCCCTGAAAGATAGACTCACGGGATAGCTCTCATGACATTATACCTGATTCTCTGCTGATCTTGCCAGTTGTCACTCTTGGCTCGGACATAGAAGTTCCATGTCGTTCCGACAGGCTCAGCTATAGCTCTATCGAAAGCAGCTTCATCGTTGTTCTTGAGTACTTCCATCTCATCTGCTGTTTGACCTAGGAGTTGTTGGCCAATGTCGTTGAAGCATGAGAAGTAGAGGAAGCCTGTAAAGTCTGCTATTTGACCAGAAAGGATGTATCTACATAATGATAGACTTTAGCAATCATAACACTTGAAGTATGTGATTTTGAAGAATACTCACCTGTACTCTGGTTCTGGGAAAGTACGGTCACACTTCTCACATCTCCACGAATTCGTATCTTCCATCATCATTTTCTTTGCACACTTAGGAGTCGGGCATGCAGGGTAAGAGATATTTTCCTTCTTGATATAGACTAAATGAGCTCTAATCCAGAAATTATCAGGTTGATCACCTGTTCCTAGCATTTCGTCCTTAACATCACCAATAAGCTTGAATTGATCTAATTTCATAGCAGCACCGCCTCCAGCTGCTCCACCGCCCATTGAGTTGAAAGATTGGAAGGTTGTGGCATCTCCTTGATTATCATACCATCCTCTAAGAGCATGTGATTCAGGAATATCAGGGTCGACGGCCATGCTTGAACTTGAGACCATGCTTAGACTTCTTCCTCCGAAATCACCTACTCGAACTGCCTTGAATGCAATCACTGGTTGTTGTGGTGAGCCATCTTCATTGTACCCTCCTGCAGCTGTGAAGTTCTCCGCTTGTCGTCCCCAAAGAGTGAGTCTGACAGACATGCCAGTAGCGTCAACAAGAGTGAGTTCTCGCTTGGTGATCTGAAATGTGCATATAGGTGTAAGTGACTTGGAAGATTGTCAACAGAAGCTGAAGAAAAGAGCGGAACTTACGGGCTTCTGAGTAGCTTTCGAAACAATCTGGCTGATTTCACCAGTCTCTTTGACAATACCAATGACATCGATGATACTGTTAGGCTCAACCGATTCCAACTGACCGAGTTCGACGAAGTTGTACTTGACTTGAGGTACGTTTTCAGTGTCGGTGCACTAAAGAGAGGATAAACCCGAAAGAAAGGAAATGTCAGTAACGGATGCAGTCACCTGCTTTTTTTCTGCAAGCAACTCACCAGATTGATCTCTGTGCTGCTTTCGAGGGTGATCTCATACTCATTGTTCACATTGCTGAACTGTCTCTTTGCAATACCAACTCTAGCTTTTGAAACGAAGTAGACTTTACCTTCTTCGAGCAAGTTGTAGAACTGATCAACGGCATCATTGAATCCAGTAGCTTTGATTTCACCAGTCTCATCTAGGAAAGTGACAGAGAAGAGCTTTCCTTCACCTCTTGCATTTGACCAGTGGCGGATGTCCGACTTATTAGTGACTCTTGCTTTGATGGTCCATTTGTTCTGATATGGGGAGAGTCCCTCGATGGGATAGATGGGATGTTGCTGTCCTGAACTGTTACCCATCATGGATCCTCTGTTGTTGTTGTTGTTGTTAGCAGCACCTCCTCCTCTTCCACCTTGACCTTGAGCAGCACCAGCAGCACCACCACCGCGTCCACCAGCTTGAGCATTTCGGTTGTTGTATGGGTTGGCTTGTTGCTGCTGAGCAGCATTACCACCAAAGACATCTCCTCCCTCATTCTGGTCAGCATCACCACCATTGGCAGCAGCTTGCTCTTGCTCTGCTTGAAGGTAGATGTCGATGCTTGCAGGTTCACCAATCTTGTTGTCAGCGTTTCCGAGTACCTCGATTTGATGGATGATTAGGATTCTGCAACCACGACAAGAGATAGATGAAGAGTGAGTACTCTCAGCTGCAAGAAATCATGTCTAATCCACTCACACTCTATCCTTTACGAGATTCACAGAGTACTCGAGCAGCTTGATCAGGGTGTACCTCGTCACGCTTCCATCGTCTGCGAGTGGATTGAGCTGGGTAGCAAACATGGCTTGCTGGAAGGTGATACCATCTGACACGATGGCTCTGTATCTGTCTCCGTTCCCTCCATTCCCGCCGACCTTCTTCACAGAGAGACACTGCACGATGGGCTCATGGACACTGGGCTCTCCAGACACTCTGATCGTTCGAATGGCTCCTTCCGACAGCTGAGCTTCCATCGTTTTGATAATCGTCAGTGGATGGTTCTCTTCCTCTCTTCTCCTATACTTTCTGATTCTTCCTTGCTTCGTTCGTGGGAGAAGAGCTGCAAGTCTGTGTTCCTTCTTCAAAACACCTGCTCTGCTCTCTACGCCTCGTGAAAGCGCGGACGCGTCGGTGGCGAATAACCCGCGTAGATGGCTTGATGCTGGAAAGTGGACAAGCTTGGTTCTACTCCATGATTACCATACAGGTAAGACCCATCCTTTATCGTACAGCTATCTACAGCTGACAGGTTCGTCTTTCGCTAGATCCTGACTGGCCACTTTCCTCTGCTGACCAAGCAGAGTCAAGCTTGGAAGACGACCATTTCGCTGAAAAACATTCTTCACCATTCTGTCGGCCTATCAACACTGACTTGGCCATTGGCTCAGACGAACAGACTGTCTTCCAAGACGACGCAATGGTCAAATGCAGCCTCGCTTCACTGCCGCAACGAGAACACCGCCGAGAATGGTGTACTGGGAGACAATCCTGGCAAAACTTGCTTTGCAAGCGATCTAAGTCTCTTTTGCTGTAACCTACTCACACGCAAGCCGAACTCTATATTTCATACTTTTCTGAAGGCCGGGTATACTAGGAAGGCTTCATTTTGAATAGGATCAAGCAGGCGACAAGCGCACTTTGACCCACTGCGGACCGAGCTACACGGAGTGTAGTCCGCCTCAGAAGGCTATAGACGAAGCACAAGCTCACAGATCACGGTTACAGATTCTTGCGGGCCCTACATGGCTCAAAACTAGTAACCCACGCTCCAGTTTCTCTCTATTAGTCTGAGTGGTATTAAGGCACTCGGCCTCACTGGACTGAAGCCAGCCAATCCTTCATTAATCGACTCTGATCTTCAACCGCCTGCCATATACTGTTGGCTTGTGCAGTTGAACATCCGGCTGTTCACGTATGTCAACGATACATATCGAACGGCGCGTCCAAGTTGTTTCAAGGTCTCCGTCAACAATCGGCAATGCGCCTCAATACATAGCGCAGGTATATACATCCACCGAGCCGCCAGTCGAAACAAATCGTAACCGAAGGGCTGTCAAACGTGCAACAGAATCATGGTGGAAATCCAAAACACTACTGTCCAAACATCACTTGCAATCGCCGCCAAACCAGGCAGTCGACAATGCAACACAGAGACCTCAGGAACGACCAGGCTGGAAAGCCAAAAATTTCCTGGTGAAAAGGAATGACACATCTAATCAAGACAATCGTCAGTACCCATTGACAGGAAAGGAGAGGCTTAAGGAATGGTGGAAGAGCAGTGCGCCAGAACAAAGACACAACCACTCTAGAGAGCAATGCACAGAGAGTACACCATCGCAGTCTTTTGGCGATGGCAGAACGACCCAGGGTCATGCGAAGAAGTACTATCAAGCGCGAGATGGAGAATATGTCCGTAACAGATTGGTCAAACGCTGTTTAACGGACAGAGGACCTGTGCAACTGCTAGGCACGGATTACCAGCAGGCGTGCACAACGTCCCGCAATGGGCGGACAGTTTTGCACAAACGCAGACTCAACCTGAAGGAGGCAGCTGTGCCTCACGACCCTTTCGTTGCCGATGCCGACTCTACGGACTTGCAGCTTCAACAGCCTATACCCAGGCGGCCGTGGCTTACGGCTCAAGTCAGTTCCTTCAATGAGGAGGAGTACCAGACAACACGCCCCTCATCCACCGGCACTTCCTCGAGATCTTCCCAATTTTCGCGTGCGAGTATACAGTCGGCCACACCTACTCTTCGGCACACACAAGGGGATCCGGCAGGCAGGTCTTGCCGGATAAACTGGTCAACTGAAGAATTAGTGGAGGATGTCTCGGCAGGGAGGCCCGTCTACTGGCCTCTTCCGCCTTGTGACGTAGAAAGCAGGGTTGCAAGTTTATATGATGTTGAAACCCGGACGAACAGATCTGGGTCACGTTCAAGTTCCAGGACTGTTAGGTCTATACGATGAGATTTTACCAGTGTAGAAAGAGCGGAAGCTGGTTACTTGTTAGCCAGTCCGCCGTCGTCGTCGAGACGGATCGTCGACAGGTAGACAGACGGATCGGGAAATCGGCCTGTACTTGTTCCAGGTTGTCCCGGAGTCAACGCGTTCTCGATTGACCGGTCTTACACAGCGTACAGACGGACATCCTGAAACCCTTCATGTCATTTCCAGTTCATGTCCACTGTTAAGGCCCTCCAATTTTACGGACGTTCTTTAGGATCTTCGCCTGATCTCTTGCGCCCAAATTTCTCCTCCAGAACTCCAACAGCAATATGGCCAATCTCTTCGGTGCTTCTTCTTGCAGGCAGTGTCCGACATCTTGAAAGACAGCCAGTTGATACTTCCCTTGCATCTGACCAATCATAAGATCTTTGTCCAGACTTTCAGCTCCTGCTAATACGAGAAGTTTTGCTGTTCTTTGCGATAGGAAAGAAGATGAGAGTCCCTTGAACCAGCCTATAGTGAAAAAGAGTTAGCGCTTCTCTCTTAAATAGTACATATGCATATGCCGGACGTACCTTCCCAATAAGGCTGACTTGCTATCAGATTTGTTCGCCACTTGTACCTTAGCTCTGGGTTTGTTTCCTGGTCATCCTTAACGAACAGCGGCGGTACACTGACGCGAGCCGATTGTAAGCTGCCGATGGTTCTTGAACGAACGCTGTATTGACGAAGGCAAGGTGAGCAATCGAGAAGTGGAATCGTGAGGCTATACGTACTGCCATGCTATTGCATCTTCTATGCTAGGGAAGCCCTTAGGCCGAGCTGAAACAATGTCCATCATCCCGCTTAGTGCGTCCATAGCGGTGCCTGTCGGAGAAGTACCATGTCAACGGGTGCTGGAAAGAAAGAGACTTCTGTATTGGTGACGCACCTTCCACCACGTCGAGATTACAGACTCCGACCACATTGCCGACCTGTTCTTGTATTCGAGAGCATGCTTTGACCACGACCGAGCCACCCTTCAAGCAGCTGAATCAGCCGCAGCGTAGTAGGCATCCAAGAGTATGCTCACCATGCTATGTCCTACCAGTATGAGATCTGGAGTAGCAGATCTATCTGGGAAGACTTCCACGAGCACGCTGACCAAATCACTGGCTAGCCTATCTATCGATAAATCCTCTTCGTCTTTGCAAACACTCTTGCCTTAAAGCCGTACGGGAGGATTGTCAGCAAGCAGGCCAGAGGAAGTTCAACATTCAGACTCACCATGTCCACGACAATCTAACGCCAAAACACCAGCTTTCCCCCCGCTGTTCTCCACCAACTCTTTCGACAAAAGGGCAAAGCTCATTGCGGAATACCCAGCTCCGTGATGACATACGAATACCACAGGAGTCTCTTCATCTTCATCTTCGACATTGTATGCAATTGTTGATGTACCTGAGTTCTTCGTACTGGTAGGGGGAGTATAGTAGACACGGAAAGTGGAAGGTCCAGCAGACTTGCTGCTCTCGCCAGCTGTGCCAACTTGCACGGCCATCGCCTGAGCAAAGTAGGCTTGACCAGATATAGGAGAGTAGTCTTCATTGCTAGATCTGCCCTGTCCAGCATGCCGAGGGCTGTTGTATCATTGTTATTGCATATGATTGATGCGTGCATGTATGTCGGTGATCGAGCAAAGCAACGCGACAAGAACACGCAATAGCATGTCAATGAAGGTCGTTAGGTCAGCCCAACAGAGATGCTGTACCTTCCAATCCTCAAATCTTACCGCATGAAGCCGCCTGAAGTGGAAGGCAAGCTGCCGAGATCATCCAGCTCTTCCTCTTCCTCGTCTTCGTCATCACCTTCGCCATGCATGTCTGGAGGTGGCATCTTGGACAGCCTGGCTTTGAGAAAGTCCTGACGGAACGACATGGTTACCCTGCAGTCGTTTGTCTTCAAGTTTTATGTATGCCTTGCTCATCACGATGAGTGGAGCATAGCTAAGCGGTCGAAGCTGCAAGACCAGCGAGGACTATGCAAGGCGCGCCTGAAAGGATGGGAGGATCGCAAGATGCGTCGATAGCATTGCACGAATGCCTTATGCACGATACGCTCACCCCTTCTCAAGCATTCGAAATCCACGTGGAGACACACACACACTCTCTCTCTCTTTCTCCTCTTCGTGTGCTTTACCAGATCTACAACCCCGTTCAACGCCTGGCAACGCGTCTCGGATCCGCTGCTACCGTACTGCAAGCGCCGCTTCACTTCAAGCATAATCATGAAGGGGATCACCTGATGGTGGATACCATAGCTATCTGACACCTTGTGCTTCACCTCTTCCCCAGCTCAGGCTTCGAGATCAGCCGCCTCATCACAGTCTCCGCAACATTTGTGCACGTGCCGTTGTTGATATCCTGTTTGAGCGCTATCCAGCTTCAAGATGGATCCCATGGGAGGTCCACCTCCCGGTATGGATGATGGATTCGATGGCGGTGGTGGTTTTGATGACATGGGACCACCAGGAGGGCCAGGAGGAGGTGGCTTTCCCGGAGGTTTGTCTGTCTCCCTCCGAGTGCCGACAAACAGCGATTCAGATCTTGCGCAGCTGATACGTGACCTACGCTTGTTCGTGATGTCAAAGACATGGGCGGCGGAGGTGGTGGCGGTGGCCCTCCAAGCAAACCCGTCAACATCTTCAACATTATCATGCTAATCCGGAAGACCCTGTCCATCGTCTCCATTTTGACAGTCATCGGTCTCGAGGCATCTATTGCGATACAGTGAGTAGTACACTGTCGAGAAAATGCTCCCTTCCTCAAGGTCGAACTGAGGTGTCTCATTTCATGCCTGTAGAGATGCTCAGCTCAAAACGCTTGCTCCGATTCTGAAACCGATGAACAAGTTCAGCAAGCGGGACATTATACATACCGGCTTGGTCCTTGCCACGCAGAAGAAGCCGAAAATAGACTGCGAGTACTACTCTGGTTTCGACGTTCCAGCCGTGTGAGTATTAGTTACGGACAGAGGGTTTAGGCATGTCTGAAATATAAATCAATGCTTCTTTCCAGGAAGGCTGGCCAGGCGCGATCTGTCATCTACCATATCTCGAACTGTATGTCAATTCTCTCAAAGAAGACCTGTGAAGCATGTTGACTTTTGTGAACAGGCATCGGCTTGTTAGGCCTCCTTTGGCTAGAACGTCCGAGTTCGAAAACGACCGCGGAGACACTTGGATGTTCCACCATCGCCGCTCCACCTGTCGGCAATATTGGTCTCTTTACCTTTGCACTCCTTCAAATCGTAAGTGGTGTGATTCAAGCAAGGTGGTTTTGGCTGATTGGAAGATTTGGTTGTCAGTGGCTTGGAACATCAGTTCTCAATCACTTGTGAGGGCAGCAGCTGACTGATGGCTGGCATTGAGCTGACGCGCAAGTTGGCCTGAAGTGTGGGAACATTTACGTATATTTCAGCCTTCGTAATGGTCGTGGCTGGTATCATAAGTCTGCTATTTGTGAGTGTTGAGGAGAGAGCCCCGATCTTAAACAATGCTGACACCTAACACAGAGCATTCTTTTTATCAGCAAGCTGAAAAGAGCTTCTACCGCTGGTGCTGGAGCTGACGCGATGGGCGGAGGCATGGGTCCACCTATGGGCGGTCCCCCGCCGATGTTCGACGATGGCTTCTGAATGGTTTACGCTACCATGAGGCTTCATCACTTGGTCAGAGCAAGGTCTCTGAACCGTTTCAATTGGAGAGTCCGCTGTTCAAGTGACCATGCCGAGCTACTTCACATCTGGTATACCGCAACATAATGTCGCATGCGAGATCCATAAATCGACACTCTCCCCTAAGAAAAGTATGGGAGTGCTACGAGAAGTACGGTGCATACCCTGGCAGAGACATGGTCGTCGTATAGTCACGGCTCATCTGCCCTGAATGACATTTGATTTGGTACACTTCCATATCAGCAGAGCCGGCCGTGCACAGAACCCTGGAAGATCGTTCAAAATGAGAAGTTTTCTACATCTTTATCTTTGAACGCACGAGTTCGTGACAGACAAAAAGCGATATTCAGCGCTGAGACGAAGATCCAGTGTTCGAGAGACGTCATATCCTATTTGAGGGTAACATTGTCGTAATGACCCTCGTCTCCAGGTCTTGTGTGAAGCCGCCAGATGAACGATTATCTGGTCTCCCTTCACCTGTCTAAGGGTACCATAGAATGTGAGCGATCAGGTCCGAACAACGTTATGGCACTCTTGCCCACCGAGATGAAAGTGTAACGAATTTGAACAGCGTTCGGAAGCGAGGTCCCCGGCAGCCATGAACGTCAACCACAGCAACGGATAGAAGATCCTAATCCGGCAAGATTGATCGGCTCGACCTCATCCGTAAGATGAAATGGTGATCGAGAAAGTCTGTAGAAAATGTTCAAGTGCCCCGAAAAATCGCAAGTATGGATGCAAGGCGTCTGATGAGGCCGCGCAGGCGCTGTAGGTGGTGCTCTGGACTGATTCTTTGCTGTAACGAGTTTGCTGAGATTCTTGTTCGCTTTTGTTGTGCCTGTTTTGTTTCAAGATGTCGGCCCAGGCGAAACCGCCGATGCTCTGAATCTCTCGACACTTTGACGGGAGCGGCCGAAAGTTTGCCTTAACGGTCCCATAAGAAAATGGTGACATTGATCTCTTCACACAAAGATTCCCGACCATGCTTCATCCATCATGTCTAAGCAAGCATCAAGGACACCCAAATTTGCTGCCTTTTCGCTTTTGACCATTCTAAGCAAGCAGCATGGTCTTCCGGGAAGAGTCCGACAAAGCAATTGTATTCCACGCTCAGCAGGCTTCCTTGCAGTATGGACCCTCTTTTTCAAGTCCGTCGACTCCCGACGCCAGAACAACCATTGAAGAATCTGGATCCCGCTGCATGCTCACACGCTTTTCTATCAGCGGACGAGCACGGACGGAAATAACCAGGCACAAACGGGATTAAGTGACATTTATGACTGTTTACACGACCGAAAGTATCAACAGTTTCAGGTGTCTTGTCACTGTTTATCGTTGTTGCAATTGTTGAGAGCATCGTTTGCATCCCTCCGGCTATGGTGGCCACCGAATTTCGTGCATCCTTTTTATATGGCTAATCTACGCGCGCTTCAGAGGATGAGTTTTCGTGTGCCCTCCTTGAGTGATTGAAGAAACCAAAGATCCTTGTCCAGCTGCTCCTCTCTTCTCTTCTTCCATCCACTTCTTCATCTTGTGCACTTGTGCTTATCTTTCCACTTTTTTTGTTCGCCACTCCGTTCCTGTACACACTCTGTTCACGATGTTCGGCACTATCGCTCTCGTCTCCACTGCTCTTGCAAGCTTCGCTGCTGCTGCTCCCATCACCACCGAAAGCCACACCAGCGAGGTCTTCGGTAACTTCAGTGAGTAACATTTGCATGCTTCTTTTATCGGTGTTGTTTGTTTTGCGATGTTTATGCTGACTTGCGTAAACTGTCTCAGCTACTTCGTTCTGGTATGATGGCTCATATACCGGCAGCTGCGGCTACACCAACTCCACCAAGCAATACATTGCTTCGATCCGCAATGCCAACGCATCACTCGACAGTGCTTGCGGCAAGACCATCAACATTACCGACCTTGACCGTGGTTCCTCTGTCCTCGCTATGGTTGTTGACGGTACGCGTATATTGATCTCTGTGGCGACGAAAAAGTTTTTGCGGGACTACTTCTGAGACTGACACGTGATTTATCTTTGCACTCCTTCTTGTAATATGCAGAGGTCGTCGATGCTCCCAAGAACTACTTGAATGTCTCCCGAGTCACCTTCCAGAACATCACTGTCCTCGACACTGAACTCTTCAACGCTTCATATGTCTTCGTCGATGCTCCTGTTCCTGAGTGGACCGCTCCTGCTGACGAGCAAGACAGCAACGAAGATGCTCCCGTCTACACACCGAAGAAGCAGCAACAACAAGCTAAAGCTACTCCTAAAGCCGTAGCTGCTCCTTCACCTAAGCAAGAACAGCAACAACAGCAGGCTCCTGCCAAGAAGGTCGAACAACAACCAGAACAACCAAAGACTACCTCATCCAGCCGCAAGGTTGAACAGCAGAAGCAATACACTCCTCCTACTACTACATCCAGCAAGAAGGAAGTATACACTCCTAAGACTACACCCAAGCAAGCTGAGTACACTCCTAAGACTACACCCAAGAAGGAAGTTTACACTCCTAAGGCAAAACCTAAAGAAGCAGCTTACACTCCCAAGACTACAAGCAAGAAGGCCGTTGAGACTCCTAAGAAGGCTTCAAGCGGTGGTGGTGGTGGTCAATTCGTCAGTTTCCTTTTCTTGTTCATGTGTCCATTTATTGTTTGGAAACTGCTTGCTGACTCCCATTCCTTCTGCTTCGTTTGTTGCTTAGTCCGGACGTGGTACCTGGTTCACTCAGAACGGCAATGCTGGTGCCTGCGGAAGCGTCAACTCTGACAGTGCCTACATTGTTGCCGTCAACTCTGCTCAATACGCTGGTGGCTCTCACTGCGGTCAGTCAGTCCGCATCAGCGCTGGTGGCCGATCCATCACTGCTCGTGTTGCCGAGTGAGCAAACTCTAGCCTTCTCTTTATAAGTGTCATTCTTACTGACAATGATACTCCCTATCTAGTCTCTGCCCTGGCTGCCCATATGGTGGACTCGATCTCTCCACCGGTGCTTTCCAGGCTCTCGGTTCGCTAGGCCAAGGTGTCTTGTCTCTGTCATGGTGTATGTCGTTCTTCTTCTCGCTTACACAGAGCATAGCATGATGCTTATTCTTCTTTTCTCGTTTCAGCTTGGGCATAATTCGATGTCTCTTCGCTGTAGCATCTAAAAAAGTAAGGCATTTAACCAGGGGTCCGCTTGTCCGAGTGTTTGCTTATCCGAACACTCGGACAAGTATGTCGTCTGGTTGAAATGTCTTACTGTAGCTATCCTTGTCAGCTATATGAAGTCTGAACACAAGGAGCTATCATTTTGAATACCCAAAAAGGGGCAAACACAATTGAATAATGTATCAAAGCCTCGCACGTTCGTTTAAACCAAAACTTCCAGAATAATAGATTCGTAGACCTTCTTGGAATATCAGAAGGCTCGAACAGGGTGTATCATGTATCAATAGAATTAGATAGAACAGGGGAAAACGTAGAGGATTTGACAGTCTGAAATAAACTTGGATTATCTTGAAGATTGTTTTGCTTGACAAGGCGCAGAGTACTACCACATCAAGACTTCTACTTGATTGAAACATATGTTTTAACAATGTCATTTGAGCGAATGCATCTTGCAACCATTACCATCTTTTACGAATCCTGATGATTTGATGAATATACGCTTCATGCGCTGCCGTGTGCCGGATTTCTTTTTGCCCGATTTTCCAGGAAGGCTTGCTCGGCAAATCTCAGCAGCGGAAGAAGCTGGAAATTTGTTGGTGGCAAACTCGACTACAAAAGCAAACGCAATCCTCAGACTCCTTCTTTTCTTTCTACCAAGACCAAACTCTTACAGGATCCTTTATAGGAAACTTCCGAGATTTGTCTAGCTAATCTACATTAGCCACATCAATCTACGGCTCTTGATGAGCGCAAAGGTCGTATATATCCTCACCAACGAGAACTTCTTCTCGCTGCCTCGCTTCAAAGATGGTTTCCTTTAACGCGGATCATCAGCACTCTTTCCCAAGAGGTGCGGCAGGCTAGCGCTCGATGACTTGGGCTCGACGTGCGCCAGGATCGACTCGTTTCGTTTCCTGCTGTTGTCACTTGCAGCTCGCTGGAGATGCTCGCATCACCACGCAGCACAAGAGGCCGCGCCGTCGCAGCATGAGGTACGACTTCGTCTGAAGCCGCTAGCATTTGATCCATTGTGGTTATTGTACATATTAGTGATTCTAAGCAGATCTCGTTGTTGGCAATACATTCGTTCTCCCATGATATTCTTGTTTCTATCGTCTTCATCCTCAGTCTCCTTGAAATTTGCGAACTCGCGCGTACGCGTGATCGCCGCCTCTCGAAGCTCGACGAGGGCGAGAGTGCCTTTCTGGCAGCTTCTTATCGAAGCTTTGACTTTACAGTGTCATGAATCAGACAACTCTGCAATCATAAGAGTACAGTAGGGCAATCCTGTTGACGCCGTACGTCCTGTTACAATTCTCCCACGCGCCAGGATGTCCTGATGATCTCCGTCAAAAAAGCACGTGCACAAACTATTCTGCCATTTTGTGCATGGTCACTCCAAATGTAGCAATACGAGCATCAAGGAACTGGTCTTCCCAACGAACACATTCGACATAAGTCAAACTCGGTGACTCTGTTGCAACTGCTGTTGATATCCTCATCTGGGGCTTCCAGCCGTGCGAGAAATGGAACGAAAGGTTGCCCAGCATACGGAGATGTTAGGTCACACATCTCCTCGTTCACTGTTAGGTTACAAACACATTGGAAAGGTGATTAAGCTTTTGTCTAATCTTTCCGTGATTCAATGACCTGAGAGCATCTTTGCTCGAGGCACATCCGCGCTTTTCGGTAGATTGCAAAATGTGTACATGCTTCAAGCAACCTTTCTGGACAGCTCGATACCGAACACATAGGCTTCTATGACCCTAAAGAACAAGATGTCCGACTATCAGCTTGTCTTCACCCATTTCCAAATCAAACTCCCCGAGCGACCGAACGTGATGGGATTTGCTGGGAATTGGTCACAACTTGGTCGCATTTCCAGAATGCTTCCAATCCTGCTGAAAGAGCCTTCATATGATCAAATATATCTGTTTGTATGTAATTGTACTATTTGGAGTTACCTGGTCTTCATCCGGCGTTACAGCACTCCATTCGTACTTGTAGTCCGTACAGAAGACTCTAGATGTGGGAGCTGACTGACAAGGACGTACAGAAAGCCTTTGTAAGCGTGTTCTTGAGGTGTCAACAAGGTCTCAGAAGAGTCTGCCGTGTTACATAGTCGTAGCTTGCTTTCCGTAAAATGCTTCAAGCACGCTGTTCTTCAAATTTCTGCACGTCCAAGTGGTTATGGCCGCCAGCAGAAAAAAAAGCGGCGAAAAGATTGACTTTCCGAACTTAGCAATAGGAGCAGGCGGATATACCCGAATACTCAGAATACTGTATAGTGTAGCTTAAAGTAGATGAGAGACTGCCCGGACGCGGCGAACTCCCGGTTCATGCATGCTCAATGACTGATCCACACGAAAATCCAATCACAATCAAAATCAACGCGTGACTCCGATACAAGCTTTGTCTTGGGCCAACTCCTTTGTGATTTCAGATGAGAAGGTATGGGTATGTCTGCTGAGTAGAAGAGTCAGAGGCACGAAAGTGCAGACCCGTTCTTATAGTGGCGGTAACGTGCGAAACGTGCTGCGCATCTCAGACCTTAAAAATGAGAGGAGAGCACGGCTAAAGTACCTTTTCATACTGTTAGGTCATATGTGTGTTATGAACATCAGTTTGACTGTTCGGAAGACACGTTTCATCTGCCGAAAATTTAGGGTGAGGTTGCAGGGGTGAGGATGATCAGGAGGGGTGAGGGAGCTCGAAATTACCAACTCATCGTAGAAGCCTTGAGACATGATGGACAAGTACGAGAGAGTAATACGAGAGCTATGAACGATATGGGTGGGCCTCAGCTACTCCCGTTCAATACGGGCGGCAAATCAACATTTGCTGGAATTAGGCGTGAGTCTTGATAACGTGAGTAGAGAAGGCGAGAAGCGCCAGAGCCTAGAAAGCCATGTTAGTAGCATTTTAGTGTAATCAAAAGTGTATAGGAAGGTTTTGGAGGGGGTGTTAAAGCTTTGAGTAAAGTGATTATACATTACACCCATTACAGTAAAAGTGTAAACTGTAATGGGATGAAACGAGACGCGAATTTACAGGAACTTCGTTAAGCGCAAATCGAGGCATTGATCCAAGTGAATGTGTTTCAACAAGCAGGAGAAAAGCGTCCAGTATCTTCTGAGACTGTTCCCGAGTGAATAGTAGCGGTCTGGGGACATGTTCCCAAAGCAGCGATTTTCATCGGCGAGGTTTACCAAAAAACGTCCTTTGTCGATATCACAGAGCAATTCCCAAGCGTTTGAAGATTGTAAGAATCTGTCTAGTTGTTTGAGGACCGGGCCTTAGCATGTTTGGAATTACGAGATTGGGATGAAGACGACGAGCGAGGTTCGAATTCATGTCCATCGTAATCCGAAGGTGGAAAAATCGGAGCAGCTCTTCGGGCATCTTTAAGGAGTACAGAACTTGATTAGTGCCTTGAGAATGGCTGTAGAACGTTCCAGATTGAGTCTTTACCTCCTTATAAGCGCATATGCTCGTCCTTGGAATGTCATCAGTGGCAGGCTATAGGGTGAGGGTGATTAGCAGGGGTGAGGTAGCTCGAAATAACAAACATAACTCAGAAAGCCTTGAGCGTTGGTTATTAGTTGTGTAAACTAGAGAGGTGAGATTTGTATGGTCTTAGTGGCATCCAGCTGAGCCCGGTGGAAGCCGGCTGTGTCTTGACTGTTGCGCCATTAGTGCTTTAGTCTTCATAACGTGAGTGAAGAAGTTGAGAAGCGCTTAGAGCTTAGACAACCATGTAAGTAGCATGTTCGTGTATGAGCGACCATATAGGCACGTATTTAAGGCATCTTAAAGCTCTGAGTAAAATAGGCATACATTACGCCCGTTACGGTAAAGGTGTAAACTGTAATGGGGGACGAAACAGGAAGCGAACTTACAGAACCAAGATTTGGCCAAACTTGAGGCAGAAGTACAGATAAGTGAGTTCCATTTAGCACGTAAAATACGTTCAGTCTCTTCTGAGAG
The DNA here is from genome assembly GCA_019775285.1 of Cystobasidium slooffiae. Lineage (NCBI taxonomy): Eukaryota > Fungi > Basidiomycota > Cystobasidiomycetes > Cystobasidiales > Cystobasidiaceae > Cystobasidium > Cystobasidium slooffiae. Next base: position 813,473 of record JACWFZ010000002.1, read on the forward strand.
TGTTCCTGAGCGAACAGCGGCGGGTTTGGGACATGTATCCAAAGAAGCCAGTTTCATCGGCGAGATTCACCAAAGAAGTGCCTTTTCAAGGCGACAGAGTAGTTTTCCAGCATTTAAAGATTGCGGGAGTACGTCTGGCTGTGCGAGAGCCAGGGCTTGACATATTTGGAATTACGACGTTGGGATGACGATGATGGGCGAGGTCCAGATTCGTGACCATCGCAATCCTGGGGAGCGAAATCGGGCAGGTCTTCCGGCGTCCGCAAAACGTGCAAACTTTGTTTTATTGCCTTCAGAATAGCTAGTGAAGGTGCCAGATTGAGTCTCCGCCTCCTTTTGAGCGCATGTGCTCGTCCTTGGACGACAGCAGTCGCAGGGTGAGGGTGATGTCGAAGGGTGAGGTTGGGCAAAATACCAAAACGTCTTCGGTGACGTTTCGAGGCATATAGACGGCATTTTTGCATGCCAAACAAAGGGAAACATGTCAGAAAGATGAAAAACAGTGCAAGGAACGAAATACCCAATATCCCGATATCAGGAATTGTCTATATCCGACCCAGAACGGCGTTGGTGACAATAATTGCATGTCAAATACTATTTGTACCTATGTTTTAGTCCGCAGATGAAGTCGTACGGTTGAAAAAGATAGTTCTGGAAAGTGAGTGAGCTTTAAGCGGGTGCGCTGCAACTTGAGTTCAAGCCCGGCTAAGGATTACGGTGGCCAGACAGTGATTTTCCAAAGTGTTCCTATTAAAGTCTAAGAAGGACCCAAGACGTATAATAGGTCGCGATAACCCTGTGGATGTTCATATTAGACGATTAGAGCATGCTTGACGGGTATAATAGCGAATCATGGGATCTTCCGTAACACTTCCGTCGAAGCGGTCGAACCAGAGTCGTGTGAACAGTTTTCCAGGTCGCTAGAGTATGTGCATAGGTTGATGTAGTGAAACTCATTTGTGTACTATGGTATCAGCTCGTTTCTGGATGTTTTGGAATATTCGAAGATGGAAGGCTTCCACGACGCCGGGTGAATGGCCGCGAGAAGAGCAGCGCTTGGCCAGGTGGCGGCGACGGCGAGCCTATCTCGGCCGGGAGAGTATGTACAGCCGTGATGCATGGTACAGCAGCTGTTGAGTGAAGGAGAGTACGTACAAGCATGACACCACACCTCTAGTGTTCCTTCAGGCTGAATTCATTGACGATGAGAGCCGTCAATGAGGATGATCGAAGCAGACCTTCGCTGTTCACGGCAAATGCGCGCGCCTTTCTTTCTGACCGCGACGCAAGAAGGAGAGGGAAGAGTCAAGATCAAGTGAAGGTATAGAGGAGAAGTAGTCAGGAGTGGTGAGAGAGTCATTCAGGTGTACTCTCTCTCTCTCTCTCTCCCTTTTGCTGTCAGTCATGCAGCAACCTCAAGCTGGTGCTGGTGCCGCCAACCCTGCTCGACCGCCTCCGGCTGCTGCTGCAGGTGGTAGTAACGAGGGCAGCAACACCACCAATGCACCTGCTCAAGCTGGAGCAAATGCAAGTACACCGTCATCAGTACAACAGCAAGATCCTGCCAAGCAACCTTCGGGACCTTCTGCTGCTCAGGCTTGGGTGAATGCTGGAAGACGGCCACCGTACTCTGTAGGCACAGGAGCAGCCACCACCAACACGAATGCAGGCACGACTTCCAGTACAGCTAGTCCATCTAGCACCAGCACTCCAGCTACTGCTTCAAAGCCTGCTCAATCCACTTCAACTGCCAATGCATCGGCTGCTGCTGCTCGTCCCGCTGCCGCAGCTCAGTCCCAAGCTCAAGGGCAAGCTCCTGCTGCATCTTCACCTTCCACTGCAGCTGCTGCTGCAGGAGGATCATCCACCACAACTCTACGACCTCTCAACGTTAAAGATGCGCTTTCATACCTGGACCAAGTCAAGTCAAAGTACAAGTACTCGCCGGAAGTCTACAATGCCTTCCTTGATGTGTGAGTATTGTTCTGCTCTTGTACAGGATGATCGCAGCCATGTCTTTATCTGAACAATCGTTTCTTTCCCGTGTATTGCGCCACTTTGTGCACATAAAACAGCATGAAAGACTTCAAGACTCAAGTGTAAGCTTGCACCTTACAGTAACCCTTCCGTTGCACGGTCACTGACACCTTAGATGTCCCCTTACAGTATCGACACACCAGGCGTAATTGACCGCGTATCCTCCCTCTTCCGGAACTGCCCAATCCTAATCGCAAACTTCAACCTTTTCCTACCTGACGGCTATCGCATCGAAGCTGTAGTTCAGCCCAAAGACCCAGAATACGTCGATACCTATCGCGTCATCACCCCTTACACCGTGCAACAACTTTCAGCTGGTCAATCTACCTCTCTGACGGGAGTCGTCCTACCCGGTCAAGTGAAGCGCTATCAGCAACAAGCACAAGCTAGAGCTACTAGTGCAACTGCCTCAGCAGGTTCTACACCTGCCGCTACCCCGATTCCTGCAGCTTCAGCAGCACAGCAAAAGCCTGCCCCTCCAGCTGCAGCCGCTCAACCCGCTGCGACAGCTGCCAATCGAGGCAAGCCTGCTCAACCTGCTGCACAAGCACCTGCTGCTCAAGTCAAGCAAGAACCTGCTCAGCCTTCCATTCCAGCAAGTAAGCCTGCTCAAGCTCCGTCGTCACAGGCTCAAGCTGCAGCAAGCAGTGCTCCAGCACCAGCAGCTGAGTCAAGACGCGCCGCGAACGAAGCAGACAGCCGAGCTGCTCCTTCCAGTGCTGCTCCGTCGCAGGCTGCTAGTGCTCAGCCTAGTAGAACAGCAACACCCGGCGCCGCATCTGCCTTGTCAAACAGTACAGACAGTCGAAGACCGCCTATCGAGTTCAAGTGAGTCGACTAGGCGATTTCGATTGTTCCGATAAGCTCAAAGCTGACATTTCGCTTCTTCCCCGTAAGCCACGCTATATCATACGTCAACAAAATCAAGAATCGATTCATTCGCGAACCGGAAGTATACAAGACTTTCTTGGACATTCTCCAGACGTATCAGAAGGAGCAAAGGCCGATTCAGGATGTGCGTCAGATCGTCCAGCAATCGGAAATACTTCACACTAGCTGACATGTCTCTTTTCTCCATTACAGGTCTACGCTCAAGTGACTAAACTCTTCAGAGCTGCTCCAGATCTACTAGAGGAGTTTAAGCAATTCCTACCTGATCATTCGGCTCAAGGACAGGCAGACGCAGCTGCAGCTGCTCAACAACGAGCCGCTGCTCAAGCGAAAGCTGCAGGCGCCGCAGCGGTCCCGCCTGTTGCACGACCAGTGGGCGCAGCTGCTGCCACTGGACCCGTGCGTCAAGTGCCCGCTGAAGATTCAGCTTCTGTCGCCGCCGCGAAGAGGAAACGTGCAGGTGGACAAGCGGAAAAGCAACCTGAGCCCGCTCCCCCTGCACCCGTTCCCGCTGGACCAGCTGGAAGAAGCAGACAACAGCCGGGCAAAAGGGTTGGCAAGGGAGCAGCTGCAGGTGTCAAAGACCCAGTTGCCGTTGCTCAACAGAGCAATGCCCGCTACGAGGGTATCATCGCCTCTCAACCTGCTTATCCTCAACCTATTCTAAGCTACCTTCCTCCTGGCTACACACTACCTGGATTTGGCGGCACTGCTTCAGTCTCTCAGGTTCCACCACCGTCAGCTCAAATGACGAATGAAGAACGTCTCTTCTTTGATCGTGTTGCGGATTTCATCGATGATAAGTTTACCTATTACGAATTTCTCAAGCTGCTCAACTTGTACACTCAAGATATTATCGACCTACCTACGCTCGTCTCGAGAGCATGGCTCTTCATTGGCTCAGCACCAGATCTCTGGCTTGACTTCAGACATCTAGTTGGTTGGCAAGACGGACACAGTGTTAATGGAAGAACTATTGAGAATGGTGAATGGATCGTCGAGAATATCCCTGCTGTCGAAAAGAAAGGCCCAGACCTTTCCCGGGCGGAGTCTGCCGGACCAAGCTACCGCAAGTTACCACCCTCGGTGAGCATTGTTCCTCTTTAGGCAAGTCAAACATGCTGCTGACGTTACTGCTTGTAGGAAATCAACATGCAATGTTCCGGACGAGACAAGCTTTGCTGGGAAGTTCTGAATGACGAATGGGTTTCTGTCATGAGTCTAGGTAGCGAAGAAGTATTCCTTGCACACCGGAAGAATCCATTCGAAGAAGCTCTACACCGATCCGAAGAAGAACGACACGAGTATGACTTCCATATTGAAGCCAATCTACGCACAATAGCACTCCTCGAGCCCATCGCGGCTAAGATCGCAACAATGTCGCCTAAGGAGCGAGAAACTTTCAGACTCAAACCGGGTCTAGGTGGTCAAAGCAAGAGCTTGTACCAAAGAATCATCAAGAAAGTCTATGGAAAAGAGATTGGAAGAGAAGTCATCGCTGCTCTACATGAGAACCCATGTGTCAGCGTACCTATCGTACTCGCACGCCTGAAGCAGAAAGATGAAGAGTGGAAGCGGGCGCTGAGAGAATGGAATCGAGTATGGCGTGAAGTGGATGCCAAGAACTTCTACCGAAGCTTAGACGTGAGTCGTGATCCGGTTTCATTACAAGTTGAGGTTCGCGAAGTTCGCGAGCTGACCTTCCATTGCCTTTTGCAGCATCAGGGCATCACTTTCAAAGCGCAAGACAAGCGTTACATCAACCCTAAATCCCTCGTCACCGAGATCGAAGTCCTCCGACGGACTGAGATGCAAAAACAGATTGCCGCACCGTTACCTTATCGACCGCCCGCGGCTACTTATCAGCTCGCCTACCCTATCTCCGATGAAACAGTTCTCTTCGACTCTCTCAAGCTGTTCCTTTCTTACCTCGACCGAGCACCAGGCTACCATACCTTGGCGGAAAGAGACAGAATTGAAGCCTTCCTTCGCTCCCTCACTTCGCTGGTTTTCGCTATACCTGTATCGGTTCTCGATGCCATGCTCACTCCTGTACAAGATGATGACCATTCAGGTTCCCTATCCGAAGACGACATGTCCGACTCAGCTGCTTCTTCCGTCGATGGCTCGGTTGCTCAGACCAATGGCCGAAGGGCAGGATCCGTGACTGGCGGTGCTTCAGGCAGGAAGAATGGAGACTTGCGAAAGAAAGCGCTCAAGAATGCTGGTCAAACCGACGTAGCAGCTGCAAGAGCGAAGAATGGGCTAGAAGCAAGCGAAATGACGCCGGCTTCCTCCAGAGATGGTACTCCTATACCAGTCGCCGAAGGTGTGGCAGGTGCTGCTGCTGAAGCCACAAGTGCAGACACGCCCATGGAAGGTGTCGACGCTCCCGTTGTTGCGGAGACGCAAGTCATCGTCGAACAAGAAGCAAATGGAGAAAGCTCCTTTAAGCGCGATGTTCCGACATCAGCTGCCGGTCTGCAAGCCGCCAGTGGTGTCGAGACAGTCCAAGCTGCTGTCTCCTCGGCCACAGAGTCCATAGAACTCGCTCAGCACCCTCGACACCCTTCGGCAGCGCCCGTCATTCCACCCGATGCACCACCTGAGACAATGCAGACTGCTGTAGATGTCGTTGAGAATGGTCCCATCGTTCCACCCGCCGGCGAGAGTCCTACAGAGGGAGCTCAGCAAGCTGATCCGTCTACACCGGTCCTCCACAACGCCCAGCGTGATGGCCAACATCAGATCAGGCGGTTTAACTTCTTTTGCAATACGCCGTACTATTGTGCTATCCGGCTTCTTCAGGTATGTCTGAGACGCTCTTTTGACGCTTAGTAAACGCTAACAATTCTTCCTTCACACAGCTTCTATACTCTCGACTTGATACCATGAAGCGAGCAGCTAAGGCCCTAGAGGCAACTCGATCTGATAACGCCTTGAAGAACACTGCATACACCACTTTTGGCAAAGCAAATCCCCGCTTCGCCGGCCAGGAAGCGCCTACACCGGAGTTTCTCTATGATAGCATGCTAGAACTTTGCGAGAAGCTCTTCGGCTCGGAGATCGATCAACCTACCTTCGAGGACGGCATTCGAGCCTTGTTCGGCAATCAAGCTTATCACATCTTCACTATCGACAAGCTTCTATCGTCACTCGTGAAGATGGTCTGGAGCTTGATCGACTCGAACCGCGAGACATACGCTGCCAATGGCGAGATCTTCAAACTATTAGTGGACGATCGACGCTACCCAACCACTGCTCAAGCTCAGCAGATCAGCTATCGAACGCGCGCTGAAATGGCTGCTGGTTCAGACGAGCACTTGTACCGCATTGAATGGCTTCCCAGGCGACACCAGCTTACCTTCCAGCTGCTGGGCAAGGATGAAGTGCTGCCTGAAGACGAGACCGATCTCTCAAAGGCATGGGAGCGCTATATTGAGTCCTTCATTGGCGATACTGTTACAAAGGGCCTTCCTTTATCGGAGAAAGAACTCATCGGCACAGTCTGCACCAGCAGAAACCTAAAGGCCGCCAAAGAAGCTGAAGGTCTGGACAAGACGCAAGCATTTGCAAAATCCGAACTCGAGTCTCGTATATGTATGCGAAGCTACAGGATGTTCTGGCAAGGCGAAACAGAAGATGCCATGCACCGCGGATGGCCGCAAAGTGTTGATGCGGAGAAGCTCGCTCAGCTAGAAGCAAAGCGCAAGGCTCGCTTTGCAAAGTGGCTTGAGTCAAGAAATGCCAAACTCACAGAGCAACAAGCCGCTAAAGACAAGACGGAAGATGCTCAGTTGAACTCGGCAGAGAAAAAAGGCGGAGCTACAACTGCAGCACCTGAGACTGGCGATGTGACCATGGAAGATGGCTCCTCCACGGTCGAGGCTTCAGAGAAAGTCAAGGAGAGTGGACCAGACGAGGCTCAGGCGGCAGTGCAAAGCGAGGAGCCTTCCACAGCTACTGTCGCTGCGCCCGCGAGTACTGTGGCATAGTGGATAGCTGAGTAAAGCTGTTGTATCAATTGCTCAGATCCTGGAAGGGTATTCTCGCGCCTCGTCTGCTGCTGTGATCTGCTTACTCGTTGTAGCTGTTTTTGCAACTAAAATAATTGTCAATGGTGACAGAACACCGCTTTCTCAGTCTAATTCTACTGTAAATATCATTGCTGACCAGGCGTTGTGCTGCCGGTTCCTGCCGAATTCAGGGTCCAGAAGAAGTGCATACAGCTAAATGACACATTTTATGCGATCTTCTGAGCCATGACTAGATTGGTCTTGATGGGTCGTGAGTGGCAGAGCCAGCTGGGCAGCTGGATAAGGCGAACAAGTGCGTGTATGAAGTCAGCATGACCGGAGCATGGTTGTCACCTCAAATACAATCTGTGTCGTTGTTCTATAGGCTAAAGACTGTTCAGATCGTCCGTAGGACGTTAAAATGCTTGCTAAAGAGGCTACATCTCAGAATTTACATACTTATGTGGAGAACGTGTGGATGACCTTTTCTACTGCCTTGGTGTCCGACCTAGCCGTCGAGACTTGCCGATTTCCAGGGCTGTCATGAAATGCAGGGAAAGGCACAGTGCATCCCGATTCGTACGGATCTTGATCAGAGTGTAACCTTTCATGTGGCAGATGACGATGAGCTTGCGGGTGATGAAGGGACTTCAGGTGAATCTGTAGGTGATACACTCTCGATGTAGTCGTAGCCAAGCCAGCCGTCTTCAGGTTGACCGTAATAGGAGGGAAAGGACCATTTTGCAATGACACTGCATCCATACGAGGAGAAATGCGAGATGGCTCTGCTACGGACAGACAAAGTTAAAAGAAGACAAGCAATAGAAGATACAGTGATGATAACACGATGAGACTGACGGCTGCGGTGGCTGTAGACAAGCCCGTCCGACACGCAAACGACATCAATATAGCGCAAGACATTCGATGCACTCCGGAAGCTTGCTCACAGCATAGCCAGTGGAATGAAACCACGGGAGCTTTCGCCTGAGAAGACTTGGAGGATGAACACAAGAGGTCAGCTTGCGGAGGATTGCAAGAAGTATGTAAGACTTAAAAGCTCACTGTCGAGACAGAGCGAGATATGCGTCTGCTAGCGTCACGCCGTGACTATTGATCGTTTCAAAGCGATTCATGGGAGGAGAAGCATGCGGAACGAGAGAGGAAGTTCCATCATTCATGAAGATAGTTGTGCATGCAGGCTTCATCATGAAGCGGTTTGCGGTGTAAGGATGGCTGATCAAGGTCTCGTTGAGCGATGGTTCATCTTCGTCAGCGTCGAGGTCCTTGACCATCCATGGATCTTCAATGGTCTTCCTGTGTGAGCCGTAGTACACATAGCCACTGTGTTGAAGGGCAGGTTTCACAGACAGAAAGGCCGCCATCAAAGGGTCTTTTGCTTGCCATGCCTCTCGATCCAGCAGGCCTTGCTCGAAGATAGCTGAACATGTATCTATACATATCAGAGCCCGCACGGACACTTGTATTAAGATGAAATCTTCACCTACTTTCCTTGTAATGCAGCCCGCTGATAGGTATGTCGCGCGTAAAATTGTGGGCATCGTAGACTACAATGCGGGCTAACCCTGCCCAAGGCAAAGCCTTGCTTCCCTAGCCGAGTCAGACATGCCGGCCAGGGAGGAAAAGTTGTCCACAGAGAGCTGTCGTATTCCCCAGCCTGATGTAGCGCATGCAAAGTGCCAGAAATCCATATCGTACAGACGGTAAGTGGCTCTGCAAGTCATCGAGAAATGCACATGGTCCGCGAGCGTGTGAATGTGAGACCGGACGAAGAGGAGAACTTCCAGAGGCAGCGAGCATAGCAGAGACTGTTGGATAAGTGCCATAACTACAAGTGGTCTTGATGTGTGTTGTGAGTGGTGCAGAGAAGAGCCAGCTGGATAAGCGAAGAGTCCATGTACACAGCGTGATCGGAGCATGGCTATCACCTCATCCAGCTTGTATCCTTGTTACGAACTTCAATAGCAGCTCAGGCTACCTCAAGGATATAGAGATGCCTGCTAGAGAGTCTGGACACCCTCTTCCTGCTCAAATCGTGTCCGGAACTGGAACCAGCCGAAGAATGGTGGCGACACTTCTCTCCTCATCCGAGGCCAGCTGAAAATAACTTGATCTTTCTCTTTCTTACTGAACATTTCCAGATCAATGCTTAGCTGACATACACCCCTCTGAAGGCTCAACAGTCTGACCTCCACCAATATCATGTCTCTGTTTTCGCAATCTGGCGTCTCGCTCAATCACATGGAGAAGCTCTCCTCGAATACCATCGATCAGACATGTCAGAAAGCACTCGAACTGCTGGAGCATCCGGACTGGAAGGAAGGCAAGACTTTCATTGAAGAAGGCATCTACCAGATGAAGACCGCTAAACTCCACCCTATTGGCGCTGAAAAGCTTCCATGGCATAAGAGGACAAGTCTCCACCCGGTGAATCGTGATCTGAGCTATGAAGAGTTCCGAAATGGATTGCTGCTGGATCACACTACGAATGAGCAGCAGTACATCCCCGATCTCAAGCACTGTAGCAAAGTGAAGACTTTCCGTGAAGAGCTACCTGAGGTTGAAGTCTACTTGATACAGGTAGGCAGAATTCCGAAAATGTGCAAGTATACGACTCTGATGATGTCACCTGCCATCTTCTTTCTGTTCCTTCACTTAGTACAAGACACCTCTGGGTACATCAAACCGCGAGTTTGCTTCTTTGGTTTTGACGAATGACCTCCCTCCTAAGCCAGAAACTTCCAATCGAAGCTTTATAGTCGTTCAGGTGCCAGTACTAGACGTACCCGTCAGCAAAGGCTTTGCAAGAGGGAAGTATACTTCCGTCGAACACGTCGAAGAAGTAACAAACGAAGATGGGTCAAAGAGCGTCAAGTGGACGTGAGTATGAGCACTAAGGGTTTTCTACTTAACGACGATTGGCTAATTACGGACACACAGCATGGCCACTGCCTCTACAGCTGGAGGTGCCATTCCTCAAGTCGCTACTGATCTAGCAGTAAGTCGCAACAGTTATGCTGTCAAAGCCTAAAGTAGTATGTTGACGCTAAGCAAAATTGGCTGCCTGCTTCTCTATGAACTCTTCCAGTTACCAAGCCAGATAGCGCACGACGTTCCAAATTACATCAACTGGGCCAAGAAGAAAGCAAGCGGGAAGCAGCCAGCTGCATAGTGTCTGGCTTCAGCACACGCATCGTCTGCACAATCGTTTCGTACTTCAATGCCACTTTTCTAGCATATTCATAGTGTCCAGCATATTTCCTGGTGAGTTGCAATATTCTAAAAGGCTGGATGGTAAGTACTAATACGGTCTAAACACAGTATCATAGCTCACTATCCTATATCATACTTGCATTGCATTGCACTCCCGCACAGCATAGTCCATGCACGTGCGTTTCAAGAAGGCCTCGGATATGGCCCCTATCTTCGCCACCACCGCCGTTCTCGATACGCTTCGGTCGCCTGTACAACGGATGAAACCAAGAAAACAAGGACAATAAGAACAGGACTGAGGAATGCTGATGGTCTTATGCTCCCTCTTCAAGCTAACCGACTTGCCGTTCATTCCAGGTTGACTTTCTACCATGCTCAAGATGTTTCGCCGCAGACGAAGAGACCGCGATTCTCTACACGATCGGACTACCTTTCAAGGCGAAGAGGACAAGAAGGACACATCGAGCAACGCTCGAAAGCCTGCTGCTGTCACCTTCGACCTGCTGCCCGTTATTCGAGATGGTGACGGAATCATCATACAAGGCTCGACCCCTCCCGAGGCCATGCCAAAACCGCGTCTCTCGGCTCCAGCTCCGGAGACCACTACTCCGTTCGTCTCTTTCATACAGTTTCAAGATGTGATAGATCTCGACCCAGCAAGTCCAAGTGATACATGTCCACCTACTCCAGCGCTAGTGTATACGGCAGGAGGCAAGGCAAAGAGTAGGTACTCTCCTGCAAGGCCAGCGTCAGTCAGGAAGTTTCGAGACAGTACACTGTCTCAGCCTGGCACGAATGCTATCCCTAGCAGTCGTATTCCTCCAGTACCAGCGCTCAAGCTTCCCTCTGTTAAAGCGAGGCACAAGCAAATTCCGACCTTCAATGTTTGCATCGCGTGAGTGGAGCAACTAATTTTGGCAACGCTCGTACTGAAGTCTCACTTATTGATTTGCGACAGTGGCGCTCCAGCTACAGGGAAGACCTCATTTATTCGTCTTCTGTGCGAAACAGTGGATCTGGATATACAGAAAGAAACGAACAAGACGTCACTTGCTACGGTTAGGGACGCTTCGTACGGAAAGACTGCATGTACTTTAGAGTGAGTAAATGCTGGCTGTAGCTTGCATCGCGAAAGACTAAAGTCGGTTGTCACATACTGATTTTCTGCGGTTGCTTAGAAATAGCGTCCTGCCAATCATCGTCAATACTGCCTTCGATCAGCGTATTCGCCTGACTTTGCATGAAGCGGAAGCATTCGCGTTTAGCACAGATACATCTCTCAACCTACAATCCGATCTCAAAGCACAGGACCTGCTGCGCTTCATCGAAGATAGAATGGATGCTAGCATCGCACAGGAGAGCGCATTAGTCAGACAACCCCCTACATCAACGGACTCGCACATACATTTGTGCTTGTAGTGAGTCATGACTCGATTCGTAGCGAATGCGTCAGCTAACATGTTTTCCTTCAGCTTCTTAGATCAAACCTGCTTTTCTCTCGACTCAGCAGCATGCAGTCCAACGCCGAAGGGAGATAACGCACCGAAGGCAGAAAGCAAAGTGTCTCTCCACCACTTGAATGTCATCAAACAGCTATCGAAGAGAGTGAATGTCATCCCCGTCATCGCGCGAGCAGACGAAGTCACCATTACACAGCTTGCAACCGTGAAAGCAGCTTTGCGGTCTCTGTGCACGAATCGGATAGTCATGGATCCGATGTCTTTCACTCAAGCTGGCTCGCATACAGACGAAGGTTATCGAAGCATTGGCAGGCTCGCGTCAGGAGTCCAATCGGAGTCAGAAGATGACACAGAGGAGAACATGCCCATCACGCCTGTAATACGGTCTAGAAGCAACTCTGTCCATAAGCTACCTGCACGAAGGCGAAACAAACGATTCTCAGAAATCGCCATCAAGCCATCTAGAGAAGATGTCGATGCTGTCTTTCCACCAGCCCTAGTTTCTCCGGATGCATTTGACACACTGTTGGACATTCACAAGTCTCGAAAGCGCTTTGAAAGACGATTCCGATATGGCACAGTCGATGTGGAGAACGAAGATCACTGCGAGTTCGTGGGATTGAAGAGAGTCCTGTTTACAACGGGATGGAAGACATTGAAAGAGATGACTGAAGATAAGTTTGAAGATTTCAGAACAGAGAGATTACAAGAACGGCAGGCACGTTCTCGTGGGTGTGCATCGAGGTCTAATTAAGATGTCATTTTGAACGTGGGCTTTCCTGCATCTCCCATCAATTACGGGGTTTCCGGTCTGTGCTACATAAAGTTGGCATGCAGCCTCTCTCGATGGAGGCTGCATGCCAACTTTATGCAGCACAGACCGGAAACAATGTTTATCTTGACTTCAGCGTATTAGTACGTGAGTAATGATAGGACTAGCTTTTGGGTGTATATTCTGTTATTGTTGTAACATGGCCGACCTTGCCTCAAGGCGCATACATTACCGGCTCAACACCGGAGGTAGTAAATACAATGAAGGGTGTAGAGTCCGTTCTGGCTTCTTGAAATTATCGATGAGAGCCTCTCTCGAAAGAAGGTAGTAGAAAGACTGATGCGCCTCCAGGGCGTGCGAATAGTAGCCCCAAGCAGGCTCATAGAGGAGGTACTTCAGACGCCCAGGGGTGTCGTGCAAACCGAAGGGGAACAGGTGTTTTGATAACCCTAAAGAACGAGTATACAGTCAGCTTCAACTACCGAGAACCGTGCCAATGCTCAAGATGGAACCTACTAGGTCAGTACCAGGTTTCTGCTCGCAGCCTGTCAGAGGGAAATTACGCTGAGCAGCTTCGACGGCAGTAACTGGATCCCTGTTGAAGAAATAGATAGCATTGGGTGCCAGCTTGCGAAGTGTCTTGATGATGTCTGCAAGAAAGGTGCATCGCAGGATGAGTTCGAGCTATGATAAAATTTGAAAAGTTTCGTGTGGTAGTAAACTGACTCTCGAATTCGACAGTCACTTCCAAAGTGCCAGAGGATCTAACGCCGAAACCGACCATTACACCATCGTATTTTCTCTCCTTGAGATTCTGAATGAGAGGTTCCATACCCTAAATGGATCACGGGAGCATGATAAGCACTCCGCCAAATGGTCGCTGTCTCAATGATGACAATAGACAGAAAGACAGAAGCGAGCCTACCATTTCAGGACCCATAAGCAGGATCTTTGCATTATAGCCAGCAGCTGCGAGGGCTTTGCGTTGAGCCTGTACCCCCATCTCAACCTGAGTTACATTCCACCCAGCAGAGACGACCACCGGGTCTTCATCACGATAGAACGATGATTAGTAAGGTCCACTGAGCCGTGACAAGGGCAAATACTATCTTACGGTTCGATGGTAGGCCCCTATTCGTGATTCAACAATCGAGATTAGTATGCAACATCTGGCTCGGCTCTCTAGATCGATACGCTGCCGACTTACATGGTTAAGAGGTTTACCTTGCCACATGCCAACTTAGGACCTTTGGCGGGCTTCGCCTGCACACTGTTCGCTAAGCCAGCGACGACACAGCAGACTGAGAGGAGTGTCGAGATGAGCTTCATGATGTTTCTGGATGAAGCAGCCCTGACGCAGTGAGATCAATGGTAAATTTGACAGTGACCACTGATTGAAAGAATCTGTGAGGATCAAAAGAGAAGAGGCAGCATTATGCGCTGCATGCGACTGCATTGCAGACAATGCCAGGACTGTAGTCCTTTGATTTATCGGCGTCCCTTTGTGGTTGCACGAGGCCGAGAATGACGAGCTCAAATGTCGCCCGGGAACGGACACTATTCGAGATCCCTGCATTGATAAAACTGATAGAGACAAGAGTCGACTGACTTTGTGATTGCTATTTGAAGCCCGAAGTGATAGTTGCCTTTTATGAATGATGCATCATCATTTGTGCCCAGTACACGTTCTCGCGAATGCATGACGCGCTCTATAGCATCAATGGGTCCACCTCGAGAAAAAAGGAGGACGAGCCACTATGTAGCTGGACCACGGGTCATTTGAGTGACGAAGACTGAGCCTTCCTATCTGGCTCGGCTTCGAGACCTTTCGATTTCTCGGAAGGTCTCGAAGCCGAGCCAGGTAGGAAGGCTCTGCAATGGTGTAGTGCTTGAAAGGTAAGATGCTTCAAAGGCCACATGAGCTCATAATGCGCTTGTTCGTTGTGCATTTGGGCGCGTAAGTAAGGTCTTCTTCTCCCGGCTGCAAAGTAATACTGTCAGTCGAGACGACTCGACGGATGAGAGCACATGCAATGCCCTCAGTAGCAGAAGCAGTAGTCTTCTATAGCAGATGAAAATGTTACAAGTCAAACTCTGGTACAGTTGATATCACGTTGCTGCTTCCAAAGTAGGTAAATGTCGCTTCTTGAAGAAAAGAACCCTACTTGGTTCGGATGTATCTGATCTTGCCAGGAGAGTAGACTGTAAGAATACCAAACAATGATCAGTATCATAGATATAAGGTGTCGTATTGTACAGTTTCTTCGGTAATACATGGTTTTGCAACTGTCGAAAACCTGTACAGTAGACAGGACACTTACGGAAGTTATCAGAGTACGACTTGGGTGGAATACGCGCATGTTGAGGTTCTTGAACAAAGTAAGGGTATCCCTGCTTCTCAGCAAAGTTGATGGCGTCCTGTTTAGTCTTAAATTTGATGTGGGTACCTCTGCAATCGCCAAAAAACACATTAGAAAGACGGCAGGAGTGCTAAAAAGGTGAAAATCACGTCCTGGACGTAGTCAGCACTACTCGCCCAGCCCATTAGACCATTCTCCCATCGTCCTGCGCCTGTTTAAGGTAGTTTCAGACATTAGCATCCTAGAATGTACCTGCAATTGGCAGCTTCTCGGCAGACGACGGAAATCTGACCGCGATACGAACGGAAACGCACCTGGAAGGGTATCCCAATCGATTCTCCAGTGCCAGCTGTATATACGAATGGATGTATGGGTAACATTAGTGTTCGTAGTCCCGTTCTAATCTCGCATTTCTCCTGCATGAATCGCAGGAAGACGGGGTGATCGTACCTTGTAGCTTTGGCGCCTGATGAGACAGAGAAGACAGTCAGCATGCGTACAGGTGTAGAAGCTAGCCATAAGATGATTACACCCACTCTGAGTAGACTCTTGCGATGGCTATATCACGAATGAAGATGGAAATCATGCATAGGTCAGTGTGCATCCAGCCTCGATCGAGCTCCATTCTCCGACTTGTTCAAGAAGTATGCACGAGATAACACCCGTCGCAAGGCCTCCTGGCAGTAGTTCAACCGTTATAGAGATAGTATACGCACCTGATAGATTCTCACTGGTCTTCTCTGGAGTTCAGTAGGTGCTCCCGAGACAGCAGCAGCTGCTACATGTTCGCCCTCTGCTCTATGCTGAGTTAGAGCTCTATCAGCTTCAGCGGCAGCTTCTGCAGCTAGAACCTCTTTCGAAGTTGAGTCTGGCTCGTGGTCCTTCTTATCTGACTTGCTGCTGCTGCTGCTGTTGAAGCGGACTGCTGATGTGATGGCTGATCTTCTGGCCATCATGCAGCCAGCAGCAGGCTGGCGTACTGCCATTCGAAGTGATGAAAGCATGGCTTATGTAGACTTGAATGAGAGGTATCGTGGTCTCTTGATGAGAAGAATGCTCCTTCCTACTCTTGAATGTCCGATACTCCCCAACGAATGAAGCTCTTTTGGCAGGAATGCGATTGGGTTGCGGTAAACGCAGGCGAAGAATCCAGGCATCGCTTGACTGGACGACAACTGCATGCATGCATATGACCGTGTTGGAACCCAGACATCAATGTGATACCACACGCACAATCAACATGGAGAGGCATTGCTTGATGCGCTATCATATACAAGTGGATGCGGGAGCTTGACATGGTGTTCTCACATGCACCGACATCCTGACACGGATGCATGGCCTACAACCTGAACATGCTGACAAGAGAAGAAAGCACCTGCAGATGACAGGGTATGCATGCTGGACTGTAAAAGTACCATACTACCATATATGTATACTCCATTACCGTATGCATACATATGGAAGCCTCCGATGTGCTTGCTAATGCGGCATTGACTGAATCGCATCGCATCAACAGTGCGACCGAGGCATGCGAGCAGTAATATCATAGTAATGTTGTGAATAGGATGGAGTGTAACCTTAATAATGTGGATCTACATTACATTATTACTAATGTCAGCAATACAATACAATATAATACTTGGTGATCTTTCTCTTTCGCTTACCTACTTGTACAAGCTTTCCTTGCACTGTAAGCTTTCCTTCTAAGCAATCCCAAGGCAAGGAAGGCATCAAACAAGGTGTGCATGGAAGAAGAGCACAGCAGAACATAGCATAGCATAGTAGGAGTGGAGTGGATTGATCATAGCACTCCCTCGCTCAGACCTCGTCTCAACGGCTGTCAAGACACTCATCAGCTCTCTCTCGATCTGCATTCAATTCAGCCCACTGGCACTGGCATAGAAGGCGTTCATCTCGCACGATACACAAAGTACTACAACTCAGTAGCAGGCAACACACACAAGTACTACTGCTAGAGTTGAGTAAGAAGCTCTTATGGCCTCGAAGGAATATTCCTCGTCAGTTACTTATTCGTACATCGTCAAGTTACCGAGTGCATTGCTGGGGCTTGCATAGCATAGGCATACCATCAAGCAAAAGCTAAGAAAGCGGTCACATTCATTACCGAAGAGCTGTATACAGACACATAGCAAACGTTGTCTTTAAGCTACAACTACAGCTCTGTGCCGTCTCTTTCGTTGATCCTCTGCGAGCGACAAACGACAAAGCGCCCCCCATCTCAAGTAGAAAAGGCAATCGAAGGAGACACACACGCTCAAGCTTTCGAAAAGGCAGGATAAAGGAGCAAGACCTCTATCATATCTGGGTCTCTCTGGATCAATACAATCTACGTCGGACTCGCTCCTCCATCGTCTTTTCTTACCCCGTCTTCCGCGAAGCTATGTCTCCGGCTACTCCTCAAACCCATACTCCAGGAGGGGATGGCAACAACAACGGCGGACATTCGGCAAATCTAGAAAGTCACATTCCATCACGTCCTTTCCAATTCAGTAATATACCTCAAGGTAGAGGGGGAGGGAACGCCGCTGTGAATAGCAGCAGTATTCCCAGATCGTCGAATCTCGCAAATCATGTACATCCACATCAACAGCAACAAGGAGGAGGAAGCGGTACAAGCATAAGTGGAACACCTCACTCTGAACATCCGCCTCATATACATCAGCAGCACCAGCAAGCTTCGTCAAATGATCAAAGAGCGAATAGCGTAGGGTCGAATACACCACTTGGAGCTGGTGCTTCTGCTAGCAATACGTCGGCTAGTGGAACATCAGCTGCTGCTGCTGGTCCATCGGCCACTGCCACAACTGCAAAAGGAAGACAAGGCGGTGGTGCTTCCGACTTTGTGAAGAAGCTATACAGGTGAGTGCTAGAACAACGCCACAGAAGCTGATTCGGGAAGACCCGAAATTGCGCTCCGGACAGGACTGATGCAATCATCCCCATTTGTTGGTTTGTTTCATCCCCTGATTGCCTACGATGGCGCGAACAGAATGCTGGAAGAAGACCAATATAAAGGAATCGTATCATGGGGTTCCAAAGGCGAATCTTTCATAGTCAAGGTATGCACGATCTTTGAATCGCCCAATGGCGATATAAACGTCGGAAGGGCTAACACGAGTGTTGATATTGAACAGGACATGAATGAATTCACAAAGACTATCCTGCCATCTCACTTCAAACATTCGAACTTCGCTTCTTTCGTTAGACAGCTCAACAAGTATGATTTTCACAAGGTCAAGAATCCAGAAGGACAAGGTGACGCACCTGGCGAGAATGTGCGTATAAACAAACTAACATTTTCATTCTACATTCGAAAGCTGACTCCGTCCTTCTTCGTACCTCCCTGTTGGAATAGTATTGGGAGTTCAGACATCCAAGCTTCACAGCGGATCAAAAACATTCATTAGAGAATATCAAGCGTAAAATCACGACTAACAAAAAGCCCGAAACACCAACGGGAGGTTCAGCCATTACATCAGGCGGTTCAGCACACAACAGTGCAGGAAGTGGAAGTAGTACAGCACATCCCGGTGGACATGGACCGAATGGCATGTTGTCGGCTAGCGTCATGCAAAATCAGCAAACTGCGGAGGAGATGCAGCATTTAGATAGACAAATTAGGATTTTGATGGGTAACCAGAGACAGATTGAGATGCACTTGGATAGATTTAGTGCTCAATATCAGGTAAGTCAGGGTCGAAACAGAACTTGCAGTTCATCGATCGAAACTAATAAGAGACGGCTGACACGCGATACCTTTCTTACAGGCTCTCATGGCTGATCTTCTTGGCCAACATCGAGCCATTGCAGCCCAAGACGCCTTTACAGCAAGCATGCTACAATACATGATCAATCTAGAATGCAGATTAATATCGCTCACCAATCCAGGTGATTCACCTGGTTTCCCACCTTCAGCGGATGCTCAGCAACTTATGGCTACTTACAGCGAGATATCAAGGAGTCGATACGATAAAATGACTGAGACTACAAGAAGGGCGGAACAATTAGGTCTATTTGTTAATGGCATGAGAAGGGCGACTTCTCCATCTGGAAATAACACGGATGCTGGTGGTGGTGGTGTGCCTGTGCATGGCGGAATGCAAGTTGGCAATATGCAACCACAACATCAGAGACTAGACCATGTTCAGCAACAGCAACAACAACAGATGAACAGCAATGTGCAACAAAATCCTTGGGAAGGTCATAATGGCGGCTCACCTGATTTTGGCGGTGGTGGTAACAACAACTCGAACACAAGCAATGGCATGAACACACATACTACGTATGGTCATGAAGCACAATCAAGTTATGGAGGATATTCTGTAGCTCAACCATATACCACGCATCAGAACGTATATCCAGCCCATTTACAACAACCGCAATCGATGCAATCACAAGGCCCTAATCACGGGTATCCATCGCAACAGCAACAGCAAGCAGCTCAACAGCAACAGCAACAACAAACGCCTTTACAGCATCCCAATCCCGTTCAGGCGCAGCAACAATACTCGTATTTCCCTTCATCAGCGCAAGCCCACCTTAGAGACAATAACATGGATTCGCCTTCATCTGCTTCAGAATCTGGGACTTCCTTCGCCAATTTGGGCGAGGTCAGACTTGGCAGTGGTGGTCAGCTTCAGCAGCAGCAAGGAGGCAACGACGGCAGTATGCATGGTGGGTATGGAGGAGGGAATGGCGGTCTCAACCAGCCACAAATGTCTCAAGTTACTCAATCATCGAATCACCTCTCTCTGCCGACACCCACGCATCATCATAATGAACCACAGATGGACTACTTCCCCGCTCCGGGATCTGCCCCTATAAGCAGTACGCCAGCTATCACACCCGGAGCAGTCATGATTTCGACCCTAAATTCTGGTGGGATCTACTCATCGAGGGAGGAATCGCAAGATGACCCCACCGGAACAGGCAGCGCGACTCCCGAAGGTACATCTGCGCTCACACAGCAGAATACCAATGTCAACAAGAACATGAGTTATCCGCTCGATGGCGAAGACATCGCTGCGTTCGCTGCTGCTCTCAAGGGGGGTCAATCGAGCATGGCTGTCAGATCGGCTCTCACGTCGCAGCCCTTGCTTGTCAGAAGAGCGACATACATTCCTGGATGGTCTGTTCCGCCGCGAGTGTTGCTTGTGGAAGACGATGCAGTATGCAGGAATCTCACTACCAAGTTCCTACAGCTGTTCGGGTGCACTATCGAAGTGGCATCTGATGGCGTGGAAGCAGTCAACAAGATGCAATCTGGCGTATACGATATATGCATGATGGATGTCTCGATGCCAAATCTGGATGGTGTCTCAGCAACATCTCTCATCCGCCAGTTTGACGCCATGACACCCATCATTTCCATGACGGGTAATTCGAGGCCAGATGAGATCTTGACGTACTTCTCGCATGGAATGAATGATGTCCTACCGAAACCCTTCACGAAAGAAGGCATGCTATCAATGTTGGAGAAACATCTGATACATTTGAAGCAAATACATCAAAATCCAGAAATGGCACCCAACGTCAATCAGCTGGAGAACATCGACACTGATAACTTGGATCCTAATTACAACCCTTTCTTCGGTCTTGGCTTAAGTAACGATGAATATCAGAACATCTTGAATGGTCTCGGTAAAACCGGTTTCACTCCTTCTCCTAGTCCTACTGTAAATGCTGGCCTCAACACCGCAAACTCCGCCACTTCGTCGAATACTCAGCAGCACTCGAATAATTCAGGGAAAAGAAGCCAGGATGACGACAATAAAGATGGAGTCAAACGAGCTCGCTTCCAGGAATTATGACATGGGAAGCGGAGAAGCAAAACCTGCGTAAAGATCGCAAAACATCATGTTTATTAAGGGCTTGAAATTGACCTTGCAAGAAGCTCTGTACATGTATGTATGAACAACCAGCAAGCAATTCCTCGACACACCGTCTAAGGGCGGCTAGTCAATGCAAGCGTAAGATAGAAAAACACGTCACAAAGAGGAGATTCAAGCCAGAACTTGTTGAATGCCTGAAAAAATCCGCATTCGTACCTCGCAAACTATTTGTCTATACGTAAGGACCTATTGAGGATCGAGCCAATCCATTTATGGGGAGTGGCCATGATCCATCTAATAAAGGACGCACTGTGGTATTAAGTCTTCTGTCTTCCTTTCCGTCGTCTACACTATCGCGTGGAGGCAGGCTAGAAAGCGCTGCCATAAGTGGGATCGATGTATATACCTGATGCGCCTGTAGATGCACTTTACCTCGCATCGACAGGCAAACTTTGACCAAAATTAAAGATAATGATATTTCAGCTTGTTGTACTGTAGACTATTCGGACAGAACAAAGCAATGCAAACCAAGTCAATCCAATATCCGTCAGCGTAGCTTCGCTCAAACAGCATGACTCCGTGCTTCTGTCATAGTTCATTCAGTAGGTACTCTTGTGTAGAGCGGATCGTCATGTACTTGCGAACGGTACATTTTACTTTTTAAAAGACCCGCATCAAGGCAAACATGAATAACCACGCGAATAATACAGCCAATACCGAACCTATCACAAACCAAGTCGTCACGCCTCCTGTCTTTTTATACGCTTTCAACCTATCTCTTTCCTTGATCATGCCACTTAGATTTCCGTCCAACTGATTCTCTGCATTTTCAAGTAAACCTTTATCCTTCTTTAGTAGTTGTGAGAATTCCAGACTGTTCATTTTTAGTCTTGAGGCCATTGTGGCTAATTCTTCCGTGAGTGATTCTTGTTCACTTCGGTGATGTGATAGTAAGTTCGACAGCGATTGCGTCGTTGCCGGCGTATCTGACTTTCCATATGAGCGAGAGGAAGTTCGAGCGGTGTACGAGGGCCGTGTACCTCCACTATCAGGCGAGCGAGTTGACGAGAGAGATGTAATGGCAGCGGGTACGCCGTCTATTGAGGATCGGCGTCTGGGATGCATGACGCCGCTGAGGTCTGCTTCATCTTCGCCGAGTGACAGCAGATTGCTTGCTGCTGTTGCTGCAGGTGTATGTAAGTCAGGTATGATAGAGTCTGGCCTCTCATTGCTCGGTGATGCAATGGGTTCCACTTCGCTTGCTACTGGTAAAACGGGCCGAAGGTGCTCGAGATCCGGGCGAGGATTGGTATGATGAGGTCGCGGAGTATTCTGCCGTAGCATAGGTCAGGACCAGAGAAACCACAAAGTCCCAGTGAATCACAAACCTGAAGTATAGTCTGGTAATGCGATTGAAGCTTGTCCAAACGGTTCGCGAGATCCGATCTGCGCGATGCCAAAGGTCAGAAGGGAAGACAAGGTCATGCACATACATCGCATACTTTGCAGAACTGTCTGTGACACTCTCATTCAGCAGCCTCTGGGCGTTCTTGATGCTCTATAGGGAATGAACACGTCGACGGTAGTGTGCGGCGCGTGATCGGGCATCAGCTATGTCATTGTAGAAGGTTACAACACTGCTACAGCCATACAGAGAGTGTAGACAGTCTCTTGTAGTAGTCCTTCGTAGTAGTATAGCTCGTGCTAGGCTCATGCTGTTGTTTCTCCGTAGCTACTTCGAGTCTGGACAGCATGCGCTGGATGTTGATGGCATCGCGGTGAGCTTGCTGGGCGGACCTGGTGGAGCCCATGATGATTCGGACTTAGCGGGATGGTGTACTGGCCTTGTAGTAGGAAGTACGACGGTGCTCCTGATGGTGATGCTGTTGTCTAAAGCTGTCCACGGCCGAGCTGTCAATGACGGCGGATGTAAATGAGGATGATCGAAGCGAAGAAGAGAGAGAAAGTCTGGAGGAAAAGAGCTTTTCCCTTCTCACACCACAGCATATCATTATACAGCATTCCTTCCTCGCGTGAGTGCTGCTGGTGAGGTGTGCAAGGATGCATCTCACTCTCGATGAACGTACGTTGATTCAATTCAGACTGCTATGATGGAGCTCACCATTTCTTTGCATGACTCTGTGATAACGTAGGACTCCGATGGGGTCTCACTTCTGGCTTTGTTAGGTGAACAGCTTGAAGAGATGCTCTGATACATAACTATGACCCATCAAGCTCATCCCACTCTAATCTCGCTTACAGCATCGCTTTCTGGATCGTGGTCTACGTCCCACAGATAGCCGAGATCATCTACCTGCAAAGCGGCGAAGGTCTCTCTGTGCTCTTCCTATGCATTGTAGGTGGACGAGTGTCAATCATAGCTCGGAGAAACCCATGTACTAATAGCCTTCATGTTCTATGCCGACAAATACGCCCAACCCTTTCAAATATAACCTTTTTCCTTACTCTCGTCATGCATTTCGCATCATGCCGAGTAGTGGCTGACGGGAGACTTGACCGGTCTAGCTGGAGCACTTGTGCAGAAGCTCACGCCGACGATATCGCTCTTAGCAGTTTACTATGCACTATGTGATATACTCATGCTATATCTCATCTACTACTACCGCATGAAGCGACGCAAACATCCCGAATTATTCGACAAGGGTGGTACTGGAAGTAGGATCATAGAAGCTTCAGAACGGACACCGCTCATTGGAAATGGCTATTCTGGCGACTACGAGGATGCTTCGTTCGGACAGACGATTCGTGCTTGGTTCAGACATAATTGGATATCGATCCTTGCCTATACACTGGCTGCTATCTTCATCACTACAACCGGAATAGTAGCTTGGATATCAACTGGAAAGCACAAGAATTTACCTAGGGAAGATGAAGGATGGTCAACACCAGGTCAAGCTGTTGGTTGGATTTCTGCTGCTTTATATCTTGGATCTCGGATTCCTCAAATTATCAAAAATACAGAGACGAAATGCCAAGGACTGAGTCTGATGATGTTCTGCTTCAGGTGAGAATCGCTTCATGCTGCACATTACAGACGCTTAGTACTGAGATTAATATTTCTCTCTTCAACTCTAGCGTCCTCGGCAACGTCACATACTGTGGCACTATTCTCCTCCCAAGCACGGCGCCTCAACATATCTGGCTGAATCTATCATGGCTCGTAGGAAGTGCAGGCACGATCTTCTTGGACTTCTTCGTCTTAGGTCAATTCGTGTGGTACCGCAAGGATAGACATGAGCATGTCTACATTGCAGGCGGAGAAAGCGAAATTAGCGGACTTTGAAGGGGATTACATCAATTGCCGACAAACCTACGCTACCAATGCCCCAGCATACGCACTTAAGAAGTAAGATTTCAAGACAAATTGCAGACCGTGTACCCGGACGCGTCGTTTTTCAGTCCGCATCGTGAAGATTGCTGCGGAGCCATTTTACTTAATATAATCCTGTATAACAAAAGCCTAGCCGGATGCCTTCAAGATCTTCTGGCGATGACCTACACCGCTTTATTATCCTTCATAAGTAATCCAATCGCCGTTCTACTAGCTTGTTATTTTCCGGGCGGCCCTGTTGTATCATCAATGCATACCATTTCCTCTCCTGACAACTTTGCGTCGCACTTGCTATAGCAGCAGAGCATAGGCATATATCGGCACCTAAGCTGAGCTTACGACATACTAGGTACAGATTGCCAGAGGACAGGCAAGCCAGCAAATGTCCTGCGGTAAGGTGGTCGTATCATACAGATTTGCCGCTGACTAAGCGTTGATCGTTTCCGGTCCTTCGGTAACAGCTTACCGCAACCTCATCTCGACCAGGTATCGTTTTGTTCAACCAGCAAGTACGGTGAAATCGCGGCAGGAGTCTTTGATATGGTATCTCTGCCAGCGTTGATTACGCCGCTGTGGATGTCATCGTTCTGCTTATAGCACACGGACATTCTTCCGCCAGCTGCAGAGACGCAGGTGCAACCCCGCTAGGAATGCGACGAAAAGACGCAAATGCAGGTCTCGCGTGTGTTATGATATAAGAATGGAAATAGCATGGCTCTATTGATGTCGTATCGTATCGGCAAAGTATTGTTGCCATGCTATTTACAGTCTAACTAGATCACTGAACGAACCTTTCCAACTGGACTTCCTCTCTATACTGCACTCAGATCTGATTTTAGAGATCCGAACCACTTTTTCAGCAATGGTCACGCTATCGTCGCCAACGCGGTCGCGGCAATCCTACGAAAGACTCAAGACTGGTATCCAAGCCAGAGCTTCTGGGGTTCCGTCGCGATACTGGATATGCGGTGCTGTCGGGACCGCCTTGTGCCTCGCACTGCTTGCTGTCGGCTCTCAGGAGCGGCACACTGAACAGATCTGGGCAAAAGCAGGAGAGGTTTCAACTGTTCTCAAAGCCAAGACATTCGGT
This sequence comes from Cystobasidium slooffiae, assembly GCA_019775285.1. Classification (NCBI taxonomy): domain Eukaryota; kingdom Fungi; phylum Basidiomycota; class Cystobasidiomycetes; order Cystobasidiales; family Cystobasidiaceae; genus Cystobasidium; species Cystobasidium slooffiae. The sequence goes on from JACWFZ010000002.1 coordinate 838,534, forward strand.
ATTCCAGTTCCCAAAGAAGCTCTCGGTGATGCAGACTACTTTGTCCAGAATGCGATAGCACCTGCTTCGTGGTCGCGTACTTATAATCCTCCTTCGGTAAGTCGATCGACACGTGTTTCTTCAGCTCTGGCGGTTTTACTGCTGCTATATTATATACATACACGACATGGATGTAAGCTGACACTTGAGTCCCATACTCTGCGACGGCTCCCAGTGTGTACATGACTATGTGACGAGGAAAGGGATCCTCAAGAGTCCTCATCCTCTCGATGAATGGAGAAGAAGCTTCGCGACTGAATCAGGCTGCCCTAGCTATCCAATTCCCAAAGGCGGCTTTCTGTTCCACATGCACTGGGAAGGACCATGGCTAGAGGAATTAGAGCTGTCCATCGACTCGTTCCTGGCTACGCAGCGCTTGCAAGCTGGTCACAGGTAGGCTTCCTATGCAGTCCTTGTACGATGCACCCTGTTGATCCATCAGATGTATTGACATTTTCACACGTCTATTACGATGGTAGAATCATTTTCTGGCATGCTCGCGACTTCCCACCACCTCCCGAGGTTCTTGAACACTATGAAGACTTGGCCCCGAATAGCATCGAATTCAGAATTCTCGACAGGTTGGAGGAAAGCGAAGGTACTTGCTTGATGGACATGCCAGATTGGACGGATGAAGAAACGAGAAAGGCAAAGAATATGAAGCCAGCTAGTTTATCGAATCTCACACGGCTACTTCTGTTGAGCAAGGTAAGCAGATCAGGACAGAGAGGCCCATTCTCAAGGGCAGCAATTGACATATGAATCATCGTGCGTACCAACATATGCGCATCACAGTACGGTGGCATTTGGGTGGACTCCGACGTTGTGTTCGTGCGCGATATTACTGAGTAAGCTACAACACTTTTAGAGCCTTTCAACCACACAAAAGCTTATACTGAAGGCTACCTTATAACAATTCTTCAGTCTGCTCCGCGTCGGACCGCTGGCGCCTGCACACTATCCCGAAGCTGGGCAAAAGGGAACCAACTCACCTCACTTCTACAACAATCACCTTTATGTTGTCGGACCGGACCCAAGCCCAGTCGCAGAGAAGATGCTGCAGACCGCCTGCGGGCTAAGCTATGGTCCTGATAATTGGCCGTAGGTATACAACAAATCACTCCTGCATGTTTACCATTCTAACCTTGCGCTGTTCGCAGAACGGAACACTCTTTTAAGCCGATGGGAGGACGTGTCTTCAACGATGGTCAGTGGTTATTGACACCTTCCAATGGGGAACATGGATCTGAATTATAGCGCTTTAATTTCCAGGTCTGCTACAACTTTGCGAGCGCGTGACACACTGCGGACTGTCAGCCTTCCCCTTATCTTTAGTCGAATCAGTGAGTTGACAACCATCAACTGACGAAGTAATAAGAAAGCTAAGCTGGATTTACTTACTATTTCATCAGGAGACCTGGACGCCGGAACCCTTGCTCAAGCCATGCCTCAGCCAAACCACAGATGCCCAAGTCGACCAAGTCCTGCAACGGGTCTGGATGTGGCATTTCCGCAATGATTGCCAGCGATATGGCTCAGACGACACTACAGCGTATGCTATCGTCAAGAGAAGAGTAGCAGCTGCACTGCCTTATAATCTTGATCATGGTTTGGGCCAAATACTTGCTGGAGCGGAGTAATCATGTACGGCATGTTGACTCCGTTCGTATTGCTGTTGTTGTGCAATATAGATATTTACGCACCGTAACATTGATTCATAGACACTTTATTATCCTTACACTACTGTATTCGTCTGGGACCTTGCATTCGGCGCTGCGATCTTGCTTGACAGCCAGCTTGTTCGACTTGTTTGCTGACCAGACAAACCTGTCTGACAGGCTTTGACAGAATTCCTTGAAAGTAACACAGTTCTCCGCTGAATGTACACGTCTAAGATACACTTACAGCTGCTAGCCGCTTGGTTTCACGGGCCCTATGAGAGCTATAGAGGACCACTGGCAGAGGTACACAGCCCCACATGAGAACACCAGCGCACGAATCGAAAATACCATCGAGAGCTCAGCATTCAGGTGGGAAGAAGCGGAACCTGTGCCGGGTGATACCGCCTCTACAGGAGCATTACTGGAGAATGAAGGCCAGCTTAACGAGGCAAGAGGGGAGGTAAGTGCCCAGCCGGACTTTACGAATGACTCGCTTATCACTTAAATCATGCAGTCGGATGAGGAATCGACTGTACAGGAGCTTGAAGGGGAATGTGAATCACCTCCTTCTTCTGAAGGTTCCGAGCAGGATGGAAACGCAGAGACACGTATTGGCGCTTCCACCCCGGAACCCACTATTCCTTTCATCTGGGAAGGAGGCCCTCATGCTGAGCCGTGCAATGCAGGGACTCACGCACCAAACGAAGTTGGCTTCCACGAGTATGTGGTGTATGTAACCCTGCCTGTTTTTGTTGAATCATCGACGGACAGGAGACTGTGTGTGACCGAGATTAGGATTGAAGACGACGGAAAAGTCAGTATGACGCAAGTTGAGGATCTTAATACCTAGTAACCTGTTCTAGGGGCTGATAAGACAGGGAGAGGCGGTACCATCAAATGTTTGCCGTCATCCCACATGGAGGAGATTGGCAGTAGAGTGCTAGATTGCTTGGAGAACCTTGTATTCCGACTAATGTAATCTAGCAGATATGCGGAGGTGGTTCGTCCTTGCCCACTTTGGGGCCTAGATCTCTCCCGATAGTTCTATCAAACATCTCAAGCATAAAGCTTATGCAATTTCTCGCAAGGGCACCATCATAACGTCCTTTACTAAGTTCATCACGTATGAAAGCGTGCCCAGCTTGTACTTCCATCCAGCTTAGATTGATTGGAAGTTCGTAAAGTCGCTTGCGGATGAGCGTACGTCCGGCTAGGTCGACGTGCGTGTCGTTTACTCCCAGTATCATCATCAGCTCGCCTTGAATCTCGGAACATCGCTTTAAACTGTCTGAAGGCGTTGGGCTTCCGAGCTGCTCGTCGTGTATATCGGTAGGGAAGAAACAGCATGTTGATAGTATGCGGGGGTCAAAGGCACACTGTATCCAATACCAGATTGTTAGACACGTCACTAAAAGCGACGTAAGAGCAGAACAATGCTCACTCGGAAAGCTAAATGTCCGCCTAGACACATGCCAGTAGCTGATATCCGCCCATTACAGTTCGGTAACGATTCTAGCAGATCGATGGTAGCTTTTGAATCGTCGTCGTATGCTTTCAATAACTTGTCCTTCTTGTATGCATTGCCTTTATCGGTTCCTTCCTGAGAAAGTTACATTCCGTTCGTCACTACCGAGAACAATCTGCGAGATATCTCACGAAGTGCACTTACTACGTCATAAGCTAGAGCTGTGGGACCCTCAAATTCGTGAAACACGCAAGGTGCAGCTATGATGTAGCCAGGGTGTCAGCAGGGGGAACAGAACCAGCAGTAAACTCATCGCTTATGCACGAGGCACGCTTACCTACGACATAGCCGTCTGGTGAATCAAAGTCTCAGCTTTGATACCATGGTATAGAAAGCCAAGATGATGTAAATTGCAATACTCACGAGCCGCTATCATTTCGGCAAAGCGCAGAACAGGTCCGGTTACTTGATAGATTTCCGAGAAGACGACTACACCAGGGAACTTGGCATGCGGGTAAGTTGGAAGTCTAGGACAGACGCACATGATCATAAAGAGGAGCAATGGAGAAGATCATCAGCTTCTTGCTTGTCTTGTTGTTGGCGCTTGTACACTCCAAGCGGAGAAGTGCATCGCTGCCACCGTATCTAACTTGAACGCACTTGGGCGATACGATGTGGACTCGCATCGTTCCAGTCGGAGTCTCGACATCGTGGTGTGAATTCTGGATAAGCATGATTGGCCCTGTGTGATATAGCTATGCGGTGGAAGCAGAAGAGTGCGCGAGCAGAGAGCAACTGAGTGTACATGGAAGAGACTCGATCATGGTCTTTGAAAGCCGACATTGAATGTGACAGTGCATTGCAGTCGGCTTTCTCTTTTGTACGGTTTCATTTCATTATAGTTGTCACTTTCTGACTGCTATCAGATGGCCATGTCACTGCCATCTGACCCGTTCGAAGCTACGACGGAAGACGGCGACCATGTCGCGCTGACGATGAAGCCTATTGATGAACCGCACGAGATTAACCTGGCCAGAGATCCAGCTGCGGGTGCTATCTGCTCATTCATAGGCACGACAAGAGATAACTTCAGAGGTTCATAACGTGTCGTTAACCATTCCTGCAACGATGAGCTGAAGCTTCTTGAACAGGAAAAACGGTCACCGAGCTCGAATATGAAGCATACCCTTCTATGGCCCTCAAAACCATGACTACCATAGTCAGAGAAGCCCGTCTGCTTTCATTGCAGGGCGCTTTTTCTTTCGAATGGCCATCATATCCACATCCACCTTCGCATCGTAGTTCACCATCCAGTACTCAGCAAGCTACAGTGCCCCCTCCATCGTCAGATCTAATCCCACAGGTCCATTCTCAAACATCCACAATAAAAGACTTAACGAGGATCTCTTTAGTACATAGGTTGGGCGTAGTACCTCCTAAAGAAAGTTCCATCTCAATAGTGGTAAGCTCGCCTCATAGAAGGGAAGCTTTCAGAGCTTGCGAATGGATACTTGAAGAAGTCAAGAAACGAGTGGAGGTTTGGAAGAGAGAGGTCTATGCTGCCAGTCATTCCGGCACTGATACAGTAGAGAAAGCATGGAAGGAGAACTTTCCCAAGACATAATGGTTCTCCAACTGGACAAGTGAAAGGTTGAGACAATCTTTTAACACAATACAGACTCGATGGGTCAGGCGCCCGTGCAGGCACCTCCCGACATCATGCAAATACTCGGCTGCAACCCCTGCGAACGACGAGTATCCCCGGTCTCTCCAACGCACGGCGCGATATCAACGATGCTCAGTCAAGCAATGCCACTTTTCAATATCAGGCATACTCGGACAGGTCAAACAAGATCACGAGAAGTGCGCATCAATAAGCTAGGTAAAAGCATCACCGCATTCTAGACACATGCGCTGTTTCAGTCGCAAAATCAGCAAGAACAACTCGGACTACAAAGCAATTGCCAGCATTCGCGCACCATGTGCAGCTTTTAACTCAGAGTTTAGGAGACTTTACGCATTTTCACAGAATAGTATATATATTAAAGAAATACACAGATTTTTCGTATGGAGAAAGGGAAATAACAGAGAACACAATGTGACGACGATCTATGTGTCTAGGTGGATGTTAACGGATGCGTTCCAATAAAATGCATGGCATAATTTGCAAGCATGGAACGCTCGAATCGCTGGCCTATACCTATGTGCTGGGAGTTACGACTCGATGATTTTGGGTTGTGGTGTAATAAGAGATATCGCAATAGTTTTGACGTAAGAAGAATCAGCATCATCCTGCTCTATTCCTGTTTGTCTCCCTGTCGGGCTCCTTGCTTCTTTCTACGTCTTTCTAAACTGCATTGATGGGTTGTAAGTGTCCTTGATGTAGGCGGGTTTATGTTTGATGGCTTCGCTTTCAATAGTTGAAGAATGTCTTTTCTTTTTCTTCCTTTAAGTGCAGCAGTATCCACCATCGACCTTCAATTCCGTTCCAGTAACGAATTCACTCGAGTCTGAAGCTAGGAAGACAATAGCACCTTTTAAATCTTCTGGGGCACCAAGGCGTCCCATAGGAGTCAAGCTAGTCCAAGTAGCTTCCAAGTCCGGGTTTGCGTCTAGGATAGTTCTAGTTAAAGAAGTGACCATATAACCGGGGGCTATACTGTTCACTCTGATATTCTTGCGTGCCCATTCTACAGCTAATGATGAGGCCATGTGCTTTACTGCTGCTTTTGAGGCGTTATAAGGCGTCTGTGGCTGGGGAATATTCACGATACTGCCTGACATCGAGCCGATGAAAACTATACTGCCGGGTCGTTCTTGAGCGAGCATGTGCTTGGCGGCTTCACGCGCGCAGAAGCTGCAATTTAAAGACGAAAAGAAAAGAAAGAAGGATGCAAGAAGTTGTCAGTTGGAGCTCACTTGAGACGTACAAGGTTGAAGAATCGGGAAGAGATGGAGAGGGCTGGGGAAGAGGTTGAGAGGACTGATGAGGGAGGAGGTGTGAAGTATGCTTTTTCTGAGCATCGTAGGAGATGGAGAGTAGGATCGACAGTAAGAGTGATAGAAAGGGGGGAATACAGAGAAGAATAGTGATAGACTGAAGATACAGAATAGTGAAGTCGTCGGAGGGAAAGAAGGTAGTGGAGGAAAGCATCGGAGAGGTAGAGTAGGAGAGGAAAAGGAAGCGACTCACAAAGAACCATCGATATTAATGCTATATAACTGTCTCATTTTCTCCGTTGGGTATTCAATAGCAGGATAATTATGAACGATACCCGCTGAATTAACAAGAACATCAATATGACCAAATTCATCAACTACATTTTGCATAGCATTTTTAACACTTTCTTCATTTGAAACATCACATCCTATTCCAATAGCTTTAATTTCACCTTTTTTAGCTCCTCCATGTTTAACAAACCATTCTTCTACATCTTTTGCGGCTTGTTTACTTATTTCAGGATCTAAATCGATAATGGCTAATGCGTTGGCTCCCGATTCAACTAGTGTTCGGGCCATTAAGTTGCCTAGACCTCTTGCTGCTCCTGTGACGACGCAGACCTATAGTCACGTAGATCAAGAGTCAGCTTTTTTTGAATGGCAGCGACAAGTCGTTTGACGGTGTAGTGACCCACCTTGCCATTCAGAGAGAGAGACTCGAGTGTTCGAGAACGATGTCTTCCGACACCAGGTCCGGTAGTATTGTGTCCATCTATACAAAATACATCCCGTTAGCAGACTCTTCTGAAGCAAGAGTGACCGTTTGTTCTATTGAAACTCACAATCTTCAGGATCACGCTCTCGGACTTCAGGGTACTATTTAACGCGTATTCCAGAAGACCATTCGCAGGCGTAGTGTCGGACGAAGAGTCAGAGAGAAAGGATAGCCATGTTTGCAATATCATCCAATACAGGGGATTAAATATTGATGCATTTCGTATAATTTGCATGGTATTGGATAGATTCGTAGTCGTCGTCGGTAAGCGAGTGGCGATTAGCGCAACGGGATATTCGGAGGGTTTAGAGAAAGGCACGGCACGTTTGATGACAGGAGCAAGTGAGCGCGTAAATGAGAGGGAAAGGAAATGAGGATGGAAATGAAAAGATGGATATTGTAGATGCATGTAGTTGCGTCCAGTAAATGATGAATATATCCACAGCCAAGTAAAAAGATTTCGAACGGTTTGCGGTATAATTTGACATGTAGCGATTTTGACGTCAGATTGATAAAAGATTGAGGCGAGTGGCGGAGGGGAGGAGAGGTGAGAGAAGAGATGGGAAGATGAATGAAGTGTGAAGTGGAAGAGAGAGAGATGATGATGGTATTGGATACATGGTCAGTATGATTGTGATGCAATAGCTTCATACGCTGCAAAAGCGCGTATTTCTTTAAGCTGCGACGCGACTTACATCGATGACTACGTGATCCTGAGTGGTAGCCATGTCGCCTTCTGCTTCAACAGGGTGAGACTGTTCTATTCTATTGACATTGGTAGTAGCAATACCTCTAGCATGCTGTCTACGTCTGTTCTTGGCCAGTTCCAAATGGACACTCTCTGCCGCTCTGACTTTTGTGGTTGATGGAGTAGTAGCAGATTTGCTAGTGGACGAGGACACAGGATTCAGAGCAACACCCGCCAATGAAGATAAGGGACGCAGGAAGGAAGGACGCAGCGACTGAGCGTGTGATCCAGAAGAGTGCCTTCTCACTGGTGTTCTCATCGGCGTCGAGCTGAAGCTTCTAACGGCGGCGGCGGTATTGCTCTTGCTCTTGAGTGCCGCCTTTGCTGTCGCGGATATGCATGATGATGATGCTGTTGATGGAGTGATGCGGACCATTGTTGGTTACAATGTATGTTGTGGTATGTATTGATATGAGAATGAGATGCAATGCAGGTAATAATGAAGAATCAAAGAGAAGAGTACGTCCCTCGGTAGAATGCGAGCAACTCTTCGGAAGGATATCAAAGTGAAAAGCAATATGGGCGGGCGAGCTGGCTCACTCTAACCTTTTACGGAGGAAAGGAATAGAAGTGCAATGCACGGAGATCATCTATTATGCAGATCCATCATAATCGACAACCTATGCTGTCATGCTCTTCTTGCTGTCATAGAAATACGCACATCATTCTATGTCATACATTAACTACTGAAGTCACTCCCCGGATTAATCTTTATCAATGATTTCTACTAATGGTTTCATAGCTCATCTCATATAATTTATCATTTATGTTAACCCACCCTCAAGCAAGCATAAAAGCTTATATAAATAAGTAAAAGCTACCCATTACTCCTATCTTCGGATCATTACTTGCCATGTCTTCGGAAGCTTGAAGAAGGCCTAGATCCATTACTCTCGGCAAGGATTCGGAAGAAATCAGCCCCGACTCCACCGTCCTGTCTGGTGCTGCTTCAATTCAATTGCAAGCTGACCTACGGTAGATCCGCTGTCCGCTACCGGTGTCTATCGTACCTACCGGCACGGTACATTCATCAGTACGCACACTGACTGACCTTTTACTTCACTGCAGAAGCCCGCTCAAGCTCCTACGGTATCGCCTGCTGTCAATGAAGAGAACAGATGGCCGAAATTCATATGCATGCTCCTCCTCCTGGTCAAGTCACTCTGCAGCTATGATGATACACATGCCGTGATGCTGCCAATGGCGACTCCGGCGTGAACTTCAGCTTCAAGTTGCAAGCTGTACCTTTCTGCACATCCGTCGTGGCTATGTGTCGGAAAGCTGTGAAGCTTTGTCTAACAGACATGAATGGGCCAGCTGCTGTTCCAGCGCGCTACTTTTCTCTCTCTCTCTCTCCCTCTATATATGAAGCTTTCACACTTCCTTTCCTCTCCTCTGCTTTCTTTTGCTTTTGCTGTATCCTTTTGAAATCTGATCCCATTCCCGATTCAAATTCATCTCCTCCAAGGCTAGAACGATGCAGCACAATGGCAACCACGGGAGCTCAAGCTCAAGCCGCACTGTCGCGGCTGGACTACAGTGGCCACCTGTTGGACAGTCTGAAGAGATCACGGCCGAAGAGTTCTACAGGCGACATTCATGGCAAGAGCAAGATCTCAAGAGCATTGCCGAGTATAAGGCACAACACGCCATCGCCAGTGTTATCTTCACCGGGACCAAACCCGGAGTCATGATCAAAGCTTGCGCATGGGACAACAGACTGTGCAAGTCAAGACACAGGAGCCCCAAATATGCTAGTGTAATCGAAGCTGGGCGACTGGTACCGGACAATCAGTTCTTGTTTGACGACCCTAACGACCTTCTCGACAAGCGGAGAGATTATTTCCTTTCTATTAGAAATCTTCTACTCAACAGACATTCCACGCACTTCACCTCGTTTCTGAATGTCATACGAACAACCTATGACAGGCATTTACGCGAATACGATGATGCACTCCACGAGCCCACACAAGTCTGGAAAGCGAAGATGAAATCCATTAATGACAACAAATTACTAGAAAGGAGACCGGAACTCCGAGCACAACTCATTTCGACGATAAACGCTGAACTTCAAGAAAAGGAAAAGCCTCTCCACAATACACTCATTTCAAAGACAACTGCGGAACTCGTTGACAAACTGAATGTCATCAACGATCACGGCCAGCGTCTCGCGCAGATGCAAGAGCGCGATTGCAAGCTTCATATTTTCAAATCCTGGTCATCGAGAAACAGCAATCTTAAGTACCCTGAAAACATTCCGTTTCCTGTTGTCAAAGTCATGCGCGGTAACGGACGCCCCGCTGACTTGCAGGTAAGGTATTCATCTCCTCTTCAGTGAGACGATAGTTATTTCTTTAAAGCACCGGAGGCCCCTCCTGCATAACTATCTATCGGTCAATCACCAACTCTGCTAACATCAAATTTGCTCTCGCAGCCGCTGGCCTCCCAGATGGAAGCTGATGCGATTGCAATGGCGAAGGCCTCGTATGGCTTGCTCGTCAGACGAGATGAGAAGCGCGTGTCCAAGTATTCCCCAAAGACCGGGAACCTTCGAGCTCCGAAGACTGACCAGGGCAACGAGAGGGTGCCTCTTCTGCCGGTCCTAGAGCGTGCATTGGGCCCTCCACAACAAGGACAACCAGGACGTCAACAGAAGGGACAACAATCGGGCGTCGAAGTCAACCGCAGCGTGGCTGCAGCTCTCCGACCCACTTTGCCGGCATCCTTGGCTCTCGGCTTGTGTAAGACACCCGCAGGACCCAGGTTCGCTGGAAGGGATAAATATTATGAGCCACAGGTATTTGACAGCGAGGAGATCAGCTAGATTTGAAAATGAAAGACCTTCTCGGGGTGCTTTTTATGGCAACGATTCGATGGAACATCGTTAACTTCGCCCAGCCCAGTCTGATTTCCAATGTTGTATCGCACATAAAAAGCGAAACCGCGTAGGAGCACTGCAAGTCACTACGCTGATGACAAACGCTGCACGTGTTGTTGTTGTGCATGTTCCGATGTGGTATCTATCTCTGTCTCTGCAGTCCATGGTAGATATGGCCTCACGAAGGAAGGCAGCCTTCATCCGAAATTACAGCTTTTCTGGAGTCTCGCCAACTAGTAAGAGGCCTCGGTCTCGCTGTGGTAATGGCCCCGCTTCCTCATCGCTGTCAGCCCCCAATCCCCGATCCATTTCTTCTTCGTCAGCCTCGTCGATTCCTCTCGCACTCTCCGGATCTCCCCAAACAAAAGCAGGTAACTTTAGATTTGCTGAAACCTTTTTGGCCTTTAGCTGCCTCTGGGCATCCGAACCAAGTTCCGACATATGAGCCATTGATTTAAGCGGGTTGTCCCACATAAAAGGGGACGGAGACGACGATTTCGTTCGTATCTTCACTGGCGTAGCTAGGACTAATGTACGCCCTTTACTTCCTCTCCCATCCGGCACTGTGGTCTTCTTCGGACTTGCAGCTTTACGCTTTGTTATTCGACCATTATAATTAGCGTGAGTGAGTGTCGTGGACGACAGCTTGCCTTCTTCACTCCCGTGCGGTACTGTACAGACGGTCATTCAGGAGGGAGGTGAATGGTGGCAGTGCAGTGTCGCAGACTGATTGTAATTGCGTAGCTCTGCACGATGCAGTGACAACGCACACCTGTCCCTGGACTTGGTCTGCTCACTTGGGCAGTTCAACTGTCAGCATTTGTAGCTAGTACGTAGACCGATCGTCCTCGTTGTCTTCGCTCGAACTCGTTTTCGACAATTTCGCATAGTATCTCGCAATTTAGTCGCAGTTTGCAGCCAGAACGTCACATCAACTTGAACTTTGAACCTTTGGTACGAAACACCACGGCATTACAGTGGTCGCTAACGACACCAGTTTCCTGCACATCATACTGCACTGCCACACGCGGCAAAATGACACTTCACATGAAGGGCGTCTCTGATTTACAGTACAGTCCGGGCAGTCATCCACTGCTAGTAGTACTCTGCGTATATACGGTGAAAGGTAAATGACTCGAACACTACTCCGCTCCCTGGCACGCACCTGGAGCCTTGCATCCTGACATCAGTCATCCAGTACAATCTGTTTGAACTGGCTCGACGACTAGCACAGCCGAGCAGTGTTGTACACAGCAGGTTAACTTTTCAAGCAAGTGAAAAGTCAATACAGCTGACCCCGCACTACACCGTCCCTACCCTTGCACTCATACTTCACTGTTCAAAGTATTTCATCGACAGCTACTACCAGCGGTATAGCGAGCTACAGCCTGGTGGAAGCCCTTGGCGTCAAGTGCCTGGAGACACTCGCGACGCGGTGGAACCGACAAGTCCGGGAGCACCGAAGCAGTAGCGGAGCGATTTGGACCTTGTGCGCTACACGGTATGCCTTCGAAGAAGAAGACAGCTGCCGGACACGACACTAAAGTCGGAGAGCTCTGCTGCTCGTGGCCCCATCTAGGCCAATCTGAACGCATCTCGGACCTCGACTTTCAGCGCAATTTCAGTTACTCGTTCCACGATTCCAAAAATTACCTTGTGCCAGATCATGACCATGTCTTCGTGCGTGTGAAAGGAATGCCTCAGGGAACATCCATACCCGCGTTAGGCTGCCAAGCGAACGCTAGAGCTATACCAAGCAAGTCAAAGCCGCAAGAAACGAGATCTGTTGCACCGTTCTTGGTCAAACAGAGCAATTTCTCCTACAAAGAAGCAGTAACGCTGCTGAAGCTCAGACAAAAATACTTAGAAAAGGTGCAGCTTTTCGCACAAGAGTATCGTCTAAACCCAGACTCTTTGTCAGAAATGCTTGACCAGGCAGAAGTAGACCGCGTCGACTTCATCAGGAAGCGAAGTGCAGAAGCGGCCACTGCACTTGCTCAGAGCCATCTTGAGAGGGAAGAAGCCAAGCGCCAGGCCCAGAGAAGAACGTTTGCTGCCGAGAGTCTTAATCACCTAGACGAAAAGAGCTTTATCTACATGAAGGCAAAGGAAGCAGCTTACAATGCATATGCACTGACCGTTGACGACTACAAGGAAGCGAGAACCGAAGCAGCTCGAGAACTGGAACAGAAAGTCGCTACAAAGGTCACCAGAGAAAGGGTCCTCACTCTGGTGCAAGAACGAGAAAACGTGGGTAACATATCGTTTTGGAAGTCGTGGCTCGTCAGCCAAAGCTCGAAAGTCAGCGTCGTCATAAAGATTGTTCGAGGTCTGGCTAGGCCGCAGGATGTTGACCTTTCAAGCGTGCCCGATAACGAGAAAGCTGTAGCGTTGACAAAACTGACTTCTTTGGGACTGTACATACCGCCATCAACAGCAAGGGCGGTAGCTCGTCAGAGGCGGCCAAAATCAAATACCCGTTTGCTGGCGGCCTTGAATAACGCTGTCCCTGAGCATATACGACAAGGGCAAAAGTACGGAGTAGTAGCTCGAGGGGTTGAGGTTACGTTACCGACATCCATGATCGCCTTTGGCTTGTTTACTGAAAAGGAAAAGAAAAATCAGAAGGTTGATTTCGGCGGACTTCGCACGAGTCAAGACGTACAAGGGGAATAGTCCATGCTGGCAAGCATGATGTTATCAACGAATAATCCTGGCCGCCGAGAGGATCGATTGTAGCGAGTCCAGATGTCGTCAGTCCTTTCAGTCAATCGCGCAAGTGTAGAGTACTCGACAACATTGCCGTTAGGAGAAATTGTTATTAGCCAAAACTTTGGCTGTCAAAGCACTTTTATCCCAAGCCTTGTAGCATGCACGCCCGTCCGCTCGCCTTAAAGCCTTGTTACCGGGTAAGGGGTCAAAGCACGACCCACTCGGGACAGGGCAGACACACCGTCACAGGCCTTTCTGAGGCGTCTCGCCGACTAATAACAACCCACGGGTAGGCCACAGCGGCTCTCTCCCATCTTCGTCACTATCAGCTCCCAGCCCTCTGTCCATCGCTTCTTCATCGATTTCATCCACCCCTCGTCCACTTTCAGGATACCCCCAAACAAAAGCAGGTAAGCTTCTGGATTTGCCCAAATTCCTTTTGCCCGACCACTGCCGCTGGTCCTTTGAATCAAGCTCAGGTATTTGAGCCATTGAAGTGCGATTATTGTTCCACATTGCAGCTGAAGACGACGATTTAGATCGTATTTTGACTGGCGTAGCTAGTACCAACGTACGCCCTTTACTTCCTTTCCCATCAGGCAATGTCGTCTTCTTCGGACTTGCAGCTTTTCGCTTTGATATTCGACCATTAGCCTGACTGAGCGTCGTGGACCACAGCTTGCCTTCTTCGTTCATACTTTGGGGCGGTACACTGTTGTTTCGCGCACCGAGCGATTTCGCCATGACTGAGCCATTGCTTCGTTTCTCTTGAGACTCATTCTGTGACTGTGCTTGAGCATGCGCGTTCATGAGGGATGAAGAGCTAAAGAAAGGCTTCAACCCGTTCGACTGCTTCATCTTTCGTGCGTTTATTTCGTCTCTCTTTTCTTTGACTTCCTTAACTTTGCCGAATTCCACCACTCTGGTACGATGGTTAAGATTTGCAGTGACGAATGCAGAATTGCTACTCGACGTTCTCTTCAATGTCTGTTTCAGGCTCGGTTGGTGGAGAAGATTCGTCTTTCGGTCATTACCTGATAAAGCAGCAGGTGCAGGAGCAGGCATCAACCATCCTATATCGTCACCTCCTCCTGGGTCATCTTCATCTATTCCATCATACTGCCTCGGCTCTTCTTTCGCAGCTAGCAACTTCACGAGTGTGGGACTCTGAGGTATTGCATTTTTCTCGGCTTGCAGATTGGCCAGTTGGACTGAACGTGCTAGCTGACGCAAATCAGGCGTAGGGTGGTGAAAGGGCGAAGCTTGCGGGTGAGATCTAGAAGTAGAATGTGCAGTATGTCCCAGCGAGGGATCGAGGGAGTTAGAGAAGAATTTGGAGTGACAACCTGAGAGAATGTCAGAAGGCAAGCGAGTAGCGTAGCTGAAATGATCAAGGTCGAATCAGCTTGGGCGGTCTCCTGTATCCGGAAAAAGACTGAACTCACTGTTCTTCTACTACGTCCAGCCAGAAAGACTGGAACACATCCAGCTCCTCCTCTTTGCCCTTGCCTTTTTCATTGCTGCTTTTTCCTCCGTCTTCCGCTGAAGCAATATCACCCATCAAATCAGCCAAGCTCAGACCACCAATAGCATTGGTCACAGTCTGCTGAATAGCCAAATTGTCCGTCTGTGAATCTAGCAATCTCGCTGTATCCTTGAATGATCTTTCCAGCTTTCGTCCCAGAAGAGAAGCTTCGTCATCTTGTTGTTCTTGATCTTCGGTGATTGTCTCGAAGTTCGATAGATGTGACGGGTTGAATAAAGAAGATTGACGTGGAGTAGTCAAATTTGAAGAGGTCACAGGTCCTCCTATATTCGTACTTGAATAGTTCGACGCTAACGTATCCTTCTTGCGTTTGCGCGAGACATTACCATTGGAAGAAGCGCGCTGGGGTGTGCCGTTGCGGAGTATCGAAAGCCAGTTTTGTGAATGTGACCCCGATGCTGAATGTAAGCGTCGATGGTGCGCATTACGAGCCGTCAAATACGATGGTATCGGGAGGACTGTAAGTAATTCCAGCGCGACCAAGATCTGGAGTTGCAGTCTGGATAGAAGCAGACAATGATCAGCTTTAGATTGAGTCAGGATCAATCCAGAGCAAATTCGGCTTACTCTGCAGTCTCCAAAGCACTAAGTCGTTCTCGAATTGTAGACTTCATCCGATTCCTTCTTTCCTCAGCGGATACTACACGTTCTCCATCGTTGTCATTTGCAGATTTCAGCCATCCCTTCCATGCTTGTTCAAGGTATTCGAGCTCGTGCGTGTCGATGGCTGCATTTGCTTTCTCTAGCGCTTCAGCTGATATAGGCTCCTCGTTCTGCCGGGCGTTCTTCTCTTCTGCTTCATCGTCTATCCCATTCTCAAGAAGGTCATGTTGACGCGTCCAATCGCCGATGATAGCAGGTAGGTCCACATGGTACTTCTTGTCCAACTTTCCAAGTTTAGTGAACAGTAATGAAGATAAAGTATCGCGGTAGCTTTGATGGATCTCTTGTGTACCATCGGCGTGAAGCGTTGTGGTCTTGTAGTGATCGACCTTGAGCGCCTGCACAAGTCGGTTAGCAGCCTGATTCTGTGATGAGATGGATATAGAATGCCAAGATGGAGCAAGAATTGTATAACGCATGAGACAACGCGTGCATGTTGTAGTAGTATACCGACAGCAAGATCAGCAGATGATCGAACTGGTCTTGAGGAGTGTCCAGTTCCACTCACCTTAGGAGGCTTGGATGAGCAATAGAGGCAGTCCCAGTAGTACTCCTGGATGCTTTCAGGAAACTGTTGTTCTGCTGTTGTCGTTGCTTCATCCTCGCCAGCTCCAATGGTTCCTTCTCCTGCCGAACCCAGCAGCGCGTGATCGTCTGCTGTTCCCATCGTCTCTTCAAGCCGCACTTTGGATGTCGAAGCAGCAGGCGCGTCTCCGTTATGTGAATTGAAGTTGTTGCTCATGTGCGAGCCAAATGAAACGCCTAGAATCGCGTCGTGGCTGTCGGTCTTGCCGTTCATCATTGCACTCTGCGAGATCGGATAGTTCGGTACTTGAGGCCACGGAAACGGGCATTCGAAATCGAGCGTGTAGAGCAAGCCATCATGTTCAGTTGTTCTGTGCGGTGATAGTGGTATCACATCGGCATTCTCGCTCATCTGATGGCTTCGTTGTAGTGAATCACACCCTCCATTTCAGCACAAGCTCGCGAAGCTGGAACTGCACGCTTGAGACAGTGGCAAAATAGTATGCGCGCAAAACTCGACATTTCTATATTGATGGCTTGTACACCCTGTATTCGGTATATACTCTCTATACAAATATGATAAAGGACTTGTCCTAGTCTATAAGCAGCGGACTGTCTATCACACTGAATCCAACCGCGACCTATTGACAGAGCAAAGTGAAGTAAGGTCAGTTGTCCAGCATTCAAAGCGTCAAAAGATACAAGTTACTTACACCACCCTCGTCACTTTCCCTCCCTTTCGTCCTCAGTAAATGACCTGCATTCTTATTACGCAATATCTTCGCGTGATGATTCGGTTTATTGCTCTTTATCGATCCAGTCAGTTCCTTCTCCCGTCTGTTCAGGGTAGGGGTACTTGATCTTCCTTCTGGTATATCCATCAGAGCAGGTCTTGCATTTCCCTCACTATTATCTTGACCATTACTCGATCTTGTAGCTTCGTCTATGCTAGCTCGAGGTGTTCGTACAGGAGTCGAAGTATCTTCATAGAGGCATACTCCATATATTCCCAATTCGGAAACTACATCTCCAACTCTAGGTTGTGCTTCATTAGCTCTAACCATTGCATTCCTACATTGCGCGGGAGGCTCAATAAGTTCCATCAAGATATAAGCTTCTCTACTTTTCGGTTCTTTCGACGTCTTGGATAGTTTCTTGTTTCCATGCGCAGAAGACTGTTTGAGCTTTTCCGCATCTTCCTTCTCCAAGTTATCCAAAAATGCAGGAATATCATGTTTGTATATGTTGTTGCCACCTCCTTCTCGTTGGGGTTTAAGCACGAATCGCTCAGGGTGTGCATAAGCTAATTTCAACGCTTCTTTACCTAATGGACTTTCATCCATAGGATATAACTTCATGAATGTAGTCACCAACTCTTCTTTCTCTAATCTATATTCATCATCCGCTATGAATCGCTCCAAAACACCAGGTTCAGTCAAGACTTGTTGAACTTTCTTGGCCCCGCTGAGCTGTAATGCTACTGAAGGACATTTGATTGCTCTACTGCGCTCGATGAGTGTTCGGGTGTCCCATTCGACGGAGGAGGGGTAATCGGACGGCGTATAACCAGCTCGGAAGTAGACTACGCTGATTTCGACGGGAGTGTTGGGTGAGGTTGGTGAGGTTGGTGAAGTGAGGAATAACTCCCTGGTCGGTGACGAGCTGAGGCATGCTTCTTCGTGTAGTTGCGCGAATGACCGACGCGTTGAATATACGCCGTGCCTAAAGTAATGAAACGAATCAGCTTCAGGCCTTACATTTAGCGATTAACAGTTACAATTGCGCCGACTCACTTCTCTAACAGCTCATACTCCAACGCTCTCTGGTCGAATGCATTTCTTTCCGGATCTTGAACTACAAACAGAACTTTCGATCTAGCAAATCGATGCAGAGATCAGCTGCTTGTCCTTGCAGCGCAACCTAGCGGGAACTCGACAGGTGAAAAGGCCCATGATTGAACTTACTGTGGCTTTCCATACGCTTCATGTGCTTCTGCTAGTCCTCTAGCTAGCTCTCTTAAAGCTACATTATTTGGTAAGCGTTTCGGTGTTATCCGAGGTCTTGCAGTGTCAGGGTATGCGCCCGTGAAGGAGAGGTATCTGAGAATTTCACGAGTTCAATGTAAGCCGGTGTAGCTGAATTGTATACAGCGTAGCTTCTTACCTATGTAAGTCTGTCACTTTGTTCGATAAAGCTCCGAATGATGATGAAATTGTATTGAATTCCACTTGTTTCAGTTCCAGCGGTCCTTCTGGGCCAGTCACGTTGAGAAGGTAGTCTGAACGGAATAGTCCGAGATGAATGTTCTGTGATGATAGATGGCAGAGTGGAGAATAAGGAAGATGACAGATCAGCAATAGACTCAGCGATACGCGTCCGTAACCACAATGAAGCTTCTCTCTCTCTCTCGCGTCTGCTTAGTAAAGTAGAAGAGCACACACCTGGACGAGACCTTCCTCTCTGACAGCTTTCGCAATCTTCCACAGTTCACCCTGGAAGCTATCGACTTTACTGACATTCCCACCAATGACCTGTTCCAAGAAATCAAAGTCTGTTGATATCCTGGCATACAACTCCGAGTATGTCGTCTGTATATCGATTGCAAGGTCGAACAGCTGTCTTGGAAAGGGAGAAGGATAGAGTGCAAAGGGAGCATGGATGACTGAGGTATGAAATGGAGTATCTGAATCTACAGATGTGTGGTTGCTATCCTGCAATGGCGGCCTGTACACCAATGCATGCGACAATGCCCAGTCTCGAGCAGCGTGGAGTAGGTCGGCTGCTTCTTGCTCGCTGGCTGTTGAAGGTGGCCATTCGGGGAGTTGGGCGGATGACATGGTGGCCTCTTCCTGATGGTCTCTTCTATCCGGATTACTGTATGCTTGCCATGTAATTGGAGTGATGAAGCTATGAAGAAGCTCAAACTGCGAAGGCGAGCTGTCCTGTTCCGATCACCCTCTTCAAGACAGCCATGGAGAGAAGACAGTAGAATGCAGCTGCCTTTCTTCTGTCATACCAATAGCACACAAAACATAGCATTTCACCTCATCTACCGCTCTTAATCTCGTACATCAATCAGCATGCACTTCTCAGCAATCACAAGAGCCGTTGCTCGCCCACTGGCATCCGGCAGTCGCATGACATCAAGCACTATCCGACCATCATCTCAATCATACATCCAGCGAGCTTGCTATGGAGGCACATCAGGGCAGACTAAAGGAAAGTCTCACGGCGGTCAGGTGGGTCCGGTCCTTCCATGTGATGTTACCGATGCATGTCTCATCATCGCCCTGTTGGAGATGCTGATGACGATGAATACGCATTGCGGATACAGGGACCTACCGATAGCAACGTCGGAGAGACTGGTCAGACTGGTCCAAGTGTGAGTTATTCTATCACGTAGTCGCTTCTCCCTATGCTCGCAGTGACTACTTGCTGAAACTTTCCAAACATATTCCATGCATCATCTACCCATGCCGATCATCTTGCTACCTCATGCTTCTTGGATGTATCATGCAGTCCGACAACGTAGCTCACTCGGATGGCGCTTTCGATTCAAACCCTGATCCCAAATCATCAGGAAAGCAAGTTGACAAGGATGTAAGTCTCTCTTACCTTCATCTCCTTCTGCCTCTCAGGTGCTATGCCAGTGGCGATCTCCGCTTCATAACATAGCCGGCTAGCGAATACTCTCTTTTTCCAAACCTCTATTTAGTTTTGAATCCAGCTTACCTACTGTTTCAAACGTTACTTACTTTTTCGAATTGTATAGCTCCCTTCCAACGAGACGATGGCTCAATCAGGTGCAAACTCCGACATGTCGCGTCAATTCAAGGACAATTCCGAAGGAATGTCTGACAACTTGTCAACGGATAAGAACACTTCAAATGGATCAAATGCTAATTCAAGAAGCAGCAGAGGACCAGGCAAGGACGTCTGAGCATAAGAATAAAGCACGGGATCAACTCTAAGCCCCACAGAACATTAATGTAGAGATAATCTCGAAGTGCACTTTCAGAAAAATAAGAAGAAACAGCCGCTTACCTGACAGTGGCTTTGACGTCAAACAAACATATATAGCAAGGTTGCTGATGTAAGAGACAGAAAAGTTTCCTTTGCGGTGACTTTATGCAGATCTCACGAAGCTTTCAGTTTGAGCTGAGCGTCGCGCCAATCCGACCGGCTCGCCATTGGGTCAGCTCACAAGGCTCCCTTCTTTCGGTTAACGAAGGACCAAGATGCAACTCCAAGCTGGACCAAAGTACCTCCTTACTCGCAAAACCGCGTGTGTGCCGCTGCCGCTGCTACTACAAGGTGGACGGATAGAACCCGGACATTCGACATAGCAGCAGTTTCATCTCTTGTCGGCCAGTCTGCAAGCACACTGTACGAACGGGTTTATTGTCGTTTTGCTCTTCACTAAACGACACTCGCTGCCAAGGACTAAAGGCATCACCGACCTCACAAAACTTTTCACAGTATTTCATACTGTACACACGATGTACACATCTCAGATCACTTTCTGCTCACTTGCGCTGGTCGCAATGCAATTTTCAGCACAGGCACATGCCAGATTCGATACCTGGGAGATATACGACGGTGCTAGCGCTTCTTAGTGAGTCTCAAAACCTGTAAAATTGGCAACATTGTATGGGTATCGGTCTGACTGTCATCTACGCACCACCGGTCCATACCACGCCTAACGGCAAGACTGTGTGTGGGGACGATTCAGCTTCCATCTTCAAAGTTCAAGATGGAAAGTATAAAGAACAAAGCAAATGCCAAGGCAAGACACCCTTATGCTGTCCTTATACGAAAGAATGTGTCGAAGGGCAGCCCCCCTTGGGTGTAGGTCCCAATGATGATGATTGGAAATGTACCAGGGGTACCAAAGGCTCCTCTAAGTGCGACGAGTCGGGTTTATATGCTTGGCACTGTGATATGGGACGCTGGGTCAGGCCCAGGCCTTGTCATGAAAGCGTGTCTGACAATCCCCCTACTTCCGTACGTCACACTCCATGGTTGCTGTTCATGAGGCTTTTCGATCCTGATCTAATTACACTCTTTGCTATGCAGTGCAAGCCTTTCGCAATCAAAGATGCGTACTACACATGCTAGCACTCTAACGTCCTGACTGCAGACGAGACCCCTTACGTGTTGCATAATTTTGTCGCTGTAGAGCTCATTGTGCCACATATCACAGCCGTATATCTGAAATCACCCTTTTCATGTTTCCTCTGTTGTGTGCTCAACATTGCAGGCTTATGCTTACCGTCACCAGTCACCCTAATACAAGTGATGTAAGCTCTTTCCAGCGTCGCCTTAGCTGATTACTTCTCTTGGTCCGAAACCCTCCTTGCATCTCCGCTACTCGAAGACGAGTGATATGATTTCTAGCGGTGCAAGCACCGGAAAGAAAGCGGGCTCGTCACCTCGGAACTAGTGCGCTGTTTCGCACAGCAGAACAGCGCTGAACACGGGTGAGCTCCCCTCGAGATGCCTTTTTTCAACTTTTTCGGAGCTAGCTGAGGGCTTTTCTTTTTGACTCTTTCGCAGCTCACACTTTATCCCACTCAGCCTACTTCGTAACTCTACGCCTACACACTCATTCACAACAACATGTACACTGTGTTGCAAAGACAATCTCTTTTGGCGCTGGTCGCCTTCTACGGAGGTACTTTGACTGCCGCATGGGTGACTTTGGGGGGCACAGACTGCTCGTAAGTAGTCTGAGCCGTTTTTCTTTGGTCTCAGAAAATCCCATACCTTACTGTCCTCGAGTCCTGTTTGGTTACAGTGTGAAGGATCAAACCACGTGTGGCGCCGAACATTCTACCATCTTGAAATGCGATGGGTAGAAATGGCAAGTAGACAAAAGTCAAGGCAAAGAGGGTAAATGTGAAGGAGATACTCCTCTTTGCTGTCCTACGACCCATAAATGTGTCAAAGGGACACCCCCGACTGGCTTCGACAAAGCAAGCGGAGGGTGGGCCTGTCCAAACCCTAAAATGATTGACCAAGTAGAGTACAGCCAGTATAGATGCGATCCAAGCGGCTTGTGGTACTTCGAGTGCAATAGATCGGCCATGAAGGTGGCTGAATGGCAGAACCCTGTGCGCACCATAAGTGCCAATTCGATGGAGTGGACTGTAAGTCTTTCGCCTGCCATGTTTCCGTGTACATCCCTGTCAGAGACACAGATGAACTGACAAGTCTCAACCATTGTGCTCGACAGTGCAAAGCGGGGGAAGTATATTCGGACGCCGCGCCCTTTCCTGAGTCTCGCTTGCGCACAAAGCAGCGACGCAGCAGACTGTGAATGTGATACCACTTTTCGTTGTAGTCCTCGATTAGTGGGCCGGCCCCCAGTGCATCTGACATCTGTACCTTCGACACTCGCAGCCACTATCCGCGCTTGCTTGCAGGAGCTTCTGATACGCGTCTTTCATTTGAATTGCAATCAATCTATCCTAAGCTATCGTTCCGGCAGAAACTAAGACAAAGTGAATCTCACTTTCTAATTGAACGTTGCCCATTTAGCTTAGTGATTCCGTGGAACAAAAAATCATTGGGAGAAAATCTGGTGGGCCTCGAGTGGGCTTTTCAATTTCGCTTCGTCTTCCTTCTTAGCATTTCATTGTGTGCATCGCCAGTAATGTGTCTTCAACACGAGCCTGATGACGCCGCTTTCTCTGTGCATCCGAATTACGTTGTGATTCGAATCAGCTGAGCAGTGGCAGCGAACTATACGTTCTGATCTCATTCATGCAGGCAGGGTTCAGAGGGAGACAGGTGAATTGAGTGACTACAAATACACATACCTATTAGCAGCTAAGGGTCTACAAGCTCGGAGAAATGGCAAGTCATGGTCACGGACACCATAGCCTGTGCTCAGCAGATGCATCACTACTGACGCTGAAAGCAGCAAAGATCAGATGCCTTTCGGGTACTTCAGCAGTTCCAGGTCTTCTACGGGAAACCACTCTTCCTTCTTGAAGGAATTGACGAGTCCGACATCACACATTGGCTGGTTGGTCTCATCGCACTGCTCCACGCATGATCACCAAGTCAGTAAAAGCCGCGCCGATTTATGCCGTGTTCAACTCTGACGTACGCTAGGACACGGCTGTAGGCTATCTGCTGTATTGCCATCCCATTCATAGACCCCAGGAGATCCCCGGTCGGAGCACTTCCAGAACCATTTTCCAGATTTATCGCATATTCTGGAGTAGGTCGGCGCGAGGGTAGTCGTGTACACCAAGTCAGCTATGTTTCATCCTAAGCCAATGGTGAAGGGAAATCTATTCATTGTCAAGGACTCACTTGGCGTCCTTGTTCTACTGCTCCCTACTGCTCCTCTGTGCAGGTCCATTGACCATCCTCAGATCCCACGGGAGGTGTTCCCTTGACGCATTTCCTCTCGACTACCGGTTTGATGTATGTATCATGCCTCCATATAGGCCAACATAGCTCTTGATCGCCGCATTGGTTGCCAACAGTCTGGAGGGTCAGTTTTCCAGCTTCGTTCTTCCTGCATTCGAGACGTGTGCGTTTGTCGCTTCCGCACATCTGCTGTCCCTCTTTCAGGTCCCAAGGTACTCTGTAATTGAAAAAGCGGAGAGTAAGGATTTGCATCAGTTTCCTCCGATCTTTGACGAGCCATCTACATAGATAGACGCAGACTCACTCGATGTCGTCGGAGGTGTTGCAGGGCTCACCGAGCTTTGCATTCCAGCCAGCTGAGACTGTGCCTAAGTGTGAAGTGAAGTAGATGAGCACTGCTACAAGATGTAGCATACGCAAAGTGTACATCGTAGCAATAAATCGATTCTGGGGTAAACTTGACATTGGAGGTTTCGAATGACAACGCGATTCCAGTGACAACGCGAGTCCAGAATCGCGTTGTGGCAGTACTAGATCACCGTCGTTTGTATCAGTGAGAGGTTAAAAAAGCGAATGTTGATGAGAGCGGATGCGCAGAGATAAG
The DNA here is from genome assembly GCA_019775285.1 of Cystobasidium slooffiae. Taxonomy (NCBI): domain Eukaryota; kingdom Fungi; phylum Basidiomycota; class Cystobasidiomycetes; order Cystobasidiales; family Cystobasidiaceae; genus Cystobasidium; species Cystobasidium slooffiae. The sequence continues at coordinate 862,473 of JACWFZ010000002.1, forward strand.
TGATGGACGAGGCTGTCCGGGTATGGCTGGAACTCGACCGAGGGGAGTAGGTAGCCCGTAATACGTCAGGAGTTTCTGCAGGCCCATGTAGCAGATCCTCGTGTGACCAGTCATAACTCCCAAAGGGATGCACTTGGTGATTAAAATGCTGCGTCAAGTGATGGCTGTTTTTCATAACTCTTCTTCGTCTTCTTCCAGGCTTTTCGGATTCAGGCTCTTTTTCCCATCAACTCGAGGTCGCATGAAGGAAGGCAAGAGAAGCGATAGTTGCATCTTCAACGCGCACCGCAGCATCCAAGCAGCATCTTGAAGTCATCCATCCATGCTCGTCAAGTCTTCTGTGCGTGTTGTGGATGAGAGAAGCGGAAGGAAACACATGGAGGAAAAAAGGCAAAGGAAAGAGAGATGCGTGCAGGAAGTAGAGACGCAAAGCACAATGCTGACTAGCATGGCATGACGACTGCTAACACACGGCGACATTGCAAGACTGCGAAGACTTTCTTCTTTCTTTCCTTTCTCCTTTCGTGCCTTGCTGTCTCCCCCTTCTTCTTCTTCTTGATTTACTCACTTGGCTGATGCAGAGGATCGACTCAATCTGATGATGGTGGACCACTGCTGCATTCATTGCTGATCATACACGCTGCTACTAGACAGTCATTCAATCCACTCTCTGTCATCGCAGGATAGAGACTTCGTCGTCTTTCCACGGTCACTTCAACCGCTTCTACTCACCGTTTAAGGGCAAGCAAAGATTCTGGACAGCATTCTCGAGACTAGACAGCAGCCATGAAGTTGTGAGTTGCGGGTGGAGATCTGCAGATGGAGTAACTACTGACCCTGTACCACATCCAGCCTATCTATCGCTCTTCCATTCACTTCATCGTCATCCTCCTCCTCCTCCTCGAACACGCGCAAAGGGCAGCAGGCACGAGGCAACACAGCAATAGCAGCAGCAGCAGGACAGACCAACATACATGACGACAGCCAGATACTCTCAATACATGCACCTACCTCGAACACAATAGATGGCCTGCCTCTCCCTCCCTCTGCACAATTCGCCCACCGTCAATATACGCGTTCAAACTCGACTCCTCCAACAATGGAACAGCGAGGAGGAGGAGGAAAGGACACATCCACCAAGCGCAAGAGCAGCCTGTCGCCTTCTGAGCATACTACAGCCACTACTCGCAAGTCCATACTACGCTCTACATCACGTACATCTCTCAAACGGACAGTCAATTCTACGCAGTGTCCACCTGGATCGCCGTCAGTTGTGCCTTTAAGCGATCCAAGCGTGTCTTCATCGTTGCCTGCATTCAACACCTCGATAGCTATTCCAGACACACCACCACGCAGACGACGCAGGTCATTCAAAGAGATCTTCAGCCTTTCATCGGCAGCCAGCAAAGTCGCATCATCTTCATCGTCAGCCTCAAGGCTGGGCGGCGACCAAAGCTACGGAGGAGAGGCTTCTTCTTCTACTCTCGCGAACGACTCACTCCATCAGACCACATCATCGTCTACTTCAACACAAAAAGCAAGAAGACGCTTCTCAATAGCATCGTCGCCCTCTTCAAGCACTCATAAACAAAACTCGCCTACTTCTCCAGCTGTCCGGAAATCACTCTCTACCGCCGACTTGAAAGATGCACCCGAAGATGCACAATATATACCGCCCGTACCACCAATACCAGCACATATCTCTTCAGAAGATATATCACCCATATACCCGTCGTTTAGAAGAACTTCTATCCTTCTAGCTTCTCCACAGACTCCTACGTCAAGTAGCAATATACCATCGATACCTGGATCAGCTTATTCTGCCACATCAGCAACATCATCTGTTACACTCGCATCTCCCAATGACGTCGTAAAAGCTGGCAAGTCATTGTCTCATATCACTAGATCATCATCCGTGCCCGCTTTGTACACTTCCGCTCCTATTGCTGCAAGTCCGTCCTCCAGCGAGACTACACTAGCTACCCCTCAGACTATCGACCTGCGAAGTCCAACTTCGACAAGCCATAATGGTGGAAAGCAACACAGAGTGCAGAAACAGCAACTTAGTCTTCTTCTGCTTGGACCTTGCTTAAGCGAGAGTCTGCTCAGCACAGCAAGCCTCCATAATGAAGATTTAGTCGAAGCCTTTTCGGCTAAACAGGGCGGAGCCATACTAAACTATGCAACAGAGGACGTCCAGGGCGATGACAAGTCAGAAGATGGATATGGGAGTGAAAGTGCTGAAGGTGCCATGTCGACTGAGAGTGACGACTATGGCGCTGCTAGTAATCTGTCGCACTGTATGGCAGAAGAAGAAGCAAATGGTGCAGGGGACATGACACTACTTCGACCGCAACATCAGTCTCAAAGTCAGTCGCGTAGCACCAGAAGCGACTCCACTGTCAGCAGTAGACGAGTCGCAGCTCCCACTGGCACTACCTTGCGAGTTGATACCTCGCTGGCTTCGGCATCATCGAACGCTGCTCGACGGGCAAACACCCACTTTGCAAACTCGCCTACGTCCTTGTCGCCATATGCACAAACATTTCCGACTAGCAGTATCGCCATGTCGCGACAAGACCAGACCAGAGCTGCGTCTCCATCATCCTCATATAGACGAACGCCCACGCCGACTCTAGCCACATATCCTGGACGGACACCATCCCCGAGGACACTCTCACAAGGCGCAAAGATCTGTCTGGATTACACATTGTACAGACTGAGGCGCGACGGAAGCGCTTCGAGCTCGGCGCAGCCGGAGAAGGTCAATACGCTATCTAGTGGCGGAAGGCGATATCCTTCTTCTACCCGGCCATGCGTATCTAGCATGGCGCTTACATCTTCTGCATCACAGCAGCCGAGTACATCTCTGCAACAGCAGCTTAGAAGGGAAGCGAAGAATGCAAATATGGCAAAGGAGCTAGCTTATATCTGCATCATGAAGAAATTACAGTCTAGACGGAGGTTGACATTGATGGAGGAAGTCGAGCTGGATGGTTTCAAGCGACTACAATCCACGTGGACTCCGTGCTCATCTCCTTTACAAGGCGCATTTACACTCTCGTCAGCTGGCAACGCGTCGACCGATACTGTGAATGTTGCGCCGCGTGTCGCATCGCCTCCTGCTACGCCACCTAGCAAAGTCTTGCCCGATGCTGCTTCAACACAAGGAACATCAGTCACGAAGGGTCAAGCTTCTGCAAATTCTGTAATCGCGAAAGCACCGTCGCCTACGATCGCCAATGGAAATACTGGCAGTACAATTGCGACCTCGGCTTTTGTCTCGGGTGCTTTTATGACGGCGCAGCAAGTGGCTTGGCAGAAATGGGTGTCTCGCATGTCTTTTGAAGAGAGCAAGACATGCTTTGTATTGCAAGATGGAGAGGTGGTCGTCAGACCAGTGAAGTCCAAAGCAAGGCGCGATTTATGCCTGTCTGACAGAGCGCACGCTTGGGCTGCTGAAGCTCCCTCGAGCGAGACTGGGACATCGAGGTATTCAAGGCTCCTCCCAATTCCTTCTTTCCCTTCTGTGGCATCTCCTTCTGCTCTTCTGTCACTCTCCAGAAGTCCTTCACCTCTATCTGTACCACATCCTTTCTCTGGGGCAAACCGTCCAGACAGCCCAGTTTCAGCTCCACTAGTCGAACCAATTGCTGGTCTACCTCCAGCAGAAAGCGACCTGGCTCCATTCATGAAGAACCGCATCTCAATGTTACGCCGTCGGCCGACTCCCTCAGACTCAGATGATAAAAATGGCTTCTCGTCGGATGTATCGTCTCGAACTTCGTCTGAGAAGCCCTTTGAAAAACCGGAGACCAATTCTGCGGCTATTAGTCGTAACAAGAATAGCTTCGCCTATACCATAGCTACAAAGCTTGGCTTCCGTTCAGGCAAAAACAAGATGCCTTTCATTGCGATTGGAGGAAGCGCTCAAAACGTTGCGCTTCCTCCCGATTATGCTGGTCAGCAGATAGAAGCAAGTAGTTCAGCGTCTTCGTTGACAACCACTGTTACTCCAATCTCGACGCCTACAACTTCCGCATCATCAACGTGCTCGGATCAGATGGACGTGTATTCCGCACTCAAGCCTCGGAACGCTGCTCGGCCAGTGCGACCTGAACGAAGCAACCTACGACCGCCAAGGGAGGAGAGGCCTAGACCGAGTTCTATGGTCAGATCCGCTACGACGCAGGCAATCCTATCCACAGAAGCTCGTTCGAGGCCATCGAGCATACTCACAAATGGTCAAGTAGCCAAATCTGAGCAGCATCACAGACGGTCGACAGAATCACCCATCCAAGCGCAGACGCAATCACTGATGACAAGATCACAGAGCGAGCAACAACTTCACGCTCGGGTAGCGGTTTCGACTGCAAGCAAAAGTGTGACGTCCCCTCGGCGCGTTTCGCTTGCAGACGGCCCTATCGTACCCGAAAGACAGCAAAGACGGGTCCGAGTAGTATCGCAGCCGGCAAGCTCTTTGCACTCCCGTCCCCACAGTATGTACACGGATGTACCTTCAAGAGAGGGATATGAGGCCCGGACTCCGAATAGCACGCGAAGACCTACCTCCCAGTTGCTGCAGGTCCCGCGCCGAGCGAGCATGCTGGTCGCTGGACGAGCGGCAGGGGCTCCCGTTGGAAGGAGTAATTCGGATGACGATGAACTGCCTCTAGCCACACTGCGGCATGCTACACCTTCACCTTCTCATACTACTCTTTCGCCGAGTAGAGGAGAACCAGGAGCGACTGCCGAAGCCCGCCCTCGTCTTCGTTCCGCGATGCGGTCAGACTCGCAGCCACGTCCATCGTCTATGTACAATGCCACAATTCGACAGTCTGCCATCCTGCAAGAAAGCGGGCAATCTACCCCGAGGCCACATTCTTTCGCCAATAACAGGCTATCAGCATACGACATATCGGATCGTCCAAATGGCAGGAGTGGGAATGCCGAATATAATATTCAAACCCAGATCAGAGCGGATCAGCTGAGACAGGAACACGAAGCAGAAGAATTCCGTCAGCGAAGGGTGAGTAACGGTATCGACGGGGACTAATCTACGCACATAGCCTCGAGGCTGACATACTTTGCTTCTCGTGCATCAGGAACAACGCAAAGCTTGGGAAGATCACCGCCGTCGCTCGGTATATCTCGACGATAAGGCTGCTGCCGCCGAAAAGGCCGCAAACGACGCAAGTAGACGGCAGTCGCAATTATACATGCACATGCTCCTGGCACAATCTAATCCTCAAGGGTTGGTCCAACCTGGCACGTGGATGGGAGGCACACCTAATGGATATACTGTACCGCAAAATGACTACATGCCAGTGGCAGGTCAAGTACCTCCAGTACAAAGCTCATCCCACGCAAACACTCCTGCGCGATGAGCGCGCACAAGGGAAGCCGCAGCTACTGTGTGGTGTACATAGTCCTATTGTCGGATGGCTTGGCGAACATCAATAGGTCACATATCCCAGACCGCGTGTACAGCGAGGAGATGCGATCGCTGCTGGCGGCCCGTTGGTAGGTTGAACGGAACAAGGAATGCATGGCTCAGATCGTCGCAGGCTAGCAGTAAACAAGTAAACTGTAGAACAAAGGCGGCGCCGACTGCAGTGTCTACGAGCGTCTGGTAAAGCCACTCCTAGCCAAGGCAGCCTGGTTTGACTGTCATCGACAACGTGGCGTAAAGGGCCCAGACGGAATCTCTGTTACTCCCTCAAAACCTTCAGCCGCAACGCACTGCATTGAGCAATATGTCAGATCACATACAAAATGTTTGGGCACTCCTCGCGTCCCTCACCTTTAATTCATCTGTGCATCGCCAGCCGTAGGTCCATTTACCAGCAACACAGATCCATAAGTCCATTCCATTCTCGTCACAGCCCAAGGGCTGTTTACTGTCGGAGTCATTGTGCTTTAGTGGGGCGCTTAATACTGCGAGTATTTTCGCGAAGGCTATCCCATGCTCTAGAAATGCTTACTTCTGTGATATCCATGGGGTGCCCGGAGAGCAATTGGTGTCAGCCTCACCTTTTGCATTCTTAGGAATCTGAGGAGCGTTCCCGTCGACACATTTGCTGGTAGTATTCCAGTATGCGCACCTCTTGAAAGGGCCACAATTGCGACTTTCGGGGGTTCCTTCCAGCTCTTGGCGAATACCGTTCTTGCAGATGTGCACATCGAGATAGTCCGCCCGGCAGTAGTACTTGCCCTCGATGAGTGGCAAAGCGGAGTTTATCAACAACCAGAGATTGATCTGGAGGGAGTCTCGCGGCCACCGACCTGGACTCACTCGCAGTTTCCGGTCCCCAGCAGAGGTTGGCCAAACCCGTCGGCTTGGACATTTACAAAGCGGGTAGCCCACAGTATGGATAGTACTGACAATCCCTTCCCCGTAGAAGCTAACATCATCGAAATTTCTCGAGAGAGGTCGTGCGATCTGTTTCCGAGCGTGCAGGTTCTGATTGGGGACTGACCGCTATAGGGTGCAGCAGGTAAGTATTTTTAAAATGATGGCGTAGAGATGGAGAAAAGCGCAGCGTCAACACTCTTCCAATCTGCTCACATATCTTCCGCTTATGCTCATCAGACGGCGGATGGGTGACGGTGAAAGGTAGCTATCCGGCAGAGATGGAGACCCATGTGCATGGGACACAAGGGAGCTGACGTATCTTGCACATGAGCCCATCTCTCGAGCAGCCGCCTCAAGTCGACATACTGTGTAGGGGATAGAGAGAGTGGGAAGACAGCCGCAGTGTAACAAAAGCTATTGGGCACATAAAGGCGTAGGCTCGCCTCGACAGGCAGAAGCTCAGCTCCTTGGCTCATCGGGACTTGCGTACTCCTGGCGAGGTTGGGCCGCGTATTTATGAACTATTCACGGTACTTTCAGGGATGCTTGTAGCCTGACAAGAGTCTAAGAGTGCTACATGACATAGAAAGCTCGCTTATTTCCTTCGCGACCTCGTGCCGTCGAATTGGCGACGTCGCTCTCACGCGTGTAAACTCCGCATCCGTGTTCACACAGTGGCTCTTAGTGATTCAGTTAGCTTCGGTTCCCCTGGAACGCACCGTGCCACGTATCGCGACCCTTGGTCCGCCTGAATTGGATCCTCGCACTGTTTCCGCACATGTAAGTAAGGCGGCTTGGAGACTTAGGAGAGAGGAATGCGATGATGTGTTCTCACATGTTGGCCCTTGAGGCAGCGACCAGCGTAATGCCACAACCTGTCGTCGCGACATTCCCACCAGTCCATGTCGTTGACATCGCAATTTGAGTGACTGTCAGATGCGTTGGGCAGGCATGTGCGTTCAACGAATCTTTCTGATAATGATGACTGTCTGTCTGACATTGATGGACGCATGCACTCACGTGTTCGAGGGTGTGCAACCCTTTGGCTCTCCATTTCCATCCCGTATCACCTGGGGTGCATCGCCCTTTACGCATTTCCCGGAAGAAGTGGATTCCTCACGGTCGCATCGTTGGAATGGCCCACAATTGCGGTTAGAAAGAGGGCCTTCCTGCAGCTTCCATTGACCGCTCTTGCAGATCAACACGTCAAGAAAATCTGCCGTGCAAGTGTACTTTCCATCGCTGTATGGAAGGAAGAGAGGGATCTAGTGTTAGTGGCGGGAACTCCTGCGATTGCCATTGCGACACCGCGACTACCATCCGGCCGCAGCGAAACTCACTCGGGACAAGCAGTGCCAGCTTTAGGGAGTCCAAAGCCGTCAGCAGCAACACCGCTGACAGTGGCTGCAATCGCTATACAGGCTAGTAGCGGAGTTTGGTTGAGCGCGAAGAGCATCTTTCTGAGACTGATTAATCAATTGAAGAGATTTGTGCCGGTGTATCGCGATGTACCACAATGGAGATGCCAAAAGCAAGGAGAAAGCACTTCTGAGAGGTCTTTTTATAGCTGCAACCGAACAGTCTCCCCTTTCTTCTAGCCTGCCCATGGTATTGGGCAGTGAGGTCGCTTGCTGCAATTTGCTCAAGGGGATCCTGTATGGCTACATGCCTGCTAACCTGGTGACTAAAAGGAAGAAAGTTCCAAGCGATAGACGTGCACGGTCGAGGTCCCAGTGGTCCCGTTGTTGCGCCATCGAAGCGATTCTCGTTCGTCTCTATCGAGTGGGCTCTGGCCGCATGCACCCTTGTGTATTTGGGGCTTTGAAGAAAGGAAGAAAAGGCAGAAATTGTCCACATTGCACTTACGAGCAAGGAGGAAAGGTCTACTTGTATATATTCTTACTTTGTTAGTCAGTACACTGCGCATTGCACACCTAGCAGAGCCCGAGCGCCCAGAGCTGGATGACCGCTTGTTATTCCCTTCAAACATGGAGCTGGAGTCGGCTACATGTATGCTTTTTTGCGAGGGCTAATAGTAACGCGGAGATTTCTCTTCGCCATGTTGGTCATGCAAATGACTACTTCGAGCTTGGCGATATGAGCGTATATCTATCATCTCGGCTTCATTTGTCATCGTCGAGGCATCTCGTCTTGCGTAAAATACCCTCGGAGCTACGAATTTTGCATTGTACTCGTGCATGACTTCTGAGTTGACGGTTTGGCGATCTGCCATCATTTGTGAGAATGAATGAATGATGAGATATGTCTGGATATTGTAACAAAACTGGTCAGTGAATGGCGTGTAATTTGGTAGCATCTGACTTTGAACAGCATGGATGGTAGTCTCACCTGCAGAGACAGAAACGATGCTGCTACAAAGAATGTAGTGAAGTTGCCCCGATCCAGAAAGTGAACGAGGAGAGCCATCGGAGGTGAGTAAATTCTGTTACGAGAGGCCACGTGTGGTATAAACACGGAGCGAAGTAGGTCAGCTATGCAGGCTTTGCTTAGATCAAGTGTGACGTATTGGCCTACGCAAAGAATCTCAGAGCAAAAGTGGGGGGATCCCAGACTGAAAGCTCCTGTACATCCTGCGGACGGCGGCTTGTGGGTCTTCGACGCATTGCGGTTGATATCGATTGACTGCATGCGTTGAAAGGCAGAGGATTAGCAAGAAACTATGACAAGGTTAGGAATGGGACTGACAATATTCTTGAGATGAGCGATGGCTTTTTAGCATCGTCTCCATCCATACTGTCTTCTTCTCCATCTGTCTGTGTAGGCGTATTCATGCGGACAACTTTGGCGTTAGGGCTATTGATAGTATTCTAAGAATTGTGATTGGATTAGAGGTCATAAATATGTTCGTCTATAACCTCCTACACAGAGCGAAGGCGCCGAGCTTACATCTTGCATGAACAGTCTGTACTTCCGGCGGTTGCTGAATAGCCATAGCGCATTCAGGAAGCTAACCAGTATCAGAAGCCAACAGAGGAGCGTCGTCTTTGATTCGCAGGGCCGAACACCGTCAGAGCCTATAGTGACAGAAGAGCAGTAACGCAGATCTGCACTCACCGAACGATATATCAGAGTCTTGAATCGTCCCCAGGTCGCCAGCCTGCCTTGCGTTGATAAGCGTAGCTCCTCCAGTCTAGCTTCGGCGCTGTTTGCATATCTGCTAACTTTGCTTGAATCACCTGCTCTCCGGGATGACGATGTGAATGCAGAGGATGCCCCGACAGTCACACGCAGAAAGAAGTGCAGTGCGAGAGTGGCGAATCCGATTCTACAGATTGAGAAAAACAGCGAAGCGTAGTGTCAGCTTGATGGGCTCAAGAAAGAAAGAAATAAAACTACATACGGGTACGCCCAATCGTCGAGCTCCTGTAGATCGGTCAATATGAGCTCGTTGAGCTGCAACTCGTATCTGTCCCAGATCTCGCCGGGTAGTTTTGCGAGTCTAAGCCATGCATGCGTGATCAGAACAGCTGCTGGAGAAACACAGGAATCAAGCCCACCTCTCATACCAAGGCTTCTTGGATGCTTTGATGATTCTCACTGCTCCTTTCCGCCTCGAGGGAGTGCCCTGTATTGGAGTCCGCGGTGATGATGCAGATTGCGGGCTTGAAGTGAATGGATCACTGCTGCGGGAAGGAGTGCCTAAGCTGGCTCTTGACGAGGTGGAGCGTGGGACACTACTAGTATATGCATCACTGGATGTACTTGTGCTCGTTGAAGTTGAGGACGACGATGGACCACCATATGATGCTCTGCGGTTGTTTCCTCGAAGCCTCGCTACTGCGTTGTGCTGCAGAGGAGTGGAAAAGCGCGATGACGAGGCTTCATCGCCTGGAGCTGAAGCTCTTGGCGCTCGACGTGGTGTGCTCATCGTGTGAAATCCGCAATGATGGGATATTGGCAATACTCACAAGGGCAAGGTGCAAAGGCTAGATATTGTTTTTACTGAGGGCTGACGGGCAAGGTCACGTGATACATGAGGCTGGCTTACGTAATGCTACTCTCTCTACTGTTGTATACTCTGGCCAACATGGTGTGAGATTTGATGATTGCAATGGAGTGACGACAGCCTGATTCCAAGGCGTGAGGCGGCTTGGTCCTTGTGGCCACAAGTTTCAAGCTGCCTCAAGCTTTGAAGCAAATTACTAAACTACAAAGACTGACTTGACGTGGAGTCTGTCGACAAGTCAGTCTCCAAACACTTAGGTCGCTGTCCAAGACATGGCGAACACCCAGATAGAAGCATTATCTGTATATGTACTGCCCCATACCCCCTCTCATTCTCACCTTGCGATACGTAAAATGATGAACTCTGCTGCTTTAGCAATGGCTTCCTCCTTCTCAGGTAGCGGTATTCCAGTAGTGACATCGTTCAAATCATGGTTGCCTCCCTCTACCTGCAACAGGACATGCTTATCTTGATACTGACCGAGCTGTGCGAATGTATGCAATGATTCATCCAGTGGCACTGCTGGATCCGCCGTTCCATGTATGAGCATTGTGGGAGGCCAAGCGGTGGCGTTTTCCTCGTTGCAAAGGTATAATTGCGGGAACAGATCTTCACAGCCATACTTACCTTGTTGCTCTTGATTTTTTCGCCTCTTCAGCATGTACTCTTCCCTTTCCGCTGATGTCGTCAACTCCCTCAAAGCTATGGAAAGGCCCTTTTCACCAGTACATAAATCCAGGAAAGTCGTCGTATCCCACCACCATTCGCACCATGGTGTTCTCTTCAGAGCCTCTCCATATCCAGGTAGATGTTCACTATATGGACAATCTGCGATTTCTTCTAGTCCGATAGCATGTTCCGGATGTGGCGTGTCGGGTGGTATACGAGGTTTGACCCAATAATCAAGAAAGAAATCACCTCCCATGCCGTAGAAGAGTAGACAGGCTTTGATTTGTATACGAGTTTGATGCTTGAGTGTATATACTGTAAGTATGCGAGCTATATAACTCCCTGCTGAAAATCCAGCTACGGCTACATTGTCGATGTCCACGCTTGTACCGGTTGGCAGGTACGATGCCAATTCTTGCGAGAAAGATGTAGATGCAAGATAGTCAAGCATGTCTGAGAGATCATCGAGCTGATCATGGCATGTACTGGGTTGAAGTAGGCGATAGTCTGGGTAGATGATCAGGCATCCCGCTTGAAGGAGCTTTTCTATGACCAAAACCCAGTATCAGGAATATGTCGATGGATAGGTTTGGACCTCGCATGTGCCTTTACATACCCACGAGCGAGGGATACATTGGATCCCTGCGACTACCATTCATCAAGGCTGTAAAGCGGGACGTCCATTAGTCTATTTCCTGTCTCGTTGCACAGGTGCACAATTCCAGTACCTACCTCCACCATGAATCGATATCAACACCGGTAGTTTGGTCTTGCTCCCGCTAGAGAGCAGCTGCTCGTCCGTTGGTATCTGCACATCCAAATGTACGTCTAGACCTGCTTTCGTAGTCTTGTACTTGAAGGTCCGCCGGCGCGCTTCATGATCGCCGACGCTTGACATGGCTTGACTGATACACCGCAGGCTATGAGCCAAATCAGAAGGGGTGTGATAGCTGTCGAGGCTCGAAGTTGAAGATAAATGTACACTCTGATGTTAGTCAAAAGGCAAGACGAGTCTGTCAGAGCATTTCGGCAGTGGTGCGTTTATCATATGCCAGGTTCGGAAACAGCGAGAATCTGCCGTGGTTTGCAAGTCTTCCGAATTGCAGAAATAGATAGAGGGTTCAGGTGAGTTTGAGTAGAATGAGCGCAATGTATCCCACGGACCTGAGTGAAGGTAGGACTTGACGAAAAGAAGACAAGGAATCGCGATAGGACAAGCTTTTTTTTGCAGCTGCAAGTCGTGATAATATCACAATTACGGTACCGGCAATGGTGGCAATAACTTCTTACTATACAAGAGCTAAATACAGAGTAACATTGGAGCAACCGAGGTATAGGTAGTAGGATCATCATGACAAAAGACTGATTACAAAGTTACGGGTCTATGTTCGTATCATTTGCCTCCACTCGACAGCAAATGTCCAAGTGAAGAGAGAGCTTACTCCGGCTGGAGAAAGAAGCCGGAGCGGGCCCCGATCTTCAGCTCTGAGTGCTCTCCGGGCCGGCTGACTTTTTTTGCGATATCATTCACTTTACTTGGATCAACAAGGAGCTCTGTATCTTTCACCATCGCCTGCTTGCTTCTTCTCCTTCTATCACATCACTCCACTCTCAATACACCACTTGTTCTTCCTCGATCACGTTCCCATTCTATCACGCTTGAACCGATATCCGAACAATCCACTTTCTGGACAAGGAACAACACCTCACATCGAATAATACCACATAGTCGAGCACCATGGCCCAACCAAGAGAGACTACGCCTCAAGGCACCCAAAGCGAGGTGCCCAAGTACAAAGACAAACATGGACGACCGCTGCCTGCTCCGAGTCCAATGGAGACAATGGCACTCGAGAGGAAGTACTGTCCATTCGACAAGAGACGCCTGACGTATGCTCTCCATGGCGGTGAGGAGAATGTGAGACTCAAGGAGAAGTTCATGACTGAGTTTGCGAGAGGTGCGGCCATTTCAACTCTTCTTTATGCCCTGGGCTACCTTGACTGATCCATTGTGTGTTGTACTGAGCAGACTCGCGATTCAGACTGGACGACCTGCATGAGCTGTCCCTGGATCAGCTGAGAGAGAGAACAATGTCAAAAGTACACTCTTTACTCCACTTTGTCACTACCGAGCCACTGCACGAGTTCACAAAGCGAATGGAGCTCGTCGGTACTCTCGATCCTGGTTTCTCGACGAGGTGGGTTGGACCGTTACAAGCCGGATATGCTCTCTTATATCGCGGCATAGCTTACCTTTTGCTACTTCTGTCCTTTAGACTGGGTGTCCATTATGCTCTCTTTTTGGGTGAGTCGTCTACTCTGTTCTTCAATATTGACTGCCCCGCTTACGTTTGACAACCGTCGCTCTCACTCTCTGTGCAGGCGCGCTCCGAAGTGGCGCAACTCCCAATCAGTTCTCATACTGGATGGACAAGGGTGTCTTGTCACTAGGCACAATCGGATGCTTCTGCATGGTGCGTACCGGCTTGCCCTGACATCTTTCACCGCCGGAAGTCTCTAACACTACAATCTCTTTTTCCCATTACGCAGACCGAACTCCAACACGGTTCAAACGTAGCAGGTCTCGAAACAACAGCTACCTTTGACGAAAAGACCGATGAATTCATAATACACACACCAAGTGTATCAGCTACAAAATGGTGGATTGGAGGTGCAGCTCATTCTGCTACTCATGGTGCTGTCTTTGCTCAGCTTTGGGTTAAGGGAAAAAATCATGGTGTAAAAACGTTCATTGTCCCCTTGAGAGATCCTAAAACATATCATACTCTGTCGGGTATTACTATTGGAGATTTGGGCTCTAAGATGGGTAGATCGGGAGTGAATTGAATTCCTTTATTTCGGTCAATTGCATGTGACATAGCTGATGACCTCTGCTTGCAGATTGATAATGGATGGGTTGCTGTAAGCTCGGCGACTCGCCAATTATATCATATAACGAATGCGATTGACTCATTACATTTGTCTTGCTCGCAGTTCACTTATGTCCGCATACCAAGATCATACATGCTACAAAAGCACACGCAAGTCACACGCGATGGAACAGTTTACGATCCACCTCTCCAGCAACTCACTTATGGAGCACTGCTTGGCGGCCGTGTCTCCATGGTTGCCGACTCGGCGAATATCTCCAAGAAGGCATTGACGATCGCTTTGAGATACGGTGTTGTCAGACGACAGTTCAAGACTGGAAAGAATCCAGTGAGTGCAACTCATCTCCGGAGATGTACAGTAACTGGGTGGTTATGCTGAAACTAAATGACGTGCCTTCTTCAGATGGAAAGTCAAATTCTGGATTACCCCCTACATCAACGCAGATTGCTGCCTTTGATGGCGCAGGCTATCGCTATGGGCTTCACTGCTCTAAGGTATGTACCGATCTAGCATTGAGACCTTCAGAGGGACAAAGGTTCTGATATAGCCTCTGACTACTAGAATGACTGCTCAATACGAAGACCTGACTGAGCGACTTGAGAGCTTCGACTCTGGGTCGTCCAAGCAAGAGCAGGAAGAGGTACTTGAGAAGCTGAAGGAGACGCACGCTACTTCTGCAGGCTTGAAGGCCTTCTGCACAGTAAGTCACCGAACGTTACTGGGAAGAAGGATTTGCGTTGATCTGACGGACCACCTTGTTTCCAGTGGGGCGCCTTGAACACCATCGACATCTGCCGACAATCCTGCGGTGGCCACGGCTACTCGAGCTATGTCAATCTCGCATCGATGTATGCGGATCAAGCAGTCCAATGCTCATGGGAAGGAGACAATACAATCTTAACTCTACAATCCGGACGATCTCTCATTTCAAGTTATCTAGAAGCTAAAGAAGGCAAGAAGCTAGCGGATGGAGTTAGCTACCTCAATGACCTCAAGTCTTCTTTGACTGCCAAATGCCCAAGTGATGAAGTCGCTTCCAACATGGACGTCATGGATAATGCTTGGAAATGCGTCGCTGCTAATGTCGTGCAGAAGGCTGCTGTCGACTTCCAAAAGCACGTCAAGGCGGGTCAGAATAAGGATGTTGCGTTTGAACTGTGTTCACAGGAGCGCTTTATTGCCGCGAAGGTGGGTTTTCTTCAACTTTCTAAAGCATTTCATCGCCGTACCTTGCTGACTTACACCTGTCCATATGCTGCTTAGATCCACTCCACTGGCCACATCTACCGCAGCTTCTCCCTTGCTCTGCAAGAGCTAGCCAAGACTGAAAACCCAAGTGATGGAGTTGTCGATATCCTCACCAAGATCTGCCAGCTTTACGGTGTCTGGAGCATCGACGAGAACGCCGCCTTCTTCCTCAAGTACCACTTCTACACACCTAAGCAGATGGACCTCATATCTGCGAAGGTCGCCGAGTTATGCGGTGAAATCCGCAAGTCTACAATGAGCATTGTAGATGCCTTTGATTTCACAGATCACTTGATCAACAGTCCACTAGGAAGAGCAGACGGAGATGTCTACAAAGCCTACTTTGAGCTTGTACGAGCACGCAACCCACCTACTGGAGGAAGACCTAGCTACTTTGAGAAACTCATCAAGCCTTTGTTGGAGAGGGAACCACTGCAATTCAACGATGCGGATTCGATTGAGCTCGATGATGAAATTGCAGAGATGATTGAGGAGAGAAATAGTCAGGACAAAGGTCTTGGAGAGGAAGAACCGAAGTTGAAGGTAGATCAGGAGTGATTCTCTGTATGCCTCGAGTGCATCACTGACTATCCATGTTCATGCAGAAGTGAAAAAGAAGTATTTCGTTCAATCCGTGCTTTATAGCTGCACCTTATTTTTTAGCTTCCATTATTAGTCGTGTATGTAATCAGTATCATGACTATCAACCTTCGTACCGAGCATTACTGCAATCTATAGACTGCATTATCGTCTGTCATATCGTGTGCCATTTGTCGCTTATATCGTGATTATCTAAGCACTCGATATGCGCCTGTCTTTTGAAACTCCGGCTTTATTCTTCTCTTTTCATCCATTCAACAAGGAACAATAAGAGCATCCCTCAAAAGGGAATTCAGCATTAATCACTGCTACAATCAGTGCAAGAGTGTCCATTCATTTCAGAGCAGCACTTCTGGTCGCTGTAGCAGCTATACTCGCACTCTGGCTCATGCCACCTCTTTCTACATCTTCGGTACTATCCTTACTTGCGCGTCAGGGAAGCCGTATCAAGCCTGCTTCAGCGGTGTCATTGACAGCAGCAAGAAGAACAGCAAGCAGTAATACTCATAGAGCTGTGTCTCGAGCACTACTTCCTAAAGCAGTAAGATCAACTCCCTCCAAGATGGTACACACCGATGCAGGAAGCAGCAGCACAAGCACAGGCAACGTCAGCGGCAGCGGCAGCAGCTCTAATGGACTAAAGAAGAACGGCTATGCAACACTGGCAGAGATAACCTCATCATACACCTCAATGGACCCACCATCATCACCTTATGCTCCTTCATTATGCCATCTGAATCCTGAAGTCCTCCCTCCAGGCTACGAGAAACCATCACCCGACGCCACTTACTCTGTCTTCCTACCCGGCATCGAAAAGTCAAGCAATGACGATAGAGACTATAGACTCATCCGATTGGATAATGGACTCGAATGCTTGCTTGTCAGTGACCCCACTACAGACAAGAGCGCTGCTGGTATCAGTGTCAGAGTTGGACACTTGAGTGATCCGGAGAATGCGCAAGGAATGGCTCATTTCTGCGAGCATTTGCTTTTTATGGGTACCGAGAAGGTACGCTTCCCTACCTTCACCTTTTCTGGACCTTACTGATTGCTCCCTGCTCGGCGGTATCTTACATAGTACCCCTCCGAAAACGAATACAACGAATACCTCTCCCAGAACAACGGCAAATCTAATGCCTACACAGGCATGGACGAGACAGTATATTACTTCGACATCCACCCACCAGCACTTCCAGGCGCACTAGATCGCTTCGCTCAATTCTTCATCGCACCACGATTCGATGATTCATGTACAGAACGTGAGATCTTAGCCGTAGATTCGGAAAACAAGAAGAACTTGCAAAGCGATATGTGGAGATTGTATCAGCTTGAGAAATCAACTTCTAATAAGGATCATTGGTATTGGAGATTTGGAACGGGTAACAAAGAAACGCTCTGGGATGGACCTGTTAAAGAAGGAAGGAATATGCGTAGTGAATTGATTGAGTGGTATGGAAAGCATTATTCTTCCAACCTGATGAAGCTGGTGATTGTAGCAAAGGGTGAGTATTCTGAGCCGAGGGCGAGTACTCCCATGAAGATCTGTGTACTGATTTCGACTTCCGCAGACTCCCTCGACGACCTCACCAAGCTGGCAGCTGAAACCTTTGCCCCAGTCAAGAATCACAAGCTACCACCCAACGTCTTTTCTGGCACTCCACTTGGTCCCAAGCAAGTCAAGCAGCACATCTATGCGGAAGCCATCAAAAACGTCCGTAATATGGAATTTGCTTTCCCATGTCCTGATCAAGATCCCCTGTTCATGAGCAAGCCTGGTCATTTCATCACACACTACATCGGTCACGAGGGAGAAGGTTCTATCTTATCATGTTTAAAGAAGCTAGGATGGGCGGATGGACTGAGTGCAGGAGCAGGTCAAGGAGCAACAGGTTTCGATTTCTTCAAGATCCACATCGAACTAACGAAAGAAGGCCTGGAGAATCACAAGAAAGTGGCAGCTATAGTCTTTGCATACATTGATATGCTACGCAAGACAGATCCTCAAGAATGGGCATTCAAAGAATCTCAGATGCTCAGCGAGATCGCTTTCCGCTTCTTGGAGAAGCGGAAACCTATGAGCTATGTCACCTCACTCTGCGTGCAGATGCAGCACCCGTACCCAAGAGAATGGCTCCTTACCGCTCCTTACATGTTGAAAGAATGGAATCCCGAACTTCTTCGAGAACAACTGACAAATCTCATGCCTGAACAATGCAAGATCACAGTTGTTTCACATGAACCGATTGATGGATTACAATGGGACCAAACGGAAAGGTGGTACGGTACAAAATATCACGTCGAGCCATTCGAGGAGACTTTCGTCAAGGAGTTGAAGGCAGGAGAAACTCCAGAAGGTCTAGCTTTACCCAAACCCAACTCTTTTATTCCTTCCAATCTTGACTTGTTCAATGACAAGAGCAAAGTTACGAAACCGGCTACTAGACCAAATTGCATTAGACAAAATCAAATTTCTAGAACTTGGCATAAACTAGATGATAGATGGTGGGTACCTAGAGCAACAGTCAGCTTCTACATGAAATCGTAAGCCATGTCCCAGTTATCTTTCGGCACTGGTACCGTACTAACGATGGACTATTGTAGACCCATGATTGAGGCCTCACCCAAGACAAGCACAAGTACTCGCTTCTACCTCGATTTAGTCATGGACTCCATGATTGAGTACAGCTACGATGCCGACCTTGCAGGATTGTCATATAGACTTGACTCTCAGTCAGACGGAATCATAATGCTAATTGATGGCTATAACGATAAACTTCCAGTACTAGCCAAGGTTGTACTGGAGAAGATGGCAACGATGCAAATAGATCCTAAGCGATTCGACCTCATCAAAGATCAGATTCGCAGACAATACCTCAACTTCAACATGGCTGCACCTAATCAGCTGGCCGCATTCTATAGTACATACCTCCTGGTGGAGAAAGCGTATTTGCCGGCAGATAAGCTGATAGCTTTAGACGGTAAGTTTGCTGTAGTGTCTCGCGCTATCATAACCTGACTTTGATGCTGAAACATTTGCATTTGGTTCGCTCAACAGAAATCACCCCTGAAAGCCTACAAGCATTTGCATCGGAAGTTCTCAAGTCGTTGCACATCGAAGCGTTGGTACATGGCAATATGCGCGACAGCGTAAGTTTGATATGCTGGCGTCTGGAGAACCTGCCCGTATTGAGATCATTTCCCTGTTTGCAGGATGCTACAAGTATCGTTACACTTGCCGAAGAGACTCTCAAGCCAAAGCCATTGAGCAAAGAGGAGCTCCTTTCACCGAGATCCATGATCGTGCCTGATGGTGAGCTTGTCGCTGAGTCAGTTGTGACATGTATTGTATGCTAACTTGTTTACACGGGCAGGATCCAATATGGTCCTTCGGTTGCCCGTGCCTAATCCTCAAAATATCAACTCCGCTTTGGAATACGTAAGTGTCAAGCAACTTCTGATGCATGGGTATTTGCTGACTGAATCAATTCCTTTGCACAGTACATGCACGCTGGCAGTGATGCGGACAGCCGTATTCGAACGCTCACCGAGCTCTTTGCTCAACTCATTGACGAACCAACATTTGACACCTTGAGAACGAAGGAACAACTCGGTTATCTTGTCCACTCCGCGAAGAGAGCAAACATTGGACTCATGGGTATTAGATTCACGATCCAGTCGGAACGAGATGCCGCTTATCTAGAGGAGCGAGTCGAAAGTTTCCTTACCAACATTGAAACTTACTTGAAGGACTTGCCGGAAGAGCAGTTCGAAAAGGAGAAGAAAAGTTTGGCGAATCGCTTGAGAGAAGATCATAAGAACCTTGCGTCCGAGTAAGCGATCCCTCGTGCCGCATCATGCCGCCAAAGCCTTGTGCTGACGATTCATCCGACCAACAGAAACATGCACTACTGGATCAACATCCATTCTGGGTACTACGACTTCGACCGCAAAGTCAGAGATGCCGCCACAATAGAGGGTTATACCAAGGACGACGTCCTCGAGTTCTACCGCGAGCGAATCAGCCCAGCATCACCTAAACGTGCCAAGGTTTCAGTACATATGCAATCACAGCATATAAGCAAGGAGACGGCAGCGAAGCTACCAGCTATTCTAGCCGAGGCGGGCGTTACAGATATCCCGGAACAATATATCGCCATGCTATCAGCCAGCCCACTGCCTCTGCTCAGTGACCTTGAAGCTGCAATTCCAGTCGAGTTGGAGAGACAAGGCAAGAGCGACCAGACTGAGAAGATACTTTCAGCTCTTCGCGAAAGTCACGCGCCATCTCAGCTGGGACCCAAGGTTGAGCTGTTCACGGATGGTACCGAACTTAGAAAACGTTTCACACCTGGCCCGCACAGTTTCCCCGTGGATGAATACAAGACACTCTTTGCTAAGCTTTGAGAGATTGGTAGGAGATAAAGTAGAAATCTCAGTGTATCTATAGCGTGTATCAGTAGCATCATGAATCTCGTTTAACCCCACTTCAATCGGCCCATAAGGCACCTATGCGAGACGGCAATGAAGACAGTCGTAAGCCTATCTACAGCTGAGTACAGCCTCTTTTATGCGATTTTGCTTCTATTGTTTTGTTACTCTTGAACACTTCTAATTCTACAGCGACGTTCATTCTCGCTCTTCTGAGTGGTTCACTGTCTCTCAGATTTTTCGTTCTAATTCACTGACGATATTCTTGATCCGCGATTCACTCGACTTCTTTGCTAGTGTTTGTGCTCGGCTCTTGAGCGCCTGTAAAGTGCCTACCTGCACACTACCCCTGACTGCCTCCGGGGCTGACGCGACATTACCAAGAGCCACCAAAGACCTATAATGCACCTCTGTGTCATCGTCGGCCAGTAGGGACAAGATGAAGTCCACCAAGTGTGCTACTGAGATGTCCTTCATCGAGCCTTCAACGGCCAATATCGAATAGTTGAGTGCAACCGTCGAGAGTGCTACTTTGCCATTCTTGTTGACTCCATCTGGAAGACCTACGACCGCCAATGTCTCCAGCGCTTCAGGGGCTGTTTCAGCTAAGCTTTTCCTTCCTTCTGGTTTTGCGAAGCAATTTGCTACAGCTCTGGCAGCTAGCATCGAGTTTGTCTCATTTTCTTTCAACGTCGCGCTCGAGTTGGGTGTTACGTGGGAAAGTAGAGTAAAGAGGATGCCCGAAGAGGCTATTGGGACTGGATCGTGCAAAGCAATGACGCGCACGAGGTCGAGAGCTGGGAAGCGGTATGATATTGGCCATTCTAGCAGCTTCTCCACCACCGCTATGCTCGGGTTGTCCAATCTGAATGACGCGGCTGGTTTGGTCAAAGCTTGAACGAGGGCTTGCAGCGTTGATAGGTCTGTATCGCTCAGCGGGAACTCCGTTGCGGTGTTCTGGTTGATTCCGCACATCCTGCGTCAGCCAACATTTCACAGGCGTATTGCTGAATGATACAGAATGCTTACAGGCTGTTCCGATAGCTGTTTGTTGAAGTCTAGCAGCTTTTTGTGTATTGCAGCTACATTAGCCTGCGTAAAGGTAAGAGGTGTTTTCTGCGAGAAAAGGTTGCGTAAGTTCAGCATTTTCTCACTGCTATTGCATCTCTTTGCTTACATGAGGTAAGAGACTTGGTGTGCCGGAGGCAGACGACGAGCTTCTACTCCATGGGTCACCAGAAAAGGAGCCTTGCGATGGTGCCGGCGGCTGAGCTGGTCCACCACTTCTATAGCTTGATGTGCCGGTGTACGGGTCGACCCCACCAGGTCCGCCTAACGTTGCTCCTCCTGTGCTCTTCTCAATAAATCTGACGACTTCGTCTACGTAGCTGCTGGGTAGATCGTTCTTCAGTAA
Source organism: Cystobasidium slooffiae (assembly GCA_019775285.1). Lineage (NCBI taxonomy): Eukaryota > Fungi > Basidiomycota > Cystobasidiomycetes > Cystobasidiales > Cystobasidiaceae > Cystobasidium > Cystobasidium slooffiae. The sequence goes on from JACWFZ010000002.1 coordinate 884,046, forward strand.
GAATTGCTGTGCTGCCTCGTAAGGATTTTCTGCCGAGTAGAAAGGGGATGAGCGTCTCTTTCCCTGCAAGTGGAAGAGAGAGAAAAAACTGCTCACGCGTGACGTTATATGGGAGTTTCAAAGCCGGCATACCCTCGCTGACATCAACATCGAATACATAATCGTATTCTTTTCCTTCATACAGCTGTTTCCGGCCTGATCCAACAGCATCAACGACCTGACCGACGTTGATCCATTCATTATTAGCAGACGACCACTGATAGGCATCAACATTTCCAGTGATTGAATTCTTGACCATCATTACATCTCCTTCTTTCTTGCCTTGTTTGGTAGTCAAAGCTTTTTCATCTGGTAAATCTGTCTTTTTCACATCTCCAATCTGAGTTGCGTTCACTGTGGATGATGCGACGAGGTCATCATATGCTTTGAGCTCTTCTGCCGGCGCTTGACGGGTTGCGTCTGTCGTGAAAATACGGACTTGGGCGTCCGAGGAGCCGACTACGATATCACTTGTCCCCGCTATTACCGCTACAGCCCATACTGATGGACACAGAAATGATGTCAGTCAACCCTTATACAATGCAGCCTTCAGACAACCAGGAAAGCTTACTCGATATGGCCGGTATCGTAATGACTTGCTTGAGGTCTCCTGACGATCTGTCCCATATCCGCACGCTTCTATCTTCGCCCGAGCTGACAAGATCGCCTTCCGGAGTACAAGCCAAAGAATAAACAAAAGAGTCATGTCCATCAAGCACTTTGATGTCTTCTCCAGTCTTGTAGTTCCATATGCGTATACTTCCATCATTTGCAGCACTAGCGAAGAGGTCTTCATGTCCTGTCAGTAGAGCTAATGCCCTCACAGGTTCAGTATGCCCTTTGAATGTCTTGACTAGCTTGTTGTTTCGGTATAAGCGGATGAGCTTGTCTGCGCTCGCTGTGAGGGTGTGCACTTGTTGACGTGTCGATCCGGGCAGTATGAGGACGGCCCAGATGGACAGCTCTGACCCGGCGAGGGTGAACATGGAGTCTCCAGATGGATCATTGAGGTCCCATATCTTTGCAGAGCTAGATAAACCATGGGATCAGAAATCAGCATTAGCCTATCGTATGTGATGATGATGATGATCGAATGCAGTGAATTGCTCACGCATCCCAGGAACCAGAAGCCAGCAGACCATCTTGAGTAGCATTCAAGCAGCATACATTCCCCGAATGACCAATGAGCGTTCTCAAAGGGTTGCTGCCAGTAGACGGAGTTTCCAAGTCCCACAGGTTGATGACGCTGTCGTTTCCACCGGTGATAGCTACCTGAGCGCCATCAGCGAGCCTGGAGGAAGCTACAGCTCCAACGAAGCCATTGTGGCCTTGCAAGATGGCAGCTTCACGCCAGTTACGACTGTCGTGTTGACTGCCCTCGCGCTTCCACACTCTTGCAGTTGCATCTCTCGAAGTGGATAGAACAGTGGCGGGCGAGGGAGAGGATACCGCCCTCACGTCCTGCGTGTGTCCAGCGAGCAAGGCAGAAAGCTGCACGGTAGCAAGGGGTCAGCTCGGTCGTTATACCACAGATCTATGCATGGACATACCTTGTACGCCATTCTGTTACTGTGTTCGATGAGAGCAAAGCAGTCAATAGCCGGACATTACGCGGCATAGAAAGGCAGCAGTGGTGGCAAAGGTCTACCGGACATTTCATATATGTAACTCAGGTTGACTGGTAATACAGAATGACAACCACTAGTGTGTTGTGCGGTGGCTTGAGTAAATCTGTGCTGCGCTGCGGGCTAACCGAGGTACTGACAGGTATCCCCGGTGTGCCCGTTAGTGGCACGTGCATCTTATAGTCCTTTGCTCTTTACCATATATTTGATAGCTACCTTTACGCACTACAATAGAGAAGACTATGGGATATTTTTATGGCACTACTTCAGGGCTTATATAACGAGTGAGCCCTGCGCCTATTGAAGGAAGCTCTTCTCGCAAAGATCGGTGTACGTATACTCCCTTCCACCTTCTTCACCGTATATCCTTATCTTTCCCGCACTTAACAGTTTCCTGAGCAATGCCTTTGAATCTCTCTTCTCCACTGGACCACCAAAACTGACTCAGTGCCAACTTCATACCTTCCTCTTTGCCTACACTGTCCAGAAATGCCTCTTTCCCAGTCTCCAAATTGAAGTGCATCATGACTGGTATTTCACCCGTTGCTGCAGCCATTCCCAGTTTAGGCAACTGAGCTTCATATGGAATCATAGAGGGAATCCCAGCAAGAGGTCTAGGGACGACTACAGTCTTGAAATTGTCGAAATCGCCACCGCCAGTCCAAGCCAGTTGAGAATAATAGTCCAATGTCAAGAGATCGCTTCGGTTGCCTAATAGACGATTGAAGGGTGTTTGATCATTGACCCATGTTGATTTGTCCGGCATCGCTTGGAGCATAGCATAGAAGGATCGCATTCTTCTGACTGTTCCGACTACTATGCCTGCGTTCGTCCATCGAGGACGTGTATGCTTGTCCCGGAACGCGCCAGTGTCGATTCCATACGTGTTGAACGGTAGTGGTGATTCCTACGCGACATATAACAATCTTGGATTGGCCTCTAACCACAAGAGAAGGCCAACGCGAACGTACCGGTGCAGCATCGCAAACTTCAATTTCTGTACGCCAATTTGGATGACATCCTGGAAAACATGCATTTTCATGAGCCGGCTCTGCTTGGGCATACAAGCCAAGTATACGAGAGTACTTACCTTTGTCAGCTGCGGCAATGACGAACTCTTTACCAGCCGGTCGATTGTTGTTCATCGCTGCGTACCTCTGAAGTAAATGCTCCTGAGGGAGTTGGAAGATCATATCATGACCATCCGTCATTAAGACCAGACTATCCTCCGCCATGTATGGATGCCTCTCTTCCAAGTAGTCATGTACTGCTTTCATCCGCGCGATTGACATGTGATCTAGTGGGTCACTTGTATTGTCTTTGTGCATGTTCCAATAAAGCACGGTAGGAGTATAGCCATGGATCAGAGCAGACGCTAGGCTAGAGCAGGCTTCAGGTCAGAATATGAGAGGCAGGCAGGCGAGTCAGGCTCATGTTGGGTATGCCATTTGAGGAGAGATAGATCCGGCTTACACTTGCGATCCATGCTGTCTTTATTCAGAGGAATAAGGAGATGAACCTTGGCTGCGGTCGACACCAAGAGGAGTCAGTGTCCTGCTTGATCATCACAGAGGACGTGGAGACGTTTCTGCCCACCTTGACCATCTCCCAATGACGAAGTCGACCAGGCTGCACGTGATCCAACATCGGTGTCGAACAAGTAAAGAACGATGAAGCTGCCACGAAACAAGACAGAAGCAAAGACGCAGTGTAAGTGTGTGCATCCCTTCAGATTTGGTTTCAAAGCGAATTCACCTGAAAATGGCCAGTCCGCAAAGATAGCGAGTCCATTTAGAGCGTATCAACGAGGCCACCCGACTTGCTTCGTGCCCGTCCTTATCGTAAGGCGTCGAGGCCTTCCGTGCAGTGACAGGCAAGATGGCCATCTGCGTCAGGAGTCTATGATATGATGCGACCCAGTTTGGATGTGGGCGAGAGAGCTCTTTCAAGGATGCCCCCTGGCTGTTACCGTACAGAAGCAGAGCCAGCACGTGAGCAGAAGAAGCACTGTAGACGACGAACGACTTTTCGAAATCTTCTTCATCATCTTAGCAGTCTGACGTAATCCGATGCGAAGCTGATGTGTATTTGTCCTCGCTTGTTTTTGTCAGCAGGAAGAATTGCGGATGCCTTCCGGAAGAGAAAACCCGGACCAAATTGTTCCAGTCCTTAAGTTTTAATCTTTTCTGCGCAACGGCAGCTCATTTGCGAGAATCTGTTGCTATTCTGACATGCTTCACGGTACCGGTAAGTAAGGCAGCATCAGCCCGACCTGCTTGCAGCCTGCTGAACATGAGCTCGATTCGCAGTATTCGACTCAGAGGCTTCTCTGGCGCGGCGCATACGAAAAAAAGGAAATCAGGCAAAAGACCACTGGAAACAGTTCAGAAAGATGGGCCACATTCCGCTCGATAAAGTTGAATTGCTTCATGCACTGATGTTATAAAGCTGAGCCTGGCAGCAATCGGAAATATACTTCGTTTCGGACACAAATCGGACTGACCTGGTCGAAGGTCGGCCTTCAGACAACCACACCGGAGGATAATGAGGCAGTGTGTACCGATGTGGAGCAGTCTTTGAGCGTGTCGGACCAGCTGGTGCGTTGAATTGATTGGAAGATGCCGTGAATGCGCGAAGCCAACCGAACCGAATGAGGACATAATTGTGATTAACCAAAAGCTTGAACGGCAGAAGGGGTCGCATGTATTGATGCTGCTTAGTGTCCTAAGTCATAGAGTATCATAAAAGCTGCCGAGAATGCTGGGCAGTGATGTAACTGTTTAGGATGTCCTGTTTCCCTAGGAACAGGTCAAGCCAAGCATTCTTCGAGTATGCAGCAGTCAGTCAGAGGAGAGGGGGTTTGCAGACCAAGTTGCGGAGGATGACAGAGAAGATGTGATAGATAATCAGCTGTCTCTTGCATTTAGTGTGTTGCATGGTCCATAGAAAGATAGTAGCGGATATGGCCTTGCTTGGTCCAGAAGCGATACCAGGCTTGAAGAGAGCCGGAGACCAAGCAGCACGACGACGGAGATGGTCACTGTCTGGATGTGGATATGGAGGAGTGGAATCCAGTTATGGTAATCGTCGACTGTCAGATCTGTCCACCATCTTGGAATCCTATCATCACCATCTTGCGAGTTGTCCGGAAGAAGAAGAAGAGGATCCATCATCTCATCATGGAGGAGGTGACGAGCAGGCTTATCTTAATGCCATCGACGAGAAGCACAAGCAAGACTGCAATACTCCAGCAGACAAGCTATCACTGCTACATCAACAGGAGAAGCCACCTTCTATCCCTGGTCTATCTACTGCTCCCCGCCTGCTCACTCGGACCGTCTCATCCGTATCCTGCAACAGGACATCATCAAGACACAGAAGAAGCAGAAGCAGGCGATTCTCCCTCTCGCTCATCAGCATATCATCAAGCATAGCAATATCTCTATCATCTGCAATGGCATCATCACCGTCATCCTCAACTGCCAATCTCGTCCATCAAATACCTACTTCGCCGCATCGGAATGCACCTCTCAAGTCGGCAATGCGCTCTCCTCCAGCTACGACGGCTTCACTGGATGCAGTGACTGACGGATTATCATTGAATGACGCTGCCGTTCCATCTACCTCCTCCTCATCTATCACTACTTCTACAGCTGTAGATGCATTGAATCACCATCATCCTTCAAGCCTCGCCACTTCGGTATCATCTGCATCACAGCATGACCGCAACAGAAGGAGATCCTCACACGGTGCATACGTGTCAAGGGTGTCATTCGATGATACAAACTCGACCGGTGGAGGCGGTGGTACTGGATTCGACCAGTCTTACACTTTACGAGCCACAACGAGCGGCTTTGTTCGTACCCGCGAATCCAGGACGTTCCTAGTAGCGACAGATTTGAATGCATATTCAATGCATGCTCTGAATTGGGCCATTGACAGCTTAATAGAGGGTGAGGCTATGTCTTCTCTTTAACTAAAGATCGACCTTTCGCTGACTCTACTCAATGTGGTTATGACAATTAGATGGAGACGAGCTAGTCGTCCTTAGAGTACTGGACCCATCGACATCCTCCATCTCATTAAGTAGATCCTCCCTTTCCGAACAAGCAAAAGAAGAAGCCGCATCATTAATGCGAACAGTAGCAGAGCGTAATTCAAGCTATCCCTCCTCGTCACATCACAACAACTATCATTCTTTCGAATCACTCTCAGCGGATAACAGTGATGTTGAACCTATCAATGAAATTGGTATTACTATCGAACATGTCATTGGGAAAGTTCAGGAAAGTATACAGAAGATCATCAAGGTTTACAGACCGGATAGTCTGATTGTTGGAACGAGGGGTAGAAGTGATTCATTGCTTAAATCAGCTTTTATCGGTTCAGTCAGTAGATATTGCGTAGCGGAGGTCAGTCTCTGAATTCATGTACTAGCCCGGTCTCGCCCTCCTTAAGCTAACATTTCATCTTTTGTATTGCCTATGCAGTCACCTGTTCCAGTTGTCGTGGTACGCCCGTCCTTGAAAGTCCGCAAAACAGTAGATAAAAGAGAAGGTCGTCAAACATATCGAGACCTAGTAGAGGGTTCCGGAAGACCAGGAAGCAGTTCAGGAGCACCAGTCAAAGTATCGTGAGTTTGGAAAAATCTAGCCCTCAAATACAAAGGGTGCATATTGAATGCTGAATCTCGGTCTTTTGTTCTTCTTCACAGTACCGGACTAGGCATGCCGCGCTCGAGTACACTGCCGACTGGCACAGGGTCCGGCAGGCATTCATCACCCACTCGACCCAAGTAAGTAATCGTTGATTACTCTCATTTTTGCACGCTTCCTCATCGTGCCAATAAATACTGATGTCTATTCACTTGCTTTTTTTCAGGACCTCTTCCGGAGCTCTGAACAAGATCACTATACCATTGACAAAGACAAAGACTCTCTCATGAGAGATTCCCTTTGGGTCATCCAGTCCAACAATAATATTTTACCGCCCTTATCGAGTGGGTCTTGTAGCCTTTCATGCGTTCAAAATGTCAAGATAGCCTCTCCGTGGAGGCTTGTAAGACTTGTAAAATTCCCATTGTAATATATCAACCTTGTACTGGTAACAGAGAGCGAAAGCTGCAGAAGCTCATAAGAGAAATGGAAAACGACATGATACTCCGAACGCCCTCTCTCACCGGTGCGAAATCATCAGCCTGCACAGCATGGAGACATTTTCCTCCGCTAGGCAAGGGTTTATCAAGTTATCTTGGACTATTATGCGGTAGCTGACCGTTTATAGCAGATATGCCATCCTCCTAACAGACCACCATAGCTGAGCGGTCAAATGAATGTATTGCAGACGGAAACCTCGCATAAAACTGGAAACAAGCATAACTTCTACTGCTTAGCACCGATGTGTGACTTCTGGATGACTACGATACAGAAGAAGAGGGCCAAAAAACTGAGAAAAGGAGAGAAGGAATGCCGCAAGCTTCATTGGACTTGGACCGAGACGTGCACGTGGATGCCTGACACACTGAACTGCTGCGAAGATAGGTGACCATGAAAGGGAGTCCGTCTGAGGGGATCCGCTAAGCGAACACCTCGAGCGCTTTTGACCGAAAGTGCACTGTGCGACCAAGAATGTACGCTTAGGCGGTAGCGCTGACTTGCTGCTGATGTTGCTGAGTAGGCTGTTGCGAAGTTTGCTTGGAAGTCGATTCCTTGAGCGCCAACAATTGTTTGCTTCTGAAAGCTTCATAGTGGATGAGGGCAGTCGTCTCGATGAGATCTTGAAGGTGGGTTCTATAAAATCAGTCAAAAATCACAGATCAGTGTTCGTCCTAGCGCGTGAAATCGCGCCGAGAAGGATGCCTTCAACTCACCTCATCAGGAAGTTTCGTAGATAGTTGAAATCGCAATGTTGCTCGTTTTCGACGTTGATGACGCCCCATTTATTCTTTCGTCCTCTAACGGGTTTACCATCTACGATGACATTGCGTTCACTTCCTACGACAGCGAATGGAATGAGTGACTGTGAGAAAAAGATACGTCGGACAGAATCAGTAATTGTTAAAGCAATGGCTAGCTTGGAATCAAAGGATAGCTTGCAGCATTGCTGCGAACCCCTTTAAGAAACGAAGGATCACTCACCCTAATAGCCTCATTAAGCTGAGTTTCATCCTGATCATAATCAGGGCTATCAAACGGATAAACCTTGATATTATGAAAAGCCAATTCATTTCTAATCGTTTCTTTGAATCTAGTTCTTTCTTCCAAAGTTAAAGAATCAGATTTAGCAATGACAGGAACGACATTGACTACATCCGCCAGCTTTTTCATTACTATGATATCGATTGGCTTAAGTGAATGTCCAGAGGGTCGAATGAAATAGAGACAGCAGTGCACTCTTGTGTCTACTATTTGACGGTCTCGCATTGCTGTGAGCTCCTTGCGGAGATAGGCGGAATGTTGATCTTTGGTGAACTTGATGATCGCGTCCCAGCTGTATTGTTCGACGTATAGAGAAAGAGGAGATGTGTCAGCATGGGCACTTCAAACATAGCTCAATTGTCAAGTCTGGAGAAGTGGAAATAGAGGGGATGTGCGGGCTAGGTTGTCTAGGGAGTGCAACTCAAAAAGCTCGTTGCAAGCCACTTTTATAAAGGTGTGATACCTCGCTCTCTGCGGGTCACGAGTCAAAATGACTGCGACAAAGTAGGCGGATCTACTTTGCGAACACCCCTGAAGGATTACGCGGAAAGACGCGATTCTTGACGGGACAGGCAGAGGAAGCGGGCGCAGGAATGGGAAGGGTGAAGTGGTAGAAGGGGGAAAGTTCTCTCCATAAAATCTCGTAGGGGAACAGAGGCAGGAGAAGAGGGCGCAGCGAAAGGAAGAGAATAAGAAGAAGGGAAAGAGGATCTCTCCACAACACCTTCTAGCTGGGTAGAGGTAAAATGCCGCTCCTAACGGGAGCGACGTAAAAGGAAAAGCAACTCACCACCCCTCATTATTAACAGCATCACCAAATCCAGGGGTATCAATAATGTTCAATCTAAGTTTCACATTATTCTCTTGAACGAGGTGAGAAATCGAGTGAATTTCCGTAGTTTGTCGTATAGGGTGATCATGTTCTTGTCTACCCTTTGAATCAATCAAATGGGATGCAAAGATTGTATTCACCAATGTTGATTTGCCGAGGCCGGATTGACCGACTACCATTAGATTGAATTGGAATCCTCGCTTGAGTAGTTTGTGTTCTGTTGGGACGTGGAATAGAGTGTAATGAAGTGTAGTTTGAGAAGGGTTCAGGGTTGGATAGTCGAGTATGTGAGAGTATAGGGTACAGATGGGAGAGAGAGAGAGAGTATGAGACACGCGGAGGGAGAGAGAGGTAGGTGGCAGTAAGTAATCAGTCATCAGTAGTCAGTAGTCAGTATTCAATAAGCCAGCATAGTCCATCCAGCATAGGTATCCAGTAAACGAGGGTGATCGAGCGCGTCGACGCGCACAGGGCAGGCAGTTGATGAGGACAATGAGGAGCATTGCAATCAGCATATTGAACAGCGTAGTAGCGACAGAGTCGTGTGAGCCATACCAATCTGCTTGGTGATGCTGTATAGGTGTATGTTCAATCAGTCACTTGACTCCATCTGCAGGTGAGAGACACCTTCAACCCACCTCTCGAAACCAACAAATGAGTTCAGTCTGGCTATGTTCTCGCCGCCGCCATTGCTGGAGTGTGATGGCTCAGGTAGAGGTTGAGTGTCCCCTCCATATGACTGAGGTGAGAGTGCTGAGGCTGATTGAGGTGTGTCTGCCATGCTTAGTTGCTTGATGCGATGGTATGGTATTCTATGAGTTGGACGCAGAACAAGGAACACGCTCACACTCACTGCAAGGGCGTGTGGAGGAAGAAGTATAGGCAATTGAGGCAAGAGGGTAATGAGTAAGATACGGCATACTATATCTACAGCACTACTACGGTATCATCACCCATCATGCTCCTGTTCTTCGCCATTCATTGCCAATTCTCACTTCATATATCATCACTGTGTACTCTGTGAAAACGTGACTTTGTAATGCTGCACTGGAAGGATTGCCACAGAATAGTACTATGGACGAGGAAACTACATTCGATGCTATGCTGATGCTTATACTAGTTCTCGAAGTGCTTTGCTACGCTACATAATGCTTTAATTCTATATCCATCCATTACATCTCCGCTCTAAACGTTCATCTAATAGCACACTTTGACTGCTCCAATCCACCCCTAGCGAAATCCACACTTCCAAGTATGATCAACATAATTAACTGACCCACTATCCAACTAGCAATAGCATATCGATAAGCATGTTTCCTTTCCAACTTCTTCAATTCCACAATGAATGTAGATACCGTAGTCAAAGTACCACAGAATCCATCTTCTATCCCTTGTATAATCTGACATCCTACCAAGTCCCTCCTTCCGACAGGCGTATATTGTAATGCGATCAACATAGCTAAGATAGCAGTACCTAATTGATTAGCTAGAAAAGTACCAATTGGAAAGGATTCATATCGTAAATTGGAACGCGATAAGTGAAACCGTAACCATACTCCGAGAGGACTGAAGATTAAACTGAATGAAACTATACCCCGCCATTTTGGGATGTAGATGCCGATTAGGATCGTAGCTAGCCACATCAAGGTGAACAAGAGGCAGAGTTGCAGTTGCAGCCATGCTGGATAATTGGGCTGTAGGTCTTCAACAGATATCGTGTGTAGAATGCTATTTGCATCGGACGGCTTTGTATTTTGCTTGTTGTGTTCTGCTTTGGTCTTGTCTTGTGTGTTGCCATTGGTGTATCCTTGGCTGTTGCCATGCGCACTTGTTCCAGCGGTCTCGCCATGCCCTGGGCTACCATTTTGGGATTCCAGCGGAACCGACCGATCCGCTGCATTGTCGATGTTTCCAAGAGCACCATTCGTAACCTCTTGGTCATGTCGGGTATTTCCGGTTGTAGTCGCACTGCCAACCCGACTGCCTATCGGTGTAGTGACATTCCCATTCTCCAGATGACCACCCTCTCTATGTGTTCTACTTTGCATTCTCTCCCTATGCCGAGCGTCGAATCTCCCATAGCGATTCAACCTCACCCATCTAGCGATGAAATGTAGGCCTCTAGGGTGTAGTATAATAGGGCCAATTTGGGTGCCTAATACGAAAGCAGCGCTTGACGCAGCTAGAGTGACGAGGGATATGCCAAGTCCATCCATAAACTGAGCACGATGGGAGGTTTATGTCAGTTCTCTCGATAGATGCATCTCTTGCAGATTAAAGGCGAGCTTACGTTGTAAAAAGCACCATGTGAAGGCTTGCCTATCCTTGCGAATGCTTGGAAGACATCTCCCTTCCAGGATGAAAACGAGGTGATGGAACCGCATAGTCCAGTCGTCAATCCAACATATAGAGGTATGTATCTAGTATCACACAACATCAGCAGTACATAATCAAAGTCAGCTTACAGAAAACTAAGTTTTCAAGAATAGAACAAACAAAACGTGACTGATTGACCGCCGAAAGACTGACTCACATTTCTTCAATGCATCGTTTACGAACTGTAAACATGCCCATCAAGCAACACCCTACCATTTGCGCCCATAACAATGGGAATATACTCTGTCCATCATATGTTCCTAAAGCGACTAGTCCCAATCTAATAAGAGTACCGAAAAATGAAAGAATACCCAGTAAAGATAGGGAAGTTACATATTCTAATGATGAATAGATTCGTTTGGGGGATACTATTATCGGACGACGAACTGAGAATAGATCAGCTTCGTCTTGCGTCGTTTCGTCCCTTGGTGCTGCTAACTCGGGATCTTGTGCATCTTGTGAGGGAAGTGTCGGTTCGTGATGGATGATGTTGATATTGTTGTTGCGCCCTTCTTCGTCGGAGCCGTGCTGGAGACGCGACGAGGGAACTGGATCTGTCGACATGGTGGATCCAGTTGAGATGTTGAAGTTGAGGTCATCTATGTACTGTATGACTTGACATGGGAGTGGTATTAGATAAAGACGATGGAGTCGCAAGAAAGCAGGTTATAAGGAGGGTGATCGAGCAGTGCCAGTTGCGTATCAGGCTGACAGCACCTTTTTATCGAGTGTGAGCAGTCCTCAAGGCTCTCTTTTCACCATTATCATCCAGAGAAGTCTCACCATGGCTTAACCACTCCACGAGCATGTCTCTGCAGGAACATACTGGAAGAAAGCGTCCGGTGGCGACACGGTACCTATCACAGACAGACTGTAAGTGCGGGAGTAAAACAAGCGGTCCTGATGATAGGAGAGTGTCGCCATGATCCTGAAAGCAGTCTACTGCTCGATAGCCATTTGAAGTAATCTGTCATGTTGCTGCCGGTGCCGTGCTTAGTCATCGGCATCACTGCACAAAAAGGCAATCGAAGAAGTTGAAATGCACTCTTTCACTTTCATTGCAACTCAAAAGTATATTACATTGCATGAGACACACTTCAAGATAGACATTCACGCAATTATAAGCTATGTCTGACTTGCACACCATCTCCAGCGTGCATAGGTGAGTGGTCGATAGATTCAACCAGGGCAGGTGGCGCCACTTGCATGCACAGACGTCAGAAGCTGATGATTGAATCTGTTGACATATGACTCTATTGGACTGCTGGTGCTACATTACATGCTTCATACTCACACTTCTAACATTGTTCTGTATCCGTCAACAGCGCCGTTGGTCATGAACCGTCTAGAGTCCACACGCGACCTTCTGAAGATCTCACTCGTTTGCATAGAGAGCCAGACGAGAATGACGAAGAGCATGACGGCGACGATAACAATAACAGGCAAGGCAATGCTGCTAATACAGCAAAAGTAGGCGCAGGCACGGGTCCAACAGTGAAGACCATCTCAAAACTCTCCCCTTTTGGATGCTTGCTCTCTCGGACGCTACCAAACTACAAAGGACCATATCCAGTCGGGGTATTCGATATTGAAATACCCGTCCGAGAACCGCGTTCAATAGGTTCATTCAGGCATAAAACACTTCATTCACCCGAACCTGGTTTCAAGCTTGAAACTGTGCTATTCTCAGTCTTCTACCCCGCTGAAGCACCCACGATGGACATGAACAAAGTGGTCTGGTTCCCTCGACTGTCACAGACCGTCAATGGTTTCCTCAAAATGGCTCGTCGTACTTCGTGGTACTATAAGGCACTAGCATACCCCATTGCCGCCGCTGCTATCTACGGCACTACCTTCCCAGCTATTGCGGAAGCACCTTTACGCAAGCCACCAAAAGCAAATCAACAGTGGCCACTCGCTATCTTCTCACATGGCGTAGGATGTTCTCGTCTCATGTACAGTTCTATCTGTGGTGAATTGGCATCGAGAGGATATGTCGTCTGTGCAGTCGAGCACAGAGATGGAACAGGTCCTTCGAGCGCTATAAAGCTAGACAATGGCGAGATAAAAGATATAGATTTCCTAGATTGGAAGGATTTAGATTGGCCTGAAATTCAAACACAACCCGATAACGATACAAGACTGCGAAAAGATCAATTAGAAATGAGATGTGCTGAATTTGAAGAGGTCATCGATATCATGAAGAGAATCAATTCTGGTGATCCTGTTATTCAAACTTCTATCAAAAGCCCTAATTTTGATTGGGAAAGATGGGGCCCTAAATGGAATGCTATCAATACTAATAAACCTGTCATGGTTGGTCATTCTCTTGGTGGGAGCGCGGGCCTATTAGCAGCGAGCTATTCGGATAAATTTCAGTTTAGAAGTTTGGTGGTGATGGACCCGGCATGTCAACGTGAGTATACTTCACACAAGCAATATTCGTCAATTGTCGCTGAAGTCTTTGTCTCTCTTTCCATTCTTACTCTTTCGCTGTCCTCATTTTGCCACCACTCTGCAGGCATCGAACCTTGGAACGGAGAAATTACTTGTCCCCTGCTGGTCATCAACAGCGAAGAATACACGCTATCAAGTGACTATCCTATTCTACAACGTATAGCTCAGTGTGCGCCTACTCCGCCTGTGTATTCGATCGCCGGGTCGACCCACCCGTCCTTCAGTGGTAAGTGACACGTAACCGACATCGCACAATGATACGAACGCACGCTGATAACGCTCAAACGGCCGGTAGACGTTTTCTTGGTGGTGCCTTCAATGATAAATCGCATGACTGGGCTCGCTGCTGACTCTAGCGAAATCCTCGATACGACTATGGACATCATGATGGCCTTCCTGCGGGAGACTCACCAGCCGATGAGGACCAAGACACAAATGATAAGGGAGTGGATGGGACCATTGACAAAGCCGCTAGGTCCCCCAGGTGATATCCATTGGCATCCAGTCGGAGAAGAGACTCTCATTTCCAAAGCCACAAGCCGAAATGGGGAATCTATACCCATCGACGAAAATGACGACAAAGAATACGTTAAGGTACAAGAAAGAGTGGGATCTATAGATGAAGGAAGAGAAAGATTCGATGGATCTATTGATGCTAATGTCGTTCTTGGAGATACGGAAGCAGCTAGCAAGAAAAGAGATGAGATGGTTGAGAGCTGAAAAGCTGCCAAAAGGTCATACATCACCCGCACAGTTCATGAAGAAGCACGCTTAAGTGAATAAAGTCCACTATGAGTCTCACATCTTGGACATCTTTATATTCCTTACTCCTTCATCCCTCCCATATATTCTTCATAGCTGCTATATGTACTAGAATTCGAGACGACTTCCGTTCAGGGAAGCCGTCTCGAATTCTAGTACATATAGCAGATCATAGTGTTGTCGTTCGAACAAGACACGCTTGTTTCAAGACTTGCCAGCAAGTCACGGCATTCCTCGGTTATACTGTTATTTCGAAGTACGAAGTTAGACATATCTATACAATCCCTCCAGCGTCCGCTTTTACGTTGAATCATTCTTCAGTGATCTGTAGCATAGTAACGCCGTTCTACAACTATATTCAATATGGTTTCCGCACACTGTATTCCTGAATGGAGGATACGCTGACTAACGCATCTTGATCTGCTTAGTCACTGTCAAGCCTTGTATGCATATGATAGGCATTTCTGGTACATAGATGTTTCCCTCTTTCCCTCCAGTCAGACCGATTCCGAGCAGATACACCAGTGAGCTCCATCTCGTGGTAGATACACCTTTCCACAGCTCAGTATCGTTCTATCATAATCCTATCCCGCCTTGTTTCACTTCCGTTACAGTCCAGACACAAGGGAGACAACAGCTAGAGGTGCAAGATACAGGACACCCAGGAGATGGGAGACGGAGGGGATGCAGAGGCAGTAGTAGCGAGTCAGACAACAGTCAACGATGGCGTCTTCGAGGTGGCTTGCCAGTGTCTGAACATCCGGGCTATCGTCCACCGTCTGGACAGCAGCAGCGGAGATGACGCAGGAGGAGAAGGCATCGTGGAGGTGGAGCTGGATGAGCAGGCGAACAGGGATGGTGGAGCAGTGAGGTTTGTGAGTCCTTCTGTCCAGTCTACTGTATATCAAGCTGCTCGCTGCTCATTCTTGTGCTATTTTCCCAGTCACATCCTCGCCTTGTTGTCGAGGAAGAACGGCCATCAGGAACGATATCATCAAGATCAAGCAGCAGCAGAGATAAGGGCAAGGAGAGAGCGAGCAGTAGCAGTAGCAGTCAGGAAGCGCAAGAGAGTACTCCACTGTCATGTCTACGCTGTCTCAACTGCTCGTGTAATCTCCTCTCATACCCAGCAGACAGCGACTCGAGCCCGCTTGCATTGAAGAGCAAGACTGGACGCTACACCATCGACCTTTCTCCATCCAGCAAGCTTGTTGTGGGCTCACAGAGGATAGCTGACCTGTCGAACAAAGACAAGAACCCTGACTGGTCAGACTTGTACCGTCTCATTATCCCTACTTCGTCGCCATCAGCGACGGCCCCCGACGACAACCCCGATGATCAGGACGAGGACGGCAACGCAATTGCATCATCTTCAATGACACGAAGGAATTCATCATCAGATACATTGAACTCCAAGACAGGTGGTGGAATCACCGAGGACGGCAATGGAGACAAGCTGTCTACTAGCCCCACACAGCGTCGGACGCCCGCTCTGAGACGTAATAATAGCATCACTGGAACATCTGGAAGATCGACCTCAGCATCTCAATCACCGTTTCACAGTGCTGCCAGAGCGCGCATAAAGCGGAACAGACAGGAATTGGAAAACAAGATCACCCAGTTACGCGAGAGCTTTGAGGCTGAATCGAGGCGGTATATAGAACAAGCGGACATACTTGCTTCTAAGCTCAAGGCAGCAGGAAAGGCAAACAAGCGGAACACATCGCCATCCACTCATAAAGCTGGAGGAGCGGATAAAGATGCCGCATCACGCTCGGATGACAGCTCACACATCATCATTCGAGGCGGCTTCGACCCCCCTAAAACAGAAGCAATGTCACCGAGTCAATCCTACAGTTCTGGACTAGGCAGCGCAAGGACACCTATCACCTCTCCTCATCTTGCTACTGCCGGTAACTTCCCTGCACTGTTCAGCAGCATGAGCGGAGCTACCCTAGCCAGTAGTAGCCCTGCAGCAGGCGAGTCTGTACCCTCAAGGGACGGGAAAAGCGATGGAATTGTGCAACCTACTGGACCTCAATCACCCACATTCAGAAGGAGCAGGTCTCCTAGTCCCTCCAGGGACACATCGAAGGGACGCAATGAAAGCAAAGACAGGGCTGGTGCAGGCGTTGCAAATACAGCAGGCAGCTCGACAATGGAGAGACAGACGAGCGATGATCAACACACCGCCGCTACTACATCGAAAAGACCAGCTTTGAATTTGATGCGAGACGTATCGAATCTCGAGCAGGAGTGGCAGAAGAAGGCGGATAATGCAACGGAAGAAGCAGCAAGAGGCAGGTCTACAGCTGCACCTGGGACATCCTTACCTGCTCATTCTGTACTTCGAAAGACGGGTTATACTCCAAATATGTCAGCTTCATATGTCCCTCGCCAACGAGGTGCATGGCTCCGCTTGAATGGCATTTCGCCATCACCACCTGCCAACAGACTCATGCTGGATCGTGAGCTACCGGAAAGTGACAACACGAAGAGCGAACAAAGCAAGGACAAGGATGCTGAGCAGCAAGGAGACGATAGCGAGCAAAATCCAAGACGTGCTAGCTTGTCGAGACATAGGCATGTATCTTTTAAAGAACCGGAATCTGGCTCGAGTGTCGAAGCTAGTCCAGCGCCGATGGAAGCGGCTCTTGATGCAGAAGAAGAGGATGAAGTGCCGTTTGACATGGACGAGGACATTCAGCATCTGGCTGACGAAGCTGAAGAGGATGAGGAGGATGGAGCTTTCGTCGCCATTGAACCAGCGAAGGGGACAGAGAATGGTGATGGGGACGGGAAAAGCTCACCGAGCACGACAAAGACCCGTGAAAGTGCTGTGGGTAGTGTCAGCAAGATGAGCGGTTCACTTTCTCGTTCAGTGGACAAGAAGGGTCAAGCGGCGGCTAGTCTGCAAGCACTCCTAAACGACCCATCTTCCTTCATCGGATCACTCAAATCCCGAGGCTACGGAGCAGCGACTTCCGCTTCCGCAGGCACAGGCCAATCTCCAGCAGACTTTGCAATCTCACCAAGTTCATCGACCTCTAAAGACCGCGTCAGTCTCTCTGATCAAGCACAACGTCTACGTGACCTGCTTGCACTAGATGCACCTTCACATCGAAGCACGAAGAGCAAGCGCGATAAAGCTATAGCCTCATACCTCCGCGACGAGACGGACGGCGCCGACACAGGAGATATACCTGATGACGAATTGGACGCGGTCGCACCAGTATCTGCGTTGGCCACTTCCCTTCCTGTCGCTATTGGAATACCGCGCTTCAACAAGAAGGAAGAATACGAATTTGAACGAAAGACTTCTGTTCCTCAACGTGAGAGCATGCTCGTGCCGCCGCTACACGGCTCCGGACGACACAAGGCTTCCAAACCGGGACAATATAGTCCACTTGATCGGTTACCTTCATTAGGAGAAGAATCGGAATCGGCACCTGGAAGTAGAGCCCCATCGCCTTCTGGTGTTCCTGGACCTGTCAACAATGGCGTCGGAGATGCTTTGGCAGCTGGCAACGACGAAACGGACGAGATCATGGATAAGTTGGCAGACTTGAAGACTAAAGAAGACTTCATCCCGCCTCATGTGAGTGCGAAAGTAGCTTGGCATAGGCGCACTTATGTTTCTGACAACTTTTTCGTATTTTTTTGCAGGCTTGGAAATTCAGAGATCCAGTGCGCGCAGTTGATATGCTAGGCACCAGTGTGCATGACTATGAGTAGTAGCAGGTTGCAATATCGGCCTGGATTCTTAGACCTATGCCACCTCTCCGATACCTGATGAGATCTATCTTTGCGAGGTAGAGTCACATAAACGTCGTGGTCGTCGTCGTCATCGAGCACAATACTTTGGAAACACGTAAACAACCTAATCTGTAGCAATAGAAAGATCAGATGATCGTAAGATTCCTCAACTCAACGACCCTTCTTCCTGATCAAGAAGAATCGTCTCTGCTGATTCGCTATACTAAAGGTACTACATTCCAAGCAATCGAGCCACAGGAAACTATCGACGATAAGAAGCACTGCCTCTAGTGCAGGCTCACAGGGGCCAGCTTTTATAGCAGACAAGTCGAGATCTACTTGGGCAAGCTTGTTGCCGTCCTCTCTGCAGTACTGGCATCCTCCGTATTATCGTCCGGAGCGGATGGATCGAATATGACACCCTGCTCCACCAACCATGCGCGGACATGTTCAGGTAATGCCGCCCACGCCGCCCTTCTGAGGCCCTTCAAAGACACCAGGTCTCCTCTTTCCGACTTCTGTATGTGTACTTGAGTGAGGGCGTCCTCGTCAATCATCTCGCTCCAGTATGGGTGGTCCAATAAGGCTTCGAAGCTTTCATTTGAGACTAAGTCGGTCAACATGTCATGGAGGTTTGGTTGCAGCTCTTCCTTGTGTTTCAGCAATAGTGCGCCGTAGTATTCTTGGGGCTGGTGGGTGCATGTCTGATCTGAAATCGTCTTGATATGCGGAGATCCAAACAATCATATATCGTGAGCCAGTTTGTACCTTTCAGCCTCCGTGTGCAAGTATGACTCACACTCATATTTGTGATGCAGGCCGCGACGAAGTCCGAATCGTTATGTTTCCTGCGTGGATTCGAGGTCGATTCGCCAACATCGATCAGGCGCAGCGTGAAGTCTTCCATTAGCACCATGTTTGCTGGTTTAGCATCTCCCCAGAGAATCCCTTTCGCGTGCATATATACCATGGCAAGAAAGATCTGAGCTGCAAGGTATTTCACAACTTTGGGTGGTAGCGTGTTTGCATTGGGCGGCTGAGTCCTGTCTACTGCCTGCCGAAGCGTGCTCGCTGTAATCAGGCCATGCATCGTTATCGGGCAAAAGCATGCACCCACCCTCAGCATGTCCTTGACACTGCACACGCCCAGTTCCATCGGCAGGACGAAGCCTACGCTGGGCAGTACATCTACGAAGCCTTTGATGATGAAAGGATGTTCCAGTTCGGACAGCACTTTGCGCTGATAAAGGAATTCCTTTTCAGCCGACTCTGCGGTGTACATGCCAGGGAAGCTATCGAGCTTGTTTGTAGCGATCTTCAAGCAGGTTAACGACGGCAAGCTCGTACAGCCGCTCGGTGGTCTTGCCATGTAGGCATCGGAGATATCTGTTCAATAATATGCACATCAGACTGAGCCATGGAAGAGAGGCCAATGATTAACGGACTGACAGCCTCCTCCCATGTGCAGCAAAAGCGTGAAGCCATGAAAGTCGTGTGGAAAGGATGTCAAAGTGGCCGGTAGCATTTAGTATCCGGTCTTTCACTGGCACACAGCAAATGTGCTGCCAACCTCTAGAGAGCAGGAAGGCAAGAGTGGCAGAGTTCCCTGAAGAAAGCCAAGCGAGCGACTCCTCCTCGAACTTGAAGCTTTTGCGTCGAGGTGCGGCAACCAGCCGCGGAGATCGCAAGGGGGCCAAATTACACGTCATTTGCCATTGTTAGCGACATGGTAGCTTACGAAGGGTGACGCAACAATCGCTTATAGCGTAAGGAGTAGATTACAAGCTTCGTAGAGGTACATTGGTAACAACGCTCGACTCTTCGGTGAACCACTCGCGAACGTGATGTGGAAGAGCATGCCAAGCTGGCTTCCGAAGAAGCATGAACCATTCGCACACGGCACTCGTATCTGCAACCAGATTGACGGATGTAGTGGGATCATTGTCTATCTCCGCATTCCAGTAGGGATGATATAGCAAGGTTTCGAATGGTTTTTCTTGGAGAAGACTCGTCAAGATTCCGGACAAGCCGCCTCCCAGTTGACCGCGATATCGCTCGACCAGGTCTTCATAGAACGTTAAATCATTCTGGAAGCCGGCTTCCGAAGTTGTCTATAGCACGAACAGGCAGGAATAAGCAGCGAGACTGAAAACGGAAGTTGGCACTGCTATTGGAACTCACCGCCGTGCTGACGATCATTCCAACAATAAAACGGAAGTCTTTCCATTGCCGTTCTGCTAAAGTGGCCTGCGCTTTCCCAATGTCGATGATGCGAATGGTGAAGTCGTGCATGATGACCGCATTCGCTTGCTTTGCACTACCCCATGCGACACCCTGTCTGTGCAGATAGGCGACACCTGTGCATAACTGGGCTGCCAGGTACTTGACGGTCGTTGGAGGAAGAACATTCGCCTGGAAGGCTTTGCCAGTATCAAAGGACTGTAACAAAAGAACGTAAGGCACATGTGGAGGTGCACGAGCTCTGGGTACCTACGTGCTGGAATTGCTGCAGTGGGCACACTCCTGCCTCTGTCGCAATCACATAGTCCAGATCTGACAGCACGTCTCCAAGGCATTTAATGACGAAAGGATGGTCAAAACTGAGGAGGAGGTTCCTCTGGTATTTCAGCTCTTCCGTGGCAGCTGCTTCGGTATACCAATCTACATTGCGACTGGAAGTGATGATTTTGATGCATATGACGGACGGTATAGTCGATCCTGCAGGCGATTCAGCCAGGTAGGCATCTGTAAGATCTGGAAAACAGGAGTGCATGATCAGTGAACAAAAGTGAAGGCGATGTAGATACAATGACGCACAACCTCTTCCAAGCAGCTTTAAAAGTTTATACCCGCGAAAGTCTGCAGGAAAGCTAGTAAAGGCATTCGGGAAGGAGGTAGACGCCTTTTCAGCACTGACAAAATCCTGCTGGCAGCGCGCCACAGCTGGCGTTGCCAATATGCAAGGGGTACTGCCACCGCATTGAATGAACCACTGCCGTACATGTTCGGGCAGGGCACACCATGCTGCTTTGCGCAAGCTGAGTATAGACTCTTCAGGGTTGCCTCGAGTGAGCTGGACACTGGAGGCTGATTCTCCGGCAAGCTCCTGGGTCCAGTAATGTTGACCGAGAATATCCTCAAATGATTGCTGAGCAGCAAGGTTTCGTAGAAGATCATAGAGCGAGGGCTGAAGCTCGTTGCCGATATCGCTCTATCAGTTCTTTATAGTATGGCGGTTTTTGCTGGACAAATTCCTCATCCGAGCTTGTCTGTGTGACAGCTTGAGCGCTCAGCCGAGTCGTGTCGCAATACGTATGTCAGCGACGTGCTTACGCTCATATTAATTAAGATCCCCGCAATATAGCAGAAATCGATATATTTACGATCTGGGTCCGCTTTGGGATCCCCGATGTCAATGAGGCGGAGTGTAAAATCCTTCATCATTACCATGTTAGCTTGTTTGGGGTCGCCCCAGCGCAGCTTGTGTCGATGGAGATGAGCGACCGCGAGGCAGATCTGCGCTGCCAAATATTTGACGACGATTGGCGGAACGATGTTGGCCTTGTAGTTCCTTGCAGAATCGATAGACTGTTCACAAGAGTATCAGTCAGCATCTTGTCTCGTCCATCCTTGAGCTTCAATGCATGAGTGTGCATACGTTTTGTAGGTCCTGGACAGTGCAGACCGCCAACTCTGTCGCCATGGCTTCATCTACGTCTGGCAGAACGTTATGGTAGCTTTTGACGATGAAGGGGTGATTGATGTGACACAGCAGCTGACTTTGAAATTTCAGCTCGTCTTTGGCTGATTGTTCGGTATACATTCCATAAGGGTTCGAAATTATCTTCATGCAGATGCGCGAAGGCAAATCCATGTCCTTAGGTGGAGTGGCAGGGTAGGCGTCGGTCAAGCCTAGAGTACATATTCAGCTCTGGCCCCTTGGCAGTAATAAGGGTGGTAACTCACAACCGTTGCCTATGACCTTTTCAAGCCTGAATCCATGATAGTCGACTGGAAGTTCGCTGCTTGAAGGGGCCATCGTCGTGTCGTGCCTGGTTGCTCAGTAACGGAGGTAAGTGAAAAGAAAAGGGTACCGGTAGTCTGACATAACAAGTCTGTGCAACTATCAAGCCCTCTCGACTGGCCCTTTGTGCTATCCCTTGGGTCAGTCGATCGGCTCACTACCGTGAAGGTAACATCAGGCGAGCAAGTGTTTGTGACTTCATAGCTCTATTGACCATACATGAAGCTGGTTTTCCCCCAACTGTTATCGCACAGTCTAAGGGAAGAAAGTCGATTGGCAAGACCGACATGCTTGAATTCGCTTTACAGTGCCTGAAGGGCTGTGAATAGTTCGGTATTCAAACCTTCCCCGATTATCCATTCTTGTGCCCTCAATGGTATGGTCTGCCAAGCGACCTTTCCCAAATTTAGAAGGCAGGCAGTCTCGTTGCCTTGTGTCGTTGACAGATCGATAGCAGTAGCAGGATCATCATCGATGGTATTGGACCAATAGCGATGGCGTAAGAGAGAGTCGAAGCTGTCAAGCCTCAGTAAACAGTACAGGAGATCTTGAAAGTCAGAATTCACTTCATGCTCGTATCGCTTGAAAAGGTTTTGATAGTGAGCCAATCCTTGATACAGGAAATCTTCGCTTGATGTTGTCTGACGAGTACAGAGCCGGAAAAGTGTTAGTATGGCGATGTCGATTTGTGTAAATGTTGTCAAAATCTCCCCCTACACTCATATTGTGCAAAGAACCAGCCCAGAAGTAGTGATCTCGTAGACCGCTGTCCTGTGCCTTGTAAAACGCTCCGACATCGATGATGCGGAGAGTGAAATCTGGCTGAATTACGATATTGGCTTGCTTTGCATCTTCCCACTGTATGCCATTATCGTGCAAATGCGCTACGGCAAGGAAGACCTGAGCTGCAAAATACTTGACAGCTATTGGGTGGAAGTGGTTCTTCCAAGCCTCGACTTCAGTATCGAGCGCCTGAGGCAAGAAAGCAGTGTGAGAGTACCGAAATGATCAGCGCTTTATCCATGTATGACTGCCAACTCACCCCTTAGAGTGCCTCGAGCGTGCACAGACCAAGCTCTGTTGGGACACAGTCCTTTACGTCGAGCAGGAGATCTGGAAATCCGCAAACGATGAATGGATGCTGTATCTCGCGCAAGACTTTTCTCTGGTACATAAACTCTTCCGTTGCTGTTTCGACTGTGTATCGACCAGGCTCTAAATGGGACTTGTCCGTAAAGATTTTAAGACAAATAAGACGCGATACACCGACTGTGTCTTCCGGTGTCTCAGCGAGATATGCTTCAGATATGACTGTAAGGGCGAATAAGAGGTACCTTAGCCATGTCACATGTGCAGGGAGGTTGAAGACATACTTACAGCCGCCACCCAAGCGCTTCAGCAGCTTGTAGCCGTGAAAATCATAAGGGAAACTCGTAACAGGTTCTAGAGGCATGACTGTCGAAGTGCTGTAGTTGTAAGTTAGTAGTACGTCTTTTGCAAACCAGTGATATCGATTCTGTCGTAGGCAGTCGTACGAATGATCACATTTTCGCTCGACAGAACAATGGGCGAGCATTTGCTCGGCAATTCTCCGCTAAGGTCCACAGTGAAAAGAGATGTTGAATCATGAAAAGCCACTTTCGAGTTCACGCGGTGGCTTTTGTCGAAGTTCCATAATCCCGCGTGTCTCGAGACCCAAATTGAGGAGTCAGCATGTTACCCAAGGACAAGCTAGAAAGCTCGTCGGGCGGTGACGGCCAGCTTGTTCGCTGCCTGAAAAACGATGACTGCATATACTGAACTGCTAATTGTAGACTTCTTCATACTGCTCCTGAACCCTTACTCTTTCTGTAAAGACTGTCTATACTGAATCGCATCCGGCGAGCTCTTGACTTGTTTGTCGACATCCATTCGCCATATCGGCAAGCCAATCTAAGCAAGGAACAGATGCCCGTCAGCTACGATGGCTCAACATCGTTGCTGGTGAGTTGTAGACCTACTATTCCAATCAAGCGATATATCTGATCCACGAAGATATTGTTACAGGGTGAAGCGCCTAGTGCTGCCATTCTAGCTAGGTGGCCGACGAGGTCGGTGGCGATGAGGAAGTTACCGCGCTCGAGGTCTGGCAGTATATGCTTTAGTATGCAGTTTTCGGGTGTCATGTACAGTCATGAAGACGTTCGACGTACTCTTCAATAATAGGTCTGCACATTGCTCGGGTGTCAAATCTGTGCCTCCGTCTCCTTCAATCTTCAAAGTCAAAGAAGGCTTGGACTCATTCTCCGCTTCAAGGCCTGGAGATAGGATAGTACCGGGGAAGTAGCAGTGTACGCCAATGTTGTATATCTTGAGTTCATTGCGGAGAGTGTCTGCTAGACCTATGATAGACAATGTCGGTGTATAGTAGGATTGTCAGTATTCCAATGCAATTATGCTCTCAGAGACCGCTCGGGGTAATCGAAGAGGGAAGGTTGTGGAGGAGAAAGGCTCACCCCTAATTGCATGCTTAGCAGGCGAGTATGCCGAGTACCCCACGAAAGAGAACAAGCCGACCAGTGAGCTGACAAGGACGATCTTGCCTTGTATTTTGTTTGCTACCATTCGTTTTGATGCTTGCTGAACGTGACATAGTAACAATCAGAACAAGCAAATGAGTTTCTTAGAGTGAGAACAACGGAATCAACCCACATGAGCAATCCACATCGTCGTCTGATAATTTTGTTGCCATCCAGAAGTAAGTTGTTCCGGAGTCAAATCAGGGAAGTAACCCAGTATTCCAGCAGCACCACCTTGACATGAGAATACGTATTCCGGGGCGCTGATCTTGTTTAGATGAGCATAGTCGTCGAATGCTTTGGCTGTTCCTTCTGAAGTAACGAGGTCTGCTGAGATAGCATGGAACCGCTGATCTGCATTCTTGCGATGTTGCTGCAATCATCGTGGATGGAAAAAGGAGGAAAACGCGTCAACCACACATATATGAGAATACATCATTAGTACAGCATTACTAACCTCTACCTCCTTCAAGGCGATATCAAGCTTGTTCTGGCTTCTTGACACAATCGTAACATGTGCACCTCGAGCAGCAAGTCGACAGGCAAGGGCGAGTCCAAGTCCCTGCGATCCACCGCCAATGAAGACGTTCTGCAAGCACACAATGAGCATCATGTAAGCGTACAGCAATGAGCATAAGCATAGCATGCCTGCTGCCCACCTTTCCTTCAGTTGGGAGGTTGTTCTTGGAGAAGAACATCTGCTTCAAATTGAAGATCACGACGAGCGAGGAGAGGATGCCGACAGCGAGCGAGACAGAGACGAGCGAGAGTGGAGCGTCGAGCATCTAGACAGCCAGCCAGTCCCTCCACAGCCTTCCTGCCTTCCTTGCTCACTCCCTCGTTGCTGTTCCTGCCTGTCCGGTTATCGCGGAGACAAGAAAAGCACGTGCATCTATCTTGCAGGCGGCAATCCATGAACTCAGACAGACAAGCAACAGGGAGCATGTATATATATATATATGCAATCACATGTCGCATTACACTATTTGTACATCTGCTGAGGCTACTGCTGCTGGCTGTGAACTGCCCCTCCTACTTCTTAAGCTTCTCTACCAGTTGTGGCACAGACTCGAAGAGATCAGAGACGAGTCCAATGTCTGCGACTTGGAAGATCGGGGCCTGGCAGAGATGGAGTAGAGTTAGCTCATGGGCCATAAGCCCTTGTTAATTAGATGTGATCTCACCTCTGGATCCTTGTTGATGGCGACAATCGTTTTCGAGTCTAAGTAGGAAAGACACCAGTACTTAGCTAGTATGTATTAGACAGTGGAATGATTACCGACTCACCCTTCATGCCTGCAAGATGCTGGATAGCTCCAGAGATACCTACAGCGACGTATCTGATAAACGATGAAGAGGTCTCGTCAGCCTGTGAACAGTGATCCAATGCACGTGTGCAGCAGACTTACAACTCAGGGGCGACAACCTTGCCTGTCTGACCGACTTGTAGCGAGTTATCCGCATATCCAGAATCGACAGCAGCTCTCGAAGCACCAATAGCAGCTCCCAATGCGTCCGCCAGGGGTGTAAGGACTGAATCAAAGTTATCCTTGTTCTTGACTCCTCTACCTCCTGAAACTACTCGAGATGCACTGCCTAGATCTGGTCTTTCTGAGACTGTCAGTTCTTCTGAGATCCATTCAGCAGGGGCTGTATACAAAGATAGATGTCAGCTGCTTGTACCCGTGATCAGACTGAATACGAACTGAACGCACCCTCTCCCTCTGACTCGCTGCCGTTCTCCACTGAAGCAGCTCCATCACCTTCCGCAGCAGCATCGAAAGCTGAAGTTCTAACAGTGAAAATCTTGATATTATCATTGCTCTTCACTGTTGCAATTGCATTTCCAGCATAGATAGGTCTCTCGAATGTATCCGACGAGATGACTTTCTGGACATCGGAGATCTGGGCGGAGATGCAGACGAGTTAGACGATGATGGTTGTAGCTTTGATGATGATTGCTTGAGTACTTACTGGTGCTACATCTAGTAACGCTGCTACTCTTGGGAATACATTCTTGCCTAGAGCTGTGTGAGCAGCTACGACGTGAGTGAATCCACCCTTCTTGACGGCTTCGGCAATCAGAGGAGCCAATGGTTCCGCGAGTCCTCTTGCAATCTTGTCTCCCTTGTTCACGATGATGCTCTTGATAGGCAGTCTGTAATCATTCCAAATCCAGAAAGTTGTGTGATTCCACCGGCATCAGCCTCCAATATTGCCGAGCTGTCCTGATTATTCTCCATCGCATTTCACTCACTTCTTCGAGGCTTCAGCAGCTTTCCCAGCACCACCTTCGTCACCAGTAATGAGAGCTACAACCTCACCTCCCAATGCATTTGCAGCAGTCAAAGCATTCAAGCTTCCAGGGTTGAGCTTGCCTTGACGATGCTCGAGGAAAAGCAGCGTCTTGGGGGTCGCTGAGGCTTCTGTTGCGTACAACCGGCGGGCTGCCAGTGAAAGGCTGGATGGCCGTGTGCTGCTGAATGTTGCCCTTGCTAGATAGGCGTGCATGGCTGATTGACGTTGAAGTGGTGGAGCAATGGAAGGAAGCGAGAAGCCAATGCCGCGAAGATGCAGGAGGAGGAGAAGGAGTTCCATCGAGGCACGTGAGGTGAGTGAGTGGCGGACATGTCATGGCATTCATGGAAGAACTTGCAAATGCTAGCAAATGGCAGGCAGACGTAGCGTGGGACTCAATGCATACATGCTAAGATACACGTTATTCTTTTCATTTGCCTTCGAAGGCTTACTAAAGGATTAGATTTGTGGTGTACTATTAGATACAGGTAGCCCTACCATCGTCTACTAAGCTTCTTCTCTACGAACCCTTACTCTACTTCCATACATATCACTGTCACTTCATCACGTATAGCCTACCACCCTCCCATCTCGCCATCACAGCTCGTCCCTCCGATGGAGCCATTTCATGAAATACTGCACATCATACGGATCTTTGTCGGCGCACGAATATAAGTTCAGTCCAGCTTCGTTCATTCCTTTCAATGCTTGCCAATGAAGGGCTATAGCGACTATGATTGCACAGTGCCAGAATTGATGGCTGTGTGCTAGGGTGTCGAAGAGCCCTCCTGGTCGCAGTGCTTCCGGGAAGTCCGTAGCGTAGAACAGAAGGCCTATCGACGGACGCCGCAACAAGCGTTAGCTTCCTCTCCTCTATGTGGTCCGCCAACATATTGCTATCATATCAATTCTGCACTCACCGATCTTGTATGCCAGCAGACTGTATAGTACAGGACTATAGAAGTGCCATGTCGCTTTGGCGCCGTAAGACCATCCCATGTGTATTATCGGAGCAGCTCCCACCGCCGAAAGAAGTACGAAGAATGTGATTCGGACATTTTTATGTTCTCTATCGTTGAACCATGGTTTCCTAGAGTATATCCAAGGTATCGTTTCAAGGTCAGTACAATAGAGCTACCGAGCTGACGAAGGGAGGATATTGTGAAGTAAACTCACCAAGGTAGATATAAACCCAATGCACCAAATATACAAGTAGTCAAATTATAAGCCAAATCAATAGCAGGATCGCATCTAAACGCAGCATGAGTGAGCGATATGATACTAGTCGAAATAAGGGCTGAAATGCCTAAATAATCCAATGTAGCGCAGGAGTGGAAGACTGAATATGTACCACAGCCAGCTGCTAAATGCCATGCTGCTGATAGTAATAAACAGATCAAAGAAGCGAGTAGAAACGCTAGATTTGCGCTGCGGTCGTAAAATGTGTTCAAGGTTGGATCACCGAGTGGCGTGCTTGGGAAGATGAAGAAGATATAGTAGATGATGTAGGCGGCGGGGATAAAGTGCGTATAGACTGTAGGAAAAGAAGAAGGCAATTTCAAGCAAGTCAGTGAACGACGTTTGGAAAGCGAGAGGAAGTTCATGTGCAAAAGGCAAACTTACTGTTCATGGTCTCGTTGTGCCACTGAAAGGAATATCGAAGTCAGATAGAATCCTCAAGGGAACAAGGACGCAGAAGTAATTGCTCACCTTGAACGCGCTGAGAAAGAGCTCTCCAGGTCTGTCGGCAGGAATGAAACGGTATCCACTTAGAATGTACTGGGAGGAGGAGAACAAGATGAACAAGTCAGCGTAATTCTACAGCCAAGCACCGTTCCTCCTCGATGGCGGTCGGGCCTGCTGGAAGCGCTACATAACATTGTACACCTTCCACGCAAGTAGGAAACGCCGCAATCGTGAGCAAGTAAGTGCATCGACTCACTTTGTTATTCCTCCAATCCTTCGGTAATTCATGGAATTCCAACAACCTACTCTTCCCATAAAGTAGGGCCTGTTTCAACTTCTCAGTTTCATCATGAACGAAATCTTTCAATTTTTCAGTTTCATCATGAATTAAATTACTCGCGTCATTTATTGCTGTTGCTATTAAATGAGATGAGGTATGTTGGAAATCTTGTAGTGCTTGTGGTCGTTGTGGGAAATGTAGATTTGGTTTTGAAGGTAGTTTGGAAGAGAGTTTCTTGCTTTCTGAGATGAGGAAGGAGCGGAGAGCTGAAAGAGGTGGTTGTGGTAGAGAGAGTTTGCTGTTGCTGCTGTTTTGTAATGAAGATGGGGATATACCGTCGGATGGAGTGGAATTGTCATCTTCTGAGCTTAATGACGGCAATGGCGCAGTTTGAGGTGTGCTTCCGGTATTAAAGGTAGCACTAGGCGGATTGTGGTCACCGGGGATAGTCGACGTTGAAGATGCAGCCGCGAGGGCACCTTTAGCAGCCGACGATATACTCGCCGCAAGTGTTGCCGGAAACTCAGGAAGATTAATGCTCAAGGGAGAATAGAGCGAAAGATGAAAGAGCACTTCTTGAGCTTTCTCATAGTTTGAAGCTAATGATTCATATACAGCCTTCTTGTCGAATGTAGCCATTAATGGATTGGTAATGGTAAGGCTTGGCATTGTTGGGAATTGAAGATGGGGCAATGAAGGTAGATTGTCGTGGAGGTCTTTGCGGATTGAAGAGAGCAGCTCGTACACATCATCTAGGAATGCTTGTAGTGTCTCATAATCTTCCTGCTTTGTGTGCTTGTTATTCTGGTATGAAGAGGATGGAAGTGGCGATGAAAGCTGTACAAAGTCTACAGCTGCGGACTGGCCTCCCTCTGAATGGGCGTCACCGGTATCAGAAGAGTCATCGTCATCTGTGGATGATAGTTCCATCTGCAAGCATTCCAGCTTCTCCAGTGCTTCTTCAATTGACCCTTCAAGCAGGGAGCGCACTCTGTCAAAGTGTCTCGTTAAAGGTATGCTCAGATCAAGGCTGTCGATTGAGATAGATGAGGAAGAGTCCAAGTCCTGACTGCTGGCCGCCATGAATGACCTCCGCCGCGTGAAGATGGTATCAGCCCTCGGTCTTCTTCTTCTGGATATGCTGTTGTTATTGCTCTTGTCATTATGTGTTCCTGCATTGTTATTCTGTGCCGTCCTCATCATCATGCAGGTCGAACGTGATCGCTTGAACGAGGGCCTTGAGGATGAAGCATGGGGGCGATTGCACAGTGGAGCAGTGTCGCTGTCTGTGGATGTCATGATTATAGCTTCCCTCGCTCCTGTATGTGAATGTCAGCGTGTCATGGAGTTGCTCGGTGGAATTGACAGAAAGAGAAAGCCCTAGAAAAGGCTGGAGGGTAAGGCTTGGGGATGAGATGATCGGGCAGAGTGAAGGTGGCGTATGAATAGTGGGAGGATTTTAACAGGTGACTAGAAGTGCTCATGAGTGTACTACACGGCTATGATACTGATTTGCTATCATTTCCTTGTACTACATCTTCTGACCAACTTGTGCCTTACAGCGCTCTTCATCTCCCGCCACTCCGGCTATCATCCCGCCAGCACGTGCCGAGCTTTCGACTACTATTCTTCCGGTACTGCCGTCACTGTGATGGGATTGAATTGTAGACTATCAGAGTACGCGATACATGCATGACAGTAGCTTGTAGACTGTTCAGCTACATAGAAACCATCGTCATTTTAAGCTTTCCTTTGCAAAGTCGATAAAGTGTGCCACCTTCCACTGAACTATTGCTAACGGTAGAATTAGAAAGATGGGCAAGAAAGAGGTGAATTTCCACATGTCAATGTAATGACTTGAAAAGTAGATAGATCTATTACAAGCTAGAATTAGACTAGATATATTTACCTTTCTTACCCCTGTACTTAATATGGGAAATACGGAAGATACTCTCCATGTACATATCTGCAAAAGTGAAAAAGTTGAGTTGAAATAGTCGCGTGTTTCTCGATTGATAAGAAGACAAATTGCGATGATCCTTCCTCCTCTCTTCCGTGATGCCATCAGTGTTTCTGAGGAGGAATTTGACTGTCCTGACTCAGGGCATACTGTATGTTGTTAGAAAATGGCAGATCATCCTTCTGTGTGGTATTTCTCAATTGTGATTCCATTCATTCCTGCGATAAGTCACTCTGTCATCACACTCTGGCATTCCTTGTGTAATCACGTGTAATAGAGATGACTTGTACTTTCCTACTTGGGAAGATGCGGATGGGTGGAGGGAGAAAAGGAAGTAGAGGAAAGTGATGAGTCACTTGGATAAGAGAACACCACTAGAATGACAGTAGCATCATACAATGAATGTCATATTCAGCATAACTAAATTAATGCAGTACCATACCATACCCGTGTTTATATTCTTCTAAGGCATGCAAGTCACACGGGTTTTTTCATGCCGATCGGCAATATCTTCGCAATTATTAACCTGTAAAACACGAGTTCCATTATGATATTAATTACTCGTACTAAAGTTTACTTATTTTCTTGATCGCATCTCTTTCATCTTGTTCGATACGCTTGTATAGATAATACTTGGGAAGATAGTGGTCACTTTATCGATTATTTCAGTCATGGCTGGGTGGTAAGTCATACACAGACTACTCTATCCTCTCAGTAGTACACCTTCTAACAGCACCCCTTCCACGCTTCCAGGCAATCTTCCTCCCTCGTCATCCGAGACCCGTCAAGAGCTGGCTTCGAGACTTGTCTACTGTGCTTTCAGGCAGATCAGCGCGAGCTGGACAGGCTTAAAGAGGAAGCAAGCAGAGCGCAAGAAGATGGGGATGATCCTGCTGCAGCTGAGGAGCGTGTCAATGCTGTACAGCGACGAAGTATGTGCACTTTACTTTCCCTTTGCTTTCTTTCTCTTCCGTGGTAATCTTGCTGACTATTTCCCCCCTTCTTCCTCCATCTTCACTACTTTCTCTCTCTTTTCTTCAATCTCGCCCCGATCGCCTTTTTCTTCATTCACAATGGCGCGTCTCTCTCTCTCTATGCGGCACATGATGACTAACTATGCTATAATGTTACTATTCTACAACTACACTGATGATACACTCGCTAACGATACTAACACACTCTACTGACACTAACACCAACTAATCTTATTATTGTTGCAACGTTCAGTGGACGCCGCCTGGTGGAGAACAGCAGTATGGTATGCACGCCGTAAACACATATCGCAGTGTACTTTGCAAACAGAAGAGAACAGAGCAAGAGCACAGGAACTGCTAGATAGGAACGCTCAGTCCAACAGACGCGCAGAGCAGAAGAGGAAAGGTAAAGAGAAGGAGAAGGCTGCTGTCACTGGCACACATGCTTCCATCCCTTCTTTGAGTAGTAGTAATGAAGGTCCTGGCCCTTCTTACTACTACAAAGACTATGTCGCCCCTGTCTTGCTGGAAGAGTGAGTGGTCTATTGTCATCTATATTCTTCCGAGGAGGGTATATCCTTCCATAGTAGAGTATCGCTGTGCTGACTACTCCCATCACTTCCATTCACTTTCACTTATTTCATATAGAAACGGAGAGGGACTCTCAATGGACACATCGACAAGGGTAAGCTGGCTATACAGACACCGTATATGTATCATCATGACCTTCTAACTCTGCCTTCTCTATCCTTTCCTGCAACCAGTCTGAGAATGCAATGGGCGATCGACATTACGCCACATCCGATTCCGGCAGCAAGGGGCACCATCATTCCAACACAGCGATGGCGGATAAGAAGAATAAGGTGAGGACTTAAACAACATCACAACATTGTCTACGTTCCTGGCCTGGATGTGGTCTTCTTTACTCTTTCTCTCTTTCCCTCTCTTCGCTCTCTTCCTCTCTCTCCCTTTCACTATATACACTCTGGTAGCCTACCACTATACGCGTGCCAGATCTACCATTCTCTACTTTTACGCGTATAGTCGGCCTATCATGGTTCAGACTCGCTCCAGAGCATCAGCTACACAACCAGCACCTCACTCCTCCTCCTCATCATCATCATCCACGCCATTACCGCCAGCAGCATCACTGACTCTCATTCCTCCCTCGCCTCCTAACACTGTCACAACAACTACTCGCCCACGACCTCGCTCTCTGCCACCTCTACAGCCTGTCAAGATCAAGCTCACTCCTGCACCTGATGATGACAACAATAGCTTCAACACGCCCACTACTTCATCACCTTCCACGTCCATCCATGGCAATACATCCCTTTCACTACCGTCTACTTCTGCTCGCCTACTTTCCGCTCCATTAACGACCGACGATGATGCATCGGACGATAACAATAATTTAGATGATGAAGAAGACGACGAAGATGGAGATGAAGATGATGATAATAACAGCATGATGGAGGGTGGTGCTGTAGGCGATGATTCAACAAATGGAGATTTAGGATATCCTTCGAAATTACCCTTCTGGGTATCGGCAAATTTGGTGATCAGGCATCCCTCGAGTAAAGATAAAGAAACATGCCTTGCTTGTATGCAGGAATTGAAAGATCAACGAGCGGAGTTGGATAGTGAGCGTGATAGAGAGAGTGATGATTGGAGAGCGCGTTCGTTTGCATTGGATGAGAAGAGTGAGTTCATACTTTCCCCATGCTTGAATCTCAATGCGGAGCTCAAGTTGAATTAGAGTGGTAACTGAACTGTCTCGTTTCCTTTCCTGTTCTCCTCCTGTCGCTCATCAGTCAAGGACGCGTACTGGTTGACGAACGGCAACGGCCGCTTCCGACACATGTCAGAATGCACCCATCAAACACAAGATACACGAGAAAAAGCCAAAGTGCGCTTGGACAGGTATCTAGCAATGGCAAGACAACGTATGAAGGCGCGTCATCAGCGTGAAAAGTTGGAAAAGAAGAAGAGACTCGCTAGTACGGGTTTGACTGTCAATACTGGAAAAGCGGGAAGCGGTGCAAATGGTCAGAGTGGTAGACAATCTTCTGCTGAGCGTGTGACACCGGAACCGTGAGTGATCTCCGTTTGACACATTCACACAATACGCTTGCTGGAATTACAATGCTGATGCTTTGCACACTCTCTTCTTTCCCATTTGGATGCCCCCACACCTCTAATCTGAAATTGTAGACACGCGAACGTAAGAAAGTCCATGAATCCGAAGAAAGTAGCCGCTATGGCTATGAATGAAGATTTGCGCGCTCTATCGATAATGCCGGGTAGAAAGAGGGAGGCTGCAATCAAGGGCAAAGCTAGTGTGTGAGTACCGTAACAGAGTTCGACAACAATGTGCTCAACGTTCTCGCATGCTTACTGATCTTTTGTCTTGTCTCATTTACAGCATGAACACATTTGAAAACGACTTTACAGACGACGATGGTGATTTGGCAGACATGCCGCCTCCGGTATGTCTTTCCTTCCCCTGTATAACTAGCTGTATGCTCTGCCTTTGCTGACGCACGATTTTGTCGCGTATCTTTTCAGATGCTGCATGACTCTGGCTCTGAACGCTCACCATCCGTGCCGCCTGAGCCAGTCAAGACACCTCATTCCGTCTCTTTCCGAGTCACGGACGAGCCCTATATCTATATCAAAGACTCTCTCCACTCACTGCATCCATCATTACTCAATCGCGACGAGCATTCCTCCTTCTTTGCTGCTTCAGCTACCTTGTACGCAAGTCAAGGCGATAGCTCGAAGATTACGGCACAAACCTTCTTCGACACACCAAGTGAACATACATCTAGCCTGGGGTCAAGGAAGAGATCACCTCACCATTTGTATTCAAGACGTGAAGAAAGCAAGAGAAGAAGAGTTACTCCGGATGTTCCGAAGAGGGCTTTTGCTCCTCCTAGGTCTATCAAAAGGCCCATTGAGCAATCTAGCGCATGATTGTATACACGAGCAGAAACGGTCACAGTGTATCCACGCTCGTTTCCTGGCCTTTTCAACCTTACAGTGCCTTGTTTTCCTACTTGTCAAAGTGACCCTTTCCCAGCAAATTCTCCAATACTCCCGGCATCTCACCTCTCCATTCTCAGTATCGCCTCACTATTCACGCCATGATACAATCCCGAGACTCTCAATTCACAGTAAACACGATCATGCAGCCACATGGACTTGTCTGTCGCAATCTCCATCCTCCATCTATGTAGTTATCTGTCATCATCCCTCCGTCTTGTAGCGCATTGCAATTCCTCGTAATTGACCTGGAAACAGCTGTACCTAGTATTGACTCATGATGCAATTAGAAGACAATCTTAGAATTAATAAAGCCAATATTCATATAACAAACATGCGAGGTCTTACTCCAGTAGCTGTCGAATTAACTAGTTGATTTGCTCTCTGGAGGGTGGCCTGGGGAGACTTGACTTGCAATTCCAGTTCAGCTGCTTGACCGGGAACTTGAACTTCACTGCTTGCCTCTGCACTCACCACTGCAGGCTTGCACGAGTGGACGGACACGACAGAGACGCACCGACACTGAGAATGATCTCGAGTGGTGCAATCACGTCTTGAACTCATCTCCATCTCCGGCGGCTTCAAGTTGCCAGCAGGTGCAACTTCGACTCTTCGACGCTATGGCCAGGACTCGGATAGGCGATCAAAGCCGAAAGATGGACAATAGCCTGTGCTATGAGGTATGATACTGCTTTACAGCTAACTTCTTTTGCTCTCGCATTCACGATACTTCCGGAGATATGCCTCACTTACGCTCGCAACTCCCGCCGAAGCACGCTTCTCCCGCTGGACAGCCGGTCTGACTCAATTCGCCACCAAAAAACAAAATGGACACGACCAGCGCATACACGCCTGACGTGCAAGCTCACTTTTCTTTCTATCCTTGATACTGAGCTTATCTCTTAGGAGAAGTGCCGCGCAGCGGGAGTGTGCCTTTATAAATAGCTGTACGTCCGTATGCCCCTTCAAAGAGATAGCACTGCCAACAAAACTGTGCTATCTGTCGGGACATAAAATGGACGGAAAAGCATTATAAACACTATAGCATCTGCTACTCTAATCCTTTCTCTCTCTTGCTCACACTAACTTTATCCAGTATACAGGCACAGACCATCCGATCCTCGGACTCTACTATCCACACGGCAACACACACACACACACATCAAAGAAGGTGACACAGGCGGTATGAAACTGACGGTACAGAACTCTTCTTGGGCACTTGCAATGGCTATTTCATGTTTCGCCGTCTTACCCGCAAACGCCAGGTGGGACATTCGCGTTGGCAGGAGTTGCAATATCGACGAGTACCCGAACGAGTAAGTAATGGGCTTCTCTTCTTGCCGGAGTCTTTGACTCAGCCTATACATACTTTATAGAGTACGCAATGCCACAGATCAGGATGTCGACAAGTCTCTGCGTATAA
Organism: Cystobasidium slooffiae; assembly: GCA_019775285.1. NCBI lineage: Eukaryota > Fungi > Basidiomycota > Cystobasidiomycetes > Cystobasidiales > Cystobasidiaceae > Cystobasidium > Cystobasidium slooffiae. Next base: position 920,338 of record JACWFZ010000002.1, read on the forward strand.
GGTACCCTGACGGACTTGAAATTTGCGGCGGTGACCAACGCATGCAGCTGATATGCAAGGATCACAAATTCGTGATAAATCCAAATAAGGCAGCGTGCAGTGAATAGGAGTCCTGTCAGAGCGATACGGAGGTCCCGAAGGACCCGATAAAGGGTATCTATCCGAATCCAGGTGGTGCCCAAGTGCCGCTTTGGGGGCCATGGAAGAAGGGACCAAAAGGCACTTGGTGCGATACCAAGACCGAGCCACCTCGTGGGTTTGGTGACATTTCAGAATGGCGTTGCAATACTGAGGAGGGCGCTCTTGGATCGATATGGTATGTCCTCTCGAAATGTCTTGCAGAAATCACAGCTGCTCAGTTTTTACTGACCCCTTCGCCCACGGGGTTTACAGGAAGTGCGACAAGAACGCAAAATGGATGTGGGAGTGTCGTCAACGAAATACCTTCAGTTTCCGCACAGGGCCGGTACCAGATGGGGCTTTTCAACCGGAATGGAAGCAAACTCTAGGCTACGGCAACGAAGAGTGGTCAAATTTGCAGTATTGTCCCAATGGAGTAAGTCTTTCCACCGTCAAAGTAGGAAAGGGATTTGTGACTAAACGCTGATGTGCCAGGAGCAGTGCACAATCGGATCTGACGCCAGCAAGCCTGTCTGCGACAGTAGGAAGTCCGTTTAGCTAAAGAGCAGCGTGCATGCCAATCAATGCAACGTCGACCGGAGACAAGCACCTCCTACCAACACGAGCAACTGCAGGCTTTTCGTATCGACTAGATTTTGCATTGTGCGTAGCACCTTGTGTACCAATATACCTCGATCCGCCGCGACAGCTACGTAGATACACTGACGAAGCGACCCTAGCCCAACTTCCGTTTATTTTCCAATGTAGTTGCAGCCGCCGACGCTCATCAAAGTACGCCTCACGATCCACCAGGGAAGCCATCGCAAGATTGCCATTTGCAGCGCTCTTCCTCCAAAGGACCGGTCGACTAGCTATCGATTACAGCATGAAAATGAGAAAGGCTTCGGCTTTGAGATGAGCTACGACATTGCAGTACATCTTCGCTGGGGGATACCTACCGGAGCCTCTTTGTGCAGACGGGTGTGTGCCTTTGCAAGATCCGCTGTAGCCCCGCCTTCCCTTGCAAGCGGATGAGACTCGTGAGATGAAGCTGCTATCTGCTGGCCTGTGAGTCCGCCTGTGCCCGTGATGCTCAAAAGGCCTGGAGCCTCTGCCTTGTCTCTTGTCCTTTCCTCTCTAACATTTACAATACATTCAGACTCCCGTCCATTTGACGCATCTAGTACTGCATCGAGCTCAACACGCGGTCACTACCGAACAATAACTAGGACATCATCACTAAAGCTATGAGATCCACTACACCAAGCTCAGTCTTGGCCCTTGCCATGACAACGGTGTTAGTTACGATATCACCTGCCAACGCCAGGTGGGATATTCGCGTTGGCCGAAGTTGTAATGTCGAGACCTACAGACAGGACGACGGGTGAGTTTGTTCCACCTTAGTTTGTAATGGAATCCCTGAGTATCTGCTGACTCATCTAATGCTGCCCTTCAGCAAAGACGCATTCAGTGTTGTCAGGTACCCAGATGGTGTCGAAATCTGTGGTGCAGACCAGCATACCCAGCTGGTCTGCAAGGACAACAAATTTGTGGTCAACCCAGACAAACTTGCCTGTGATGACACAAAAGCTTGTCATAGCGATACCAGCTTTGGTGGGGTGCACGGGGTCGACAGCGATGGGAATTGGGTCCGAAAGGCCTATGAAAAGGGCGAGCAAGGCACAAGCTGCACAAACGCGATCTCCAAGCCGAACGGATTCGATGACCCATGGGATTGGTCCTGCGAGGAGAAACAGTGCGGACCTTTGCCCCTTTCTCCGGAGTATGGCTAATACATGTTTCGTGCCCTTGATTGCTCTATCACCCATCATCTCTGGTGCTCACGTTCAACATACATGTGCGGGCTGTTGCTTATTCGGAAACCGTAGCACCCGATGCGACGGGGACTGGATGTGGAGATGCCTGGGATCCAATCATTTCGAAAATCTCAGGGAATACGTGCCGGATGAGGCGTATCAGCCTATATGGAAACAAGATGGAAGTCAATTGGAGTGGTCAGATCCACAGTACTGCCAAGGAGGGGTGAGTGCTGTGCAGAAATCGAGGCTGGTCTATGCCAGAAAGTGGTGACCCAAGCTGACTAGCCAGTTTAACAGTGTACGCAAGAAGGGGACCACGCCATCTGCATAGATCCGAAGTATATGCAGTAGGCGTGGAGAATATGTAGCCGCCAACCACATGCCCTCCAGCCCTCAAGCTATAGCTAAGCGTAGTTTCTCGACGTGGGTTACACTCTCGCCTGCTCACTTATAGACGCGTCTCGCCGCATACTCCGAGTAGTCCGATGTTACGGATACACTTTTCTGTAATTCCGATCCGTTATTTCACGTTTCAATATCAGTAGTCTTCATTCACGGACACAGATCTTACTCCGCTACAGCTACGTAGATACACTGACGAAGCGACCCTTGCCCAACTTCTGTTCATTTTCCAATTTGGTTGCAGCCGCCGACGCGCATCAATGTCCGCCTTACTATCCACCATGGTAGCCATCGCAAAATGGCCATTTGTAGTGCTCTTCCTCCGAAGGAGACGTAAAGAGACAGCTTTGAAGGTTTGACAAGCATCTTGTCGGCTAAGCGCCTTGCGAAGTCCTCAGCAGGTACAGCGGTAGCTGTGGTTAGTGTCACGAGTTTACATCGTTTGGTCAGCCGAGGTTCGGTAGAACACACGCGGAGTGATACTCACTTTGACCAGCGGTGGCTCGCCATAAGATTGTGTTCAAATTGGAAGCGTACAGTGAATTCGAGACTGGCTGGAAGCTACGTGTCTGTTGCTCCCCAAATCCACTTTTGACACCTCCAGCCGCCACGCTGTACGTATAGTGAGCAAAACATGATCAGTATAGTGAACCTTGCACACAGAGAACCGTTTACGTGGAGCTTACAGCATAACATGTACTCCGAAGCCAACGACTTCCATCTCTAAAGTTCTCGTCAAACTGTGTAACGCGGCTTTGGACGCATTGTACTGTTCACCATGGAGGCCATTAGTATATACTTAATGGCATTGCTTTTCGGTCTAGCCGTCGAACACTAACAATACCAGACCAGGCCGTAGGAATTTCACCGACACTATATGAATCTGGTCAGATCGTTTGTCTACATCAGACATGAAATGCCACTCACACGCTTCCGATGTTGACTATCAAGCCACTGCGTCTTTTCACCATGGATTGCGAGACGAGTTGAGCCATACGTAGAGGTGCCAAAGTCTATAATGGTCGATACGTGAAAATTCTTGGATAGGCTTGGCTACGAGCGTGGCCTGCCTTACATTCGTTTCCAAGACCTTCGCAGCCGCATCAACGTCGAATTCGAGTAAAGGGCCCGTGCCTCCCGTACCAGCACTGGTCGTACGACTCAGCTGGGCTATACCCATTGCGAGGATCAAGCTACGTACTTGTTGATGAGTATGTCGATTCGACCTTGCTCGGCTAGAACGGCCTGCACGGCATCTTGGCAGCTCTGCTTGTCGGTCACGTCAAGGGCTAGGAGATGAGCTCCCTGATCTGGACAGACCGCATTAGTGACAGATCCTAGTGAATAATGACGCTTTGAACAGAAATGACTTACTTTTCAATCTCTCCATGGCTTCGACTCTCCTACTTCCTGCGTACACAACGCAGCCTCGCTTTTGGGTGAGGCGGCCACACAGAGTTCTTCATCAGTCAAAGCCACCACTCGAGGCGAACAGGAGGAAGACCAACAGAGAGCAGCTCCCTAGCAAGAGCATGTCTGGCAAAGATCAAGAAACAGGACTCAGTATGAATGCAAGTGCCAGCAGGATCGCCAGGCGGATGATCGTTCTTCGGTAACCTTCTGGACCGGTGCTCGAGGAAACATACCCGATACCGCTTGAGCAGCCAGTGATGAGCTAGAGAGGTTCGCAAGGGCCACACAAATGTCAATTGACTACTCGCGACTGCTCTACTTCGACGAAAACATACTCACCACAATCTGGGGCTCCCTGTGTGGCGAAGAAGCATGCCCTGTATTCGACATGCTTGAAGCTTGCGGATGGAGTGGTCCAACGGGGGTATTGAGTATGTGTCTTCAGGTCTTCCAATGTACACTCTTCAACACAGATGCTTCTCAGCTGTTCCTGCGTATGATGTCTATCCCAAAGCTTTCAACCGACGCGTGTTGGCGGAGTACCAACCTAGTCCAAGCGTTTAGAACAAGCGAGAGAATACGGCCTGGATGTCCTCAGCTGGCGGCTACGTGAAGAAGAGGTACAGCATTCGCATTAGAATATCACATTGGTCAACAAGCTCACTCAGTCTTCCTCCATTCCCTCCTCAGCTCGCGGTCATGGGTCCTACCTTCTGTACGTTTACTGAGGGCGTGATCGGATGCAAGCTTTTCAGCTGAACAAGGATATCATATTACAGCTCAAGCCATTCAAATGCACGAATGCGGACTGCACTAAGAGCTTTCTCAATCAGTTGCGTTGCGCCCTCTTGTTGTTGCTGCTGTTGTAGTGTCAGGGCTGAAGCTTGGGAAAACCCGCCAAAAACACAGGAATGGCCTCAAATACCACAAGCTGTACGGAACGTGTGTCGCAAGAGTCTCGCCGAGCAGCGTTGGAACGAGCGACAGGCCGTACTTCTGCTACGAGGATGCCTGTGGAAAGGCCTACAAGAATATGAATGGACTGAGGTCAGCTATTCAATGCCAGCTGAATTTTCAATTTTTGGAAAGCACGTGACTGCAGGATTTTCACTCTGGAATACTGACTATTCCAACTTCTGTCATCTGCATTCATAGATACCACTACCTCCACTCAGGAGATCATGGAGAGAAGGGAATGAACATGCTCACCGATGGGACCCATCCACCCTTCCTCGACCGAAGTAATTCGGCAGATCATAGCCATAGGAGGGCTTCCGTCAGTCGGCATGCTATGCACCATGATTCGCAAGAGACTTCTACAGCCTCTTCTGGGGTGAGTTGGATGCCTTGGCCTCTGACCCAGCTATTCTGACTCATTGGTGACACTGGTCCCGAACACACAGCACACTACACCAGCGGCACTCACGGAAGAGCCGGAGCAAACATACATTCCCTCTCAGCCGATGGCAATCCGAGGAGCAGAGATGATGGTAATTCTGTTTAGAGGTTTTATTGAGAAGCCACCTCTGACCTCTATCCCCCTGTTTCGTCCACAGTCCCCTTCATCGGTCTCGCAGTCCCTCCTGGAAGCCGTCAACCTCTTCTCTGACGAACCACCTGCTCAGTACGGCGGTCAGACAAATGCGAACTTCGACTCCCGAATGGCCGCATATCAGCAATCGCAGCAATACGGCGCAATGTCTGTGCCAGGCGAATGGAGCGGCAATCAAGCAGCATCGTACTACGACCCATCAACGAACGGCATGCTACCCTACACCAACGCCTCGTATTATTCAGTCAGCCAACCACCAAACTTCAACGCTGCATTCGCACCTCCGCCTCTCACTTTCGGGGCACGCACACATCGCTTCCATCCATACTCTACGTCTGGAGCTAGAAGCTATCTACCGCCAGTGATGCAGTCACCTTCCAAGCCGACCTACATCTCGCCGCGAGCAAGGCGACTCAGCTTATGATGCATGTCAAGCCATTGACAACTTCAGTGGTTTGCGATGCTCATTCTTTTCCCTCGTCACACACTTCGGAGCAAAGCGCAACATTCGCTTTGTAACACGCTCTTTTCCCTGCACACAATCAGTTTACACGTCAGTTGTGAGGTAGTTCCACCTAACTCGTACAGTAATAGCAGTGCATTCCAAACTCATCAGTACGTACACTCCTGGCATCTAGTTCCAGAATTATAGGTTGTAAGTAGCACACACACAAAAAGGGATCGGTGAAGATAGCATAGCATACTTCAAAAAACCGTGCTTGTTCTTAGATTGTTTGTACCCTAATACGCTCGCAAGCTGTGCAACCATAAGCCCAATTCAGAATGCTCATTAGATTAGACATGAAGGTCCCAGTTTGCGATGATCGAAACGCTTTGCAGAAGAAGTGGCACTGAAAGGCCAAGTTTTGCAGTGCGATCTCGTCTTGCTGGTTTCCAGCAGCTAACAATACAGTATGCAACAGAAAATGATGTTGTCGGTGTCCAACTTTTACAATCTTGTTTCATGTCTTCTTCTCGCCTCGAATAGCAGCTAAACGAGCCTGATAAGCTGGTAATGTACTTTTGCGACTCGGTCCACTCGATTTGATGTCTTCACTTCCAAATCCTGGCACTTGCATGTTGTACGTCTTATCAAGGACAAGGTTCAGATCCCTGCATTCTAATCGGTCACTCTTCCGATGTTTTGCGAGACGACATGCGAAGCGCGTGACGTTGTCAATGAAGTCATCTGCTACTTCAAGTAGAAGCTGGAAAAGAAGGAAGTCGAGCAATCAGCAAACAAGTTGTAGCCACATGCACGTGTAGAAGGAAGACCCGGCTTACATCTTCCACCTGCGCTTCTAATTGCTGATTGCTATCGATACTTGCAACCAACTCTTGCAGCTTGCGTTTGTTGTACGGTCTGCCTTCCGCATTCTTCAATGCCAAAGGTCCAGGTTGTCCAAGCGTTGGTGCCGGTCCGCCAAGCGACGGTGCAGCCGAAGTAGAAGCTTGCGGTGTTGCTGCACCTGAAGCTGCCGCACTTCCCGAAGCAGTAGGCTGCGCAGGACCACCTGTACCTGTATTTCTTGAAGAAGGCAAGTTCGCCAGTGGTGGAGCAGTCACTGCTGGCGCACCGAGGATTGGATTTGTCGCTAATCCAGAGGAAAGTGTCGGTCTTGAAGAAGGGAAAGCTTCTGCTTGAGCAGGTGTGATGTTTAGATGCTCTGGAATCGGGAAGGGAGGATGGGCTGCGGGGGCTGTCGACGTTGCTGAGACAGTGGAAGGTGGTGGCGGCGGAGGTTGTTGCTGCTGCTGTTGAGCTGCTTGTTGAGCTTGTTGCTGCTGCTGCTGCTGCATGTGCAACTGCATAGATTGCTGTAGCTGGTGTTGCTGCATTTGCGTCTGCTGTTGTTGGGGATTCGGGGTGGATCTTCCAGCATTAGGTCCTTGCGAAGATGGTTGCTGCTGAAGATGGGGAGCTGGCTGTTGCTGTGGTGGCGGAGGCTGCTGCTGCTGCCGCCGTTGTTGCTGCTGTCCCTTTCCTTGATTATTTTGTTGCTGCTGTTGCTGATTATTGTTCATATTCGGCGGTGAACTAGCAGACATAGCTGGAGAAGCAGTATTCACAGGTCCAGCTGGTTGCTGCTGCTGCTGCTGCTGGAACTGAGGCGGGGGCGGACGTTGTTGGACGGGAAGATGCTGTTGCTGAGGCATAGGTGATGCCTGTTGCTGGATGTTCTGATTCGAATTAGGTGCTTGCATCTGCGGTGGTAGTTGCTGAGCTTGCATGCTCGGCGATGACCGCGGTGCGATATTGTTCGATGGAAGGGTAAGATTCAGGCCAGCATTGTTGTTGTTGTTATTACTGTTATTCTGCTGTTGTTGCTGCTGCTGGAAGTTCAGCTGCTGTTGCTGCTGCTGCTGCATCTGAGCCTGTATCTGCTGAGCCTTCTGCTGCATTGCACGCTGTTGAGCAAGCTGCATCTCATTCACGTTGTTCCCTCCATTTACATTCTGCATGTTCTGCATCTGATGCTGAGCAGCAGCTGCTACCTTGACCTGGTTTACAAATGCAGCCAGAGAACGCTTGTTGTTGTCCAGCTCCTGCAAGAGTCGATTCCTGTCCTGGTCAGTGATGTCTGGCCTCTTCAAGACGGCGTCGATGTTGTTGATTCTGCCTTGCAACTGCCCGATGAGCACACGAGGGTCAGGGTTACCTGATGCAGCTGCATTGGGAGCATTACTAGATCCGCTGTTATTGTTGTTGTTCAAGTTCTGGTACTGTGGTGCTGGACTCTGTGTCATTTGCTGTTGCTGTTGAAGAGGCGGTTGCGGAGGTGATTGCTGCTGAGGCTGCTGTTGCTGCTGAGAGGACATGTTCATATTGGGCATGCTAGGCATCTGCATACTGATACTCGCATTGCTGTTGCTGTTGCTCGAAGCGTTCCCTGCCAGCGTAGGCAATCCCATCGCCTGTGTTCCACCTTGCTGTCCTAGGAAGTGCCGCAGCTGGGCGAGCTGGTCGTGGGTGAGCTGACCCGCATTGGCTGCCTGGATCAGCTTCTGCAGCTGCTCTTGCGATGAAGGTTGTCTCTGCATCTTGCTGCTGACCTTCCTGCTGCTTCCTACCTTCCAAGCGGAGTCGGTGCAGAGTAAAGAGACATCGGCATCGTTCAAGCAGCTTTGAGAGAGCTTCTGGACCGAGAATACTTTACAACGACGGTACCTTTTAAAGACTGGTATATGATAGCCATCAGATGTCCTTGTTCTCGTGTTGCTCTCTGCGCAATACGTTGTTGGCATCATAAACACACGATATACACGTTTCAACATGGTGGCCACCAAGCCTAGGTCATGGCTACTTTCCATCGAAACAAAGTCCAATACTACAGCTTTCCTATCCCAAGCTTGGATAGCTTCATACCCTTATTCGTCAGTCTCAATCACTAGAGTCAGCGTTGCTGTTTCCTGAGTACCGACGTGAAGGGAATTGTCAAATGGGAAAAGAGTCTATATTGCGAATGGTGGGATACATACTCTCGTAAAAGGTGACAACAACAAGATACTTCCGTGGAGATGCGGATGGGAGGATGGACGAAGGATTGAAGAGCTATTGCTGTTGCTGCTGTTCACGCTGCTCCTTTTTTGCCAGTCGTTGAGCTCGCAGTTGTGCTATCTGCTGTTTGAGCTCATTTGGTGTTTCGGAGATGGTCTACCGAGGGACATGCAATGCTCAGAATATGACCTTTTAAGCTGAACAATGTACGGATACCCACCACTTCAGCCTTCTCAGGCTTGACAAACGCATCTTTCAGAGGGTAGACATGCTTGTTGTACCATTCCGGGTCGCCGAAGTAGGCCATGAAGGCGATAGGAACAGATACATAGACTACGAACTAGAAGCAAAAGATACGTGGTGCAAGTCAGCAGGGTGATGCAACTGAAAAAAGGCGAGAACGTTGCACCCACCTTGAAAAGCTCGAGATTAGGACCGGCCATTGTAGAGAACAAGAAGAGAGGACGGGTTCCAATCTTGAGAGTCTTGAGCGTCTTTGCTTCTTTACCCGACTGAGCAATGCTAGCAGCCTGAGTGGTGTCTATGTTGTTCGTAGCAGCAGCAGCTTCTTCAGTTGTGTGCTTCTTCTTGATGGTCTTATTCTTCTTCTGCTCGTGCAGAGGGAGACTCGACAGGACAGCCAGGGTTTCGAGAGAGGTCAGTGTGTTGGGCGTACACTGTTCTACTCGACCATGCACGGTGTATATAGCCCTGAATCAAGGATGTGATTCTTCCAAATGGTTGAAGAGCAAGAACACCACTTCAAAAGCGTGATTCGAATGGGAAATTTGTCGCCACCGGAGTGCACGGCGGAGTATGCGATATGCGGATGATGCTGTTGATGAGGTGGTTGCAGTGGAAGATAGAACACCCTCATCACCTTACACTCCTCAGAAGTCAAAGAGAAGCACCTCGATGGGCTGATCTCCAGTGCAAGAGGATGATCGAGATTATGACATGGGAGAATATCGCATTCCAATCTTTCGATGCTTTCCTTGTATCCATACCATATTCATTATATACCATCCGTGTCCCCTCTAGCCATGCCTAAGCAGAAGTCATCTGCAAGCTCGGCGACCAAGAAGAAGCACGCAAGAAGAACGGCGGCGAGAGAAGAACAGCTCGCCGCAAGAGCTGCTGAAGAAGAGCTTGCTGAACTGCAAGAGCAAGATAATGACGATGATGGCAACGACGACGATGATGCTAGCAAGCCTGATGTAATTGCTACTGATGATGCTGCTGCTGCTGCTGACGGCCAGGCAGTACCTGTCAACGATAGGCCCGTAGAGCCGTCACCAGCTCCAGCTGTCGTCACGGCTGAAACGACGACAAATACATCACCGCCTACGCAGCCTCTTGTAGACAAACGAGGTAAACGTACAAAAGACATACCCCCATCTGGCAACTCAAGAGGCCAGAAGAACGCAAATGCCGAAAACAAGAAGAAGAAGCAAAGCAAGAAGCACGCAAAGGGTCAGGCTCCACCCCCGCCACGCAAGAAACAGTATATACCCCCACCTAAACCGGTTAAGACCAATGTGGATCCTGTAGATATCTATGGTCTGGGTATAGTCGGAGCTGGTTATGAACGTATACCTGCCGAAAAGGTAGTCTCGCTGAGACTGCTCAACAAGAAGGACTCGATGTCAGTGGAGAGAGGGTTGGATGAACTGCTTGCTTGGGTGAACGAGGTTCAGAAGAGCGAATCAAGCGATGAAGAAGCGCTGACTCAGTTGTCGGAAGTGATTCCTGTCTGGGTACGCTATCCATGCTTGTTAAACCATCTTCTACCATCAGATGTGACTGATGATGTTTGAATCCATAGGTTCACCACTTGCCTCGTCTATTATCACACGCCTCAAGAAGAGTGCGGTACCTCACCGCTTCCATACACGCAATCCTGCTCCATCAAGGATCATCTGATCTTCTATCATACACCGTACCCGTCTTCACCACTCCTAGCAACCTGGAAAGAGAAGACTTCCTGTCATGTCAACTTTGTGCAACATTCGATCCAGATCGTCAAGTCCGCTCGTTAAGTATAGCAAACTGGAAGGCTCTGTCAGATATTGTCCCACCACAAGATTACCTAGAAGAAATACTCAACAGCCTCACAGATAGCATACTGGAGAGCTCAAGTACCTCGTCAGCGGACGAGAAGGCTCGAAAGAAGTTAAGCGATGAAGAGCGCATAGCGATGCAAGAAGAACAAGATCGAAAGATCAATCACCTTACAGCAAGCATAGAAGCATTCGCTTCCATGCTTCAATATTGCACATCGGAAAACGTCTCTTTGTTCTCGAAAGTGACATCCTCGGAAAGCTTCTGGTCGTTTTTGTCCAGCAAAGAAATGGAAGCTCCGCAAGTGAGGAGGTCTACCTGGCGGACACTGGCGCTGTCATTGTCGCATGATCAGTCAAAGTCGCTGCTAGAGGATAGTCTGTCGGACATCAGTCGGATAGCACCAAGAGCAGCCTTCTCTGAACGAGATCATCAAACGCAAAATACACTATGGGAGCCTCTGATATCTCTGTTTCGTGCACATTCATCAATATGGAAGCGGCCGATCCCTTCATCAGATAGCGAAGACGAATCTAGTGAATCCGGGTCCGACTCAGGTTCATCACCAGAGACGGACGCCTCAACTGCCCGATCTGGACCTTCAAAGATATCCCATACTATGGCTGCTTTCTTCGACTTGCTCCAAGTGGGATTCTATGGCAATGCATCATCGGGATATCAAGCTACTCCTCTTCTCATACATACGATACCAAGTAATGTATTTCCGCGAACATCTTCGAATCTCGAAAGTCTTTTCTCGTCGTATTGGGCAGCGTATGCTGGCGGTGCTATCGATTCGTCGAGTACCCCTGCATTTGTCAGATGTCTCATCGACATAGTGCGGCTCTCCCTTTCGTCAGACGAGGCTGCGGAAGTAGCAGCTGCACAACTGACACGTCTCTGGGAATACTATCTACACATCACTCCGCCTCCTACAAAGTACCTTTCACTCACATCCAGTACGACAATAGAAGAATTAGAGAAAGGCTTAGTCTCTTTGCAATCGAAGTATGCCTCTGCATTCGACAAGATTTGGAAGACTATATCTGAAACAGCAAAGGAGACTGCCGTGTCGAGTGAGAGCAAATCAGCAGCACTCGCCCAAGCTCTCGTGCAGATGTTCAGGTCCTCTTCGACCGAGATATCTCAGCGCGCGCAGAAGCTTCTGCACGAGTGTGTTGCCCTCGCAGCGTCGAACAGCGATGGAAAGGGATCAGCGGAATTCTTGCTAGAAGCACTGGCAAAAGATGGAAAGGAATTACTATTCACGCCGGAGGTGCATCAAGTGAGAAGAAGTCCCGATTCCCTAATCCATCATGTGGTCCTTTGCTGATTTCTGTCACTCTTTTATAGCCTGTCGATAGGTACATGCTCAACGCTGAGCCTGCACAGCACCAACTCCTCACCTCGTACTTCCAAGCCAGAGGAAGCACAGATGCAGCTACTGATGTATGGAAGCATCTGTGCGAGTCACTGCGTTCGGGAGTACCAAGCAAAGGCTTCTCTCAAGTCCTACCATATCTTGAGGCCTTCCACTCCGGATTATTGTCTTCAGCCACGTTTTCGAACGCAGAGATGGATGAGATTATAACAGCACACGCACTCGAAACGCTCTCTACCGATCCAGCTTTGCACCGAGCACTAGAAATTCTGCTTCATACTCCCCAGCCAATCGCCTCAGAAGACTTCCCACGCACCCTTTTGACCCGCCTAGTGGATTTCCTCGAAACGCAACTCTCGTCAATTACAAGCAGCGCTTCATATTCTGTGCCGCAAGACAAGGTCTCTGTCGCGTTAAAATTGCTATCCTTAGCAGATGCGGATCAGCTCTATGCAACAGTTGCACACTACCCGTCCTTCGTTACTCTCTTCCAATGGGCCGAGTTGGTGCCGGAAGTGATAGCTCTCAACGAAGATGTTACCCAACAAGCCCGCTCGATATGTGACAAGATGGTGTCAAAGCCAGTCACATGGTCACTTGCTGATCTATATGCTATGACGGCGACCCGGCTAGGGGAACTCTTGACCGAAAAACAATGTTACATCAGGTATGTTTCGTCATGCTACCGCTGCTGCTTGCACTGGCTGACATCTGTCATCGCAGCCCCGTAACACTCTCCGAAGCCTATTTCAAGTTATGCAGGATGCCTAATGCTAATCGCTCACATTTGATGTTAGCTTTCTTACCTCAAGAGCAGGAGATGTCGAAACTGGCGAGCAGGGTCTTCGAAGAATCACCCAATCAGCGTTTAGCAGTTCTGCACCCGCTCCTCATCACGCAAGTAAACAGTGACAAATTGGATGATGATCTACAGAATTCAGCTTCACGAAAGCTCTATCAGCGCACAATGCTGGCCTGGCTTGCAGTCCTTTCAGAGAATCGCCGACTGGGAGCGCAAGTTGACTGGTTCCTACCCCATGCCATCCTTGTTCGGGAAGTCTCTGGCGACATCATGGCAGTTTCGGAACAGACCGACGAAGCTAGACCCGACTTGGAGGCTCTGAAAGCTGTGTCAGATCGCGTGGCTATCTACATGAGCTCGCAAATCATCGAGTCATCTCCTGAGACTTGGCAGTCGGCAGCACTGAAAGCATGGAAGGACGGGGGGCAGCCCGACAGCTCTCCCGCGCGCTTGCTTTCTGAGCTCTTCAGTCGAGTAACACACTCGCCCAATGGCTCATACGCTTCCAGGGTGCTCTCCGCTTCCTTGACCATGCTTTTGCATCAGTCTGGCGCGAGCCTTCCCGAGAGAGAAGGATGGCTCGACCTGGCAAAAACCTGGCAGAAGAAAGGTCAGTGTACCTTATTTCCCGTGCGGTTGGTGCATCTACTGATCCCTTTGGTTAGACCTCCGCTTGTGTTTGGCCATTATTGATGGTCTGGGCCATTCCTTATCGAGCTCCACGCGGTTGCAGCGGTATCAGGGCGAGGTAGCATCCTCTCTCACCAATATCAAGCCGTCAGAAGTGGCCACAAGCGGCGCCTCACAGCTACAGCTGCTCCTAGCTCTGGCATACGCAAGCACTTCCGATGAAGATTTACTACCTGCCAATAGAGCTATCTTTCTTCTCCAAGCTTTCCAGAAGTGGCACCTTTTCGACATTGAAGCGGAAGGCGAAGAAGGTGAAGAGGCTTTAGACGTGGCTGGTCCCTTGATCATCCGCGTATGTACGCAACTCGTGTCTGCCATTCAAGATCTCAGCGGGGCACACTGGGACTTTATGTTCGATATTGTCGAGTACCTCATTGAGGTGAGTGACAATGGCATACATTTCATAGACCCTGCTCACTCACCGTATGCTGGGCAGTCGTTTTTATGGGAGCAGGCCTCAACGTACGCGGGCCTTTCTGCGGCTTGCGCACTTCTAGAAGAGATGCATAATCGAGCTAGCTCGAATCGTGCCTTCAGGGGTCTGGTTCGCTCGTCGTTGGCGCGATCGAGCAAGCTTCTGGCACCACTGTTCCTCTCAGCACCCGACTCTACGGATGTCACCATTCACCTGCTTGGAGCGATGTCACGTCTGTTGACGGAGCCCGATACGTTTGCTTCCAGTGATTTACCAGCTGTAAGTCCCACTTTCAAAGTTTCCTTGTTCGACAAAATTCTTGACACCTTGGATACAGCTCTTCCTGCTTCTGCCTCGCATGTCAGGCCCGTCTCTCGCGGCCCTCTTCGATATCAGCTCACAAGCAATCCGCAAAGAAGTCGATGATCTTACTATCAAAGCTGAAACAAGGCGACGCGACGAAACGGAGGCTGTGATCCCTCTGGGTATCCCATCCGAGATCATAGCTCTGCTGGACCAGCACTCCGCAGACCCACCTGCTTCCGAGTCTGATGCAGCCAAAATGCTCCTATCGTGGCTTCTCATCAGCCAATTCTTCCAGGATACAGTGGGTCTCGCAACATTATGGAAATAGCTCTCATACTGAAGCATTACCTGCAGACAACGACTTTGAAGACGCTTTTCACCGAGCAAGTCCGCAAAACCGGCTTCATTGCAAAAGCTTTATTGCCTTCGATCTTCGCGTACACGAACGTGTCCGAGAGGAGCCGTGGCCTCGACTTGTCGGGTTGGCAAGTTGAGGACTTCTTAGTATCAGGTAAGGCGTGAAACGCAGTTAGGTGCAGTATAATGCTGAGCCACATTGCATCATTCACCTTTATGCAGACTTGGACAATCCAGACAGCGAAGCGCTTTCTCGCTTAGCTGCTCACGCATATTACCAAACATTGAGGGCTGTCCCGTCACTTGTCCGGTCGGAGTGGGAGTCCATCAAGAACAAGCAATTATCTATGTCCATTGAGACGTTCACAAGTCGCGCTTTCTCTCCTCTTCTTGTAGACTACGAGCTGGCGAAAGTGCATGCGGAGGAAGCGAAAGGCACCCTTCAGGATGAGGAGATGAGTATCAAGGTGTTGCCCAATGTCAACGAGGTGAAAGCCATCGTAAGTGACGTTGTGCTCGTGTTCGAGGTGACCGGTCACTGAATGTCGCCTTCACTGCAGTACACTGTTGACGAGCAGCCAATGGAGATCGCGGTTCGCATACCGCCCAATTTCCCCTTAAGCCCGGTGGAAGTGAAGGACGTCAAACGTATCGGAGTGCCCGAAGCAACTTGGAGGGCATGGCTACTCAATGTCCAGCTCATCATTTCTACACAAGTCAGCACTTGCACCTGTTGGAAGCCCTTAGAAACGTGACTGAGAGACTTCCTAACCAACAGAACGGATCGATAGCGGACGCTTTGTCCCTCTTCAAAACCAATGCATCTCGCCACTTCGAGGGCGTCGAAGCTTGTGCTATCTGCTACTCTGTGGTTTCGGTTACTGACCGGTCTATGCCTACCAAGCGATGCCGAACTTGCAAACAAGTAAGCTCTCATTCGTCGGCCATAAGTCAAAGAAGCTATGCTAATTCACACATGTCAGCTTTTCCACCCGAGCTGTTTATACAAGTGGTTTGCAACCTCCCATGGATCAAGGTTAGTCTTGGTCTGCCTGAGTCTGTCGAGACAAAGCTGATACTTTCATCCTTGTCAGCTGCCCGCTTTGCAGATCACTCTTTTAAAGGCGGCGCCGCCTGGGCGCTCCTTTGCTTCACTCTCGAAACATGCCACAATATGAACATGCAAGTGGCTAAAATCGAACTAGCATTATTATACATTGTAGCTATAGAACCCAGACTGCAACAAAATGCACTGGATGTACTAATCTACGCAACATATAGACTCTGACAAGCTGTGGAACGTCATACGCACTTGCTAACCAGGCACCAAACCAACCCGCCACATATTGCTCCGAATCACAAATTGGACTGCCGGGTCAGAGTGGAGTAGACACAGAATGCGCTCAGCCACCGGTGCCTAGATTGTTCCTCACCCTCTTTTATTGGCCCTGGGCCGACATTCCTGATGGTTGCTCCACATTCCAGTCCTAGTGGGAGCGTTTTTGGGAGGGATCCGGCTTATTGCGGCAAGGCAGAGCTTCCCGACAAGATGAAAGCCGTCCATGGTGTCTTCGCCGTCTCTATTCTATCTATAGTCTGTCATGCCGGCCTTATTCCTTTGGAAACCATCAAATCCGTCGCTCACCCGAAATACAAGCCCGATACCTACGCCCAATTCGGGGACCATGATGTCGACTGCGGCCATGTAAGCTATTCGCGCACGCTTTGCTTTGAGATGCCTAGGTATTGATCTTGTGTGACCTTCTGCAGATTGCCATTGTCAAGCGTGGGGATGAAAGGAAATGCCAGGAGCGATGCCATCAGTATTCAACACTGCTGAAAGAGGATTGTAACGCCTATACTTTCAAGCCAGGGAAGAACGGAGGAGAATCGTCATGTGTACTGAAAAACTACCGATGTCGCCCTTCGAACTGGAAGAAGAAACACAATTCTGGTTTGTTAGGCGGTTGTGCCTAGTAAGTTTACTTTGTCACCAACAAGACTTGGCTCATATCCTGTAGACTAACGTTCTTCTGCTCAACAGCTGGTGTGATAAGGTCCCAAAAGGAGTAGATATGAGCGTCTGCAGGAACTCTGACGGCTCTCGTTGGTCCTGCAACGATGAGGACCTCGAGCAAGGCCGACAAGGCGGTGGTAAATCTCAAGATCCTCGACGACCGGAGAATCCCCAGGGACCTAAGGATAATGCAGGCGGCCCGAAGGACATGAATCACACTGGCGGTCCAAATGACCCAAAACATCCTCAGCAAGGTGGATCAAACGGACCGAAAGACGGTAATCATAGTGGAGGCGATGGTCATCACACTGGAGGATCCAATAATTCCCATCACTCCGGAGGCTCCAGCGACCACCATCACCCCGAAGGCAACAATCACCATCATTCAGGGGGATCCTCTGATCATCATCACTCCGGTGGATCTGACGATCCTCATCATTCAGGAGGTACCAGAGACCCCAATGATCATCATCATCCAGGTGGATCGAATGGACCAAAAGATCCTCATCATCCAGGCGGCTCTAAAGATCCGAAGGACCCCCATCACCCTGGAGGACCAAAAGACCCTCATCACCCAGGTGGACCGAAAGACCCTCACCATCCCGACCATCCAGATCATCCTCATCATCCTCACCATCCTGGTCCATCTCAGCGAGCAAAACCCAAACCAAAACCCAAAGCCAATCTTGGCTTCCCCTTCGGAATCTTGCGAAGAGACATGTCAGATGCTTGCCCAGCTCCAATGACTGCTTGTCCGGTCGTCAAAAGTGACGGCACCCTGGGAGAAGGGCTTGATTGCGTTGAAACAGACCAAGATCTCAAGTGAGTCGTTTTGTCTATTGCGGCTTCTCAATTCTGGCATAACCAATATTGATTGCACTTCCTCGCCATGTAGTCAATGCGGCGGATGCTTAGGTACCGGAGGAGTCGATGTAAGTGAAGTGTTTTGGGTTCGAGGTTGCTCGAGTTTGCTGATCCGGGTTCCTCACTGGCAGTGCGAGAAGATTGCCCATGCTGAGATTGTTGGATGTTCCTCGGGTCGTTGCAAAGTTCGTAAGTTTAGTTCTTATCACGTTGGCTTCGCTTTGACCAGCACAGGCTAACTTGGATTTTGTCCGTAGTTCGGTGCGCTGAAGGCTTCTATGCTAAAGGCGATACCTGCTTCCGCAAATTGGGCCAGATCATCTTCGACCACCCCAATGGTTATTGATGTGGACATGCTTTGGAATTCTACTTTGTTATTTCTGGCTTCGCGACTCGTTGCGTTTTCCTTTTGATGACCACTTTTAATGGGTAAAAGGGTATACATGGGTAGCTTTTCTTCTTTCTTGCATATAGACAGACGCCTTCCGTGTAAGCGAAGTGTAGCGCCAGTTTTCGTATATATACTTTCACATGGCTCTCTGCTCAGCAGCCTCTAGCACGCGTAATAAACTTTGTGCTTCTCTCCACATATTGAGTGCATCTTGACCGACATGGTGTTCTTGTCCATT
This sequence comes from Cystobasidium slooffiae, assembly GCA_019775285.1. NCBI lineage: Eukaryota > Fungi > Basidiomycota > Cystobasidiomycetes > Cystobasidiales > Cystobasidiaceae > Cystobasidium > Cystobasidium slooffiae. Next base: position 938,666 of record JACWFZ010000002.1, read on the forward strand.
GTACATGATAGCATTTGCGAAGATCAAGGCTAAGTCCCTCGTGAATTCAGCACTCGTAGTCACTTTCCCACTCCGTACATTCTGAGATAGTGTCTTCAGATCCATTGGTCGTTTTATAATCTCGAAGTAGTTGACCGCTTCGCCTTGTCGTACTGGCTCTTTGAAGTAGGTCGAGTTCACACTGCTGACCATTTGACTTATGAGATGGGGCGCTGAATTTCGAAATCGCCGTACAGCCGAGACATCTGAACTCCCTGGTGTACGATCGGATTCAACTGCGAAGTAAGAAGTATGTAGCAACAAGGTCAGCAACAGGGTCGGAGACTTCAATGAGTAAAGAAGATAATCCAGGTAAGCAACGTACTTGGCGTGCCTAGACCCGACTCGGGCTCTTCGGTTTTGATCCGCTTCGACCTGGAACGATCCGATGGTGCAGGAGACGTCGTTCTATTTTGTGCCTGCGGAGTTGTTGTTCTCTTTCGTTTGTTGGCATCTTTAGCCGTGACAGGCGGGACTGATGATTTGCGTCCAGATCTACCCTTCTTTACTGTGGTAGCAGCAGTGGTGGAAGGACCTGCAGTCGAGTCTCTGCTGTCGTCTCGCTCCATTGGTATGCTTTGCATGTCTATATCCATACTTTCGGATGAAGGTGGGATCACGTCTTGAGTAGCTGGGGAGAGTACTGTCTCGTCTTCTTCGCCGAGCGGGGCGGATGGACGTGGAGAGGAAGCAGGAATGATTGTCTCGGTCGTAGCAATAACGGCAGGAGGAGGGATGATTTCGCTCAGATTTGCAATTGAAGATCTAGAGACGCGACTTGATGATCTACGTTCGGGTGCTGTTGGCTTGCCAGTAGCAGCTGGTCTTGTCTGCGGTGGGACTGACGTCTTCCTAGATGATTTGGTCGAGCCTGATTCTCCCTCTACTGTAGCTTCTGGTCTATCACCATCCTTCTTAAGTGTACTGTCTCCATCTTCGTCTTCTTCGGGTACTTCTTGCAATCCAGCTGACGCCGCTGTTCCTTCTCGTTCGTGAGGAGCAGAATCTTCGCTACTGCTGTTTCGGTGTGTCTCGTTTGGAATAGTGACGGTCTCTTCTGCAAATTGAAGCTCTTTGGCAGGTGAAGCAGCCTCTTCTTTTGGTTGTGGGATCCTATCAGCAGCTTCTTCTATCGTCAAGGTAGAGGCCACAGCTGCAGCAGCTGCAATGGGAGTTGGGTCGTTAGCAGAGGAAGGGAGCAAGGAAGATGGATTGTCTATCGTTCCAGCACTGTATTTGTGCTTGTATATAGCTTGCGTAGGCTCCGTCGAAGGCGTGACGAGGTCGTATCCCTCGGTGAGCTTTGCATCCCAAGCTCCGCTCTTGATATCGGCTTCTTCTTGCTGTATGCGTCTGTACACGGTAAGAAAGAGAGAGAGAGAGAGAGGTCCGCATGGTTAGAATGGACATAGCAACACAGGAGTAGTAAGGTGAAGAGCCCCCACCTAATCTGATCCTCCTGCAGGGACAGCTTGCTCCTCAGCTCGGCGAGTCTTGCCATGTAGTACTTTCGAGCGAGCTTGAGGTGTATCCGGGCATTAGGGCGTTTGAGTTCAGGAAGGCGGGACCTAATGGTGAGATACAGACAGTGTTATGATAGCCTAAGTATAAGCATGACTGTCCTGCCTTGTGCGATAAATTGAACTGCACCCACAGATCCAGACTCTCTGCAGCGAGCATTTCCTGGAGGACTTGGAGGCATGACTGGGGAGGATAGACGAGAGTGAGCTGGGACAGTATGACAAGAGAGAGAGTATGAAATCATAAACACACCTGTGGACTGAAGAGAGATGACGGCCTCGCCTGCGTGATGGGATGCGCTTGCAGTGCTTTCGATACAGCATCCAGCTGGCCAGACCCGTGGACAACGAAGGCTTGAGAGAGAAGGAGCAGCTCTTTGGGGAGCAGACTGTCCATGTTGTATGTGATGTAGTATGCTACTCAGGGTATCCACTATGCCCTTGCTGCCATATGGGAAATTGAAGAATAGCCCTGCTCATGTTGCTCTGGCTCTCTTTACTGTCACGGCTGCATCGAGATGATCAAGGAAATCTAAGTACACTGAATACAAGACGAGTTTCCCAACTTGGATATTCTCTGACTTTCCTCGATGAAAATGATTATATTCAAGCATACATTCACGACGGACTGCCTTACACTGCTATACTTCGCATACTCAATGAGCTCTCATTTGAGGAAGTCATCTCTATGCATGGCATCAGCATGAAGGGATCAAGTGCAAGCATCGCTTGAAGAAGAATAATGAAAACAAGAGCTAGAGAAATGGCGATAGGTTGATCATATACATGTGATAATCAGCTCCCTTCCTCAGCAAATCCCTGGAGAAGGTTCTCTTCTCTTCTTGCGGCGTATCTCATGGATGGGGGGAAAGCCGCTTACTAATGCTGGGGCACACAGGGAAATGGCTGACTAATCCTACTAGCTGTGGAAAGAAATGACCACACTACTAATATGGAGGTATATCGCATACACGCTGCATACACTATGCACAGCCTTTATACACGGCAGTGGTGCTCTTGATCTATTCTATCGACACGCTCAGTTCATGTCCTTCTTCTCCCTTGTATCCCACCTACGTCCTGACAGAAGAGCGTCGCTGGCAAGAGAAGGTAAGGACGGACATAGTATAGCACACACAACGGCAAGACATACATAGACCAGTCAATACGATACCCCGTCTGTAAGTGATTCATTCATCCGTCAGCATATCGTACTCCCGATATCCCTGCCGACAGACAGTCAGACACGCAAGACGTACCACAACTCAGCCTCCATCCAACCGATACTTAGGCAGTCTTCCCGTATCGTGTATCAGCTTGGAAGTCCCCATTACTGCTTCGTCATCTATTCGATTCTATTCTATCTCATCGTATACCTTCCTCCCCCATCGGCATCATCGGCATCACCGCATCGATACACCGGAACCGGCTATCAATACATCGAGTACTTCTATCATACCTTGTGTTCTTCCATCGAACGAGGTGCATCGAGGTCCTCGCCATCGAGCATGGAGTACAGTCATGGCAAGCAGGGTGAGCTGCTAGGTATGCTGCCTCTCTATCATATGCTCTTCTCCCCATCTAACCTCTCTTTCAGGCACCTCCTTATCCGGAACATCGCCTATGATAACCGCCACATCATCGAGTATGAGCAACAGGACTGCAGCAGCATCATCGAGGAACACTCCGTATCCATACCCGCGAAGAGCGAGTGCTCCCTCAATGCCGTTGATGACTCCACTCTCCCCTCTGGCTACCTCATCTGCTGGTCCTGCTCGCCCAACTCTACGCTCGTCCAACACCGCTACTGGTCACGCTTCTGTGCACTCGCCTGACTCAGCTGCAATCACACAGTCCATACTGCATGGGAGTCATTCTAATCATGCACTAATGAGTAGACCTAATGCCACCGCTATCACGACCGGCGGTAGTCTACCTCTCTCGCTCCCTTCTACTCTCTCACCATCACCCTCTCCATTCGACGCCACCGCCCGTCACTCCCCTGCATTCAATACCAATACTTTCACCAGCAGCGTCAATGACCCCTCATTATACGGAAGCAGTCTACCTGCTCTGCCCATGTCATCACTGCTAGCCTTCTCAACCTTGGCAACTGAACCCGCCACAAATGGATACATCGAGCACTGGCAGGTCACCTCGAAAGATGCAGCGAGGCAAATCACAGACCTGTCACTCCTCATGTCATTGGATCAATCTGAAATCGTCACTTTTCATCCTCATTCCTACGTTGTCGTCGACGGTGTTCAAGTCGGTCAAAATAATTGGTTCAGAGCTCAGGCTTGTACTTGTGAATCCTATCGCGGTGGATTTGACAGAGTCAGAAGGCCTGCTACTATCAGAGTCAGTGGAACATTTTACAAGATGTCCTTTGGTGAAATCACCTGCTGATAATCGGTCACTGCTTCCCTTCAACTTGTATGTCTCACAGGACCACCTAGCTAAACAAGTATGCGCCCCCGCTAGTCTCGCTCGGGTGGCCGAAATCCAACTCAAGATGATGAGAGCATCCTCAAAGCGTCTATCTCACACTTCTATTCCGGACACTTCAAGTCCCAAACTACCTCCAATGCCAGAGTATCAACGTCAATCAACTCCATCTGGATACCCTGCCTCATATGCTATGCCGTCTCTTTTCGGTAGCAGTCTTCCGATGCAAGTCTCAGCATCTGAAAGATCGCACCCTACCTTTAGTCTAGGTGAGAGAAGTGGTCCTTCAACATTACATCACCCTGTTTCACCCTCCTGGATGCCTCTCTCCGGTCAATACGCTTCGGCCCTGCAAAGCTACTCGAATCAGGATTACCAGTCACTCAATAATTATCCTAAACTCCAATTCTCGGCTCACCAACTTCATGCTCATCATCCCAATTCTGGCTACAACGGCTTGGAAATGTCGAGATCATGGCCCACTTCCAATTATCATCACAGCATTTCATCTCCGGTAAGTGCTGCTTCACAGGAGGCTGCTTCAGATCTGTCAAGAGCTCATTCTGCCTTTTGTACTTTCACCTGCAGTTCTTCGGCTGGTCGACAGAGTCCGAACATGCACCTTCTTCAGCTAGCATGAGCACGAACAACAGCGATCTTGGCAGTGCATCAGGCTTAGGGCTGGGTTTCGGCATCAACACAAGCCATGGTCTGTCATCCCGTCAGCAACTACAACAAGATGCTGGCAGTCACAGGGAAGAGCACTACAGCTTTGGATCTACTGTATATGGTGCTGGCGGAAGTGGCGGTCTTGCGCAATCAGGTGGCTCATCTGCCCTCGGAGGCAATCAACCAATGTTTGTGAGTGTGTTTTCCAAAGGCAGAGAAAGACAAACAATGTCAGCTAAGTTATAATTTTCGTTCTCTGGAGAAGCCTTCCCCTCCGAAAGATGTGCACAACTCTGATTCCCCTCTATTCGGCACTGAGTCGGAGAGTCTGTGTAAGTAGTGACTTTCCCTTCCCTCGGCCTCCTCCACTTGTGACGCTGATTATGGTCGGGGTCTTCTTTCTCAGTCACTTTCGACGACATGTAGAGGCATCTGAAGATGGCTTCGCTTGTCATATCACACACCGGTCTTCTGTGAGGGAGAGAAACATTAAAGCACTGCATCTCATACCACGCACTATTTCCCAAATCCCACCCGCCTCGGACACTCTTTCCAATTCAGTCTGTTCTGTCAAGATACGGACTTGACTATCGAATATGCTTTTCTGCTGCAATATTTACTCCGATGGAAATCACCCTTCTGCCTGTTTCCGCAATGGCGCAAGACTCCACGAGGTTTCAAGCTACTGCAAGCGTACTCCACGCAACCAACTCTCCCCCTCCAACTATGTATCATACCCCTTGCTGCCTCTTACATAAGGTCTACATGCTCTTCCGGAAGTCTGTCTACGATCCATCCTGCTAGTCTTTTCTCAAGGTTCCTTATACACGCTGAGGTTTAGGTTGGCATATGTAGCTATAGTAGCAGTACTGCCTTTTCCTTGGATAACACTTGAAATGAACATCATAAATTTTGCTAATACAATATACAATGTCGAAATGTGGCGGTCTCTCCCAAGGGAAAAAAACCCAGCTTGAATCTTCGGATCTCTCTCTCTTCTTTCCTTTCCATAACCAACCCTGGACATCCACGCAAGCGAGGTTTTCTGGATGGCTTAGCGATAAGCCAATTGAGTGAAGGAGACAACCTGCGAGCGGGAGCAAGCATGCAAATGCGACACTCTATTCAAGACTATGGATCATTCGGGGGAGAAGGAGAGTTCCATGTCGCCATGGAATAAGCGAGAGCTGGTATCTGCTTGGTCTTGACGGCTGTGTCCAGCTGATCCACAAGGGACAAGTTCGTTTTATTTCGCTGCGCACATCACTACTACACTAGTCTATGTCTTTCTGTCTTTCCACGTCGTTGCTATGTATCCTTGTATCATGTTGTAGCGCTGGAAAATGCATGGAAAGGAAAAGCCATCGATATCTGGAGGACAGCAGCGCGCATAGCCTAGCTTGCCAGACAGGGATTGGCTCATTGCAGGAGACAATTCACCTGCTTGCTATGATATATCCAGCTGAATGGCTGTATATCAAATGTACTCTCGTGTTTGCCGTCCGTTACTTTTCTCTTGCATCTTTGCGGCTGTTCGATAACTGCTGGGAAGACGACGAGGAACAACAACAATAGCAGCAGCCATGAAGACGCCTTCCACGGCCCTATTCAAGGCAGGCCATGGCTCACTGCATGCTCGAATGCTGCACTCTGCTCGCACACCCTCTTCCAGGCTGGCATGCTCGATGATCGTCCTTCAAAGCAGGCGTCTGCATGGACAGCAGCACAAGAGCGCTTCGACAGCTGCATCAGCTCACACGTCGCCGCTATCGTTATCATTATCATCATCATCAAGACATGCATACCGACACTATGCTTCCTCAAGCTTGCAGAGCCAGCCTCCGAAGCAGGGCCAGAAGACCGATGACCTCCAGAAACAGGAAGATAGTCCATTCCGCGGTGACGAGAACTACGGCGCTTTTGCTGGTCCTGCCATGCACACGCTCGGTGTGTTCAGGCGTGAGGCTCTCCCAACTACAATCCAGCCTTGTCTCCATAGCTGACTTGTTGCACCTAACCAATTCACTGACGAATATCCGCCACACACCATACACCAATAATGGGCGAATCGAACCTCATTCACTTTCAATACAACAGGCATATTCCGCTATGCTGTCTTCGCGTCTGTCGCGCTTGTAGCTACAGGGGCCACCATCTACGTTTCCGTACACACCTACGTCGAATACGTCGCGCTTCACGGTCGAGCACGTCTGCCAGTGCAAGATCTCAAGGACTCATCTGCTTTCCTGCCGGAAGAGCTTGTCCCAGCATTCTCCGGAGCACATCTAGGCGGAGGAACGGATCCTTCCCTTACTTGGAGAGCTAGAAACGCGGCAAGAGCAGCTTGGATAGCTCTCAACTTGTCAAAAGGTGGCATATCAAATGGCGGAGCGAGCACAATCAGAGATGTAGCCGTTCCAGACATGGCGTGGTTATCAGCCGAACGATACCTCAAGTTCGCCCTGCAGGAGGCTGAGAAGCAAGACGAATCATCGCCGGACACTGCGGAAACAAGGAAGGCTGCCGAGCGCGAACTTCAGTTTCAACTTGCTTCGTTGCAGAGCAAGTTAGCTGGACCGAGAGGATTACGTGAAGCGAGAGCGAACTGGATGGATCTCCTGCGGAAGATGCCAAATGTGGAGTCGCTTTCACCGCAAGACACTGCCCGATGGCTGGAGCTACAGCGCAGACTGGCCGATGTAAATGTCCAGCTGGCAGCTTTGAACAAATCGGGCACATCACAATCGCTCAAGCATCATGCATTGCAGCAACTCGAAGAAGCTTTGCTTGTCGTCCTTACTGGCAATGCAAGAAATACAACACCACAACCAGCCACGCAAGCAATTCCAAGCGAAGCTGTCCCAACGCAGAAGGCCTCAACAGGGTTCTCCTTGCGAACCCTGTGGACCGGATCTTCAGAGAATACTACCGCTACAACGAGCCAACCAGACACTATTCTACCTGCACTCGCATCTGAAGAAGTCATACTAGCTCTAAAAGCAGCTGAGAGACCTCTCAGTCCGCCTGTTAAGAGGGCTATCAGCCGGATACTCATCGACGATGTCGCTACTTCAGCCGCGCTCAAGCAACTACCGCGTGCAGAAGCCATCTGCAATGCGTCACTGGGTTACATGCGCGAGGCAGCATCCAGCATATCCTCCAGCACCCCTGAAGATAAGCTTTACAAAACCTCCATGAACACACAAATTATACTACTTCAATGCTACTTGGCCGAGCTCCTTGCAGCTCAACGAGGCACTCGAAAACTAGGTCTCTCCAAGTCCACTTCCGACGAGAACACTCGCAACATCCTATACGAAGCCGCAGAGGCATCGAAGCAGTCACTGGCAGAAATCAAGAACTTCGACAAGACACCTGGCTTCAACAAAAGTGCACTGCAAAACATCCATCCGACAGTGCGTGACGCTGCACAGCGCGCAGCAGGGCTGGCACATACTACGCGAGCAGTCCTTGCAGAGGTCCAGGACAAGGATTATCTCAGCGCACTGAAAGACTATGAAGTGGCTCATGAGTATGCCAACGCTCTCAAGACGTCAGACACAGAATACAGCACAATGCACGATCGCACCTTGGAGGGCATTCGGCGCTGTCGCGAGAAATTGAGAGGTGATGCAGCATAAGATCCTCGGCTCAAGTCTGCGAGTGTGGAAAGCCACTGGCGCCGGATCACTTTGCTCGTCAATGTAACCGACTAATTCGCAAGATGCCATCTCGCAAGTCTCCAACCGAAGAAAGCACACCGTTTGCTACAAACTACTGCTACTTTCCTCCGCGATGCGGGGCGGCATCTCCAAGCAAGCGGTACTGCATCGGATCAGCTTGCGCCACAGACCTTTGTAGATAGACAAGCAGCCTGCAGCTGACTAAAGAATCCAAGACTGTGCAGTATATGCCGCTGCCGCCATCGGCAGCATCTTGCATTGCTCAAGATGACCGCGCTAATCGCGGTGAACGACTGTCTAGTCATGCCATACGATAGATCCTAGTTTCATTGTTGCTACATAGCCAATGCTTTTGATGCCATTTGTAATGCACCTTCTTTTGTTGCGTTTCCTCCGATGAAGCCAGCAGCGTGTACGAAGACACAGCCTGGAATACCTGACAAATCCGACAAGGCTTGGTCACGGATGCCTCTCCATCTGCATGCGTGTATCAAATCAGCTGCCGTTTGCCATGATAAAATCACCGGAATTGGCGCTACTCACGCTTCAGGAAGTGGCTTTCGGCTGGAGAAGCTATCTGACGAGACAGGCACAGCTTGGATTCTCCACTTGCCGCCGCTGTCTTCTGGGTAGAGGACGTATAGCGGCTTCTCTTCCTCTGGGATTTGTAGCTCATCCTCCAGGAGATACAGATGCTCCTGATATATCACCTAGGATCAGTAAAGCCCTACGGCGTCTCGCAGCGTAGGCTGTCCGCACCTTCCAGGGACCGAAAGAGTCGAATACTATCAGCTTTCCGCTTGAGTCGTGGGTCTTTCGGTTCTTGACGGCCTCTTCGACCATTGAACGTGCTGGGTACCAAGAGTTCATAGCTCTGTTGAGAGCGCCGTAGAATTCGCTGCCGGCTAGAGCAGAAGCGATTTCAAACTTTTGCTGTGGAGAGCAAGGAGGGCTTCAGTGAAATGAGCTTGCAGTTTACTACTGATGACGATGCTCACGTCTAACACGTTGTCGTCGAAAGGCTCGTTCCATGACGGGTTCAGCTGCATGTTATCATTTGGTAAGCACAGGCGGAGCCTGGATATCTGGTGACGGAAGTACAGCACTACTTACATGAGAGACTCTCGCGCTCAAGTCTGTCCGGCTGCTGTATTTTGCAGGTGCATCCGTGTCATACTGCGAGATACCATTGTCGATAGCGTCAAGGGCTTCTACAAAATTCTCGTACAGCTTCTTGTACAAGATATTAAGCATGGTCTGATCGCTTGAATCTTTCATTTCTTGCTGGATGAGCTGCTGGCCGTAGTGCTTGTAGATCAGACCCGCAGAGCTGAGCTTGGTCTTGTGCTCGGGCGAGAATGTCTCCATGAATCCACGCTGGTGGTGGTCGTATCGCTTCTTCGCGTCGTCGTAGACACCTCCTACATCGACGACAATGTCGCACTCGTCCAGCTTGGCCGAATCGCGCGTGCGGATGAGGTCTGGAAACCGGTGATGCAAGGATGGCATTGGAAGTAGTTTATCAGCATTGGAATACTCCAATCATCACCATCACTCCTTGCAGAGTCGACCCACCAGCATCCTTGTATTCAGGCAGTCTTCTGATCAAATGCACAGCGAGAGCTTCGTCGGCCTGGACAAGGGCGTGCAGCCTGAATACTCAGCAGCAGCACACCTATTGCCAAGCTACTCGTGGTCACCTCAGACTCACATGGAATGTGCCAGAGTGCGTTCCAATCAGCTTTCCAGATTTTTGCCTCTTTGCAGGAGTCTCGCTTGAAGTGCTCATTCTGGCGAGCTGGAAATCGGAGTATCTGAGTCTGAGGCTGTTCTGACTGATACCAGTGATATCTCTACTCCTCGTTATCAATCCTGCTTCTGCTGTGAGGAATTGGCGAGAAATCAAGAATCGCATGCGAATGGTGGCGAAGAAAACAGCCGAAGGACAAGGTACGTGGATTTTACAGTAAAATGGAAATGGCAAAAATGGTAAACAGACAAGCAGATGACTGTTGTATAGACTGTTGCTATTCTCGACATCATGGCTACGATGTGCTGCTGACTACACCGCTGCCCAGCCTCGTCTGGTTTCCTGACTTGGCTAACCATAGTATACTGCACATTCCAAGCGTAGCAATCTGACCTATCATCCATCCGACATATGACACCATCAAGCACGGCACTGGCCATTTCTGGGTTATACAAAGAAGAGTATTGTTAGCCTGAGGTAACTAGGATGCTGCACAGTTCCTCGGTCTCACCTGCCATGGCTCTTCCCAGTCCAAACCCTCAGGAATGACTCCAATCATGCTTCCGATGACAGCTCCATAGGCTGGCAGCAACAGCGCAATCTCGATATCGCTTCGAGGACTATTAGATACGATGTCAGCCAGCTGTCGGGCAGCTTGGTCTAGAAGGAAAGCTCACCGGAAGGAGGCAAACAAACGCGACCATTGGCTTCGGACTGCTATCTTGTCGGTTGCTGTCGAATATGGTGACCTCAGGACGTGCAGCGGTGCGGTGAAAGCCAGTACAGCGAGATACCCCGAGTAGAGGGCTGTTTCGGGTAGTAGGCTAAACGTGCAGGAAGAACAGATTGTAAAATATTAGCCTGCACATCCAATAAACAAGGTAGTATACCCTCCTACCGAGCTAGCGGAGCCCCCATCAGGATGGTCATAACGAAGATTAAGACGCTTGTAAGTGCAAGACCAAGCAACGTCTCCGGCAGTGACTGGAAGTTTGTTCATATCAGTATGGTGAAGAGCATGTCTACATAAAAATGTGGACAATGATGGTCACTCTACTCACAGCAAGATCCAGCCTGGAGAAGTCGACGCTCTCCAAGAATCTCTGTAGAGAGCTGGGTAGACCAGTCTTTTCGGCTGGAGGTGGCTCTGTGTCTTGCTTATCCTCACTCGCATCCTCCTGCTCTTCTTCACTCGCAGTCGCGGTCTTCTTCAAGGCGGAGCGGTCAGACCAGAGCTTGAGCTGCATGGCAAAGTAGAGCTGGACGAGCAGCAGTCCAGCCAGCATCTTGAGCATAGCATACTTTGTATCGTACATCAGAGGCTTGAGGTAGGCAGTGAAGCTCAAGAACGAGCTCGGTCGTCCATGGAGCAGCAGGAGGCAGAATCCGACTGCGAGGATCTGCAAAGCTACGGCTGGGATGAAGGAACTCGCTGGCAGGGTTGAACGCAGGATGATGTACGACTTGGACAATGATGGAGTGCCATCGTGCCTGCTATCGCTCCCTTCCTGCTCTTGCTGTCTTGTCTTTGCAGCCCGTCTCTGCTGCTGCGAAGAGACGCCTTGTCGCTTTTTGGCCATTGATTCTGGAGGTGGAGCGAACACGTTCCCTTGCTACGGTGGTGAGACTCCCATCATACTGCCTGCTATCTTCTGATTGGATGTGCAAGTGGATGGAACGAAGAAAAGCTGGATACGATTCCATCATGACGGAGAAGAAGACGAAGAAAGAGTCACGTGACTGTGCAGCAGAGATCTCTTCCTAGCGTTCTCATTTATCAGACATAGTGAGCTCTGTATGATATGTGGCATGCTGATACTACAACGACATCGGGTAACGATACATGACATGGCATATACTGCGGACTGCCTGCATGGAAGGGGTAGCTGCCTGCCTTCCTGCTTATTTGACTGTAACCACCAAGGACACACTGCGGAACATAAATACACCTAACTCTCCATCTACATCTTCGAGAACTTCTCTTGTATTGCTTTAGCGGACTGAAGAGAGTAACATTGAGTTTCAGCTCAGAACTTGCAGTATGTCCAAGCCCATCATCCACTTACAGCAATAAACTCGTCCAGCTGCTTTTCTAACTGCTCCAACGAAGACTTGCGTATCTCGGTCTCTTTGATGACCTTTGTTTTACTTGCTAGCAATGCCTTGAGCTCTGCTTGTGCGCTGTAGATGTTACATTTAGAGCAGGTTACGAAGAGGGCACGGCAAGTCAGTCTATACATGTACCAAAGTGACAGATATGTATGGATACGGCGACTCACCGCTGCCGCTGTGCGACTTCGTGCTTCAGCCTCACTACCATCCGGTCATGCGGGTCAGAGGGGATCTCTTGCTTATCTACGACCTGCCGCAGCCATTCCTCCTCTTCTTGCAGAGGTAGGTCTTGATAGATTGAGCTGGTCGTGGCGAGCGGGTTTGTGTAAGCGAGCATACAAGCAAGACGGCTGGGATGGGCTTAGCAATCCTCACTCGTAGTCATTGCACTTCTCAATCTCTCTATACAGATAGCCAATCTCGTAGTTCCTGTTCTGCTGAGCCAGGTATGCAGCATCCATATTGCTGCGTTTCTTTGCAACCTGGTCTCTGTCGTGCTTGCTCTCGACAGCGAGCTTTCGAGCCAGTTGACGAGCGTGTGCAAAGTGTTGAAGCGCTGATGAGAGTATCTCGCCCTGCTCGTTCTCGTCGTCGTCCGCTTCCTGCTGTCGAGCATGGTACAGCCGTATTGCCAGTTCTCGGAGTGCACTGCTTGAGGACGCCAGATCTGAAGAGAGAGTCGCGCTCGACGGACCAGCTTTCACGGTACTGCCATCAGTCTGACCACCTTGCAGCGTATCTATCTCCATGCTTGATATGTGTGATTTACAAGTTGGTGCAGAGCTGAGTGAGAGATGTGTGATTTATCCAGCATTTCGACGTTCTTGCTTCTTCACCTTTACACCAACTCACTACAGCAGCAACAGCAACATAACAACGACAGCAGCAAGAGGGAGAGAAGGACAGTTCTATTTCCACAGGGATATCACGACAGTAGGGACAGTCAGAGAGCCGAGAAGGAGCAGGGCAACAATCCAGCAATGGCCGAGTTCGCAGGCAAGACCAAGGTCGTCTTTGTAGGCAATCTGGTGCGTGCAGCTCCCCCATCCTGGTAACAGTGAAGACATTTTGCTGATGACTAGCCGTAGCCCTACGATGCTACCGAGCAAGAAGTCCAGAAAGTTTTCGAGGTCGCGGGTCCTGTACGCTCATTTCGTCATGTCTTCGACAGAGACAATAATAAAGCAAAAGGATTCGGTGAGCAGGAGAGACCGCATGTGACGCAGTAAAGATACATACATGCTGATTTGAAATATCTCTCTGAATGCTGCTTATACTGGTATCCAGGCTTCTGTGAATACTACGACGTCGATACCGCTGCTTCTGCCGTGAGAAACTTGAATGGAGTAGCCGAAGTGAGAGGAAGAGCACTTCGAGTCGATTTCGCACAGCCAGACATCAAGGACATGCCGAAAGACCAACGTGGTGCAAGAGACAAGTTCGGCTTGCCTCCCTTGCCGCCTGGAGTCATCCTACCGCCAGGCGTCAATCCAGCCGAACAGGTCCACAACAAGCTCTCCAACATTCCTCCCGACCAGCTTCTTGATATTCTGCATCAGGTCAAGGTGCGTAACTTGAGATGTCTGCTATGAAGCATGAGGTATGGTGTATACTGAATATACTTACTACCGCAGGGGCTCACTGTCAATGCACCCGAGCAAGCGAGAGCTCTCCTCAGCCAGAACCCTCAACTATGCTACGCTCTTTTCCAATCGATGCTCATGTTGAATCTAGTAGATCCAAGCGTACTTCAACGTATGATTGTGCCCGGCAGTTCGGGCAGCAATAATGTGCCAGCACCAATGGGACCGAGTAACCTGCAAGGGGGTCAGCACGGAGGACCGCCTCCACAGTTCGGAGGACCACAGCAGCAGCAAGGCCCACCACCGACAGCGGCATATGGAGGAGTACCTCCACCTGCTGCACAACAACCAGGACGAGGATACAATCAGCCTCCGCAGTATGGTGGAGCAGGTCCAGCAGCGGGTGGAGCACCTCCGCAAGCAGGTCAACCAGGTGGATATCCCCCTATGCCAGGCAATTTCCCCATGCCACCACCGAACCAGTCAGGATCGGGTACACCGCAGCAACAGCCCCCATATCAGCAACCAGGATCCTTCCACGCACCTGCACCATCGTTCCCTGGCATGCCATTCCAACAGGGTCAGCAGCAGCAAGGGTACGGTGGTCCACCTAGAACGGGTGCATATGGTACACCACCACCGGCTCAGCAGCAAGCAACCGCAGCACCTCAACCTGGCGGCGCGCTTCCTTCTACAGCGAATCCAGAACAGCAAGCCTTGCTCCAACAAGTCCTGAGCATGACTCAGCAGCAAATAGATTTGCTCCCGCCAGATCAGCGGCAGACTGTGATGGCTATTGTAAGTGTACTTCCTAGTGCTACAGACGTCATGGGTGCTGTGTTGGCTGAGTCTCATGTTTCTAATCTACAGCGTAACAGTGCTCGGAGATAAGGAATGGATGGCAAGAGAATAGAAAACTCGGCTTAGAAAGAGTGTATCACTAGAAAGCTGGACGAGGGCTTCAGTACAGTCATTTCAGTAGAGATAATGGAGTAATCCTAGAAAGGTACTACCACTACCACCATGCCAGAGCTGTATGCATGTTTGACGTTATTGACCTGTCTGGTGCATGTCTGCCTGTTTCGCCACCGGTCATGCAGGCTTAGTCAATGGGCAGTCCAACCGCGGCCTTCCTCGACTCTGAGTAGCTCATTGGATTCAGAACACGCTGCAGTATCGTAATATCTGTCTCGCTAACGTCTGCAATGCCCCCTTCGCTATGATTGCCTCGATCGTCTTATATCATCCGAGCTTTAAAGAGCAAGTTGCATTCTTGTCTGAACACCATCCAAGCGCAGGAAAGACACAGAGATAGGACAGAACAGCTGGATAGAACACATGGGCAAGCTGCTGGTGGAGGGGAGCGCCAGCCTATACGCAAGAGACGGGATGCACCTCGTTCTCCCGCCAGATCTGCGGCCACTGCTCTTCTCGCTGGGCTTCCTGGCGTGCTACTGCGTCGCTCCGGCAATGGAATGGGGCAGGACATCACCGCCGTTCTTCTTCACCGCTGCACTGGCGCTGGCTGCAGCTGCTCTGCGTCCCACGGTCGGCGTCTCCATCGCTGCTGCTGCTGGGGCAATCGCGGCCACTCTATTCCTGGCCCTCGACCACATCCACGGCGACTGCTACTACAGCGTGCTCTCAGGCGATACATGGCCTCGTCCAGGCATACAGAGCGATCTAGGTATGTTGCTATATGCCATTCTGCGTGCTCCGAGAGTCTGAGTCCCGTGGCTGACCGCGTGTGTTATCTCGTAATCCAGTCTACTACCAGAGATGCGTGCAGTCCGCACACGCGTTCTATCTCATGCTGGCACTGAGGTGGGTCTGTATGAATCGCATTGCATTGCTGCTCGTCTTGCCATGCTGATAACTCTGTCTGTCCTGTCCAGCATCCTGTGGACTCTCACCTCCCTCGTGCGCCTTTTCCTCTCTGTGGCTTACATAACACCGCACAAGTCAGGGAATTTTACTAACACAGGACATTACCTCTGCGCAGGTTGGGCTAGCTACTCTCTACAACCAGAGCACACGTCGTATACGCATCAAGGACAGCCAAAATCTGGCAGAGTCAGCCGCGCCCTTGTCGCCTCTTTCGACTTCTCACCTCCCTGCAGATCGTCCTTAAAGGCCGACTTTATCTCCGAAGGTTTCGATTCAACAAGGATAAGTTATATTCAAGACATGCACCGGGTCATACGAACGGCATGTGCCATCGTTAGAGGCTCGATACGCGCTAGACAGCAAGCACGCCCTTCTTCAGACCCCGGTCTCGCTATCTCCCATCCTTTTTCTTTCTGCATTTGCAATCGTGTAGCAGTGCGCTCTTTGCGGCGACAATGAGCGCTTTCTTCGACATCAAATCGTGTATTACTCATCAGACATGCGGGATACTCTCTACAATTTAATATGCAATAATACTCTCCTTTTCATCGATACGCAGGAACAGGTGAGAGTAGCCGATCTTATCTCTTGGATCGTCAACGGGCATACGCTTCGCAAGAGGATATGACATATCCTCTTGCGAAGCGTATGCCCGTTGATCATTCTTCCGGAGCTATACCTCTCGATATCTTCTTCAATGGTTATCCCGTCCACCAGGTTCCATCTCTCGGTCGTGGAACAGGTGGGCATCTTTCAGGTCGTTGCAAAGCACCCCAGGCACATTCATCTGGAAAGGTCGGGCCCTGATGGCAGAATCTGTCTAACAATTTGAATGGCGGACCACGACTCCACACAGCTGCGATGTTGGGAAAATCCTCAGATGTTGCGTGTCTGTCGCGCACAAATATTGTCCGACTCACTAAGCCAGAACTTGACAAAAGGCAAACGAAGAATCTCTGTATGCCACTGATACCAATTGGTGGTGTAAGTCACTTGGACTTTGGGATTCATGAGAATACAGGGACGACGTCGGTTCGCCAGACTCCGATGGATGTCGTACGAGAAGAAGAAACATTCACTGTGCTCGCAGGCATCTTCTGGCAGTGAACCTCGGAACTGCATCGGATGAGAGAGCGGAGGAGAATGTAAGCTGTGTAGGTAGGTCGCTGTCGAGAACGTCAGTCTGCTTCGCGTCCCAGCAGGTCTCGAAATGCACGGCAGACTCACCATTATCAATAACTCGCCAGCCACGATTTTGGAGCCTCGAGACGCCAGAGGCAGTCGGTACCGGCCAGTCTGGTGCCCCTGACCTACGGTAAGGCTCAGCAGGAGCGACGACGACACCGTTCCAGCAGACAGAGACTTCGAACGGTTTTTCGGCCTCGACAAGCTTCGCGCTATCCGCGTCCAGCGTGTAGGGCCAGAATTTCTCCATTGGAGTGCCACAAACGTCATGAGACACCCACACATCATAAAAGCCTGAACGGAGCAGTCGTACAGCAAGACAGCCCGTTAGGTTGCAATAAAATAGGCGATAGAGCGGGTCAGTCTTCGAACTCTCTAAATCACGTGACGTGAACATGTCGCAGGCTTGCACTCACCTGGACCGTCGTAGTCGATAGCGCATGCCAGATCGTACTAAGGAGGCAGATCTACACGCTCATCGAGCCGTGTTGCTATGAGCCTGACGATGCTTTGCCATGAATAGATTATATCGTTGAGAAAGACCAGCTTGGTGAAGCTCTCCGCGCTGGGCAAGCGAACGTGGTCGTCTGAACTTTGCAAGGGCTCGAGTGCTCTGTGCGCACGGCCGCCAGGTATGTTGTGCGTTCGGGAGATGATCACGAAGGCCACCATCGGCTCTTGTCGTTGTCCATCACTATTCGGTGAGCGATACCACGTGCATCAAGCAAACTGTCGAATTCCGAGAGCAGGATCTTAGTGTTGTCTTTGCTATTGGATTCTGCGATAAAATTGAAAACGTTGTCGGTTCCGACTGGTTGATATAGGGATTCCTGTCAGCAGCTTTCGCTTACAGCGATGAAGCCTTTGGTAAGCGCGGGTCA
Organism: Cystobasidium slooffiae; assembly: GCA_019775285.1. Taxonomy (NCBI): domain Eukaryota; kingdom Fungi; phylum Basidiomycota; class Cystobasidiomycetes; order Cystobasidiales; family Cystobasidiaceae; genus Cystobasidium; species Cystobasidium slooffiae. The sequence goes on from JACWFZ010000002.1 coordinate 956,423, forward strand.
AATGATTTCTCTCACTTACGATGTTCGCACAGGAGTACTAGTTGCGTCGACCACTGCTTGAGTATGCCCTGACTGTTGTACAAATTTGCGGCGATGAAGTACTTTTCGGGAATATGGGGGTCTGATGGCAGGAGAGGTGGTAAGGGATCCGGAGAAGCCGGCCTGCCGAAGCATATGACGACCATCAATGCACTGGCAATGCCGAGTGACAATCGATATAACGGTGATCCGCGATTGAACTTGGGCGTTGGGATGCCGATAGATAGCTGGCTAGCTGTAGAGACTGGAATCACTGCTTCGAATATAAGAAGGGTCCATTGCACGATAGTCCACCAGAGAAGGCTCGCTATAGCACTAAGATAGAAGTGGATTGACGTGGGTCTCGGCCCGTAAATGTGGAGGCATATACAGGTAACAATGCAGACGGGTAGCGTGGCTAGGTCCAGAAGACTGGACATGGATCGGAAGCCTTGAGGAGCCCTGGTCGGGTCGAAACTGCCGGGAAGCATTACCTGCATTCTGCACAAAGCAGAGCGTTGGCGATGTCCAGGCGGATTGCGTGACGTCGCCTGTACATGCCTCCCCGCTTTCCCACTGACTTCCAAGTCGAATTCTTGAGCTCCATAGGCTTGCTCGCTGTCGTTTGGGTATGATTGCAAAAGTCCTTCTTCTTCAAGGGAGGAGGCGGATTGCGGAGGGTATGTGGTCGAGGCTTGCTCGCAGAAACCCGTTACGCGCGAGCGAAAGGCAGTTTGATGCAGCTCCGGCGATGCCCTTTGCCTTGTTTTCCACAAAGCTGCGCCAAAGAACCGGAGAGCTGATAGCATGGTTGAAGGGTCAAAGTCAGAATCTGCTGTGGTTCAGCCGATATTGTCGATGGCCCTCGTCGTTCAGCGAGAAGGGAAAGTCGCCAGAATCACAGTCAATCCACTGTCCTCAGTTGAGCATGCATTTGTAAGCCTGAATGCATGCCCATCCACAAAGATGGCGATCCCTTGTCTGCCAGTGTGTGAGTTCAGGATCTCATCGAAGATTTCTCGTGAAGGGGCCACATGGGAGGGACAAAGGTGAACTCGACAAAGCGAGCGGGATACTGTCCGTGCATCTTCCATGTGCTGGTGCCTGCTTTAAGGAGAAAGGGTACTGTAAAAGTTTGGAGTCCGAGCAGAGAATACCGAGTGCGAAATTCTCACGGGCGTCGTTTACGCGTATCATGGACACACGGCCGAGGTCACGTGCATCAGGCAACAGAGACGTGTTGTCTGTGTTCACAAGCGAAAACTACGGTACCTATCAGGTGGGCACGTCCACCACCTTATAATATGATTGATGCTAGTCCTGTCAATTGCTACCATATGTCTGCGGTTGCAAGGACATTATGCCGCGGCATTCTGCAGTCTAGTTCTGCTCGCGCCCGCAGAACTAAACTGCAAAATGCCGCGGGCATAATATTCTATTCAACACTGCTTCTATCGTCTTGCGCTATACGAGTTGATTGCTGGGAATGCATGCTTTGAGACTACTGATTTAAAGGACTGTATTATACATGAACTTGCACTACAGGCAAACAAGCCGAAGACTGGCCCATTACCGCAACAGACTGGGTGAGGCAGCCGACGTCCGCAAGGTAATAGCTCGCACATCCAAACTTATGAGGGCATGTACGGCATTGTTTCCCTTCTCGTCAGATACGTAAAGATTCTTCTGGCCATTTCTTCCTCGTTTGGTAGCATACTGATGTGTTTTGTACAATTTGACCGATTTTCGCACTTCGACCGAACTCGCTAGCTAGGCTACCCATTTTCCCATCCAATATCTTTACGATGCTCCAGAGGCGGACAATGATCCGCCAATTGTAGTCCCGCCCATGTACAGTAATCGGCACGCCGTCCGAGCCTCTCGTATATCCAGTCAACGAACCAGAATGGCAAGCCTCTGCTCCATATACCTAAACGATGAGCAAACAAGAGAGGGACCTGTCAGTTTCCTTAGTTTCTTACGGCATCTTCAGAAGGCACTCACGTTGCCAGAACCGAATAAAGGGTATCCGCAGTATGGTGTGCTGCCACCGATACCAATTGAGGTCGTACGCGACCTTGACGCTCGGATTCATGTAGATCCGCGGCCTTCGGACACCCTCCAGCTTTCTATGTATATCATACGAGTGCAAGAAGCATTCGCTGTGGTCGCAAGGATCTTTCCAGCTTGGTCCACGAAATTGGAGTGGAGATGCCACCGGGGGCGAATGGAGTGAATGCTCATACGATGCTGGAGTGAGAAGTATGCTTCAGCAGGCTTGATCACCAGTAGCTGAGCAGCTTCGCTTACCATTATCCATCATCCTCCAGCCTCGTGCAGTGAGTTGAGGAGCTGCATGCTGCCGGATATATGGTTTTGCGGGCATAGCAATTGCACCATTCCAGCATGCGGCCACTTCTACCGGCTTTTCCGCTTTCACACGCTGTGCACCTTGGCCTTCCTTTACATAGGGCCAGAATGCACGTAAGGGAGTGCCGCAGACATCCCTAGCTACCCACGAATCATACAAACTTTTCGTAAAGGCAGGCTCTGTCAGCGAAGACACTCGAAGAAATTCGAAGACTCCGACCCCGAGCTTACCCGGATGATCCATAGTCGAATGCACAAGCCAGATCATAGTCCGCTGGCACGTCTGTCCTCTCGTCGAGTCTTGTTGCTAATAATCTGACGATGCTCTGCCATGAAAAGTAAATGTCGTTCAGGAATACGATCTTGGTGAAGGTGTGTGCGTCTGGTAGACGGATGGCGTCGTCTTCGCTTTGGAGAGCTTCGATTGCTTTGTTGCGAACGCCGGCTAGGTAGGATATGCGTTCTGGTGATGTGCCATAGGGCCACCACCGGTCTGTGTTGTTCTGCATTGTTATGCGATGGGGAATGTTGATATCGGTGAGGTAGGTGTCAAAGTCGGTCAAGAGGGACTGCGTGTGATCTCTGCTGTTTGACTCTGCGATGGAGATGAAGCAGTTGGAGTTGCCGACTGGAAATGGTAGATACAGAAGAAGGAGATGTACTCAGATCAGCATGGAGTAAGGGTATGTATTGGACTCAATTCCAACTAGTTTCCGGCAACTCACGGTGTTCGCACAGCTTTACGACTTGAGCAGTCCACTCCGGAATGACATCTTCGTTGTTGTATAGGTTTGCAGCAATAAAGTAGCGTTCCGGTACATCTGGGTCAGCTGGAATGAGTCCAGGCAGCGGTATACTGCGTTCCGAAGGGGGTACCATGTTGCAGAGTATCGCCAAGGTGAGGACGGTCGCTGCGAGGACAGCGATGCGACGAGAGCGGGACCACTTGAGGCTGAGGGAAGCATTCGTCCAGTCGGTGGACTTGCAGGATGCCTGTATGATGGATGCCCACTGGATGGCAGTCCAGGCTGTGAGCGCAATCACCATGGGCAAGACAGCATGTATCGTGGTGGGAAAAGGCCAGACGTAGAAGAGACCGAGGAGCCATCCCAGGGAGAGAGTGAGCACGAAGGTTGCTACCGGGTGTCGCTCTAGACGAGAGTGCGGTATCCTTCTCGACGGTGGTGGTGGCTTCTGATTGAGCATTCCTCCTCGTCCTCCATAGCCGTCCAGGACACTCCCGTCGTGCTCATCGTCGTCTTCCTCATCTTCGCTGCCATCACTGCTGCTCGTATCCACCTGGATGTGGTATGACGGGGATGATGATGATGATGATGATGATGGTACTGCACTGCTGCTGCTGCTCAGTCTTGCTGTTGTTCTTGTCGTCGATGGTGTCCCTCGTCCATTACTGCTGCCGTTGTCCTCACTCCACCTCCAAGACCACCACGACCACCACCATCCAGCAGCCATACTCCTCCGCAGCCCTGTAATTATTCCACTACTCCTACTGATGCTACTCCTACTGCTCTTCTGCTCATAAGGTACTCCTGTCATGGCATAGCATGGTGTGCATGGTATTGAAAGCAGAAGAATATCGACGTGACTGTGCAATGCTGTGTGTGTAGGTATGCATGCCGTGAGATGTGGCGAACATCAACACATTGTAGGACAGAATACAATGAAATATAAGACTTTCCCTGCTGATTATGAATGATACAGTTCTCTACTACACTCTAGTCCTTGTCTAGCCCTCCTCCCTCCTAATTTGAATCATTTCATCACCACCAACGTTCCCAGCACGCGTACAGTGACTGAGTGCAAAATAAAACAGTCACTCGTTTTTCGCCCGTCACGTGAAGGTAATAAGAATGTACTGAGGAAAGAAAGCGTTAATAAGGTATAACGACAAGCAAGAATCTAGCTGAAGAATGGCATTACTGACTGAATGATACATGGGACATACTACACAGTGAGGCTGTGAAGTCGCTACTCGGATTGCTACAAGAATTTGGAAAGAGATGGGGATACTACGGAGCTATGCCTGGCGGAAGATCGATTGAGAATAATTAACCACCAGAGACCTCTTATTATGAATCATCAGACCTTGCGAGGAGATTCAAAATATTCAAGAAGATATTTAAAATGTCCAGATACAGCGAGACGACTCCCAGCACCCAATCCTCCGGTGATAGTCGTCTCGATATTATCTGAGTGTCCAGCAGCAACAACCCCGAGAAGAGCAAGACTCCCGCTCCACTGTAGACTGCATGGATCTTGCTGGAGAAGGGGAAGAAGATGGCAGCGAGGCCAATCAAGAGGAAGACGAGGAGTCCATAGTAGAGGTAGCCTGCCATCGACATGAAGTCGTACTTGGTTTGAAGGGCGAATAGAGTGAGCCCAAGAACAAGGAAGGTGCAGATGACCAGGGATAGCAAGATGACAGTGGAAGAGTAGTAGGTCACTACTGTCCCAATTGCCAAGCTCTCGCACAGAGTAAAGGCTCCCAGCAGGTAGAGATTCAAGGGATGTTGCTGCTTGTAGACGAAGAGGCCACCCATCGAGACCAGGCTCAGGAGCATGGGTACCCAAAAACAAAAGGCATGCGTCTGGACGTAGAGCTTTGCCGAGTCGTTCGTGTAGATGCCTCCTGCGACAGCGATTGTGCCGAGGAGTTGGAGCAATAAAGCAGAGTATACCTTCAAAATGAAAGCGTTCCGGATCTTCAAGCTGGACGCTGCGACGCTTACGCCGTATTCGAAGTCGTCCATCTCGTCCAGTGCTTGGTCATTGTTGTTATTGGGGAGTGCGGCTGTGATGGCCACTCATCAGCACTATTAGGAACACCAATGTCGACACCTTTTGCCGCTCACAATGCGCCTGATGGTACTGCCCTGTCAGCAGAGGTTGATACGCATCTCCAGCATATGGGGAGGTCCTCTTGCTGCTCTTGCCTCCTCCGGCGGCCGCAAAGTACGGCGGCGGGCTCTCTTCGTTCTCGTAGTCGTTGTCGCCGTGGTCATCGTGGCCATGCGATTGCGATGATGATGATGCGGCGGGCAACGGAGAGGAGCGAGCTGCCATCGTGAGTGATACGTCTGCTTGAGCTGGTATGATATCCAACTGGATAAGTATACTCTCGTTTGCAGAAGAAGAGAGCGAGCCTGCCTGCCTTCGACGTTTACTCTGCTCCATCACCTCAGCCCGCTTACTAAGCAGGATTCGCATTCACATCCATACGACTAACTGAACTGACTACTACGCATACACAGCCCACCGAGACGACACGCACACTCTGCCTCTGCCTATGCTGCCACTCTGCTCTCTGCCTGCCTGGCTGGACTCGCTGCCGATGCTCGCTTAACTGCATGTTGAAACGCCACTGCGGTCACTGTGTACTCTCTGTACACCCAGAAATATGCCATATATATATCCTTGAGTAAGAGCAGTATCGTCAACCATGATATTCAGCTCTCTGCCAGGTCATCCCCATCATCCTCATCCGCACCATGGCATTACACCCGACGGCAAGCACCCGTCCTCCATCTGGCTGGGCCAACGCGAAGCTCCCGCTTTTCCTCCCGGTCTGGCGCCTGGACCCGCAAATCCTGCTGCTGCTGCTGCTTCTACTTTCAATCAGCCTATTCTCAACCTCTCGCAACACGATTGGCCTACGCTCTCCAATACTCCTCAAACCTCATCCTCTCGCCACACTACCTCCCCTCACCCCTCCTTATTGCTACCATCGCAATCATCAACACCTCCATCCGAGATAACCTCTCCCTCATCCGCGGCTCTGGACAAATTTGCACCCGTCTATGTGCCCCTATGGCTCCGTCAAATAGCTGCAGCCGCTCCTGCCCGTATCATTCGCCAACACTCTGAACCGGTACAAAGCGGGTCTGACTTTGCAAAAGCGATATTCCCGAAAGCTCTTTACGAAACAATCAGAGAGGAGACATCTCGGGCAGAAAGGATCGTCACCAGCAACCTCAATCTCACTCTTGATCCTCTAGAAAAGCTGGAAAACTCTCATATAGAACCCAGGTATGCCTCGAAGCTACTCAGTCTTCAAATCAAGGAATTTCAAGCTAGAAAACAGGATCTGGCCTCTTACAATGTGGTGGAAATCAGAGCAGCAGACACAGACGACGGAGGAGAGGGTAGAGCCACCTACAATCTCTTCAGACTTGAGGCACCTGAGATCCGAGAAGGTTATCCAATGCTCGAAGTCAATGACGTCGTATTTCTTCGACATCTACATTATGGTACGAATGGCGTCAGCTGGAATGGCATCGTCTACCTCGCAGAAGTCAGAGCTATCAAAAGAGCTCAAGCTCTTATACTCATCAAATGCAACGCCCTGCATGGCATCATAAGAGATCGAGCCGAATCGTTCATTGTTGGCTTCGAACCCCAGGGTATGGTATTTTCAGTTTACATCAGGCATGCATCGTTCGTCCTGCTGACGTGTAAGCTCCAAGATTACCTCAGNNNCTGAGGTAATCTTGGAGCTTACACGTCAGCAGAATTAGTCAATCTTGGACAATTGATATCGTCAGCACTTGAATACTGATACCCTGATGATTTTGCAGGTCGACCGTACTATGCAGCTCGTAGCGCTATCATAAATGTTGCGTATCATCTTCGAGAAGAATCCAGCCAGAAGACCGAGACGCACCTTGCTCATAGTTGGCTGTTTCCAAGTCTGGCAGATCATCTGAAACCATTATCAGGTCCTGGCGACATGCCTCCGCAGCCAAACAAGATATTGTGGAAGGACAGTAATTTGAACTTCGAACAGACGGTGGGCTCCCTTGTCCGCAGCGAATTGCCGCCGTTCCTGACAATCTTGCTTACAGCTGGCCGTCAAGTCTATAGTATTCCACAGGCGTGTCATCCCGTATACTCTTCATGGACCACCAGGGACAGGAAAAACGAAGACCATTGTGGAGGCAGTCCTTCAGATACTAGCAGCCTATCCCTCGGGGACCGTGCTGCTTTGTGGGGCTTCGAATCCTTCAACCGATATTTTAGCGACTCGGCTGGCTGCACATCTATCGCCTTCGGAAATGTTTCGCCTCAACGACGAAAGCAGGCCTTTCGATGAAGTCCGCCCCAACTTGCTACCTTACTGCCGCATCGTGGGCGAGTCATTCGCGTTGCCGAATTTCGCGTGAGTCACCTTTTTCAGGTTTATCATTTGTTCCTGCCTACATTTGGCATCTACGCTCTTCTAACAGACCTGTTTCTTTCGACAGAACCCTCCGCAAATGCAGAGTCATAGTGACGAGCGCTCTTGATGCTAGCGTTCTAAGTCGATTTATGTTTACGAACGACGACCTGGCACGGCTCGAATATAGTCTGTTGTCACATTGGCAACCTGAAGCTTATAAGCCGAAGCACTACCACTTCGACTATTTGATTCTGGATGAAGCAGCTCAGCTGGCAGAGCAAGACATCCTGCCTGCAATCTCAGTCATGCTGCCCTCAGCCGCCACAAGAGCAAGCTTCGAGCACCGAACTCGTCGCCTCCCGCAGATCTGCCTTGTAGGAGATTTCCAACAATTGGGACCTTTCGTGACTAGTGCAGAAGCACGAACAGCCGAGTTGGACCTCTCGCTCCTGCAGCGACTGTTCGAAAGGCAGTTGTACAAAAACCATCCAAGAGCGCGGCAGAATCTGAAACCTCAGCTTCTGCTGCCGGTGTTACAAGGAAACGGTCAGACATCTGAGCAAGGGCCGTCTCCGGGCCCTGATGATGATGACTTGTCCGCACCATTGTGCAACCTCGTCAAGAACTATCGTTCTCATGTTGGACTGTTAATGGTTCCGTCCTTGCTATTCTACAACGACACACTCCAGCCCTGTGCAAATTCAGCCGTGCAGCAAACTCCTTTGCTCAATTGGCCTGGCCTTACCAACAAGACCATTCCTTTACTGATGTGGCATACGGAAGGAACAGAAGATATGGTGGATGAAGGCTCGAGCTGGTTCTCCGAGGCTGAACTAGACCGCGTTGCGAACACGATTTCCGACCTGGTTGCAAATTCCAGGCAATTCGCAAGCTCGACTCCACTGAAGCCCGCCGACATCAGTGTTATCTCTCCCTTTCGGGAGCAAGTGTGGAAGATCCGCATTAAGCTACGGCTGCTAGGCCTAGGTGAGGTAAATGTAGGCAGAGAGAGTGATATGCAAGGTGCCGAGAACAGGGTGGTGATCATTTCGACAGTACGGAGCTCGCACCGCTTCGTGATGGATGATCGTCGCCGCAACCGGGGTCTGCTCTTCGAGCCTAAACGTTTCAATGTTGCTACCACTCGAGCGAAGGAGCTCATGATTGTCATTGGACACATGCCGACACTTCATCAAGATCCCTTTTGGAGAAGTATGATTGACTTTTCCATTAGACGCAATTGCTATAAAGGTGAGCTTCCGGTGCAAAGGGAGCTGACGGGCAAAATAGGAAAGCTAGAAGAGCTATTCGTCAATGCAAGCAACGGCGACGACAAGGAAAGCAGTGAATCTGAAATCCTGGCCGGAAGCGTAGCAAGGGTAGCTTTACAAGAAGACGCGTGAACATGGTTGGTCCGCTTAGCTCTTTGCACTCTGAGAGAGCTGTGCACTTGGCCTGTTCCTCACACTGTGAAGGTAGCCATCATTAAATTAGTACTTGTGGCTACAGTTCGGCCTCTTTGTTGTACAACGACATGTTATGTAGCCTATCATGACAACAACACACTATACGGCGGGCGATTCTATCTTGCGGCGTTCAGTCTCGATACGCCAAACATCTGTTTCAGAGAGTCGAGGCGCTCATCGCCAGCTGTTATTGCGCTCGAACTGACACGCGGGCTGCTGTTGCGATTCTTACCGGAGGGTGAGTGTTCTGCGGTGGTTGTCCTTGGACTCGATGGCGCACTCGGAAAGTATGATACCGGTCGCGAGGCCGTGGGGGAGGAAGGCCTCGAGTGCGCAGCCTGCCGATCTGCTTCTTCACTGGCTAAATTCGAGAGTGCTCGCTTCAGATATGACTGGAAGAACGAACCAGTCGCGGCAATCCACGTATTGATCCTCACTTCAGCCCTGTCAATGGCAATGATGGCAATGTTCATTTGGTCAGCGCTGTGCATCTAACTCAGTGCCTGGCACTGACACGGTCCAGCCTCACTCACTCCGGATGCTGCTTTTTGAACTCATATAGTTCCGCTATGCCCTTTTTTGATTCCTGAGCATTGCCAATCTTATCGAAGATGTCCTTCAGCGCCAGGTTCATCTGGATATCGTTTGATCTTGTAGGCGACATTTGCACGCTACTGTTGTTCGGGATTGTGGAGCCTCTGGGAGTACCTACCTCGGGGTGACTAGCTTCTTGGTCCTGCTCTTTCTTGTAGGAAGTCGACCTAAGCTGAGCATCGATGCCTGAGGCCCGCACCGAGTGTGGTGTCGACTCAGAGGCCGACGCTGCTCGCGAGTTGTTGAGCAGACGGTATAGGTATTGGTAGACGAAGGAGTTTTCGGCACGATCCAGCAAAGTGAGCTGGTCGTAAACTGCATCGCCATATGTACCCACGACTTGCTGCAAAATGGTTTTGACCGTTCGTAAAGGCATGTCAGCCAGCGGAATATTGTCGCTGGCCCGCCGCCTCCATTCCGCTGGGGGAATCGCTTGCAGGAATCTGTCGATGTCTAGGAGAAGTTTCTTGGCATCAAGAGATCCATCTTCGAGGTTGTCTCTGACCGACTTCGATATTTTCCACAGGCACTGCGTGTTCGAAACCTGCTTTAGTTGCTGACACCACATTATTTGCCCAATGATATGGAGACGCACCTTCATCACCAGTTCAGCGTACTTGGCTCGCGAAGCCAGCTCTTCCCCTTGAAGGTCCCGGAGGTTCAACGTCACCCGCTCGAGTATGAGGAAGAGAGAGCTAGGGAGGAAAAGTAAGTATGCAGATAGTATGTCGCAGAACTCAATTGGACCGTAGCTCACCCGAAGCATGCACTGTTATCCGAGTTGTGGAAGATACGAATGAGGACCATGTTCAAGACCTTCGAAAGGCTGACGATGGCCTCGCTTGCCCCGCTGTCGGCAGTCTCCAATAATCGCTTCGTAAGTTCTGCTAGGAGTGTTGCAAGCGAAGCTTTCGTCACAGCCATGCTAAGTTTCCTGTTGTCGAAGAATCCGCTGAGAGTCTGCATCAGGTGTTTGCACAGTCGCAAGACAGCTTGAGGAGTATCTTGATTTAATCCCTCAAAAGCATATGCCATTTGACTGCTAATGGCATCAATGAGGGCACTAGCTTGAGTTTCTAGCGACTGGGCATCTTCAACGATAGTCTTTTGGACTCGTTTCAAAGCATCGACGCTTTCAACAATACTCCTGCTACCTATCGGCGCGAAGGGATCGTGCGTGTCGATGCTCATGGATCGGTCACTCGGCTGAGGCATGGCCTCGTCCGTCATCATGCCGAGAGTACTCCGACTGTTAGTTGCAGCTGGAGCAGAAATGCTGGATCCCGTTGTCGCCATCACGTGCGTTGGTCCGCGAAGCGATGAGCCCAGAGAGGCAGGCAGCGCTGACATACGTCTGCCAAGTCCAGCCGCCGCAGGCAACCTTGATGCAGTCGCTGAGGCGGTGGCCACCCTGCCGGAACCAGGTCGATTTCCCGGTCCGGACATGCTCTGTCGACTACCCGGACGTATGGGAGTGCCTGTGGTAGCTTGCGGTAACGTCTGTCCATCTGGCCCTTCCAATTTGGCCGTGCGCTTCAGCCGTTCTTCAAGGAGTGTCTGCTCCTTCGACGCAAGTTCGCCTACGTAGCTGAAGACCTCGTTGCCGATCTGTGCATATGCCTGTGTAAGAGCGTCGAGCGCAGCAGAACGGCTGGCCGCGTCTCGGTCGCCTAGTAGAGCTGCTAGCTCAGGAAGAGCTTTACTCGGTTGGCAAACGCCAAGGCCGTGTCGCTGTATCAAGTTGCCGAGTTCCTCGATGCTTTCTGAGCGTACCCTTGCACTTTTGGCTCGTGATGCCTGATCCAGCAACTGAGTGAAGACTTTGCTAGAAGGATAGATACTGCCCAGCGAGCGAACGATAGATCGTGTCCTCACACGAATAGTTTCCTTGCTATCGCCAAGCTGCAATTGACGTCCCCAGCATTAGTACGTCGTTGCCGGATATTGTCGCGGACTTTGCTTACTTTGGTCATCAGACTCGGTAAGAACGAGGCCGCTTCGTAGTCTGACAGGTGGTAGCTGGCAAGCAGCATTACCTGAAACAGATTCTCGATGAGATCCAGACAGTTGAGGTGAATACTGGAAGACGTATCATAGAAACGAATGGAAATATACTTGAGGATCAAGTCGCTATTGGCGAGCAGTTGTTTCCGAGCCTCCTCTTGCGCAGAAGCCACGATATCTCCATCACCATATGCGGCTGCCGCAGCCGCTTCTGCAAGCATAGAGAGGGCAGCCGCATGATCACGGTCGCTGTTATGGTCCCTGCTAAACATGCGCGAGGCAAGGTCTTGAGAAATGTGTGGTAAGGATTGCTGTTGTAGGTAGTCGATTTGATCTGAGCGAGCTGTTCCTTCGATAACCCATTTGAGCGGTCCGACCTCGCGAGCCGCTCTAGCGTGCTTGCCTGACTCGTCTGATGTCCGGAAAAGAAGTAGAGGATCGGCTTGCATAGCCGGCACTGCATGACTTGCAGCTGGTACAGCTGCCCGACTCTGCGCCGAAGCGACAGGTTTCCGACCTTTCGGAGTACCTGCTATAATTTGAGATTGGGTGGAAGAAGACGGACGCGAAACAGGAGTACTGGCTCTCGAGCTTGATGTACTGATGACATTTTGAACTTTGAGGCTCCGCGTAACTGCAGGTAGCGGTCGCGATGCCAAGCCTGCGGCACTCGCAGCACGGTCGCTGGATGGGGCAGACTCTGATGCTGCCGAAGCGGCTCGCGGATGCGCAAGAGTTGGGGAGTCTCCACTTCGGGCCAGAGAGGCTCTCGCGTTTTCTAAAACAGGTAAAATGACACTTCTTGACGCAGGCTTGAGACTGCTAGCCTTCTCCAGGACAGGGGCATATCCGGTATTGGAGATGATGCATGGAAGGAGACCCTGCGCTGCCTTCCGCACGTCTGCAGCTTTGTCCTCGAGACAGCCAATAATCGGGCTGATCAAGGGTCGAAGGTCGCCATCGTGACTCTCGTTCTTCAATCGTGCCGCTATCCAGGTAGCTACCTCACTACGCTGAACTGGATTCGCGACCTCTATCGCGGAGGCTACTTGCTGAAGCATGCATTCCAGTCCACACTGATCACATATAGCGTCCAAGGCGGACAGAGCAGGCGCCCTTACGCTGGCCTTAGCATCAGCCAGGATTCCACATATAGCGGGAATGAACAACTTCGCAAAGCGCTCGAATGGCTTGTTCATTCCATTGGCCAGACGAGCAATGACATCGAGTGCCAGACCTTGCACGACTTTGTTGCTATCCGGTAGGCGCATTTTGAGGGCATTGCCGAGTTCGCCTACGAGTCGCAGGAAAGTCAGCCTCGCCCGGTCAAGAAGTAGCGTTGTTTCACTTGCCTAGATTGGGCTTCAAGCGCGTGTTCGCGACTAAAACACCTTGAACGCTTTCCAAGGCTTCTTTGCGTTGCTTCCAATTCGCGTCGCCCATGCTTTTGATTGTTGCGGCATTGAGCAGCTTGGCTATGTCTTGACGGGGAAAGAGATCATCCATAGGGTCGGCCTGAGCCTTGCTACCTTTGCTGGACAGGCTCGAAGCACTTTGAATATTGTCGGCGGACTGCCTTGTCGGTTGCGGCGGTGTTTCGGCAGCAACCTTATCAAACTCGGTCTCAATGGTAGTGAGAAGCGTTGGATTGAGATCTTGAACGAAAGTCTTGATGTCCGGCCCGACGAACAAGCGCAGAGTGACGAGGACTTTCGTGGCGCTGGTTCGAACAGCTGCATTCGAGCTCTTCAAGCCGTTTTTGAGGAATTCTACCAGATCACGTACGGCAAGACCCAGTACACCAAAGTCTCGGAGGGCTTGGTCTATCCAATTCAGGGCTTCACTTTGGCTCTTTGGTGCCTTTTGCTTTGTCATGGCGTCGTAAGCTGCGAAAGAAGATATTAGGTATGATGCTTCTGAACGAGCGACAGGATACAGGGACCCACCATGATTGAGCACAAATTGCAAGGAAAAGGCTTCAGCGTAGGCAGTAAGAGCATCGCCGGCAGATTTCTTGAGTTTGATGTCGCCCAGCTTGTCGGACAGCGGCGCTATAGTCAAAGCAGAGCATGCGCGGGTCCAATTTGGCACGTTGCTAGCCATAAAAGCGAAGAGAGCTGCCATCTTGCCGTAGACCTGGAAATTGCTCTCTTTCCAGCCAGGTGTCTTGGACAGCACACGGACAACGAGCTCTCCCTCGATGCTTTTGCCCTCGCTTTCTACCCAGGCTTGTAGACCTTCCATGGCGGCCAGTCGAAGCTTCCAAGCTGGATCACCGAGCTCCGAAAGAATGGCTGCCGGAAGCAGGCCGTTTGCCTGTGCTTCTGCATCTTCCTGCGTGTATTTGTACTTAAGAGGTTCGGGCGTTGAAGCGGTTTGTGCAGCTGTTTGCGCGGGTTTCGCGGATGCACCACTCTTATTGCTTGCGGAAACAGCACTAGAAGTTTGCATGGGCTTCTTCGCGGACGACAAGACGGGAGGTCGGCGAATGGCTGGCGCGGAGACAGCGGGTGGCGCCACCTTCGAGCTCACGGAGGCGTTTGCTGTCGCCTTCAGTGCAGATCCAGGTCTGCTGTTCTCCTTGTCGCTACCACCGGACGAGAGAGGCGAGTCGCGGAGAGGCTAATTTAACATGGTCATCAATTTTGGTCCGACCAGACGCAGAGGCTTTAGAACATACCATACGAGGGACTGCAACTTTAGGAGCAGCCGGTGCTCTAGCTCGACCGGTCGATGTAGTGGCTACAGGTCCACCCTGAGCCGGCAAGGCCTTGCATCGGACTTCAGCTTTTGAGGCAAATTCTAAAACCTTCTTTTTCTTGATTTCGTCTAGGCCATCAAGGATGGCACCCATAGCGCGCTCTCCGACTATTTTATGCAGAGTTCCTAATGCTTCAGCAGCCGCATCGCGAACGGGCGCGAATCCGTCGTCCATGCCAAAGAGGAGCGCGTCTGCTAGAGGTTTAAGATCCGTCTTGACATTGGGCGCCACTTTTGTCGTTGAGAGACCACGAATAAGGAAGCGGTATGTCTGCTCCTTGACTTGAGGGTTCTTATGCTTTGCAAAGGTGCCTACGTCCTCTACAATCTCGGAGATGGACACCTATACAGCGCTCCGCTGAGTCAGCGCTGTACTCGATAATGTGATAATGGCAACACACCCACCGATAGAAGGATATTATCCAGTGCCGCACCAAGAGCATCTGTGACGCTGACTTTCTTCTCTTTGCAGCGTTCGAGTATCGGCGGCATTGCAGCAATCTTGTATCGACCAAAGTCCTGTCTCAAGCCTTTTGCGAGATATTCTATGCAGCCCGCAGCGCTGATAACGCATGCAATATTGGCATCGGTCATTCGGCCTGCGAGCGCCCGAACGAGCTCGTCGTAATTTGCGTCTTGAATTCTCGGCGAACGTTTCAAAGTTTCGAGCAAAGGATCAAGCGCCATCTCTTTGCGATCCTTCCACTTGGCAGAAGCAAGGTGTGTGTAGAATCCTTCGGGAAGCTTGTTGAGGATTGCTTGCGGCTCAGCCAGATCGTAAGCATCTATTGCCTCTGACTCGGGTTCTTCATGCTGCTGAACATCGTCCGCAGCGGTCTGCTCGCTCTGGTTGGCGGTCAAGGTGGCTTCCGCATCTCGCAGCGCTCTCTCCCGTTGTTGGACGCGGGTGAATCTACTTTGTGTAGCCTTCTCCTCTCCGGCGAATGACTCAGTCAGCTCCTTCTGCTGGACAGGTTTCAGGTCTGCCATGTGGGGATCGAGAGCGCTCCCCAGCCAGCGGTGGAGCTCCTGCACGAGTTGCGTGCCCTGCGTTGCCGAAATGTGTTAGTTTGCGGTCACATTCGGCAGGACTTCGTAAGCTATGTATTGGTTGACGATTAACGCACCTCTGCTCTGACACCTTTGTCAGCGTGCGAGAATATAGTGTTGATCGTCTTCAGAATTGGCTTGACGTTGACGGTTTTGGCGCCGAACTGTCTCACAATTTCCTTCATCGTTAAGACAGCACCCGCGACAGCCTTCGGCTGCTTGCTCTTGAGGCCTTCGATGCATGCTTCAAAGACCGTATCTGCACTGTTGTCGCACTCCACGATGAGCAGACATAGTTCGACGATTGCTTTCTTGGAGCCCGCTCTCGATGTACCAAAGATGTTCTTCTCAACGATTGCCGACGTGAAGGCTTCTTTGGCAGATGACGCGGCGGGCTTGCCGCCATACTCTAGGAAAGCACATGCACAGATGATACCCTGCTCTTGTGCTACCGCATTTGCGTCTTTGAGAGCTCCTGCGAGGATGGTGGGATCGCGGAGGTATGGGTTGAATTCAGGTGCGTCTTCGGCTATGCTTGTTTTGAAGGTGTGCTGGGGAGAGCAGACAAAGCAAGGACGGGTGAGTCGAGAACACCACAGTGTATGTGAGGGGTGACCGTCTCTCGGTCGTGTCTATCGTGTACCTGTGCTGATTCTATGCCGATGCATGCAATGCACGGGCACGCGTCGAAGCAGCAGCAGCACGAGCACAACAACAAACCGAGCGCGAAGAGACGAGACGAAGGGAGATTTCCAACATACGGCGAGTTCGTTGTAAGCGGACACTCTTGCTTTCCAGTTCTGAACATATATGCAGTGAACAGCATCAGCATAGGCTGCCCTCGCTTCACCTCCATGCAGCTGCATGCATTACCTTGTGTGTTATGCGATCCAGGACAGGCAGGCTGCTGAAGTCGGCCTCTTCCTGCGGCGGGCCGTCCATGGTGTGGTAGCCTGCAGGGGTTGTGGTGCTCAGCAGGTCATCCAGTTAAGTCGTCTTGCTGGTAGTAGTATCGTCATCTCATGTCGTATCCTCAATAGTGTGCTTGTGGAAGAAAGCTGCATGATATGATATCCTGCATAGAGAGGACGTGATCGAGGAGGGAGAGCGTGTTGCCCTCCATCCAGCTGCTTCTTCAACAACAACAGCAGCAGCAGCAGCACTGGCTATGAGAACACCGTATTCGCATCTACGAGGTCGCTGTTGACTACTCTGCCAGGTCTCACCGCGTCCGCACGAGCAGAAGAGAGCAAGACAATGTCGGCCAGGTTCATACGACCGACTTCCACCTTGGGAGGGGATCCCTCGGTCCAAGCTGCTGCGTCGTCCGATAGAAGCGACCTCATCGGTACTGTGGATGAGATCGCAATCACTTCGGCGCCGGCCTCTTCGGCCTTGGGCCTCCAAGCTCAGCGCCAAAGACTTCCTGTCTACAAGCAGCGTAGGTTGGAGTTTAAGAATCATCTATACAATATATAGTGGCACTGGCCTGTGCTTATACATCGTGTGTATGGGCATGATCTTGCTCGTCTACAACAGGCCAACAATTCCTGAAGATGCTCGAAGACCACCCGGTCCTCATCGTACAAGGTCAAACAGGCTCCGGCAAGACCACCCAACTGCCTCAGTACTGTCTTGAAGCAGTGAGCATTTGCTTGTCCTCGGGGTGCTTACGATGCCTTAGTCCCTCTATTGACGTTGTGTGTTGTCATCCTTGATCGCAGGGCTGGGCTGATGACGGAAGAGTCATTGCTTGCACTCAACCAAGAAGAGTCGCCGCAACCAGTGTAGCTGCTAGAGTCGCACAAGAAGTCGGATCTATCCTCGGCGACGAGGTTGGCTACACAATTCGCTTCGAAGACGTCTCTAGTCCGGTTAGGACGAGGATCAAGTATCTGACAGATGGTCAGTGCATGTACCGCATTGTCAGTCTCGATGCAGAACTTGCTGAAATCACATTCTCTGTGCCTTTTCATAGGAATGCTTTTCCGCGAGTGTATGCTCGACCCGCTTCTTTCCAAGTACAGCGTCATCATGGTTGATGAAGCGCACGAACGATCGTGCTACACGGACCTCCTTCTGGGACTGCTCAAAAAGTATGCACATTCCCCTTTGCTCTTCATTAATCCTGAACCGCACTGAGACATGTTCAAAAATAAAACAGAATCCGAAGGAAACGTCCAGAACTTCGTCTCATTATCTCTTCGGCTACAATCGATGCGGAAGCCTTTCTGTCGTACTACAATACAAACACGGTGTCCGGCAAGGATGAGGCCGCCATCATGTCTCTGGAAGGACGCATGTATCCGGTTGAGATTGCTTACCTGTCGCAACCCACCCTCAACTACGTCGACACCGCCGTTCAAGCGATATTTGACATTCATTTAAATGTGAGTGTGACGACTTCGTAGAGCTCAAATGAGATCGGAACATAAGCTGACATCTTGGTGCTGTCATTGGCAGCAACCACCGGGCGATGTCCTTGTGTTTTTGACAGGAAGAGAAGAGATAGACACGGCATTAGACCTGATAGCTGACCGTTTGCCGAGGTAAGCTTAGCGCACAATGTCGAAATGCCCGTTAGTCTGAGGTCCAGCTCCTGTTTCACAGTATATCCCAGTCGGCTCAGAAGATGCTGCCAATGCCTCTACATGCCGGGCTTACGAACGAAGAGCAAATGTCAATCTTTGAAACAACTCCTGCTAGATGTCGCAAGGTAATTATATCCACAAATATCGCGGAAGCGAGTGTCACGATCGACGGCATCCGCTATGTGGTCGACTGCGGCTTCGTCAAGATGCGAGTCTTCAATCCTCTCACCGACATGGACGTCCTTCGAGTCACTCCCACAAGTCGCGCGTCTGCAAATCAGCGAGCGGGTCGTGCAGGCCGCACGTCGACTGGCAAATGTATCAGGCTGTATCCTGAAGCATCCTTCGCGAGTCTTCCAGCTTCGACTTCTCCAGAAATTTGCCGCTCCGACGTGTCTCTCTTCGTCTTGCAACTTAAGGCCCTCGGCATCGACAACATCGTCCGATTCGACTTTATGACTCCTCCACCGAGTCGTATGCTGGATAGAGCTCTGGAATACCTATACAGTCTAGGGGCAATCGATGATCTGGGCCGGCTCACGCGTCCCCTGGGAACGAGGATGGCCGAGGTAAGACTCAATTTATTGCTTTTTGCTAGTCACGGATGCTCAAACAAATCCACTGCAGCTGCCAGTCGATCCTGCTATGGCCAAGATTGTAGGTTTCCGTGCGCTTCGCCGAAATAACACAAATCATTGACCCTATCGCAGTTGCTCGGTTCCGCAGACTTCGGTTGCAGTGAAGAAATCCTTACTATCGCCGCCATGACTTCTGTTCAAGTACGTAGACGAATGCCTCATCGGATCCAATGCTTGTCTCTTGCCTGAGTACCACAAATCACTGCAGAACGTCTTTGTTTCAGCCGAAGGCGCAGCCGGCGCGCTCGCGGACATAGAGCGACGCAAGTTCACAGTCGAAGAAGGTGACCACCTCACACTGCTCAACGGTAGGTTAATGGTCCAGCAGCCAAACGCTTGATCTACCTGACGGGGCGTCGGCTTTGCAGTGTACACAAGCTTCGTACAGAAAGGGCGCAAGTCTGCTAAATGGTGTCATTCCCGTCGTCTGAACTTCAAGGCACTCTCGCGAGCAGTCTCAATTCGAAATCAACTTAGCAAGTATATACAACGATTTGGCATCCCCTTGGCTACGTGTGGTGCAGACGACTCTGCAATTCGACGCTGCCTCGTCTCTGGCTACTTCAAGAACGCTGCTAAATTCTCGGCCGATGGTACTTACCGCTTGCTTCGGGAAAATGCAGTAAGCCCAGCTCCAACACCTTCTCCCAGGATGTACATGCTGACAAGGCTCGCTCACACGGCATCTTGGTAGGTTCTGCACGTGCACCCGTCCTCTGTAATGTTCACCCGAACTCCTGCAACTGGCTACGTCATCTTCCACGACGTCGTCGAGACTACCAAGACCTTCATGCGGGAACTTACGGTAATCGACAGTGAATGGTCAGTAGCGCTAATAACGAGCAAGATAACCGTGTCATATTGCTGAATTGTGCGCATCCAGGCTAGTAGAGCTGTCCAACGGTTACTACTCTACTATTTGAAAACCCTTACGGGGTACTGCGCTCTCAGCCACCGGAATCGCGGCAATACTGGCGATTTATCTGGCCTGCTTGTCCTAGGCAGCATCACAAGTCATAAGATTACGCTACATGAGCGAGTGCAGCTCTCAGCTGCAACTCTTCACTATACGGCGGATCTGACCCGGCGGTGTACGCGGCAACGTTACATCGACTGGGTTCCGCACTCAAATGTCGAGCACAGCACTCAGCACTGTCGTTCGAATTACTCTTGCTCGAAGGATATCGACGTTCGAATCTGGGCGTTCGGGATTTGGCTCCCTTCCTCTGCCCTGAGTGTGCACAAGATGGCCATAGGTGGGGCTAGCGTTTCTGTGCCTCAGGATACATCGAGGAAGCGAACCCCTTTTGGTGCAGGTGATTTATGTTGACACTGCCTCCTGGATCCGGTCTCTTGTATTTGTGTCCCTGTCGACATGAGACAACCCGCCAAGTTGTGCGGAGGCCTCCTGATACGCTTCTCAGATTCCTCCAAATGGAGTCCCGCTTCGTCTTCGCTCTGAGCAGTCGAAATCTGCCTCAAGCAGCCGGCGGCATCGCAATTACTAGATGCCGATAGTTGGACAGCGTTTACGACTACGCATGTATCGCCCCTAGCGTGTTGCGGTGGATCACGCATGCTCGACAGTGTCTGAGCTAAAGTAGGACGCTTTTTTGACGCTCGCTTTCGACGACCTGAATCTGTGTCAACAAGTATCGCGAGGTCAACCGGCACTTGTCGTTGCAATGTAGAACCCGTCACAGCCAAATCCCGAGCGTTGTTGGTGTCGGATGGATGCAAGCCGGCTGCCTGAAGTGGTCCAGGTGGCAGGGTTTGGCGCAGCCAAGCGTCGGTCTGTTCCAGATTGCGCAGATACTGCTGCAGTGTCGGTTTCTCTGGCGAGGTCTGCTCGAGAAGATCTTGGGCGTGAGGTAGAGACCGTGGAATCGGAGAGAAGTGCTGCCTAGTGCGTGGTGGACTGCTGTCAATTGCTGACGAGCTCGACAATGATGCCAATTTGGTGTATTGTTCTAGTTCGACTCCTAGGGCATCGAGATCTGTATCTTCGGAAATATAGCCAATAGATATGACGGGAGTGCCGGAAGGTGTGACGGAGACTACAGTGGAATGCTCGTGGGCGCTTGATTCCACAGTTGATGATATGGTCGAGCTGCTAGAGGCTGACATGGACAATGAAGAGGCTGATCTTGAAGAAGCAGACCGTGCTGGAAGTCGTTGACGAGCGTGAGTTTCGGCATTTTGAATGCAAGACTCGAGCTAGGTCAGAGTGCGTGGTAATTAGCATTAGGGCAATCTGTAGTCTGTAGGACCCAAAAACGGTACGTATGCACACCTACCGTTGCAAGCGATGGCATGTGCTTCATGTCGCCACTGAACGTGCGCGAGTGCAGAGGAGGGCATGGCAAGGGTATTTCACCCTCCATTTTCTGTTTGCTCATGTCGACCGACATGGAGCGAGAATATACCTACTTCTGATGTTGGATGTCTGTTGGAATCGCTTGCATCGGCTTCCCGCTCTTGCAACCGTGAAAGACTCTTCTAGCCCGGATGATCGTCTAGGCACGTGAAGAAGGTGAAGGAGGATCGTCCTTGTAGTGCAAGTGCGCACCAAAGTACCTGTGATGAGAGGAAACCTACTGACCTTCTTGTGTCGGTCCGCCGGTGTATGCAGAAACCTTGCAGACGGAGTTGAGAGGAAGAGATGGAGGTAGACCGAGTGAGATGCTCTGACAGTGCGGTAGTCGGCTTGGAGCTGTGGAAACGAGTCGCCCCACTTTTCCGTTCGGTGTCGCTAGAGAGGACTACGGTAGTAGCTGCAGCTTAGCAGTGGGCTAGTGGATTTGAGTAACACGCCAGTCTGCTCCCTCCAGCAACGCTGCTGCGGGTCTTGCGAGACGGATCTCGAAGGGCAGGGCAGGCCCACACCCGCACGCTGGGTACGTCAGATCATCCTTGAAGGGCAGCACGGGCAGAGATGATCAGCTTAATCAGTAGCGGTCTAGGCATGCGGCGATTTCGCAATCATCAGGCCACGTTATCGGGAGAGCCAAGGGTGTCTTCGATTGGTGTCTTGTGTCATATCATATCATATGTAGCCATAGGCTGGTGTGAAGCGAAACACCGTCGACGACACTAGCGGTGGACAACACGGCATAACTCATCCAGGCGATATCGATGTATGTGCAATGACGGATGCAGGTGTGGTAGGTCATCATGATCTGCATATTTTGCCTGTCCCATGGGAGTACAGATACGTACACGGGCGAATCTTGAAATGGTGAACTCGCGTGATAAGATCCAGAACAGAACCACATTCAATGGCTTGACTAGCTACGTGCAGCTTGACCAAGCAGCTAGCTTGCTGGAACGGTGTTCTCTCGAGTAAGGAGTCGTCAGTAGCTACTTCGCGAAAGGTGTTCTGTCATATCAGAGCATTCGAGGACATGTCAGGGTGGCGAAATCACGTCACGTGACCTGGGAAACCCCGATCACCCTCTCTGAGCGCGAACGAACAACAGCCATTTCGCGATGGAGCTTGAAGATGGCATAGCACCCACCACACTGTGATTGACTGATTGGCTGACTGCTGACGACGCTGTGCAGTACACAGCGTGCAGCAGCTGACGTCTCGGTACGGCGATGGCGATGGCGTCGGCCCAGGTCCAACCGTCGCTGGACGGACTCGCGAAGAGAATGGAGCGGATACAGCTTGAACAACAGCAGCAACAGTCTACTGCGCATCAAGGCAGAGACAAGGACAAGGCCAAGTTGGCTGTCCAAGTAGACAACCAGAACTACGACCCGAATGCTTTCCTGCCGGTGGACTCCGACATCGGGCGATACGATGGGGGCTTCGAACGAGCCGAAGACGAGAGCGAGCGCAGCATCGAGCTTCTCAAAGGCGATGCCGCAAAGGTCCTTGACCTTGATAACGGCAGAGTTGGGTGAGTCTGGAGTGTGCCCTGGATAGGATTCCAGATTGTAGGTTCATTAGTCAAGACTTGACCTTCATGCACTCTTTCCGCTTGCAGCCCTGCACCGATCCGTCAGTGGAAGCTATCTGCTTTCGAATTAGGCCGCCCTTTGGGAAAAGGAAAGTTCGGAAGGGTGTATAT
Organism: Cystobasidium slooffiae; assembly: GCA_019775285.1. Lineage (NCBI taxonomy): Eukaryota > Fungi > Basidiomycota > Cystobasidiomycetes > Cystobasidiales > Cystobasidiaceae > Cystobasidium > Cystobasidium slooffiae. The sequence goes on from JACWFZ010000002.1 coordinate 979,166, forward strand.
GGTCCGGACTCTGTGCGAGCCACGCTTTATTCTCGCACTCAAGTGCCTGCATAAAGCAGAGATCATCGATTCCAAGGTAGAGAAGCAGGTCAGACGTGAAATTGAGATTCAGTCAAACTTGCGGTGAGTCTGCTTTATCTACCAGACCGTGTCGCGTCGCGTATAACTGGGAGCACATGATCTGAATCTACCGTTCGCCATCCAGACATCCCAACATCCTCCGCTTATATGGATACTTTCACGATGAGAAGCGCATCTTTCTCATGCTGGAATTCGCCGGCAAAGGCGAGCTGTACAAGCAATTGCAAAGGCATGGACGCTTTAGCGAAAAGAGAAGCAGTCGAGTGAGCAATTCTATTTCGCAGTCTGCCTCAGCACACTTCGTGACACTCTCTGCCTCTCGCAGTACGTTGCACAGATGGCGGACGCGCTTGCATACCTCCACCGGAAACACGTAATTCACCGAGACATCAAGCCAGAGAATCTCCTGCTAGGCGTCAATGGCGAGCTGAAGATAGGAGATTTTGGTTGGAGCGTGCACGCACCAGGGAATAGACGGACAACGCTGTGCGGGACTTTGGTAAAGCTCCTCATCGTACATTGCTACCATTGCTCCCCCATCGCTGAGACCCGCCCGCCTCCTTAGGATTACTTACCGCCAGAGATGGTGGAAGGACGAGACCACACAGACAAAGTTGATCTGTGGGCGCTTGGTGTGCTCACGTACGAGTTCCTTGTAGGGGTGCCTCCGTTTGAGGATCTCAGTGGACATTCAGGTAAGTCTAGCGCATGATCATGCAGGCCTTCGTCGCATGAAAGTATGACAGGGCAAAGCTGATTCCCCTGGTTCCAGCTACATATCGCAAAATCTCCAAGGTCGAGTACAAGATTCCAGACAGTGTATCTCCAGATGCTCGAGATCTGATTCAACGCGTGCGTGCAGATAGATAGTCGAAGATGTTTCGCGGCTGGTGCTGAGTTATGCTTTCCCGTGTGTTCAGCTTCTGCGGCACAATCCAGAGAAGCGGATCCCGCTGGCAGAGGTCGCGGTGCATCCATGGATCCGGAAGTATGCCAAGAGTGGGAAGAGTGGTAGTGGACAGGGTCTCTGAAGAGAGTGAGCCCTCTGCATATCACCAGCCATTCTTCCTTGTAGCAATATGCATGTGTACACCATGAAAGCGCTTCATGGCCTTGCGCAGTATTGACCATTTCGAGGTTATACATCGATAGTAGACATCTGTTGTTGTACACTACAAGACAGTGAAGCGGATTCTGTGTAGACTAGGAAAGCCAGTCTGAGTTTACAGCAGTTGTCTCAGCTTTCGCTCGCAGCAACCTCACAGTCAGAGGCTTCTGAGGAGTCTAACCTAGACCGGCCAAGTATAGAGAGGGCAGGCAGCACACTATGACTGTCAACGCACATACTCCAAGAGCTTACTCTCTCCGTCTTCCACACACACCGTGTAGCCGCTATTCATTCAAAGCCTAGCAGTGCATGTGGCAAAATTTCAGCAGCCCTCCACTCAGTCTCCAAAAGCCCGGCTTTCATTGCCGCTTTCTCTGCTCTTGCACAACTCGCCTGGCTCTCCACGGTCACCGGAGTTGCACACTCTGGACTGATGAATGAGGATTAAGATGGCTTTCCCCTCCCGCGCGGACTGCCCACAGAGCAAGCGAAGCTGAACCGGCCTGGGAATGGAAAGCCCTAAAACCGCCCCGATGAGCCGACGTGAACAACAGTCAAGCATATCTGACTCGGCCAAGGAATGTCCGCCTCTGTATACTCTTATGACGTGGAAACTGTGCCTCGTACCACGAAGGGAGAGTTGTCCTCCGCCGTACAACGGGAGGGAGGCGTGAATATCAACGCTGACTGACACTGCACTGACTTTTACGCCGCCCAGGTGTGGGTAGATTTCGAGACTTAACGCTGCACTTCACAGGAAGTACTGTAGCTTTCCAAGGCGACAGACTCTCATATAGCGTTCCTTTCTGCGGGCGGAAGCTCTGGCTACAGAGGAGCACAGATGGAGCCGCCTAGAAATGCCGGCCAAGAGGCACCGTCACAGTGGTGGCAATCTTCAGCAACAAAAAGATCTCACGAACACCCGCAACTCTCTGGGCACTATGAGCATCCGTACAGAGGAGATGTAGGCCTACAACAGATGTGGCCTCGGAATGCACCGTTGTACGACAATACTGCCACTGCCGGCGACTTCCCGCGTCATAGCAGCTGGCGATCTAACGAGATGCAGCGGCAGAGCACTGTCAGCGACTATCCCGAATCAAGGTGAGCTAGTCCATCTATCATTTGCGTTCTTTCGTACCTTGCTGACATGTAGCACCAGTCATCTCTCTTCCAGATCTTACTCGTCACACTCTGCCACCAGCTCTACAAATCTTCCTTGCTATGCTCCGTCTATCGAATACCAAGGCAATGACTTCAAAGATGATGCAATGTATAGCCATCAACTCAAAGAACGTCCTACACCCGCAAAGCCACCGATACTGAAGAGCACAACGATTCGCAATGAGGCAGCTTCCCATGTTATGCACGCGGACCAACGTCAGCATTCCACTGTCAGCACTGCATCCTCTGCCATATCGTCAAAGAGTCATACTTCTATCTCATCGAACCACAGTCGTATGACTTCAAAGTTTCCGGTGCCCCGTCTCCTGTGTTCGGGTGGCTCAGCTCGTCCGGGATTCCATGAAAACACATCATCAAAGCTTTTATTATCTCGACCGGAAGCTGCAAAAGTGAGAGCAGATGTAGCCGCTCAGATTGCTCAGCAAGACGCCCGGGAGCAGAAAGCGAGGTGGACAAAGGCCAAGTGGCTATTGCTACTGTCAGTAGCGGCCGTAGGTGCTCTTTTCCGTGATTGATGATTTTCTTCACTTTTTGGCTAAGTGCTTTATGTGTGTTCTGAACAGCTCTTCAGCTACGGGCTGGCTGGTTTACTGTTGGCGCTGTTGACATGGTTCCGAAGTGAGTTCGTCTGTCTTGAGCACATTAGCTTTAAACTTCCACTTACACTCATTGTTCTCAGCGTGGTCCACGGCAGATGTCCTCATTGTCGCAGAAAACGAAGTCCTTGTCTGTAAGCAGCCTGGCAACTCGATGCATTTCCAAGACGAGAGCTGAAAGCGTTGAACTATGCATCAGACATCACTTTAGCCTCGGGAATGTGCATTGTCACCGCTCTCGTCGGACTAGTGGGGACCATGCTGAACTCGAGACCTATCTTGGCTGTGTACAACCTCTTACTATGGCCGTCTCTGGCCGCTATCTTGGTCATCGGGTACACCTCATATCGCAAGCAAGCTCTCAATCTCGACAGGAAACTCAATCAAGCTTGGAGTCAATTCTTCGATGATGCCGCGCGACTGCGGCTTCAAAACAGCGTGAGTAGACGTACATGTCACTGAAAACCCTTTTGCTGTACTGCCTCAACCCCTGACTCGCCATTTGTCTGTAGCTGCATTGTTGTGGGTACTACAGCCCCCTGCGTAGGTTTACCTTCTTGGCTTACAGAGAACCCTTTTTCATCCAGAATGAATGCTGACTTGCCCTTCTGTTTTAATTCGTCTACAGATCAGGCGACCTTCTCAAAACGATGCTACCCGAGAACGGCTCTTCCTGGTTGCAAAGGCAAGCTTTTCCGATTCGAAAAGGACATGCTCCACCAAATCGCCATGTCAACCTTCGCTGTGGTCCCGATTCACCTTTTCAACATCTTCATTGCCTTGCTATGCTCGAATCATGTCAATCGTACGTTTGGCAAGGGTTTAATGCCTAGACAGTACCGACTGAGGTGAGTTGCATGGTACCGTTGAGAACTGGTCTTTGTTCTTCACTGACCTGGGGATTTTCTGTCGACTCCAGCATAATGGACGTCCGCGAGAATGCCATCCTAGCATTGAGGACCCTCCCTGCTAAGCCAGAGGGAATCAAGAAAGCACCTCGCAAGCGTACTGAGTCGGGGAAAGAACGGGCTGCAGGTGTAGACATCAATGACAGCATGTCAACGGGGATCCGAATGATTGCACCGCAGCAAGAATGGGCAAGACTGCGGAGCGGTCTTCACGCTGGGGCTACTACTGCGACGAGACGTGCTCGTCCAAGCAGTCCAACGGAGAGCCTGAAGACGCTACCACGGTATAGCGGAAACTTGAAGGGGCTGGGATTGTTCTAGGCTTCTGCATCATAGTAGTCTAGTAGACGATGCGTCTCGATGCTGTGCGCAGTAGTTGTCAATCGCTGTATGATACTATCGTAATGGACACCCTGAGCTTCGAAAGAAGAGGTTGACGACTGGGCGATGTTGCAGCCAAGTCAGATGGTGGCACTGCCATCCAATGCATGGCTATCAACTCCTTGCAATGCCTTGCCATGCCGTTGTGACTGCATCCGCCATCATCACTGTGTCACTTATGCGCGTCATCGATGGATGCTTCTCTACTCTGCCCAACCACCGTCTGATTCAACACACACGCACACACCACAATGAACCCAACATGGACTGGTGGTGGTGGTGGTGGGGGTTACGGCCAGCAGAGGCAGCATCAGCAGCACCTCGCACCGCAGCCTACAGGGTTCTTCGGGAATGGCGGTGGTGGATATCCAGCCCAGCAGCAGTATGCCATGCAGCCTCAGTACACGGGCTATCCAGGCGGAGGAGGAATGCAGATGCAGCAGCAGCAGCAGCAGCCACAACCATACCAGCTACCACCACCACAGCAGCAGCAACAGCCCATGCTGGGTGCGTTCCAGAGCGTCCCCTCGGTCTTCTCAAACACCTTCATGCCGAACAACGTCATGAACACCCAATTCCAGGCCAATCTGCCGAGCATCTTCCAGCAGCAGTCCATGCAGGTAGTGGGCCAGCCGCAGGTCAACGTCCAGTGGTCGCTCACCGAAGACGAGAAGAAGTCGTATGCCCAGATCTTCCGGCAATGGCAAGATGACAACGGCTTGATCTCGGGAAGCAGAGCGCAGGAAGTCTTCAAAGAGTCTGGCTTGGACAGGGAGGACTTGATGAAGATATGGTGAGTGCCCTTCTCATGCAATGTAATAAATGTGTGCTCTCATCGCTGATTGCTCTGCTTCTGGACGCTTCGCTTCTCCCCCCACAGGGCGCTCTCTGACACCTCGGACAGAGGACACTTGGATCTGCCCGAATTTCAGGTTGCCATGGGCCTGATCTATCGCAGTAAGGCCCAGTCACATCCAGGCTTTGCAGGTACCTCTCATTGCAATCACTGAACCACTTGTCCTGTCCATAGAACTCAGCGGCAACCCCATCCCCGACGTTTTGCCACAGGAAATGAAACCACCTTCATCAAAAGACCTCGAATCATCTGTGGATTTCCTCAAAGACCTCCTTCGCAATGACACTCGCTCTCGCAGCACAAACATAGATTCAAATCAGTCAAACGGACAAGGCAACAAATATGCGAAAGTACGCTCTTTTGATAGAAACGCTTCCGCCGAGCCATCAAGTCGAGGTCCCCGCAAAGATGCAGCAGTCTACAAACACGACGATGGCGATTTCAAGACTTACAAGTCAAACTCCCGTCATCTGGATCGACGCAATGTGCGTTTCCACGGCGAGGACGACGATTCTTCTGATCTTGGCAGCTTGAAGAAGCAGTTGAAGGAAACTCAAGATCTCTTGGATCGCACATACAAGGACAAAGACGAAGATGATGACGACGACGATCTGACAGGAGAGATTGATGACATCAAGTACCGCATCAGGCGCGTTCAGGAGGACATCGAGTTCAACAAGTCGGGAAGGAGAACAGAAGCTAAAGATGACGAGCGTCGGCGGCTTGAGCGCGAGTTGCTCTTCCTAATGCACGAGAAGATGCCAGAACTGGAGGAGAAAATGAGGGAAAGGGAGCGCAAAAGACGTGACCGTGACAGGTCCGCAGCACGCTTGCGAGATTCGCGGAACAGCAGAAGCAAGTACGACAGCCGTCGCGATTATCGGCAAGACGACTCAAGCGGATCCGAACCTGAAGAACAAGAAGATCGAGGCTATCTGCGCGGCTCGTATGGTGCGCAGTCCTCGCGTCAACCAGAACGCAAGCGTTCGCCTCCTTCACGCGATAGCAGATCAAGCAAAGAAGACAGCCAGGGTAGATTCGACAATGAAAAGGCGGAAGAGCCCAGGTATAGTGCGCGCGCCCCTTCCCCACCGCCAGTGCCACCAGCTGGAGCTGCTACGCCCCGCTCACCGCCTCCAGCTCCGCCTGTTGCGTCGACTAGCATTTCTGCAAGCGCTTCCACACCTGTTCCGCAACCGAAAAAATCACAGACCGCAGAAGAAAGACAGGCCTTCATACGTGCCGAGGCACAAAGACGCGTTCAGGAGCGCATGCGCATGCTCACTGGCCAGTCACCTGCTACCACGCCTGCGCCAACAGAACCTCTTCCATCCGGGTACGATACATCCCTGCAGGCTCGCTTGGAGCAGGACAAGCTTGAAGCGGCTAGACGAGCGGAAGATGATGATAGAGCTGCGTCGGAGAGGGAACGGTTGCGGCAGATCAAGTTGGAAGAGGAACGACAGAGTAAGCTCAAGGCAGAACAAAACAATGTCCGAGATGCCCAGCAGGCTCTCCAGAAGGTTTCCAACGAAGTCACCGCGACAGAAATTAAGAATCATGCGAAGGAAGAAGATATCGCTACATCTGCTGCTCGAGATGAGCTTGCTCGCGAGGAGAAGATCAACAGGGAGCGAGAGCAGAGTCTTGCAGCTGCGCAACAGGAAAGCCAAGCGCGAATGCAGCAGCTCAAATCTAACTTTCAGGATAGACCAAAAGCACCACCTCAACCGCCCGCTTCTCGTGGTCAGAAAGCACCTCCGAAACCCCCTCCCTCGCGTAAGCAGGCACCTCCTCCACCTGTCTCGCATACCTCCTCGTCTGTCAAATCATTCCAGACTCCACCGCAAAGTCCTCCGGCGACTGTACAGGCAACCCACTCGCCTGCGCCTAATCGATCCGCTCCACCTCAGGCTCCACCACCACCTCCCACACCACCTCCAGCACCGTCCAGCAATTCTCCTTCGCCAGCTGTCACCTCCCCGCCCGCATCTAAGTCGATGTCCAGCACAAATCCTTTCCATCGCTTGGGTGCAGCAGGGCAAACAGGACAGTCACCTTTAGCAGCAGCAACACGTCCTAAAGGCGCCAATAACCCTTTCTTCCGTCCGCCAACCGGTGCTGCCACTGCAGTGAACCCATTGCCTTCAGCTGAGGCTGTACCACGCAAAGTGCGAGTCGCACGCAAGGAAGATGACTGGGGCGATGACCAGAAAAGCAAGCAAGCAGACAGCGATGACAGTGATGACGACGATGACGAAGGCCCATCTGTAAAGCAAATGAGAGCTGGATTGGCAGGTCTTTTGTTTGGTGGGGCACCCGCATCACCATCATCAGCTGCTCCTTCCAGACCGTCTTCTACGAAACCTGATTCTGCACCTTCTTCCGCCGCACCTAAAGCGCCCGCTGCGACACTTCCTCCACTGTAAGCCTGCAGAATCTCCAGTAGCTTTGACTGCGCTCATCAGCTGACATACGCCCCTTGTCGCATTACAGAGGAGCTGCTGCCGGTAGTCCTCCACCGAGAGCGGCACTTCTTGGTGCTATTCAAAGCGGTGCCAGGCTTCGCAAGGCTACCACCAATGATCGGAGCATTGTACAAGGCGCGGGACATATCCTTTCGTCTTCTGGTGGCACTGAGACGGACGCCCAACCTGCCACAGACATGAACATCCCACTCGGCCAGTCTTCTGATACGGCAGATAGCAGACTAGATGGTGCAAAGGCTGACACCACGCCTAACACTGCCTCCACCAACGGCAACAGGCAGAGTGTCGATTGGTACGGGGGCTTGGCTGCTGACCATTATCCTAGTCCAAGTACCCAATCACCATCGCAACCAAACCTACCTCAGGTGACGGAAGATGCCGCAGAAGAAGACAATAGCAGCGAGCACGACGCAGCTCAAGCACCGCAGCGGGACCTCGATCGTAGAGACAGTGAGACTGCGACTGTCGACCTGGAAGACCCGAACACATACTTCGACATGGCGAATTGTACGTCCTGTTATTGATTTGGCGGCCCACCGGATCCTATGCTGACGTTCTTCTTGTGACAGCCACAAAAGTCCGCTCTTTATACGCTTATCACGGTCAACGCGCTCAAGATGCAGCATTCGAAGCCAATCTTTTGATAATTGCACATCCCGCCAAAGATTCTGACAGTGATTGGCTGTTCGGCATAGTCCCTGCTACAGGGTCCCGCGGCTGGCTGCCCAAAACATACGTCGAAGAACTGGGTGAGTATGTCCCGCATACGTCTACGGACATCAGCTGATGATCGTATCGGCAAATGCAGCTTTCAATATCCCAGGCATCGTGCTATACGACTTTGAAGGCGGCACAGAAGACGAGCTCAAGGTCGTCAGCGGAACGCACGTCTTTGTTTGCGAGAAAGTGGATAGCGATTGGGTGAGGGTGGTACTGAATGGGCGCATCGGCTTGGTACCAGCTGCATATGTCGAAGAAGAGAGTCAGTCTTGATCATCTACATACGCCGTGGCCTCAGCGTAGCCTATCTCACGGGCTGAGTGTTGTTATACCTTTTCTCTCCCACCGTGCATTGCTGCACATCCATGCGTAACACGATATTTAACATGATCCTGGTTCACCCAAACCCCATCTTTCTTCGCCTAAATCTAACAATCACTTGCCTTTCCGAAGAACCCGATGACGGATCGAGAGGCGCAAGAAATGGCTACGTACTTCGCGAACCTCCCGATTCCGCAGGTGAGTTTACTGAGCGCCTACCGGACATGGCAGGGAGCGGAAAGCACTTTCCTGCAGCGGAACCGCAAACCAGCGAAGACGAGACATCGGCGTCCAGTGCGGATGAAAGCGATGACGAGCCTGATCAAAGCAAGGAGAAAGAAAGATTGCATATATTGGAAGCTGCTGGTCTTGTAGTACACCACGGTCATGACAAGACTCCTCGTCGTCGCCCTCCACCTCCGCGTCCAAGAACCTCGTCTCTTCACTCTGTGCAAGCTTCAGCTTCCGACGCACTTTCGGGAGCGTCCCCGTTGGCCACGGTGGACGACGCATATGCTAGATGGCAATCTGTACAAATTGCAAGAGGCCAGAGGTCTTCTCTTGCCCAAGGCAGTGAAGACGATGATACTGGCAATGCGGAATCTGCCCTGTCTCCTCAACCGTCCGCGGGTGTTATGCCGACCACGGATTCTCCCGTCATTAGTGATGGTACAAAGCTGGACGTGGGCAAGGTAGGTGTCTTTTTCTCGGCTGATTGCACCTGGTGGAGATCATGGCAGTACCCGGTGCAGACTCCTCCGAGTCACTGTGTGAGGCTACATCAGCTTGGCCACCGTGGCAGACACATGCGCAGCGCCATATGCCTCCCACTCTCGGTGCTCACCTGCATCCGCAACAATGCAATAACAGTCACTCGTAGACACTCCTGACTTATGCCATGCCCGTTCTCAGACATGGGGCAGTCTGATAGATAAAGACGCTTTACAAAGTATGCCGGAAAAAGCACGCAAACGACAAGAAGCCATCTTTGAATTGATCAAGTCCGAAGAGAGCTTCTTGGAAAGCTTGCAAAGCGTCGTGCGAGTATGGTTCACCAAGCTCCAACCCCTGCTTGATGAGAAGGCATCTCTGGTCATTTTTGCAAACATAGAAGATATTTTGCTCTGGTCCGCTGTAAGCAACCATGAGCTTCCGATCTCAGCTTGTACTTTTGCACGTATGGTAACGCACTGACCAACCCCAATACTCAGACGTTCCTTTCTGATCTGGAATCGAGACAGAAGGAATGCCGCCTGTATATTGATCGAATAGGCGATATCCTGAAAATACATTCGAGCGGCCTGGATGTATATAGACCATACTGCCTTAATCAGGTGAGCACGTGCCGGTCTCATTGCTTCACTCTAGACCTCAGTGCAAGGCTAACGGCTCAACATAGAGTAATGCGGCTCGCACGTTAGCAGCCTGCCGCCAGGCAGATGCTCAGGTCGAGGCTGTTGCAAGTGTAAGTACGACTCCGCCGACAAAGGAAGGACAAACTCTTACTCACTACATGGTAACCGTACATACAGATTCGTGTGAACGGACTCAAGCTAGACCATTTTCTCTTGGAGCCAATGCAGGCGAGTCTCTGAAATAGAATTATGAGATCAAACGGCATTGATTCCTCAACCTTTTTTTTTTTTGCCTTTTCAGCGCCTGGCCAGATACCCTCTTCTATTCAGCCAAATCTTACATTATACCGAGGCTGAAGAACAAGATTTCACGGATATCAAGCTCGCAATCCGCAATGCTCAACAGGTGCTCGGGCGAACGAATGACCAGCTGAAACAGGAAGAAGACAAAGCGTTACTAGAACAACTATCCGAACATCTTGTATTCCCTGAAGATGACAATATTGTTCTTGATCTCACAGCCCCTACTCGTTCCGGGGGACAGCGCCGTTTATTGAAAGATGGCGACCTGGTAAAAGGCTACGCTCATCGAAGGCAGTCTAAGCGCAAAGACCTTCACGTATACTTATTTAACGATATTCTTCTCCTCACAACAAAGAACGTGGGCTTGCGGGAACGCTTTACTGGACGTGCACCTGCATATGACCCGAATGCCATTTACATTTTCAGAGCGGTAGGCACTTAAAAGCTTCTTTGACACATGGGCCAGGAGCTGATGCAACTGTTTCGCGTAGCCTATTCCATTGGACGAGATTTCTTTACGAACAGCGACTGATGATCGCGTAGTGGTCTTGCAACACCAAGGACAAGAAATCAAACTCCAGGCGAGCAGTAACACACAAAGGAACGACTGGCTACAGAAGATCGAAGCCGCACGACAGCTGTTCTTAGAAAACGAGTGACGGATGCCCCTGAACGGAAGTCTCCTGGGTTGAAAAGCCATTCCAGCTCTCGCTGATGGTACCAGTTATGCAAATGAGCCATTATTCTGCTTTTCCTGCTTATAACCTATTGTAGCGTACGCAAATCCATCTTTAGTGCGGAGCGGTGACTCCTTCCCGGGCAACGACGATAGAATCGTCGTGTCCAGGCCTCGCGACTCATGCCGCCCCTTGGGTCTGACTGTGCCAGTATCAGCTTCACGGCGCTACCGGAATTTCTGGGTGACAGCGTCGTCACTTTGCTGCTTACCCTGCCTGCGCATCCGAGAGCAAGCTAGCAGATTCGCCGAAGCGTGAATACAAGCGTTCTAAGCCATACTTTGGTAAAGCGAAGAAAAACTACGTGTCCGAGTCGAGTATCAGCTTACTTAGCTAACCCCGACGCAGTGGCCCAATGCAGACCGGTGCCCTAACTCACTTCTTTTGGGTATCCATGGGCAGTAATCAAATGCAGTCTTCTTCCCTTTGGTCTCGAAAACCGCCTGTCGCAACCTGCTGAAAAGCATTTGAGCTGATAGTGAAGACAATGGCCGGTATTGTTCAGCAGAGTTCCACCGCGTGGGAAAAGCAACATACAGTTTTCTCGCCTCGTTCTTTCCTGAGAGCCATGAGTGGGTCGTGGAATTCACTCAAATGAAGATCCAGGAAGCCTTCGTCGGGGAAAATCCTGTTACATGTTCGGCACATATGCGCATGGTACTTTTGATAATGTGCGTCAAGCTCCTCGGCGGTGAAAAATGAGGATCTACTAAGCGAACACTGCGGTGGCAGACTGCAGGAGAAGGCCTGGCTTTGATGGTCTCCCTCAGGGCTATGCTTCCGTTCTTCTTCAACCCAGGCAATCTTTGTAATCTTGTTGGTACACCAATCCCGGCTTGCAATGGCATCCTGTTCCTGTGTTTTGAATTCGGATTCTGCTTCCACGTCGTCGCTTGACCGGCTTCTTTTGCGTCGTTGTGAGCGCGCAGGCTGGCTCTCAAGGAGCATGGCAGGGCGGTCATCCATCTAAGCATGATCAAACGTGTTCAGGCTGGCATGAAACAGCCATCGGGAGTACGTAGCCAAAAGACCATATCTTGGGTGTTGGTATGTTGACATGCAAGAGTGTCAGTTGCACGTGATCCGGCTAGCACGAGTAATAGGAGAAAGGGCGAGTCGGTGGTCCCACCGACAGTCAAGCAATACCTTGATCGGTGTACTACGCGAACGCTGTATCACTCACGGTGTATGGCCGAAAATCAACGGGTCGAGGCAAGGTCAGCTCGATTGGATACCAGACCATATTTGCAGCCGATGGCCACACATGTACAGATCTACCTGAACCCCATATAGCACCGTGAGGGATCTTGCCGCGCAATACTTCGGCGCCCCTAGCAATCGTCGAAATAACGAGGGCCCAGGACGAACAAGCACCAAGGCCGTAACACGGGGTTTATCGGGGTTATTGTAGGGCTCAGAATCTCTTACCCTGCTGAAACCACTGAAGACTTGAATAAGCACGCGCGCCTGTTTGTTCTTGACGCTGCATTATAGCCATCCCATAGCGCAGATCTCCTTCAATTGTGTAACCTCTCCTCAGGTCCACTCCAGCACGGGTGCTCTCGCAAGCGTGATACCGGCTCTCTAGAGCCTAGTGACTCTTGAAATGACTATGCTTCCTATCTTTATTGGCCCAAACGCGGCCTACAGTACTCAGTAGCGCACTGACAGAAGCGTACCGCCAAACACCACATGCTGACCGAAAGTCGTGTTGAGGGCCTCGGAGAGTCGCTTCGACGTGGACTGGCAGTAATGCATAGGAAGCCGCATGCATCTTCGGTCAATTCTCCGATGATTTGCCTGCTTTCACCATCCTCCTTGGGCAAGGTGTCATCGCCAACGGCACGGTGATAGCTAAACTCCTCTACTCCAGTGCAGATTCGTCGCTACGCGCTCAAGGTTGGGTGAATGGGCATGTGTAGTACTTTGTAGGGGTATCAGACCGCCAACACGCTTTCGAACTTGCTCGCGAATGGCACGTTGTCGCCACCCAGCCAAACGTCTCTTCTACTCAACCAGCAACATCTTCTGAATTGCCTAGGGTTCAGGCAGAGTCGTATGCCAGCTGCCATTTTTAAACTTTGTCAATGGTAAAAAACTGGAAACCCTTACTTGATCTTTGGTCGCTGGCGGAATGCGTACGGGTGGAGATTGCTATGCGGGCTTTCGACAATAAAATCCAATGTAACCTTCCTTTGCCTACCCAAGTACCGTCCGTATGTGTCTGCCATCCTGGCAGAACTTTCTTGCTTGCAATAGGTCAGCAGTAACGCGAGTGAAGCTGACGAGGCTAATGTATGCTCGCACGGTTCTGATCCTTCAAACGTCTCGTTTGCCTGTTCGAGACCCGACTTCCTCTTTGCGATGCCGGGTCCCACACATAGGTGGTTAAGCCTGAGGCGTCTGTAACGCAGGTGGTAGAGGTTGATGCCGACGAAAAAATGCTGAGTTTGTCAAACATGCGCTCAATCTTAGTGAAATTTTAGGAGCTCGCCGTCTCGGTAATACAGGAAGTTTCTATGCACGCTCCGAAAAGCTGTGGTTGGGTAATTGAGTTTCGACTAGTTGAGTACCTGAGTTCTCAAGACTCAATCTAAGCACCGGATGTCAGAACCTCTTGATAATGAGTGCGTCACTGTCGGTACACACTTTGTAGCGGTCGGTGACTGAGCGAAGTTGGTCATGCCGATGTTGCTCCAGCGATGCTATGGTCCTGCCCTAGTAATCATCACGATGTCGGTACAGAAGTCCACATATGACCCCATCATTAGTCAGCTCTATCTCAGCGTCTAGAGCGTTCGCGAGTTGCAGCAATATATTTTAGAGCAGCAACGGTCTCCGACGATCTTTGCATTTGCAATCTCTGACCACTTGCATGCTTGTGAGGAGATGCACACTCGGAACTGTAGCTTATACCCGTATTGTGAACCCTTACTTCTATCCTGCCATCCTCGTTCCCCATTCCAGCCGGCTCCGTGGTTGGGAATCTTCTGAGGGATCAGCCCAAAGTTGGCCCAGGAAGACGAGTGTTTAAGAATCTTCTGAGGGATCAGCCTAAAGGCGGCCAAGCAAGACAAGGAGTCGCCAGACATCTTGGCTCGTATCTCTTCTTGCACCGGCAACTGAGGTACTCAGACTGCTTAACTTCGATGGCCCCAAAAAATCCCTACACCTGTCGAGCACAAAAAGCAGGTTTCAAGCATGTTTGCGCTCTTAGAATATCTGGAATCGTTTTTTTTCTTCATAGCAATACAGATGCGTTGCAGGTGCCCCGCACAGCGCTGAATCAGAGTCGAAAACAGCCTGACACCGTAATGGGGCGGGTCTTGAATTGTGGAAGTGGGAACCGCGCAAATTTTACGCAGAAAATCCTCCCTGAATCCTACAGGTGCAGGACTTTTTTAGGGTCTTCGAGGTCGAAAACTCTTACGTTTGCAACTGTCAAGCGCTGCGTTCACTGTTGGTTTGTTATCGCATCGCTGTACGCTTTGCGCTTTCTCCTTGTCTTTCTCACACCAAGACGGCCCGGTACCGCTTGACCTCCTTCTCAATCAACAACAACAATGGTTGCTTATAGTAAAGCTGCATAGGGTCTGCTCGGCTAGTTGTGGATAAACCGCATCTTCACGGAAGACTCAGTTTCACTTGGACAGCGGGAGTAGCGTTACCTCATTCATGCGAGACCATGATTAGTGGCCAAGTGATTCGCTACCTGGAGACTAAGATCTGCTCCGTGGGTAAGCCATTTTATTGAGTAGCACTGAGCAGATATCAAGACTCGTACAACTACATCAGTATTAGCAAACTCTTGCGCTGTTAAACAGTCGCACTCCCCAATCTTGTGCATTAAGTAATGGCAACTCACCCTTATCCTGTAAGTTACGGGTGCAGTTTGCCGAGGTCCTTCACACATATTACCCCTTCACCTTAGTGTTCTCTACCAGCGTCTCAGGGTCGGTTTAGGGTGCGATAAAACTGACGATAAAAATTATCAAGAATCATGCATGATTTTCTTGTTCACGTTATCACGGACGATGTGCAGAGACACTCTTCACTGAACCAGGAGTTCTTGTTATATGATCCTTTGAATGAGCGGCTCGATGTTGACTGGGGGAGCGGCGTGTAGGCTTTAAGGAGACCCGTTCATTAAAAAATCGCGTCTGTACTGCTAGGAAGAAGCGAAACACATTCTTGCCTGAAAACGTCTCTCTTTGTTCGACAGGTATGGTCACGTATGAGGAACAAGTTTGCAACGCTTCAGTGCATTCATGAATAGATTCAAAGGATGCACTCTAAATTACTTGGTCCTCGTCCTAGATGGACGTAAGGCTTTACTGAAGTATGCGAGAGCTCCTGTGTTCGAAGGCAATTCTCTCAACTCCATGTCCTTTCCAGGATGGGTTCCTTTCTCCGCGTACTGGTCTGGTCTCTGCGCTTCAAATATTGCAGCAGAATGACGAATCAATCCCGTCTTTGCCACGAGAGTAAGTTTGTCCAAGCCTCCCTTTCTTGGCTCGAGAAGCTTCATCTGGGAACATCGTTTACCGTATCGCTGGCCGATGGCTTGTTCTGCTACGGATCCCGAACCAATATTGTCGCAGACGAGCCGTGAAAGACACCTCTGGGTATCGTTTGTACCGATGGACCTTACTGATTTGACAGCGGCAAGCGTCTGTTTTTCATCTTAGCCTCCGCGGCACCCCTGAGCAGCCCTATATACCCCCTGAGAGGCGACAACGTCGTAGCCTGAGGGGACATACGCGTAGCAGGCGCTGCTCAAGAGCAGTAAGATGACGTCTCAGGCGCATCAAAGACACCTAAAAAAGCCCTGACATTGCCCGCGGCGATCCATCTGTCGCCTTCAGTCCTCAGGTGGATATCCTACGGGTGTTATTGTTGTTTGGACGTGCAAGACAAGAAGAGCTCTCGCCAAGAGAGCAACTTGGGCTTGGTTACCCGTTGATCATCGGGTTTCCCCCAAGCGTTAATGATAAGCCTTTGTACTGTCATTATTCATCCATTGCACGGCCAGCAATACACCACACTGATGACCTAGTACACGGCTTGCAAGTTATCACAAACAACGTAAGAATACTGCCACTATGATGCTAAACTGTTACGTCTCATGCACCCTTCACTATTGTTAAGAGACAATCTCGATAGTGTCCACTAGTTTCCCCTTGCACCCTACTGGCCAGAGCTGAGGCAACGGAACTGTATTAGTGAACGGTGGACGGGGTCTGCCTGAACTTTGCCTGCAAGCGCCTTACCTTTTTTATACTTTTGTTGATAAGCGAGCTTGACCTGCTCAAAACGGTTTCTATCCCAATGAGCTCTGACCAGGCGCGCAATCAGAAGAACGTCGGCGGTACCGGCCCCCTTCATTGCAGCTTCAAGTCTCTTCGCATCCCGCCAAATCCCAAGTCCATCGCGCTTGCCGCCTTCAACTGCAAATAGCAATGCGTCTTGCAGGTGACCACTGAAATGCTGCTTGATTTGATTGGTCAGGGATCGGCCATTCCTTTGCTTGAAAGCCGTGACCAGGGTTTGGAGATAAACGGGACTTCTGGAAAAAATGATTGACGAGCTAAGGAAGGAAATCTCTGGTCAGCTGCCAACCCTGTCGGAGAGCCAGCGGAGAAGGGTGCCACAGAACGTACATTAGCATTTCGTTTGTAAAACCAAGACGGAAGGCGGGCAAGAGGTCTTGCAAATCTCGTTCGAGGAGGTCCTGTTGAACGTAACCACCATCCTGCCAACGACCCTGCAGCACAATAGCGAAAGCGTCTTTGGTCTTGAAGGACAGGTCATCCAGAACCCTTTTGTCCATTGACTGGTGATAGCGTCTTTCGTAAGCAGCTCGAAGGAGAATCAGCTCATTTGGATCTGCAGGGAAACAGATCGCATAACAGGGAGAACAAGCTGTCAGTCGGACGAGCCAGCAAACAGTCGAAGATCCTGACCCACGACGCCCGACGAGGATCTCGGTGACCATTGTCTCCTTGGTGCCAGCTCCAGCAATCGCTTCGTGGAGCAAAGTCACGTCCCCCTCTAGTGGACCTAAGAGCAAAAGACAGAGAGTTTGCTCGTAATAGCCAGAGGTCTCCTTCTTGATGAGCTCGACGAGGTCTTTCCCATGTCTCGACTTGTAGGCTTGAGCAAGGACTTGCAACTGATCTGCAGTCTAAGTGGAAATATGGGAACAGTGTTAGCAAATGACAATATGCACGATAGGGCTTTAACAGGGTGAGATCAGTGGGTCAATGGAGACTCACTCGCAAGCAGATGACGCGATTGAGGGCGTTCTCGTCTGTGCCGAAACTGTTCACATATGGGCCACATGTAAGCAGGGATAGAGGATGTCGGCTTATAGAAGAAAGACTAGAGCATGTCAGACTCACCCTTTCGTGGCTTTCCTTATGATTTCCACATCTCCTGCGGGATCGTAACCAGGAAGGGATAAGGGAATGGGAACATGAGGTTGCAGCGGGTCTCCAGCTAGTCTTGTACCCAGATAGATAGGCGGGCCAGCCTGAGGAGGGGGTGGAACAGGGTTGAACTGTGGTGGTGGCGGTTGTTGCTGCTGCTGCTGCTGCTGCTGGGGGAAGGCGTTGTGGGTGTTGCCCTGGTCTGTAATGGGTTGTAGTTAGTAAAGGGCATGCGAATGGAAGCTAAGGGATCACCCTCGACAGATCCTGTCTACGCCTCAGGGATGCGCACCACTTACATGCAGAATGAGGTGTGCCTGCCGGATACGATGATGCGCCGCCATAGCCTGGCTGCGCGGCATACGACGACGGTGGAGGTGCAGCAGAGTACTGATAGCTGCCAGGAGCGGGGTTAGTAGTGCTCATGCCATACTGTGGTGCTGCTGCTGGAGCTGGAGGAGCAGGAGCGCCAGTGCCGTAGTATTGCTGAGCATGGGGGTATCCTGCTGCTGCTCCTCCTCCATAGGATGCCGGAGGGGCGTAGCCAGAGGTAGGAGCAGGACCAGAGACTTGTCCGGGATACTGCTGCTGGTGAGGAGAATAGCCATACGCAGGCTGCTGCTGTGGCTGCTGTGGCTGCTGCTGCTGCTGCTGATACGGTGGTTGCGGACTCGCTTGCTGCCAGTAGTGCTGATTGCTCATGGTGGTATGGGCGGGCTGGCGGGCTTGAGAGGGGAGTGTGTGAAAGTAAAGAGAGAGTGAGAGTGTGTGAGAGATAGGAGCGTGCAGAGAGAGAGTCAGCTGTCCTTCTCTCTTCACCTTTACACTCTTTGCTCGCTCTCACAGCCTTCCCGTCGCACAACACAGCATCCCATCCATCGACGCACCTTCAGGAACACGTGAGCGAGAGCTCTCGGCAATGTGGTGGCAAAAATGGCAATCACGTGCACAGCCTCTGCCGAGACAGGTCTGGACAGTCGCAACGACGCAAGGAGGTCAGCACAACTGCAACACAGCGCATGCACGCTCCTTTGATCTCCGTGGCTACTCTGGCTCTGTCCAGCGTGTCTTTGCGCGCGAATTGCGCATAGACACCATACACTGCTCATTCTTTTTGTCATAGCCTACACAGCAAACGCCTCCCCTCTTATCATACCTATTCCACCGCCTTCAGCCCTTCCTTCACCTTCTTCCGCTTCTTCTTCTTGATCACCTTGACAGCAGCGCTGTCTCCTACCATCTCTTCTGACGCTCCTTTCGATCTACTCTGCGGTGACAACTCCGTGGCTGTCGAGCTACCAGCGAGATTCGTGGTAGCAGGTCTCGCTGACGAGGGTCTCGAAACAGGTACGGGTGCGTCCCCACCTGCAGTCAGGATGAGCGGAGGCGGCGAAGGCACTCGCTCGTTCTCCAAATGCTCATCGGCCCCTTCAAAAAGCTTGTTGCCTTTCCTCCGACTGATTTCCTTTCCTTTACTCCTTGATCCTGTCCTGGAAGATCCTTCTTGCTCGTCTCGGCTTGACAACTCCAACTTCACAATTGGGATATCGTCGATATCGTCTACCTCGTTGTCCTCAGTATGTTGGGTTCCGTTCCGGCTTTCGTTGCCCTTCGCTGCGGAGGACCGCTTTTTGCTCTTCTTTTGCTTCTTGGCAGGCGCGTCGACGAATCGTTCTTCTGAAGACCCGGGTACCATTGCATATGAAGTAAACGCTGCTGTGGCCCTTGGGCGGCCATACTCGTCGATGTCTTCGTCTCTGTCTTTGCCAGAGCCGGCGATGACCCCCTTATGACTTTGGCGATCTGCTTGCTTTTCCAGATTAGCAGGGCTGCCGATAGTCTCGTCCAGATTAAGCTCGTCGGGAGGTGCTACAAGAGCTTGTGCATTCGCCGCCAATGGCCTCAGCTCATACCCGGAAAAAATGGAGTACAAAAAGTATAGCGACTCCGGGGGACCGCTTTGCGTTTCCGTGGCATTAAACAGTTGATCTTCCTTCCATGCTGGAAGAGCATCCGCTTGCTCACCACTATCCCCCTCACCGCTGTCCAATTCGCTCGTTACCGCATGCTCAGCCCTTGGGTCTTTCTCGGACATATGCACGGGTGAGTCTTGCAAGCCATGGATGACAATGGTGATGAGATCGGCATATAGAGCGCTTTCGGTGTTCTCTGATTTGAGAATGGCTTCTCGTGTGGAGTGAAGAGTTCTCGTAATCTTTGGAAGTTCCTCTTCTTGCCAGGTGGCTGCTACATCGACTAGCCAGCGCGCGAGGCATTGCATCGCACTCAGACACGCATCTGACGTGACATTGCCGCGACCTGGCGCGGCCTCGACCAGCAATTGAACGTTCTCACGAGCCCTGTCGTTGTCGCCATACTCGCCCAGAATAAAGGCACAAGCCGAGGCAACTGACTTCGTGAGATCGTTATTCAAGGAAATGAAGCTTTCGTCTGCCAGAAGACGCCGGCATCGTTGTATAGCTGCCGGTCGTATACTGGGTGCCCGTGCCGAGACGTCAAGTAGGCAGTCGGAGAGCTTCGCAGCTAATTTGGCACTCTCCGAAGCAGACAGGCTTGCGATGACGGATAGCGATAGGTAGGCGACTGTAATGAGGGTGTCGATGTACCACTCGAAGTTCGTGATGTTGACGTAAAGCTGAGCTCCATCTTCGGACGAGCGTGAAGTGAGTCGCAAGATAAGGAGGAGAAGACGATATCGGTACTGATGGAGGGCATAGCTTGTCGCTGGTGCGGTGATGATAGATTGTGAACCATCGGTAACGGTGCCGGACGGAGATGAGGTATCGTACGACGAGGAGATGGCACGTAGTGCACCCGCAGCACTGCGCAAGCCCGGAGCAGGGCTCTTCTTGGACAAAGAAGACGGCGCGATCTGATCCAGCAAACGAGTTACAATTTGCTTGCAATTCGAGCGGTCTGTCAGACGTTCGACAAGCTCGAGAGCTTTGAGGCGTATGGTGAGATCTTCTTCGTTAATGCAAGCAAGGATATCGTCGTAGTGCTTTACGAGAAGGGGAGTTGTGTGCGGCGCGTTCTGTAGCAGTCTTGATAGGCCTTTGAGTGCGATGTATCTGAGGTTTTGGTCTCTGTCGGATAAGAATGCAGAGAGCTTTTCAATACAATTTTGCGCCAAAGGAGTCGCTGCATCGGCGTCGGCAAGCATGCCGCCGGTGATGATGGTCTGAATGCATTCGTAAAGAAGAGAGAAGGCGGGACTGGTGGAGATAAGGTTGGTCAAAGGTGGAAGGAGCTTGCGTACCAGACGAGGCTCGATAGGAGTGAGCAACGCGAACTGTAAGGAGGGGAATGCATTCATTATAAGTGAGCTAGTTGAGAGTGTGAAGATGCAGGAAAGATCTGAGGGGTACTCACCAACTTTGCAATTTTGATCAGCATCCAATTGTTTGAGCTGTTTGTAAGAAGGTCAAAGAGCTCGGGAGCCAAGGGAAGGAGGCTTTGCAGGGAATCTTTCCTGCTTCTTGCGAGTTCAAGCATGACATTGACGGTTGCCGACACGACAGAGGGGTCGTCGTCGCTTAGCCCGCTTCTTAGTTTCTCGAGATGACTGAATTCGATGGGAGGAGAAATTGATGACGAGTGTCGTGGTGGAGGGATAGCTGATGTGCTATCCAGAAAGTCATTATCGTTGTCGTTGTCGGCGTAGGGAGTGGAGGATGAATCGCCCTCTTGTTGGCCATATGAGGTGCACCATATCTTTCCTATTGTGAGAGTAGCAATTCTCCTCACTTGAGGTTTGGAATGTGTTAGCATCCTCAGGAGTTCTGGCAGGATATCCTCTGCCAGCTGGGGAGAGGCGACGAGAAGGGAGGGCAAAGAGGTGAGGGCGAGGATGACGGTGGAGGGGTGGGAGGAGGAAGTGAGATCCTTCTTGATGAGGTTGTTAGCGAGCAGGATGACCTCTGTGCTCGCTCCAAAGGACTGGGAGGCAGCGAGGTAGCCGATCTGCTTGATGTGGAACTTGGGGCAGGCCATGCACTCGAGGACGTTGAACGAGTAGGTGAGGATGGCGGGGTGGCCGAGCATCTCGAGGTAGATGAGCTTGAGGACGGCAGCAGCTTTGACGTCCCAGTCAGTGGATCTCGCTTCTGCGGACACCTCTTCGAGCGCGGTCTTGACTACCTTGTCCTCGCTGCCTTTGTGGTTCCGGAGAGCTTTGATGAGCCCGGAGAGGGACTGCGAGAAGAGGGAGGCCTGCAATTGCATCGAGTAAGCTGTTGGCTGCATGCGGGATGTCTCTATCTATACCTTACCATTGCTATTATATCATATATTGTCAGTTAAATGGTGATGATGATCGATCTATCGGCATGGAATCTTCCTCGTCATGGAGCAGCAGGAGCAGGAGCAGCAGTGAAGATAGGTCATGGATGGATGGTCAGTATCTTGGAATGCGATGTTATGCCATGGTATCGTCGAATGGTGTCTGTATCCAGGCAAGCTTTCCCTTCTCACTCTTCTCTTCACCTCCAACACGCAGGCAAGACGCGATCGAGGAGGACAGGATAGGATAGGATAGAGTAGAGCTAACAGGATACAGACAGAGGAACAGCAAGGGAAGGAGTGCAGTTGATAGGCAGGAAGAACATACACCATGGCGGGCCCCAGCTCAGCCTACACCCTCGTCGCAGAGGATCCCGATGACCCAACTGCCAACCTCTCGGTCCAGGACCTGCGCAGTGCCCTGCAGAAGGCAAGCGACGAGGCCAAGCTGCAGATATTGCGGTCTATTGTCACTGCTACTCTGAATGGCCGTGATCTGGTGGGTGGCCTGCTCTCTTTCTCTGTGTCTCTCTCTGTTCCTGTCGCCGCTTGGAGGAAGAGCAGACCTACAGAGAGAGCGAGAGAGAGCTCTATGCTATGCCTAGACTGACGCGTAAATACTACTGCCAGTCCTCCCTGCTCATGCCAATCATCCAGTTCGTCCTCCCTTCAAAGGACAAGCGGCTCAAGAAGGTGCGTTGTTTCCCTGTCCTTCCTCTCTCTCTCTTGTCGCGTTCCTGTCTCGTCCTGCTGCTCACATGGGAGACAGAGCTGATATCTCAATGAACACGTACAGCTCCTCCACTTCTACTTTGAAGCAATCCCCAAGCACACCGAAGATGGGAAACTCAAGCAGGAGATGATCCTCGTCTGCAATGCTCTCCGGAACGACCTCCAGCATCCCAACGAGTACATTCGAGGCGCCACTCTGCGCTTCCTGCAGAAGATCAGCGAGCCAGAGCTGCTCGAGCCATTGGTTCCTACGGCAAGAGCATGCTTGGTGAGTCGAAGAACACGCCCAGCCGTCCTCCTTCCCTAACTCATCCTTGCCTTCCCTCTCGTTCCAGGAACATCGCCATTCCTTCGTCCGAAAGAACGCCGTATTCGCAATCATGCAGATGTACAAGCAACACGAACACCTCATCCCAGACGCGCCCGAGCTCATCCAGACCTTCCTCATTGCAGAGAGCGACTCGACCTGCAAGAGAAATGCTTTCACAATGCTCGTACAGACCGCTCCGGTTCGTGCATACGACTATTTCCTCCACAATCTATACGACACCGTCGCAACCCAAGATGAGCTCATGCAGCTTGCTATCATTGAGCTCGTCCGCAAAGAGGGTATCAAGTCAGAAGGGCAAACGAAAGTAGGCTTTTTCCCCTGCCTTCCCATTCGTAGGTTATACTGTACTCATGTGTATCTCCTTTCCACCCCTCCGCAGTCCCGATACATCCGAGCTGTCTTTGAGCTTCTAAACAGCTCATCCAACGTCGTCAAATACGAAGCAGCAACTACCTTGACCGTTCTCAGTCAGAACCCGGCGGCTGTCAAGGCCGCGGCCAGCGCGTTCATCGACCTCATCGTCAAAGAGTCGGACAACAACGTCAAGCTCATTGTCCTGGACCGCGTCGAAACTCTCAAGAATAAGCACGAGCATGTTCTCGACGATTTAGCAATGGATATACTCCGAGTTTTATCCACTCCCGACATGGATGTCCGCAAGAAGGCTCTCTCCATCGCCCTTGACATGGCCAGCGGGCGGAACGTGGAAGAGCTGGTTCTCTTCCTGAAGAAGGAGCTCACAAAGACCCTGGATGCGTCAGTAGAGAAGGTGAGTAGCCTACTGGAGAAGCCGGCATCGCTCCTTTCAGTCTTTCTGACTTCTAGACTCTCCCGACAGAATATCGAGTATCGCCAGCTGCTTATTCAGTCCATCCATACATGCGCCATCAATTTCAGCGAGGTCGCCTCGAATGTCGTGCATGTCTTGCTAGACTTTCTCGGTGACTCGAACAACGCTGCCGCTGTCGATGTCATTGCTTTTGTCCGCGAGGTTGTCGAGCGCTTCCCTGACCTTCGTTCAGGCATCATTGAAAAGCTCCTGGCGACTTTCGGGGATATCAAGAGCGGCAAGGTATTCAGAGGTGCCCTATGGATAGTCGGAGAGTATGGCACTAGTATGAAAGGTGAGACCATTGTCCGTGTCGTGGTGTGTCCGCGAGCCATACTGACAGCATGCATGCGTTGTCTTCAGAAATGCGAGAGATCATGCTGCAAATACGCATAGTCCTCGGCGAGATTCCGATTCTAGCTTCCGAACAACGTCTACTAGACAAGGCTGAAGCAGAAGCTGCAGCTGCTGAGGAGGCCACTGGTCATGAGTTGACAAATGGCAGCTCAAGTCAAAGGAAAGCTACCTCGACGACAAAGGTTTTAGCAGATGGGACATACGCAACCGAGACTGCGTATTCTCAATCCACATCTAAAGATCATCTGGAAGCGGTCAAGAATTCACAAAAGCCACCACTCCGAGCACTTATTCTGGGTGGAGACTTCTACACCGCAACTGTTCTCGCTGCCACCCTGACCAAGCTTGTCCTTCGCTTTGGCGACATCTCCAAAGACCCAAGAGCGGTCAACGCGTTACGTGCAGAGGTGAGTGAAGTGTGGGACTTTGCAATGGACCTGTGCTGACGGACAACTCTTTCTGTCTTTGTCTCCAGGCTATGCTCATCATGACTTCCCTGATTCGAGTAGGGCAATCGCAATTCGTTTCAGCCCCTATCGATGAAGACTCTCAGGAGCGCATATCCACGTGTCTCCAGTCGCTTGCTGCCTTCGAACACAAATCAGCCGAGGAAGGTGAAGTACGCGACATGTTCTTGAAGGATACGCAAGTTGCATACTCCAAGATGGTCGCACATGAAGAAAAGAAGGCGGCCGAGAAGCGGGCCAAGGAATCTAAGAAGGACATTGTCCAAGCCGATGACGTTGTGCCTTTCCGCATGTTCAAGAAAGCTGGCGGCGCAGCAGAAGGCGAAGACGAGTATACCTCAGCCATGAACAAAGCCGCTGGGCTGGGTGACGAAGATGAAAGCTTGCTGTCGAAGCTGTCACGCGTAGTGCAGCTCACAGGCTTTTCGGATCCGGTTTACGCTGAGGCCTACGTGCATGTGCATCAATTTGACATTATACTGGGTAGGCCCTGGCGACCATGCAATAGCACATGACATCGGCAAGCTGACCGCTTTCTCGCGTATAGACGTTCTGGTTGTCAACCAGACTACCGAAACTCTCCAGAATCTGTCTGTTGAATTTGCGACTCTTGGCGATCTCAAGCTCGTCGAAAGACCAGCGCAGTACACTCTTGGGCCCCACTCTTTCCAGAGTATCAAGGCTACTATCAAGGTGTCTTCGACGGAGACAGGTGTCATATTTGGCAACATTTTCTACGATGGTCCAGCGACCTCTGATGCGCATTGTGTTGTGCTCAACGACGTTCACATCGATATTCTTGACTATATCAACCCTGCTTACTGCACGGAATCTCAGGTAAGCGGCTGCTGTGTCAATAGAAGACCCTACAAGCACTCACACTGATAAATTCTCTACATCGTTCAGTTCCGAAGCATGTGGACGGAGTTCGAATGGGAAAACAAGGTCAACGTCAATACGCAGATAACCGACCTTCGCGCATATCTGAACCATATCATGGCATCTACCAATATGTCGTGCTTGACGCCCGATGGGGCACTAGAGGGCGATTGCGGCTTCTTGTCCGCCAATATGTATGCCCGCAGCTTGTTCGGTAAGTGATCTCGTTTGCACGATTGAGTCGAAAGGGGCCCTTCACTGACCCCGCTTCTCATTCGGCGTCTGTAGGTGAAGACGCATTAGCAAATCTCAGTATAGAAAAGCAGGATGGGGCTTTGACCGGTCACATCCGTATACGAAGCAAAACGCAAGGCATTGCGCTGTCATTGGGAGATAAGGTTTCTTTGGCACAGAAGGCCATTCAGCCAGCGGATGGTGCATGATAGGCGTTTCCCGTTGTAGCGGCTTTGTTGCAAAGCATAGGAATTGATCTTCAGCCATTTCTACCATCATCTGACAAGGTCTTGCGCTGATCACTCTATCTTGGTTCCGGTATATAGCGTTACAATTGCCACAGCGACTAGCGTTTACTTCTACAGCCTGCTCTTATCGAACAGAGGCAAATCGCTACAACAGCGTGGGTCAATAGCCACTCACGCACTCTATGTTTTCCTGCCGCGCTTGCCCTTTCCCACCTTTTTGACGGCTAGCCGCCAGAAGATGGTCAGCGCGCCTTTCACGATACCAAACGGAGGGATGAGCCAGCATGCGAGCCAAGTGATCCAGTTTGTCTGTCTGCGAAGCTTGTTGACCACGTCCTTGACCTGCCGATCCAGCTCTGCCATATCGCCTGAATTGTCGATGATGTAGTCGGCATAGACGAGCTTGCTCGATAATGGAGCTTGAGATGCTATCCTTGCACGGGCGTCTTCAGGGTCGGCATCTGGACCCGCGCGAGCTATCAGGCGTTGTAACTGAATCTGATCCGAGCTGTTCACGTTGTTCAGACCAGATTGATTGTAATTTAGCACCGCTAATGTACGACTCTAGCTGAGTGTACCGACTCACCAGTACACCAAAACAATTTTGCCGGCGAACTTCCACAGCCCAGCTTCTATCAGCAAGGGAGCATCTACAACTACCACCTTCTCTCCCTTGATCCAGTTCAGAAAGAGAAGCCACGCGAGACGCCTGCGTATCGCCGGGTGAATGATAGCGATGAGCTTCTTCCGCTGCCTCTCATCGTTGAAGATGATTCTGCCCAGAGCGGGCCGGTCAAGGGCACCTTGCGGAGTGATGACTTCGTCTCCGAATGTGGCTCTGATCTTGTTCAGTGTACTTGTACCAGGCTCGACAACCTCCCTGGCCAGTATGTCCAAGTCTATCAAGGGTAGGTGGTACTGCGGCGACTTGAACAGGTTTGAGACGGTGCTTTTTCCAGTAGCGATACCGCCGGTGAGTCCAACAACGAGCATTGTGTGAGTATCGCGTATCAGTCGAGAATTTCAGTACTACCTGGTAAGCAAGAGAGAGAAAGAGAGAGCCGAAGTTGCCGTCTGCAAAGTGACCGATGGCTGATCGAGAGAAATGGGCGGGGACAAATCACGTGACAGAGGAGAGGCTCTTGGTAGATTTGACAAATTGCCTGGCAAGGTCTCACTTTTACTCGTATCCGCATGTCATGTCCATGATTCACTTCATACGTAGGGATACTCTTTGTGGAGAGGGAAAGAAGCTGAAATTCTCGTGTGGCTGTGTGAGCTGTGTGCAGGGCAATGCTCAACGCTGCGTGTGATCTGATGAGCGGTGCGGTAATGCGAGACGAGTCCATAGTGTGTGTATGCTTGGTCGCCTCTTCTGTCCGGGATGTCGTGGAAGTCCAATGTTCTATGCCATCAGCCAGATTAACGCATTTCTTATGCATGACTTCAAAAGTCGAGCAGCTCCCAAAAGAAAGACCAGACCGGAAGGGCCAGTCGGCGGGTGGAAAGAGTCATCACAGTCTCCTAGTCATCAAGACCATGAACACCAGGCCTGAATGCGATCC
The DNA here is from genome assembly GCA_019775285.1 of Cystobasidium slooffiae. NCBI lineage: Eukaryota > Fungi > Basidiomycota > Cystobasidiomycetes > Cystobasidiales > Cystobasidiaceae > Cystobasidium > Cystobasidium slooffiae. The sequence goes on from JACWFZ010000002.1 coordinate 1,006,578, forward strand.
TTGTGATACGCTTCTGTCAGAGCAAAGCATGGCCATCTTTGGCAGCTCTCGAGATCGATGCATCACGTGACCCCGGCCTGGACGGAAGTGATCGGCCGCACATGACGGCCGCCTCGAGCCGGCCCGCCGCTTCTCCCTTCTTTCCTTCCTTCTGCATCATCGACATCACCATCTTATCAGAGTAGCAGAGTATCGTAGTGCGGGACAGAGTGCTGGAACTGGCCATACTGCTGCTACAACTGCTCCAAGCAAGGCTCACCGCAAGATCGGACTGCACCGGTCCAGGCGGTGTTCTAGCTGTAATCGCGAGTAACATTCAAAAGAAAAGATAGCAGAACAGGCGTGTCTATCTCTATCTTCGAACGTGACACTGGAGTCCTTCACCTCAATAGCCAAGGCTTTTCAGGAGCAGATTCATTTGAACCTTGGTAAAGGCTCAGAACAGCCCACCATGAACCTCCTCGGCACCGAAGACGATGTGCTTTCTCTAGACAGGATTCGCGCGACACTGATTCGCCTCGAGGATACTATCATTTTCTGTGCGTAAATTCTGATAATTGCAAGCTAGATCCTGTAGTGACATGCTCCTCTTGGCGACACAGCTCTCATCGAAAGAGCGCAGTTCGCATGGAATCCTAAGCTATACCAACCCGGTGCCATTCCAGAATTGGCAAGTTCTGGTCACCAGGGTTCGTGGCTTGATTGGTTCCTCAAGGAAACCGAATCCATGCATGGTGAGTTGTCCTCTTTCTCTCGGTCTTCATGAGTCGGAGCTTCGTTCCCTGCGGTGTAAAAACCTTATTGACACGTTATCGGTCCCCTCCACAGCCAAAGTACGGCGATACGAGAGGTAGATAGAGCTTTTAAGTGTCCGCTTCGTATAGGAACTAGAACTCTGACCATTACTTTACCATCCCGCAGTCCAGATGAATATAGCTTCACCCCGAAAGAACTGCTCAGCAAGCCCATTCTCCCTCCCCTCAACTACCCAAGACTTCTTCACCCGAATACCGTCAACGTCAATGACAAGATCAAGGACTTCTATATCAACAAGATCATACCTGCTATAACCTCCCGCGCAACAAGGCAGCTGAAGGGTGGTGTCACTGACGACGATGGCAACTATGGAAGTGCGGCCTGCAGAGATGTCGAAGCGCTTCAGGCCATAAGCCGCCGGATTCATTACGGTGAGCTTAACCCCCTTGGCTTTTCTTCAACTGCATCAACATGACCTCGCTCTGAGTGATCTTCACTTCACAGGCATGTTTGTGTCAGAGTCCAAATTTCGCTCAGCCCCTGCCGACTTCATTCCGCATATCTACTCCCGCAACACCGAAGCTCTGGCCGGGCTGATCACCAAGCCGGCAGTCGAAGTTGCTCTGCTGAAACGCTTAGCAAAGAAAGCCGCCTTCTACGGACAGGAACTAGACGCCGCAGGAAATCCTAAGACGACACTGGATCAAGTGGAAAAGGAGAATTTAAAGATCGATGTTGAAGAAGTGGTGGCCCTGTATCGCGACTATATCATTCCTCTGACGAAGGAAGTCGAAGTGAGTCCTGTCACGCAATTGTCATGTTGTCACAGGCTCGTGCATCGCTCACACTGCATTTTTTTGATCGACAGGTTGAATACCTGCTTACACGGCTGGACGGACTTTCGCAGGAAGAGATTGATGCGTTGAAGAGCACTCCATCGAGCCACTGAGGAGCGCGTGAAAAGGCAACCCAGAACAATTCCTGTTGTTGTAACATCACTATAGTATCTACGAAGTCAGACACCAACGAAGAGCAATACATTGTACAACACTCGGCCAAAGTAATACTGCATGTTTCCATCGTAGTGCACGTCAACTCCACGCAAAAGCCAGCCAGATATAGTCCCCTTCCGACGAATTATGTTGCAATCGGTGTCGTCAACAAACCATGCGACGAGTGTCACGATCTGTCAATGATCCACGCAGAGACGTCATCTATGACTTTCTCCTTCATTGGGCCAGGCTGCATGCACGTACAACCACCGAGTCAGTCAGCTCAACGTGCAGTGTCTGTGGCGAGGGATCTCGGCATTCTGTTTAGAACGAAAGGAACGTACTTCATTATGACACTCGTGATAATAACCTTCATAGCTTTTGAACGTCTTATCAGATGCCGTGATATTAACGACCAGTTCCTTTGAGGCTTGATGCCATGTGACCTTGAAAAGATCACATGAACAAGTCAGGGTCAAGTTCTAACAAACACTACCAACATCACCTGCTGGTAAGCAACATACCTTATCCTCTGTGCCGTGATAGATCAGCAGGGGGGTCTGACTGGGGTACGCTCGGTGCGTTTTCTTCAACAAAGCTTCTCCGCCGAAGAACATGTCTGCTAGTCTGAAGATCCACTTGACATCAGTACAAGGTACTTTGTGCTTGAGGCGCATGGCTTACTGCTTGTAGGTTGCTATAGGTGGACACAGCGGGTCTTTCAAGTACTCTTCCACGACAGCTTGGTCATGCGAAAGATCCTGTGGTGTTCAGCGGTCAGACACGAAATACACCTTGTTCTCATTGCATAGGCCTACAGTGCCTTTGATCTCGATCTTCATCTGTAAGCTGGGGAGAATCCTCCCGATGAGAGCGCCAGCGTACAGCATACCGCGACTGACACGAGACTCGGGTGGCTGCACAGTGATAGGTGAAGACGAGACCACGCCGGCGAGTCGGGATAGAGACGGTCGGCTTGAGGAAGGGGAGCAGGCATACTGCATGACTATGCCTCCTCCCTGCCGTACGCAGTCGCCAGGTACGGATGTAGGAGAGTATGCAGTGTTAGAGATGTATATGTACCCGCCCAAGAAGCTAAGTAAAACTCCAACTCACCATACTGTGTCCAAACAAAAAGAGCTTGTCGGGGCTGTACTTGCTTATTTCCCGAGCAATGAAGAATTCTACATCTTGCAACTGACGCTTGAGATCTGTTATACCTTCTGTATTGGTCTTCTGAGCCGTTCTGCCCCAGCCGCGTTGATCAAAAGCGAATGTGGTGATGCCTCTTTGTGCTAAGGATTGGAAGAAGTAGTCATAGCGCTCGACCTAGGAGAGGGATTAAAGGTCAACGTTGTCGGGCCGTCAAGCATAAAATGGAAAAAAGTCCGGTCCAGTATTTGCAGAAGAGGGAAGGAATCTTACATGTTCGATGAGGCTGTGTTGGAGAGGATAGTACGGGGATGGGAATCAACGGCTGACACCAGCGACGAGCAGTGAAGTAGATATCAACCAAAGACCTACCCGTGACAGAAGACGACATGAGCTTTTGGCTCATTTGCAGACCATCTGGGGGGATTTAATAGGTGATGGATGTGAGAGAATGTGGCGACAAGTGAACAGATTAGATGAGGGTAGGTCGGATTACCCCGAAAGGTCAAACGAGACCTGCCTCTTAGTGAAGAAGGATATGCCATCAGGGCCATCGATCCATTCGGTCGTGCCAGCATCGTCGGATGCCATGTCGTAGCGGTGGCTGGACCTTCGGGGTGTACGGTACTCGGGTAATCTTGAAGCGGCAGTAAGTGGTTGGCTGCGAGCAGGAGTGAGTATCAGTGGTGCGAAGTAGTAGTAGTATAGGCTGTCAGTGTCAATGCCGCAGTAATGCGATGTGCTGTGAGCGGTAAGGAGCAAAGCAGAGTGTCATGTATTCTACAAAGAAGCACGTGTCTGAATGGAGTGGAAATGATACACATCTTGGATCAGGACACAGCAGTCGCATACTGCTACTGACTACTAGGTGCATCATCAGCAGGAGGATCGCATCGCATCGCATCTCATCTCCCCCTGCTAGGACTTGCTGTATTCGTCCACAGCGATGGAGCTCAACATCGACGCTGCCCAGGAAGCACTGGCGAATCCACCGATGGAAGTGGTCGACACGATGCACAAGGCAGGCAGGGAAGCACAGGAAGCTGTTGCATCGTTGGCACCGAATACCTCTGTGTTGGCGAGCAGTGTTTCAAATGGCGGCAGCGGCAGTCACGGTCACAATCACAGTCAAGACGCTACCGACACTTCAAGACTGCAGGTGGTAGATGAGGTGAGAAGAGATGGGATGGGATAGAAGGTACCTCCCAAGCTGACTTGCATTCGTATTCACTCCACTAGGAGCAACACTTCACGTATGTCTAGCCCATTTCTCGCTGCTGTCTTCGGCCTCGCCGTTTTGGAAAGATCCTCATCATCGCTGAAACCCACCACGTCACACACGACACACCTCTCACAACAACAGTTCGAAGCTCCCTGATTACATGCAGCGATGGGGTCTGTATGATGTCGGATTCGACTACAATGTCGTCTCTGTCCTCGGTGAGCAGTGCCATCGCTCCCGTGTCTCTCTCTGTCTCACCTCGCGCTGACACGTGTGTATTATTCTCCCATCCGGTGCAGGTTCGCAATCTACGGGAAAGAGTGGGTCAACACCATCGACTACTGCCTCAAATCATATCTGGATCTAATACTCCTATAACTCCCCGCCAGGTACCCTCCTGAACAGACTCTACGGCACGACTTTCGACGTGATGAGCGAATCCGAGAGAAGACAGACTACCAAAGGTACGTCTAGCTCTGACTTGTGCAGATGAGACTAGTTCAAACCGAGACTCACATCGTATCTTAATCATCTCAGGCATATGGATGTGCAGAGCGCAGGGAATGAACGCCCTGGTCATGGATGTCGAAGGAACAGACGGTCGTGAACGCGGAGAAGATCAGGACTTTGAGCGGAAAAGCGCTCTCTTCTCACTTGCAACAGCCGAAGTGCTTCTGGTCAACATGTGGGAGCATCAAGTAGGACTCTATCAAGGCGGTACGCGGTCTTTCGCTGGCCAACATGTCACGAGAACACACGCTGACGATGCCATCTTTTTTCTTCGCTGCTTAAATAGCCAACATGGGTCTCTTGCGAACAGTACTCGAAGTCAATCTTGGTCTTTTTCAAGTTGCAAAGGCAAAATCACCCAATGCTCACAAAGACAAAGCCCTTCTGCTGTTCGTCATCCGAGATCATGTCGGTGCGACACCCCTTGCGAACCTTGCCGCAACCCTCAAACAGGACCTGAATCGGATTTGGGACAGCCTGACCAAGGTGAGCATTTAGCCAATGTTTGTTCCCACGAGCATGAATCAACATCCAACATTTCACCTGTTAGCCCGAAGGTCTTGAGAACAGCCAGATCACAGATTTCTTCGACATGGACTTTACGACTCTGCCTCACAAGCTCCTTCAGCCAGAGAACTTTGAGAATGAGGTCGCCAACCTGAGGCAGCGTTTTGCAGACCCAAAGTCGTCCAACTACGTCTTCAAGCCTGTCTATCACAAGCGGATACCAGCTGATGGCTTCGCCCCGTACATGTCCAACATCTGGGTTAGTTCATTGCTGCACTTATCGTTTTTGATAACTACCTGCTAACCGACGCGTATCTCTCTGCAGCAACAAGTTTTGCAAAACAAAGACTTGGATCTCCCTACTCAGCAAGAACTGCTCGCACAATTCCGCTGCGACGAAATCGCCGCTTCCGCCTTCGCTTCTTTCGCCGAAGCGGTCATCGCCTTCAGAAAGCCAATTGATGCTGGCCAAATACTCGAAACCCTCGGGGCGGCTATGACCGACTCTCGTCATGCGGCTCTGAGCGCGTTCGATACCAACGCATCACGATACCACTCTGGTGTCTACCAAAGGAAGAGGGAAGAGCTGATGGCTAAAATGAACGCTACACTGGCAGCCCTCTTTGTATCGCAGCTCACAAATCTGCAAAAAACGATCATAAAGGACTTCCGGCAAAATATGGTGGATAGCCTGAAAGGCGAAGGATATGATTTTGGTGCTTTAGTGAGAGAGGGCCAGGCCAAGGCAGAGCAGACATTCTTACGGAAGGCGGCAGGTAATGCTAAAATACTTACCAAATGCGCACATTGGCAGAAGAAGCTCACTCTTTTTCTTGACAGCTATCAAGCTTGAGGATACAGACTGGTCCTATGAAGACGCGCACGAGCAGTTGAAACAAGACCTGGCCGCCATAGCCGACGTACTCCGTGCGGAGGAGACCCGCAAAATGGTCATAGTCATCGAAGTGAGAGCCTGGCTATTGCACTCAGGCCCGCTGCCGCCTAACTGTACTTTTGGTGTGTGTTACAGCGCAACCTGAAGAAGCAGCTTGGGCCAAGCGTAGATTCGGCACTAAGCAAGCCCTCACCCGAGATGTGGGATCACGTGTTGAAGGCCTTTCATGGGGCACTGAGCAAGGCAGAAGAGACATATCTTCGAAAGGCCAAAAGTGCGTTATGTCTGTGCCTTTTGAGTATTGATGGCCTCCCCTAACGAGTGTTTCAAATTTCAGGCTTCAATTGTACCGATGAAGAAAGTCAGGAAGCCCTGCTGTTGCTCCGCAAGAGGGCCTGGCTGACGTTGCGAAGCGCAATCGATGAGCAAACGTCCGATACGGTAATGCTGATCAAGCTCAAGCTGGCATTCGAAGACAAATTTAGATATCAGGATGGCGTACCCCGTGTGTGGCGACCAGAAGACGACATCGACACTCTGTTCAGGTCGGCGCGAGACGAGACTCTAGCACTGATACCGCTGTTTGCTAAGATCAAGCCGCAAAACGCGGAACTTGCCTTCGAGCTACCGGAAAGCCAGTCTACAAACTCACTCGAAGACCCAGACTTCGACTTTGAAGAGTCATTGACAGTGTTGAGTGAAGCGAAGCAAGTCCAGCTGGCCGAACGATTCCGACGCGAGGCAGATGCATATTTCTTGGAAGCAAAACGAAGCATGGTTTCGTCAATCAGTCAAATACCCGTGTGGATGTACGGAGTAATCGCCATCCTCGGTTGGAACGAGTTCATTGCAGTTTTGCGAAACCCCCTATACTTCACCCTACTTCTCATCCTTGGCGCTGCTGCTTTCATCACGATTCAGCTCAACATGGTGCGTGCAACGATACAGCGAATCAGCGAGCCACGGCTAATCTTCTAATACTACAGGTTGGACCGGTCACCACACTGGCTCGCGGAATTTCAAATGAAGTGTATCGCGTGGCAAATGATACCCTTGTGAGTCACAATTGCAGCCCCCGCTTGCAGAAAGCTGTCTGACATCCTAATAACAGCGCGAACATTTTCAACAGCCCTTACAAAGGCAGCTCGAGACACCCCATCGAGCATCTCCCTCGCGCGATTCTGCTAGAGACCGTAAGGAAAGCTCGGTTGGTGGAAATTCAGCAGAGGAGATTGAGCTTAAAAAGATGCAGTGATTTCCAAGGCACGCATGTACAAATATCGCAGCATATCCGTAGGCATCTCTGAGTGGAACATTGCTACACTGTATATCTATCGGCTCCTGCTTGGTTCGTGGCTGCCTATGGCTTCGAGCAGTGCTTACGTTGGTCGCCCATGGTCACTAAAGCACGTTGTCAAGTGGAAATGCCCATTTGCCGAATTCTCAAATGTCATCAAGCGCTCGTCAAATCTCTTCCTTGTGTCGTACAACATTCTTTATGATGGAGGCAGGCGTAATACATACATGCAATAAGCTAATACTTTTCTGACAGATATACATTGTCCGTGATTAATGGTGCACGCGAAGCTCTTCCGCCTTTGCTAATACCTTTTGCATATCGTGATCCAAGTCGTTCTGAGTCTTCTGCGCGAGTTCTTTGGCTTCTCTATCGGTCGTGCCTGCCTGGCGAACAAACGGCCGGGGCGATTGCTCTGCTGTACTTGGTTCCGTATCCGTGTCAGGTTCGTCCTCGCTCGCGGTTGCATACTCGCCTGACGTGCGCACAACTGACGTTGTGGCTGTAGTGTTCGACAGAGATGAAGACACCGAGACACCCCGGGATAGGCGCACAGCGGCCTGTACCCCTGAGATTGCCATTTTCCAGCGACGGCGAGCTGACCAGTTTTCGCGCAGGCCGCCGGACAGATCGTGCGCATCGAGGTGCTGTCCCTCGCGTAGCCACTGCAATATAAGCGTGTGAGTACCCTATTCCTGCACTTAAGCAGGTCACTTCACTGGATGCGCCAGAGCTTGGTCGGCAGTCAGACGTGAAGCTGGATCCGCTTTGACCAAGGCCAGAATGAAGTCTGTCGAGGGCGCCACGAAGTCAGTCATGAAATCAACATAGCCAGTTGATGCACCTAGTATCTGTTGTCGCACCTTTGGCCTGCGAGGAAACCTTGCTCCAGTATTTTTCATGAAACTCGACTTTGGCTCTAGTGGTCTCGTTGATAAGCTCCTGCCTGCTATCCGCTCTGAAGGGGGACTTTGACACCAATCATTAGAAGCTAGTCTTGGTCTGAGTCACCGGTAAAACAAAGCTTACATAGCCGCAGAGGCTGGGGGGAAAGTTACAAGGAGTGTCAGCGAGGGGTCATAATCCAATAACACAGCCCAAGTACCCACAGCGTGTATGTGATGACCCCGACAGCCCACATATCTCTGCAATTGGTGTAAGGGCGTCAGTAAGGGCAGGACTGCCTCAGAGCCTATTCAGACTATGACTTACACAGGCTTGCCGTGACCTTGCTTGTTAAGAACTTCGGGAGCTGCGCGCGGTGCATCTTCTTCAGCGCCAATCCAATTCGGTCACTCAATTTTAAGGACAGCCCATACCTGCATATCCTGGAGATCCAGCCATGCTCATCAAAACCTCGTCTGGCGTTGCTAAATGCCGAGCGATACCAAAGTCCGCTATAAGTAGATTGTCCGATTCTGGATGTTCGTATAGTCTGGAAAGAGAAGAAACGTTAATCACTGCAGTAAGAGCGTCCGCAAATCCACACAGGTACACACTTACAGATTCTCGGGCTTTAAATCTCGATGGACCACGCCTTGCGAGTGCAAGTACTGGACTCCTTCCTGAAGAGAAGAGAACAGTTGATACGAGTACTCTCGGCACATAGCAAGCATAAGAAAAGTAACGTACCAGTACTGCTTTTATTGCCTTGACACTATCTGCTTCGGTGAACTCTGCAATTCATGACAGGACAGGAGCAGTGTAAACATACGCAATGACCAGGAGGAGAATTCATGGAGACTACGCACTTCCCCGCTCGAGGATGCGCTCAAAGAGTTCACCGCCGTCTGCGAGCTGAAAGACGAGATAGTACTTTGACTTGCTTTCGAACCTGATAGCAATGAGCGAAAGGAGATCAGCTTGATGTGCCGAGGCTATCCTGGGAGACATGACGAGAAAACATACCAGTCCTGCAGTAGAAGTGACACGCCGGCACAACAATGTCAGTATCACATCACCACGCCGTTCGTCTTCAGCCAGAAGAGAGCAGCAGTCTGGGCAAGCTCTCACATAGAACTTGACTGGAGTAATACAAGCATGGGTGAATCAGTCTACGCATTCTTCCGCAGCATTAAAGCTACATGTGCGAATAGCTTCATTCGCCACTATATTCACCTATGTTCTTGTGATCCAGTCCTTGGAGGACATCGATCTCGTCGTAGATGATGTGCTGCTGGTTCTTGACGCTCTTCTTGAGTATGACCTTGATAGCGACATGGAGATCACTCTTCGTTGTCCATATCGCTTCCTTGACCTCGCCAAAAGTGCCTTTGCCGAGGGTTCTCCCGAAAGTGAACTCCTTCTTTTTCTTGTACGATTCGGGCTGCGCGGTGAATGTCGTATGGCATGGAAAGGTAGTCAGTGCGGTGAATAAAGTCCTGCCATTGCTTCTGTTTACCCACCCGCCGCAGTATGAAGTCCATCGTGTGCAGGCAGGCAGGTTTATGCGAGAGTCCGGTGGGTGATGCGGGACAGCGAGCTGCAGTTGACCACCACCAACGCCAGCAGGAGGAGATCTATCTCGATAGCATGCCAGTGAGGTAGTCGTACTTCTTGAATGATATTGTGGTCCAGTTGTCATAAGAGCAAGCAACCAAGCTGTGCTTTTGATGGAGAAGAAGGGCGTGCGGCTTGTGGGGCTGGAGAGTAGAATGGCCAGGCGAGCACAAGACGATGCCAGGTGGTCCAAGGCAGATCAGAGCATGCTACCATCCATCCAGCCATCAAGCTTCTCACTCCCTCCTGCTCTTTCAGAACCACGTCCAAGCGCCTTGTCCATTTCAAGCACGTGCTTCGTGGATGTATTGATAGAGCAAGGCTTAGGATGTGTAGACAAGACGATAGACAGTAGTGTTGCATAATGGTGCAGTGGGAGGATATGGTATAGCTAGTATAGTAGGGTTCAGCTTGCTTGCTTCCTCGCTGGAAAGTAAAGTTATACCCTCTCTCTCACCTGCAGGAAAGAGAGCTCTCACTCCTGCCTCTCTCTCTTGCATTCCCGCCCACTTGCCATGAACACGAGATAGATAGAGATAGTAGTCCCCACACCATGCTACCCAGCCCTGCTATGCGCACTGCGGGTAGTGCTGCTGGTGGTCCTGCTCCCGTCAAGACTGCCTCAGCAGGTGCACGCAAGTCGGGACAGAGCATTGGAGGGTTGCAACCACAGCAGCAACAACAGCAGCAGGAGACTAGGACAGCGAGGAAGACCTCTGGCCCTCGGGTGTATCGCGATGAGGAGCATGTCATTCCTATTATCGACAAGTCCGAGGCCGAGAACACCTCCCCGAATAGCAGCAGCATGATGATGAACAACAACATCAGCCGCAACATGGCAGTCAAGAGCAGCTCTACGATGTCGCCAGTGATACCGCAGCATCCTACTACTGCCCATAGACCATCCCCATCCACTGCTACGACGACGACCACCTCGACCGACGAGAGCAGTGTCCTGCCTCCCCTCGTCCAGAGCAGGCGCGGTGGAAAGGACAACATGCAGATATACAACATCCCGCCTGGAGTCAACAAGCCTGGTTTGGGAGGTAAAGGAAAGGGCAAAGGGGTCCCTGCTGGCCCCATTGGTGGTAGAGGGAAGGACCTGTCCTCCTCGTCCCATTCCCACAAGAGACAGGCTCCATCCACCTCCTCGATAACCGACTCAACAGAGGGGGAAGAACAGCGACGACGTCGTCTTCAAGCACGCCGACGCGAAGAGACGGAAGAGACAACCACTGAAGACCAGTCCAGCTCGCTGAATGTCCGGTCTCGCAGTCCCAGAGGGGTGAGTTGAATTGGTTGACTTATGCTTCATCTGGCTCTAGATGGCCCACGTCTGATAGATGATACCTTTTCCCGGTACTACTAGTACACCTGGGAAGTAGAAGTGCTGGAAATCAAACCTGAAGACGTCAAGCATAGAATATCCTACCACAACTCGATAACAACGACCATCGAGCGAGAGGGAAAGAACGAACGAGTCCGTTTTCGCAGAGGAGACAAGATATGGATCCTCCCAGATCCGCAATGGCTACCTCCAGTCAGTCACGAAGTGGAAATCAACGAGCTCGCAGACGATGAATGGTGGGTGGGTGAGATACTGGATTGCTGTGCCCTCGACTCGGAAAGCCAGCAGTCTGGTTCACTGGGTCTACTTCGCGTGGCGGTGAGCTCTTGTCAATACCATTATGACCCACTTCCCGCTACCTCTGTACAATAAGCTCACTTCTCTCCTTTCATATTCCTGCCATCCAGTGGTACTATAGTCCAGACCATGCATTCACTCTGGATGACCTGCACAGTGACTGGAAGAAGAAGATCCGCAAATACCGCTTTGATGATCCAGAGGTAATTGATTGATTGATCCATGGCTGTCGTTGAAAAGCCCATGTTCTGACATACTGATTCCCTGCCTTGCCTTACTTACAGCGCATAAAGTCCGACCACGTCGACTTTGTAGGCATCGAATGCTTTGCTGGATTCGCAGATGGGATCTACACCTATCTCAATATATCCGGGCTCGAAGTAGATGACATCGAACGCATGAAGGCCGAGCATCGTCGGAAGAAATCCAACAGAGTAGTCCGCATGACAGGCTTCACCTTGAAGGATGTAGCCAAGCGACAAGCCGCGAGAGAAGCAGAGCTCGAACGCAATCCCGCTATTGCGAGAAGAGTGAAGAGAGGTGTAGATGACCGCTCGACGAGGCGTCGGCTCTCCCAGCCTGAACCCGAAGATGACGATGATAAGATCGAGGAACAAGACTACTATGCATGAAACAGTAGCTGAAACTGCAAGTGAGAACCGCTAGATTTCTCAGAAGGGGGCTTGGTGAAACTACGGACGTAAACACTCACCCGGGGTCTGCCTTTCTGGAACTTCCATGCCCTATACCCAATCAACTAGATCTAGGTCTTGATTGTGTGAAGTTCAAGGTCTTTTGTGGGATACCGAGTTGTGTAGCATTGTTGTTGTGCATAGCATACTATTGGATAATTAGAAATCTCGACTTCGCTCTGCGCGGGTCGATGGCTGTAATCGTGGACAGGCTATTGCGCATTGCCTTGCATTACACGTTTGGTGGGTACTTCATGGGATCGAGGCGGTATAGCAGGCCCTGGTCATTCCACAGTAAGCGCGCAGTGCGACACGGGACTCGAATGCTATACAGCTCACCTTTGAAGTCACTTTGATGGCGTGCTTGGCGCGTACCAGGGCAAGCAAGCAATCGTTTATGCGGTGCTGTGGTATGAGCGGGTACAACTTGACGAGCTCTTGCACTGTCGAGAAAGAAACTGGGTCTCAGGCACTGTATACCTGGTGGATTGAAGTGGATCCTTCGAAACATACTGTGCAGACCATCCGGATGCGTACGCAAAGCGCCTATGACAGTCTCCGCATCTCCACGCTGGGGCTGCAATGTGGAAAACAGCGATTCAGAGGTTGACTGATGAAGGCAGCGACGGCTTGCTCTTACTCACCTGTTTTTCCCTGAAGTCAATGGGCATTGTAGAGATGATAGGCTGGGCGAATTTGATGAGCTGATCCTTTTGTTTCTGTGCAGCGGTCTTTCCTCCTGATGATGCTGCTGCTCTTCCTCTTCCTCGCCCTCGTGTAGTTGAGCCACCTCTAGTAGGAGGAGGATCGTTGCTGCCTACCTGAGTAACGAAGGTATCGTCCGCATTTGCATTGGATTGCCGGCCCGAACCTTCTGCTTCTTGCCCTCTTCGAGCTTCCTCTGCTAGACGAGCAGCCTCTTCTGCCAATGCGGCTGCCTCTTCTTGCGCGGCTTGTTGTTCGAGACGTGCTTGTCTCTCCTTGTCGAGGGTGAAATTGCGCAGAGTTGGAGCCTATACGTACGTCAAAGGAGTAGCAGGCAGGTGTCCACACAGTATTCAATAGAGACAAGTGTATCGTCAGCATGTCACACAATATCAGGATAATACGCATGTCTAAGCGAGATGCCACTTGAATTGCGGTACTAAACACTCACCTCTGGAAACTCGGAGGTATAGGCATTAACCCTCAGGCCGACGAGCAGGCCAGCGAAGGATTCGTTGAACTCATCGAGCGACTGGTTGATAGCATCGAGAGCTTCAAAGTTGACTGCGAGATCCTCTACGGCCTCTGCAAGCTCCGCGAATGCAGGTGCGAGGTGGCCCAGTGTAGGGCCGTACAGGTCAGCTTCGCGCGTTCTTGAGGCCGACAGAGCGACGAGGGATCCACGCGATATGCGTCTGAGCGGAGTAGTGGTAGCAGTTGCAGTAGCAGCTGTCGATGTTCCTGCTCCTCCTCCTCCTGCTGTTGTTGATGTCGATATCGCAGTTCCTGCAGACCGACGCGACTGGCGGAGTGTGCCTGCTTGATGATGATGGTGATGAGATACACTTTCGAGGTCCATGGCAGCAATAGCAGTATGTCTTCTTCTAGCAGTATCACCGCACCTCGCAGTTGGTTTGATATCCTCAAAAGCCAGAATTGGGCAACTTCGCGACTGCTATTCTTTTCTTTCTCGATCATCCTCCTCTACACGCTGAAGAAGCTTTTATCATTTCTCGCTGTCTCATTCTGCAAACGTTCACTGTTCTAATGCTGATACTGGCACGACTACTGCTGGCGACTCTCTTGTCGGCTACTGTCCCCTGCACATACACATAGATCTAATTTAGGTATAATCTCCTGATTACCTTGCCACCACTCCAGTACATACTGACAAGACACATCTCTTCTTACAGATCCTTGCGCGTGGGAATGCTGTTGTCTCGCATGGCTTGCTTGACTGCCTCGATAGGCACCTCTCTTCTATGGAAAATGCCAGCAGCCAGCGCAGCTTCGGTGTCGGTCTTTGTGAAGACCTCGACAAAGTGCTCTGGACTGCCTGCTCCCGAGCTCGCTACCACTGGAATCCGCACACTTCGCTTGACGAGATCTACAAGGCGGAGATCAAATCCTGCTTTCTGTCCGTCCATGTCCACCGAGTTCAGCAGAACCTCTCCAGCACCTAATTCCTCGACTCCCTGCACCAGCTGGACAACATCGAGATCGCGCACTTCTCTTCCTCCTTTTACCGTACACTGGTACCAGCAATAGCGTTCCCCGTTTGGCCCAAGCGATGGCTTGATAGTTGCGGATGAGGGTGAAGGTAAGCTTGTCGAGGCGAGATCGACCACGCACGGTCTGTGGACTTCAGCAACATCTTCCGGCGAGTTCACATAGACGCGCTTTGGATCAACCGACACAACAAGAGCTTGTGAGCCATATCCTTGAGCTATCGATTCAATCGAGGAAATCGTGCCTTTCGGCCGGCTGTCTTGACCTTGCTTCTTGCGTTCCAGCAGCTCTTCGACGGCATACACTGCATCACTTCCTATCGAGACCTTGTCTGCTCCAGCAGCAAAATATATACTTGCGACTTCCAGTGCACTTCGTACTGTTCCATCTGGGTCAACTGTGTCACGAATACCTCCTCCAATCGTAAGAGGTACAAAGACGGTCTCGGCAGATTGCGCGACGACAGCTAGCATTGGCTGATCTGTCAAGGGGCATGACCGGAATGAGGTAATGTTGAGGAAGCAAATTTCGTCTGCACCTTCTGCGTAGTACCGTCTAGCCAGGTCAACAGGTTTTCCAAGGTTGCGGACGGCCGATTTGCCCTTTTGTTCCGAGGTAGAAGCAGCTCCATTGGGTAAAGGGACGGCTAGCTCACTACTTGCATTGTCCGATGGTGTAGCAGGCAGATCCTTCTCTCTAACGTCGTATTGATCTCCTTTCGTGACGACGAGGTCTCCGTCATCGTTGGCGCGAACATCCAGGCACGCAACGACTCGTTTCGTGAAACCATTCTTGGCAAGAGCATCTCTCTTCTCCTCGATGCTGACGCTTTTCGTTTCGGATGTAGGAACGACACCACTTTGAGCAAGCCAAGCTTTGAGAACGTTCAAGCCTGCTTTGCCGCTCTTCTCTGGGTGGAACTGGGTAGCGAAGACATTGCCATTCTGGACCGAAGAGATGAATGTCTCGTCGCCGTATTGAGTGGCAGTGAGAGCCCAGTCTGAAAGTCTCTCGTCATAAGGCACATTGTATGAGTGAACGAAGTAGTACGAGGCGCCGTTCTCGACGAAGCCGTAACGAACAGCTTCATCGACTTCGTTAGATGTACCGACTTTGAGGGGAGTGGCTCCGTTCCAGCCAATTTGAGGAACAGCTTTGGTTTTTGAACTGAAGCGTTTGATAGCGGCGGGGACGACACCGAGACCTTTTGCAGAGGGAGCCTCTTCTGATGACTCGAAGAGGGCTTGCATGCCAATGCAGATTCCAAAGCTGAGAAGCTTATACTGTCGGCGTCTCATTCGAAAGATTGTATGCGGTGCATCTGCACTCACTATGGTTTACCGGATGCGATATACTTCTTCAAAGGCTCTGCGAAGCCTTTCTCCTCTAGAGCGGACATTGCTTGGCCGAATGCGCCTACTCCTGGAAAGACGAGTTGCTACAAAGACCATCAGAGATCAGTTGTCTGTTGCATTAAGAGTACGCGGGAAAGACAGCTCACATCCGCCTTTTCAAAGTCCTCTGGCTTCTCAATCCATTTGAACTCGAAGCCTTGGCTGGTGATTGCATTGGCGAGAGACCGGACATTGCCAGCGCCGTACGAGACTAGGTAGCTGTATATAGATGACAAGCAAAATGGAAGGAAAGATGGAAGATGAAGTCAGTATATGCATTAATGGGAGGGTGTCTATGAATGTGTCCGTCTATTCCTTCTGTGCTTTTCTTGCCACTGCAGCTGTAGATAGATGCAAGCTATGACTGGGAGAGTGTGACCCAGGTGGACAGATGGGAGTCTTCCAGCCCTGCTTGAGCACGCAAGTATGGCAGTGTGCATGCTGTGAGTATTATGACTCCTTCCAAGCACGAAAGCAGATAGAAAGCACGGAGAGAGCATAGGAACCTCGGAGACTGACAGCATGGCTTGAGTAGTATTCTTGAAGCAGCAGCAGTAGTGGTAGTAGTCGTAGTCTTGAATGTAGTCGTAATGAGAGTGTTAATCAATCAAATATAATAATATCTTCAAATGGAGTGAGTCAGAGCAGGGAAATCGGAAAAAAGGCGTGATCTGAAAGAGAAAAAGAAAAGATTAGTAAAATGCAAGAAGCTCTTCCTTGTACCAACTACTCACCATTATCACCAAGGCATAGCAGGATAGAACAGGATAGTCAGGCCACAGATACCATCAAGGCTTTCATTTAATTGACAACCATGTCCCAGCCTATTTCACTCCCCAACATGGGTGGATTAGCCATCAATGGCAGTGGCAGTAATGCTGGATCGATACCACAGGCAACTGCAGCAGCAGCAACAGCAGGTTTATCGACATCCGCAACAGACCAGTTCAGCCCTCCTCGTCATCACTATCCCATCGTTGGATCTCCTGTTGAAGCCGGCTCAGTCCTAACCAACGGCTTTGCAGCTGCACACGCTGGAAGAAGCAGCAACAGCAACAACAACAACACCACCGCATTCAGCCCGTCTGACTCTTCCTTGGGCAAGTCACCGAGAGAGAGAGCAAGATCCATGTCCACTAACACCCAGCAGCCCAAGATCCTCACTCCCTTCGTCCCCAAAGCCGTCCTGCCTGAAGAAGAGAGCACTCAGGCTTCCGAAGAAGAAAAGATTACGCCCAAGGTACTGCTGCTCGAGAACGTCAACGAAGCTGCTGTAGCAATGTTCAGAGCTCAAGGTTACGAAGTGGACACCGAGAAAGGTGCTCTCGGTGAAGAAGAGCTCATCCAACGCCTTGTCAAAGGTGGCTACTCTGCTGTCGGTATTCGAAGCAAGACCAAGGTGACGGCGAAAGTGATTGAGAGTGTGAAGAATGTGAGCGTAACTCTACTCGGTGGACTCATTAATGACCTAGCTGAACCTCTTTGCTCTCTCAATGCAGCTCATTGTCATCGGCTGCTTCTGCATCGGAACAAATCAAGTAGACCTCATCGCAGCATCACGTGCTGGAATAGCAGTATTCAACTCGCCCTTCTCGAAGTGAGTCTGCTCTCTTCAGCTAGCATGACCTAAGTGTATTCACGCGTGTCTCTCTCTCCGCAGCTCCCGATCCGTCGCCGAGCTCGTCATCTCCGAAATCGTCGCCCTCTCAAGACAACTCTGCGACAGATCCTCTGAACTCCACCAAGGCATCTGGAACAAGGTCAGCAAAGGATGCTGGGAAATCAGAGGCAAAGTACTCGGAATCGTTGGCTACGGACACATTGGTGCACAGCTCTCCGTTCTCGCCGAAGCTATGGGAATGCAAGTCCGCTACTTTGATGTAGTTCCCATCATGCCTCTTGGATCCGCTCAACAAGTAGACACTCTGGATGAGCTCTTAGCCATCTCCGACTTCTTGTCATTGCATGTCCCCGAACTGCCGGAAACGACCAACCTCATCGGATCTGAAGAGCTTGCGCGGATGAAGAAAGGAAGCTACCTCATCAACAATGCTCGAGGCAAAGTCGTCGACATTCCAGCAGTCGTCAAGTCTCTCAAAGCGGGTCACCTGGCAGGTGCAGCGATTGATGTTTACCCCAAAGAGCCCGCTGGCAATGGCAAGTTCTTCAATGACGACCTCAACAGCTTCACCTCTGAACTTGCTTCGTGCCCGAATGTCATTCTGACACCACACATTGGAGGAAGCACAGAAGAAGCTCAGCGTGCTATCGGAGCAGAAGTCGGCAGTGCTCTCGTTCGTTACATCAACTTTGGTGCTTCGATAGGAGCAGTCAACTTCCCTGAAGTATCGCTCAAACCCATCATCGGAGACAACATCGTCCGATTATGCCATATCCACATGAATCAACCTGGTGTCTTGAAGAGCGTCAATGCCGCTCTTGGACCATACAACGTCGAACGACAATTGTCCGATTCGAAGGGAGATATCGCATACCTGATGGCGGATATCGCCGATGTGACGCAAGAGGGAATCAAGAACATCTACGATGCCATCTCGGTTCTTCCAGCGAATGTGGCTACAAGAATTCTCTATTAAGCACGGTGTTCGTCAAGAAAATAGCAGTGTGCTGCCGAAAGCAGGCTTAACCCTGCAAATATATGTATTACCACGGATTCATTATGAAAAGTATATCTATACCTTAATAACTGCACTTCTTTCAGCAAAAACCAGTTGGGCATCCACTGTAGGGATGTCAACCCTGCTCATCGTCCTTATGCAATGGTTATCTTTCCAGCAATTTCAACATTAGACAGACAGAAGACATATGAGGCTCTTCAATATGATATGTATTCTAGATATAGTATTTGAGCGTGAAAACATGGTGAAAGCCAATTAGACGGAGACGGTGTCCCCTGTGACACAAGATGGTTTCTGCCTTTCTACGCATAAACCATGGCATTCGGCAGTATCGTACATTGCTACTGTCTTTCAGTATTTCTTCGAGTCGGAAGCTTACATAAGAATAGTGGTTGTCTAACGGAAGGTGGCAAAAGTAGCAACACACGGAGAAATGGAACAAAACAGCGACTGGAATGCGAGGGATGAACGGATGGACTACATATGCTGGTCTCGCCATGATCTACAATGCTCCATGCCTCCTACTCAGCTCACTGTGTTGTGTCTCTCACGCTTCAATTGGGCCTATCGTCCATTCTTGCAGCTTTTCTCTGCACCAACCACGACGACGGCGACGACAACGAGAACGACGACAAGAACGAAATACGCACTCTATGTTTGGGCACTGAAGTAGCCTACTGCTCACCGCGATGGCTCGCACGATGCAGTCTGCTGCTGCTCCAAGCACTCAAGGGAGTGCACCGCGTAAAGGCTCGATACGCGCTCCTCAGGCCTTGCAGCGGTCAGATGCATCCCTCTCGCTCCATAGCAGCAAGTCGGCTCGTAAACAGTCTGTTAGAGCGGCTGAGATGGGTGGTAAGTACGACGGATACTCTGTGTATCCTCGTTGTGCTAACTTGCTGTCTCCCTGTTGACGCCTTCCATTACTCACGTGCATCGTCTTGCAATCTTGCCACTATCACTTGTTCTTATATAGATGCAACTAGCGAAGGCTCAAGCAGCGAAGAGGATCATTTGGTGGGGTCAACATCTGCAGCTGCTAAGCAGAACTCAGTACCACCTTCATCGCGAGTGACCAGGCAGTCTTCACGCGGTGGATCTGAGCTGGCGGGTGATGAGGGTCAAGCCAGCCGAAAGGAGAAGAACAGAAGCACCGCCCAAAGAAACGAGCGCCAGGTTGACGAGGAAGATAACGATAATGATGATGATGATGATGATGATAAAACACCTCCTCCTCCCCCTCAATCCGCTAAGCGAGCGTCAACACGGATCGCCTCGCAACCACAACAGCCTCGAGCATCAACCTCTCGAACAAAATCTTTCGCTGGCAAATCACTCCCTGGCGCTAGCAAGACTAAGCAAGTCTTGAAGACTCTGAAGACAGAAGCTGCGAAGAGGCGAAAGAAGACTGGTTTTGTGTCCTCTCGCCGTTCAGGAGCGGCGAGCGGTGAAGATGGAGAAAATGTCCAAGACAGCCCAGACGAAGGTCTAGCTACCGTTGTCGAAAATGATGACGATGATGACTCTGACAGGGATGG
Organism: Cystobasidium slooffiae; assembly: GCA_019775285.1. Lineage (NCBI taxonomy): Eukaryota > Fungi > Basidiomycota > Cystobasidiomycetes > Cystobasidiales > Cystobasidiaceae > Cystobasidium > Cystobasidium slooffiae. Next base: position 1,026,530 of record JACWFZ010000002.1, read on the forward strand.
GGATCTGAATAATATTCCCAGAACAAGATCGCTATCAATAGCTGGTGTAAGTCATCTTATCCCCCTACTTGTGATAAATCACCACCCACGTACTTAGAAAATTGTCTTGTCTCTTGAATTCCGTATCACAAGTACCAATGGAAGGCACAAGACGTTACCATCAAGGCTCAACAGGTCATCAAGTGCCTGAAGTACTGTCGAGCCAGGCGCTTCACCATCAGAGTAGATAAGCGAAGGGCATTGCGAGAAACTTCACAAGCACAATACTTCTCTTCGCTGAGCGAAGCAAGCGAAATAGACGAAGACGACCCCAACTACACCCAAAAGACAATCGTATATAAGCGGGGGCAGCTTGTGTACTTTTTGCCTGACCCAGAATGGCTTGACCTTGCGGATGACGGCGAAAGCATGGCGGTAGATGACCTCGATCCGGAAGACTGGTGGCTCGGCCTTGTCCTAGATTGTGCGGAACTCAAGTATAAAACCGGGGAGACCGCCTCTGTGCTTAGGGTAGCAGTGAGCCAGGAGACATTCTGAGGCTGGATTTGTGCAGGATTAATTGGTGTACTGATCACCTTTGTGCCATTTCGTTCACCAGTGGTGCTACAGTCCGGAACAAGCCAAAGAACTTTTCCAAAATTTCCCCACATCAAGTTATACGAAGCAACTGCAAACGCACCGCTGGCTTCCCAACGAAGTATGCTTATAGTTGCCTCGTGTGAAACGCGGATTGACTGACTTTTTTCCCTTGTTGCGACAGATGGTGGCCTCAGACCACATCGACTTCGTTGGGGCAGAATCGACTGGAGGTCCTTACCTCACCTATGAGGCTCTGAAAAGACGTAACAAGCGCATCGATATGCCCAAGACAGAAGACGTCAGCTTCCGATTCATGATACGCGGTCTGGAACAATCCGACCTTGAGCGGTCCATGCCACCTGCTGCCGCTACGAAAAGGGCTTCCCGGAAGATGTGGCTGGAGCCTATGCATCAAAGGAACCTGACCGAGACTAGGGAAACCTGGGCGACTGTCCTTTCGCATGAAGCCAGACAAGATCGGTTCGCCATACCCACGGAAGTTGTGCGTTGCACAACAGCCCTGCAGGATCACGGTACAGTTAGAAAACAGAAAGCAAAGCAAATTCAGTCCTACAGAGGCCGTGGAAAGGGTAGAGGAAAGGGAAAGAGTGCCTTTCAAGTCAATTCAAGTAAGCCTGGAGGTGCTGGGAAAAGGCCACGCAGTTCTTTGGCTCCACGTTGAGATGATAGTAAGAGGGTCCATCTACGAGCGCGCGCAGGTACAGGAAAAAGTCCGTAGTGTCGCGGCAACATCGTAACCGCACTCATACTGGTACTAAGCTGCGCCCTCGGAAATTGTTTGGGACAGCTTGGCGTTTTGGGCGGGTAGAAATGGGAGTAGTGGTGTTTCCCTAAACAGTGCAAGGATTTTCAAGTGCTCAGTTGTTGTTGTGTAGATAGTGCCCGTTCGATTTCACTTGGCTACCGGATAAATGCAAATTCGCTTCATTGCTAGAAACCCTGAGCTGAATGGGATGAGTTCGTTTTATAAATTGATTTGGTGCAGAAGTAGAATGCCTGAGTCGTGAGGGCAGCTGAATTACTTTCCTTAGAGACGACTGCAAGAAGATCTCTGAGGAAAGTGTTTTAGTGTATTCTCTCGTGACCTCTTACTCTGCGCAGTGAAACACAAACGACAACGGGGCATACTGTTGATTAAACAAGAAGTGCATCCTCTTCTAGGCAGGAATTGAAGTTTCGAAGCCACCTTCGCTCTGGAATACTTCAGCACATAGTCTGGCAATCTCCAATAGCTGAAGATCCCTATATCGACCTTGTACGAGACTAAGCCCGATGGGCATGCCATGCAAACCTGCAAAGCCAGGGAGGTTGATGACCGGAACGTGAAGTAATGTCCACAGAGCGTTGAAGATCTGGGTTATGGGACAATAAGTTACAAGCTGAAAAGGGGCGAGACACGAAGACTCACATATGATCCAGTGTGATCCAGGCCTACAGGCGCCTCGTCTATGACAGAGGGGCAGAGCACTGCATCATAATGTGCGGCAATCTCGTCAAAGACAGGTCGAAGTCGGGCAGCTCCATCGTACGCGGCGAGTTGCTCTGATCTGGGGTGCTCCTCGACCGGTGCTGACACATAATCGACGAGAAGAGGCCTCAATTGAGCTTTATGGTTTGTAGCATAGTGTACAAAAGAGGAGCGGCCTTCCCCTCGCAGGATCACATCTTGCCATTTAGGTAGAGATGCGAAATCTTCCGGCAACTCAATCTCGTCTATTGTGACTCCATGATTGCGGAGTATCTCGACAGCGCGGGCTAGTGCATGGCGTGTTCCAGGTCCCGCGTGTTCCCAGACGGGTGTTCGGCACAGTGCAATGCTAGCTGTTGGCAGTGTGAGAGGTTCTCTTGACGGTGATGGGTCATCTTGAAGTCGGAAGACTTGGGCCATCAGGTTCCTGATAAATTCGAAAGATATCGCATGTCAGGAGTACGGCTTCAGCGCCAAAGGTAAAGAGGAGGATGCTTACAGATCATCAACACTCCTCGTAAAGAAACCCAGTGTATCCAATGTCAAAGCATGGATTTTGAGACCTTCCCGAGAGATGGCATTCCAAGTAGGCTTGAAAGAGATGACTCCATTGAAGCTTCCGGGTCGGATGACGGAGCCTCCAGTCTGAGTACCGAGAGCACGTATATCGGTGAATTGTACCTCGTAGGCATGTCTATAGTCGTCTACAATATGTCAGTCCATCGTGCCATCTGCTTCTGTAGTTCCAGTTCTTGCTGACCTTTTGTCAGTATCACATCCTTGACTGCAGTGTCGTTGGAAGCAGCAGGCAGTCAGCACAGTCAGCGAGACCGCTCTCCACGGGTGAAAACTAAGACTCACCAGCTATTGGCAATCCATGCAGTGCACCTCTCTGCTCTTTAGGGAGTGCATCCAGCTCTCTCGCTCGAGCAAGCACCAGCTCTTCATCGAGACACGCCCATGCCTTGGTCACAGCATCGCGCTGGCGGATCCGCTGCAGCAGCGACTCGACATACTGCGTCACACTGATCTGGTCTGAAGCTGATGAGCATAACACAACGGCAACTCAGCTCATTCCTGCTCTCCTTATCTTCTCCTCTCTTCTCGCCCGTGCCTCGTTTGCGCATCATGCTCAATGCAGGCACGTGCCGGGAAATGGGAAGACTATGTGGGAAGACACTCATACCGATAAGGGAAAGTGCTGTCTTGCCATCCAGCAGGTGCAGGTCTCTTGTAGAAGTCACCATAGCGAAAGGCTTCCCTGCTGTGTCTATATAGTATCCTGAAGCTGGTCCTGTCCCGGTTCAGCTGGCTTTTCTGCCCCTATCAGAGCTGCACCGTTTCGATTATGCCGCTATCGGAAAGCTGGCTGATTTCGAGCGGTAAAGCTGGCGCCTGCTCTCCTGTCCGAAGAAGCAGACTATCGTCAGCAAGAGCTACAGCGTGTCCAGCTGACTTTCAGTCCACCCATTCTCCCGCGCTATTCTTACATCTCCCCGAGGGGAAGGCCTTTATTCTCGAAAGATTGTGGCGAGCCTCGAGGCTTCCGGTGTCGGATAAGGAGCCGCGACCTGGCACCTTCCCGCAACCGCTCAAGGAAAAGGAAAAAAGATGAGCACGAAATCCCCGCGATCTGCCAAACTGTGCAAGGAAGACAGGTCAGTCAGTGATCCCGTGATGCTTTTGCATTAGCCCTTCTTCAAGCTTCCAATACATTACAAGCATCTATCTGACGTATACAAGAGCCAGCTTCAGATCACCAATCTTTTCCACTTCTCTTCTGTGATGGCTTCCACCACCGGCTCTGGCTCAAACGGTAGCCGACGTGTTCTTTGTGGATTTGGAGGTGAGAAACACCAAACAGACGCGCCGCATGGGGCTTGCATTGCTGACATATTCTGTGTTGAACAGTCGACGTCGATGGTAAACCATTCTCTCACCCTCATCATGCATGAAGGACAGGAACTGACTTGGTTGCTTGGCGTTGCATGCTGCTCCTCATTACCGCCACAGCTGTTTCCGGATGGTGAGGCAGATAGGGATACCGCAGCGCATGCAACATAACACTGATGAGCTTCTCTATACTCCTCCAGGCTCGGATCGTATGGCGGTGAAGACTCGCCCAATGACATCACACGTGGTATGCACGCCGGTGAAGTTGGCGTGCCCCGCTTGCTAAAGCTCTTCAAGAAGCACGGCTTAACTACAACATGGTTCGTACCTGGTCACTCTCTCGAGACTTTCCCAAAGGAGATGGCAGCTGTTCGAGATGCTGGTCATGAAATCGGACTACACGGCTACAGCCACGAAAACGTGAGTTACTGTGACTTTCAGCTATAAGATCCGCACACGGTATACTGAACGCTTCGCATACCATCGTTTTAGCCTCGAGAGATGACTATCGAACAACAGAAGGACGTCCTTGCTAAGACGCACAAGCTATTGACCGATTTCTGCGGGAAGCCACCTCGAGGAAGTGTTGCTCCATGGTGGGAAACCTCTGCCGAAGGCACCAATCTCTTGCTTGACTGGGGCATCGAGTATGACCACTCTAGTCAAGCACACGATAGTCAGATGTTCTACCTCCGTGACGAAGACCACTGGACCAAGATAGGTAAGACCATCCTCAGCTCAAGCGGAGACGGCTGAAAACGAGACGCTCATGCATTGTCTTTTCTAAACGTATCAGACTACACCCAGAAAGCAGAGACATGGATGAAGCCCTTAGTGCGCGGTAACGAGACCGGCTTAGTCGAGATTCCAGGTGAGTTCGCCCGATGAAGGATTAAAGCCTCCTCTGCCTTGGAGTGAGGGTGGAGTAGCGGCTTGAGGATAGAGAGCGCTCCATCCTCAAGCCGCTACTCAACCCTCACTGCATTGCTTCTATCAACGAAACGCTAACTTCTATCACGTGGGCGACACAGCAAATTGGTATCTCGACGATCTACCACCGATGATGTTCATCAAGGACGCACCCAATTCGCATGGATGGGTACCTACTCGAGAGGTTGAGCAGATCTGGAAAGACACCTTCACATACTGCTACGAGAACGAAGGCAACTTTGTCTTCCCCATCACCATTCACCCAGAGTAAGTCTACAGGCGGTCGATCTTCAACTAGATGGATGTTGATGATATGTTGGTCTGCAGTGTCAGTGGTCGGCCACACGTCCTTCTTATGCTGGATCGCTTCATGTAAGTTGTTTTGATATGCAACCCAGCACCAGGCTCATTTGTTCCTGTGCCGGCTCGCTCAGCAACTGGGTCAACACACACGACGGTGTGAAGTGGGTCACGATGGCCGAGATGAATGATATCTTCAGGTCTGAGAACCCACTGCCAGAGGGAGCGAGACCACCTAAAAAGATGACTGTTTGACTTGAAAGAGGGATGCGCAAAATGGTCATTGCAGAGATCCGGCATTTTTGGATCTGTCACGTGCTTGAAGTGGATGCGGGTTTCGAAAAGCGGGAAAGTGGAGGCTGTAATACTGTAGATAGATACTTGCATAATTGCAGAGACATGCATATTCCTAGCTTGAAGACGTCTGATTCAAGCTACTCGCTTTTGCCAATCGCCAGTCAAAACCTCCACAGCGGAAGTTGCCCTGCTGTCTTTCTTTCTTTTCCTTCCTGCTGACCGCTACCGTATTTCGCATCAAGGCCGTATAAACTCCGCAGCATGCTCTGGATGAAGCAAGATGGACGCGCCAGAAGCTTCTACGAGTAGCTATATCCCTGCTACGTCTGCAGCTGCCAATAGCAGCAACAACGTCGAAAGCGCCGGGCAGCAACAGCAGCCCGAGGAGCAGCAAGTCGAAGGAAGCGTCAAAAGAAAGCGGACCTCTGTCGCCTGCCGCAGATGTCGTCGCTTGAGGAAGAGTGAGTCGCTCTATGACTGAGGCAGTCAGATCATCCAGCTGACCCTGCTCGCTATATACTTCCAAAAGAGTGCGTCAACGAGGGCACCTCGCCGTGTGCTTCCTGCCTTGGACACAGTCCGGTGGCTGCAAGCGAGTGCTCTCTTCCACCGCGCGGCCAGAGCAAGAAGGACAGACAGGTAGATCTCTCATATCCTGATGTCTGACCTGACTGAATCACTTGCTGAAAGACTGGCTTGCTTTGCCCGCCCTGTCCTTCTTTTGCAGTTCCGCAGAGTCCGAGCGCCTTCACTTACCGGTACTGCCGGCACGGGGACATCTCCCAATAGCATACGAGCCGCCAACGGCATTGCAAGCCTGAATGGAGCTACGTTCCAAGCATACTCAGCCTACAACCACACCACTGCATCCCCTTCCCAGACAAGTGCCTATTCCGATAGCGAAGCAGCCGAGCAGCTGCAGAAACCGGCACGGCGGCGGCGTACTGCTGAGGATGATCATCAACAAGGTCCAGCTACATTGGAGAGTCTGCCACCACTGGAAGAAGTCATCGATGGCATAAAAGCCTGCTTCAGTTCCTTCTTCCAAGTCGGCTTCCTCCATGCTTCGTCCTTCATCGAGAGGGTCACTACAGACATTCAGTCCGTCAATTTGCTGCTTGTAATGGCACTACTTGCTATGGGAGCTCCTTTCACACCACAACTATGTCGCAGATATGGCGGTAAAGCAGCAGCAGGGGAACGTGAGTTTCATTGGCACAACCTATCATATCTGCCTGGCATAGAGAAGCTAAGCCTTCCTGCTTCAAACGTAGACTTCTGTAAATTGGCCCTTAGCATTATCGCCCAAGAAATGGCACCTCCATCTTTGGACCGCACGCAAGCCTTCATTGTCCTAGGAGTCGTGCACTGGAACAAAGGAGACGGCGAGAGAGGATGGTAAGTGTCTGTTTAGCAGTTGTTGTTGAGTCTAGCTCTCTGGCTGATCGTTTGCGCTTCGGACATTGTCTGGCTTACCTTCTTCACGACAGGATGTACATCGGAACAGCAGCCCGTATGGCAGGGTGGCTCAAGTTACATCAAGAATCGACTTACCGCCTACCGTCTTCAGCTACATTCGAGCAAGTAATCGAGCAAGAAGTTGCTCGACGTACATTCTGGCTCATGCATTGTGAGTATTCACGGCGTTGCTTTGGGCACTGCGGTACTCTGAATGGCTGAGACGCGATAAATCCGTTTAGACCACGAATGTCATATGCTTACTGGAAGTCAAAGGCCGTCTTCCTTTCAATTGTCGGAGATAGATGCGTTGCTACCTATGGACGAAGACGATTTCGCTTTCGGGCAAGAACCCTCAGAAAGAGCAGCGCTTGCTGGGACCGCTGCTGCTGTAGCTCACCCAGATGCAGTCGCCACGCTCAGTCGGAGCTTGTTCGTGAGTCACTGCTCTTACGAAGTTATGCATGCATGTATGCATGTACACGTACACATATGCTAATGACCTGATTTGCAGGCCTCAATGTGTCAGAGCTGTGAGTCGCAGTTTCCCCCTGATTCTTTCCGCCTTACTCATTTTGAAGAGCAGGTGATATCTGGAGCCGAATATCGCTGTGGGCCTGTCGCAAAAAGCAAACGGACCTTCCTTGGGATCCGTCCAGTCAGTTTGCAAGCCTTAGGCGCGAGCTACGACAGTGGATCGAAGGGCTGCCTCAGCGTCACAAATGGAGCGTCCAAAATCTCAAAGGGCACAAATTCAAGACTCGGGTGAGTTGACTGCGTGTTGTGGTCCTAAGGTTGTATACTCATCTTGTTTGATCCTTTCCAGGAACTCGTAAGTCTATGGTACGCAAAGGTCATCAGCACCAGCCAATGACTTTGTTCAAATTCTAGGGGTTTCTGTCTGTAACGGTCGTCTCACAACTCTCAGATGTGATATTGCATCGATCATACTTGCCCTTCATGGCAGCCGCACTGGACCCCGAATGCTCTGCCTACGTTCCTACCATCAACAATATTGCTGCGCCAGCGGGTTTCTGGGAAACGATGACTTCTGAGATGTATACCAGGTGCGGAAGGTCTCCACCATAGCCCCTTAAGCTTTTGCGGCTGACATCTGACATTGGCCCTGCCCAGTGCTGATGTACTCATGCAACAGCTGGATGCATTTTTTGCCTTAAGTAACAGCGAAGCAGCGACCATATATATCGTGAGTATCTCTCTTCCTTAGCTCTCATATTTGCGACATGTTATCACCGCCTATACCAAAAGGCATACCCAGCCGTGGCCTGTTGCAATCACTGATGAACCGTGCAGCTCTTCGCAGTGTATGTGTGCGGTGCATTGAGCAGCTATCTCTGCCGATGGCCACATCGTGAGTGAAGACCATGAGCAATGGACGAACATGCTCAGATTCACATTCCCTTCTTCCATGTCGGTAGTCTGCCAAACATATGCACCTACAGCACGATCAACGGCGGAACGGGCTGTCACATATCTCGCCAGGAGCAAAGGCGCATGGCAGTGTAAGTGATCAATTCGTCTGTATGACAAGGTGGTGGTAGTGAACGAAATACCCTTACCTTGTTACATCTTTCCTCTATCAAGCGTCCTTACCAACGATGGTAAGGACGCATGACAGAGGAAAGATGTGACATCGGCGTCGCGTCTTATGCAGTTCGCTGTTGATCGCTTGGTAATGACACTGCTGACGCATTGCCTTGCAGTGGCCGGTAAATGGGAAGACATTCTGCTGGATACACTACAGTCTACGCAATGGGACGGCACCAGTCATTTGCGTCAAACGGTAAGTCAACATTTAATCTCGCCACTGAAATATAGAACAAGATTAACATGACTATTCAGGCGCAACGAGATGCTCTACTGGACTATCGGCATGGCATGTATCGGCACGAAGTCAGCGGCGCCGCAACCAAGCCTAGCCGGCCACCTTCAAGAAGCTCTGCCGAGTCTAGCACTGCAGGTGGTGGGCGTATCATCGCGCAAACCTCCCTTCCGCAGAACCCATTGTCCACTCACCTCGGTAATGGTCTTGTAGAGAGCCTACTTGAAGGTCCCCTGCCACAGCCTCCTCTCGCCAACGGCTTCAACACGGGAGTGCAACCCTTTCAACTTGATTCGCAGAACGACCATCTATTTGGACCAGGCAACAATGACTTTGATGGGCTGTTCCAGCAATTGTTGAGTCAAGACCTCACGGACTTCTCGATGCCTTTGTTTTGGCAACATCAACAATGAGCAGTTAGATTTAGTGAAATACGATAGCGTTGTTGACAATATAGAAAGTCCTCAAAGGATGACATTCTTTTCCGAGCAGACTATGACCTACCACCGTTGGAACCTACAGTACATCGGAAAAACCTAGCGTACAGCTCTCACTATGACCACTTGGAATATCCACCATCTACCTCTGCAATTGGACTCATAGTAAGTAAGAATTGTGGGATGTGGTGAGACATCAAGACTTACTTAAGCTAGTGCCTGTAGCGTACTTGCTCGCATCACTGGCTAGATACAAGAAAGCATTGGCAATTTCGTCAGGCTGGCCCAAGCGACCCAGCATTATCTTGGCTTCGCAGGCTTCCAGCGAGCCAGGCTCTTTGTAGAAGTCTGCCGAAAGCGGTGTCTCGATGGCACCCGGGCTGTAAAGTATGGCTTTAGGCGAAGCCAGAACAGTAAAAACAAGGCGACAACAGGCTTACCAGACAGCATTGACACGAATGCCATGCTGGCCAAGTTCACCTGCGACCGATACCGCAAGACCTCGAATAGCGAACTTCGATGCCGCATAGGCAGAATGGAAGGGCGATCCTGGAGACCGCTAGCTAGTCAGCAGCTGCTTCCAGAGTAGTCTTCGCGCACTAACCGTCAAGGCCCAACTGCGAGCTACAGAGAACGATAGAGCCACCGCGTCCTTGAGTCTTGTTTTGCAGCATGGCTTTTACAGAGTATTTCATGCCGAGAAAGGCGCTCTTGACGTTGATATTCATGACGGAGTCGAATTGCTCGATTGTCTGAGACAGGTGCCATTGTAAGCATTTTTAAGAAGCGGGTATCTGCATTGAATCCACATACCATGTCGGCAATGCCCGCTGTTGGACCACTGCAACGAGCTGCCCTCAGAACAAAGCTGCATCCGAAGACCACAAGCTGGAAACTTACGAAATGCCAGCATTTTGGATGGATACCTGCCAAGTTCAAAAATTTCAGCCAGCGTCCGACGAAACTCGAGCGATTGCATCCCACATCCAAGTGCCCCCACTTTGACAGTGTCTCCTCGACGTATTGCTGAGCTATGCTCTCAGTGGCAACGTCTCCGGCAATTGAGAGGGTGCGTCCAGAATACTGCTTCTCGAGCTCGGCGCGGGCTTTCTCAAGATTGCCCTTGTGCAAGTCAACGAGGGTGACACCTTTGGCTCCAGCTTCTAGGAATGTACGAGCTGTGCTCAGACCGATACCGCTTGCTGCTCCCTGTCCATTGCGAGCATGAAAGAAAGCATAAGTCATTCGCGAGTGCGATGATCGGCGCGTGAAGTGCAGCTCGTGCTCACCGTGACAATGGCAACCTGGCAGCGTGAAGAAAGCGAATGAGCATGGGAACAATGTCATACAGTACATCGAATACCCACCTTGCCTGCCAGGCTGAATGCTGAAGTCATCTTCTTGTCTGATGTGATACGGTTCGTTGAAAGAGACTGGCCGAGACTCTGCTCTGCAAGCTTACCGTACTCCGATGAAAAGCTACGATGAGGGTGCTCCGGGGCCGCGTTGAATTGTTACGGTACGGTATCCACCGGCACTTCCGACTCCAAGAGAACGGAAGAAAGGTTATCGAGACGTGGCTACCGGCCTCATCCCGGGTCGGTCTAATTTCAGAAAGTTTCCATGATTTTATCTTCTTCTTGCGCTGTCGGCACTTGCAAGCGAGCAAGAAGCCAACCGCCGGCAAGACTTCACCCCCATTCCCTCTCCAAGCTTGGGTGTTATCGCGGATCCTGGGGAGCGTAGGAACTCCGGAACAGCAGGGAAACAATTCGCGCTTCTTCTTCTTCTCTTTCATCTTTCAAACACTGGTCCTTTCTCTTCCTCTGCATCTCATCACAATCCACCCATGTCTTCCACTCAATCCAACGATACTGAGGCAAAAGCCGAACCTGCGCCATATCAGGCGAAGGAGATTTTCGTCGATCAAGATGAGGAACAAGCAGTGTAAGTCTCTCTATCCTGCTCCGATACTTCCAAATCCACTCGCCTGTTGTACTGTCCCTTCCCATGCATGATTTTCACCCAAAAAACGACTTTCCCGAACCGACTGCTTCTCTTCATGCCGGACCGATGTTCCTGACGCGAGCTTTCCTTTTGCCAGCTTTAAAACCGGCGAAGGCGTGACAAATTATAGAACGGTATCATGGATGAAGGCTTCCGTCATCTTCTTGAAGCTCATCTTCGCAGTCGGTGTGCTGTCTATTCCCGACAATCTTCACACTCTTGGTAAGTCGCCGCTTTCGTTTAAACTTGCCACTGTTGCTGTACTTGCATGCTGACAGTTATACCAATCACTTGCAGGCGCGGTCGGCGGTAGTATCGGTTGGTCCTTTGTTCAGATTAACGAATGAACTTTAGCTCATCATCGCTCTATCAGTCGTCGTGGTTTGGGGTCTCATCAACACTCAGCTCGCTTTGTGCATGGGTGACTTTGTCAAAAAGCATCCTTCCGTACACACTATTTCCGATGTGAGTTTCGTTACGCTAGAGTGCAATGAGCGCCCAATTGATGCATCGTTTTGAAATTCAGGCCGCTGCTATAGTCGGCAAAAAGTGGAACATGAGTGCCTTCCTGAAGGAGCTCTTCGGTGCCATTTATGGCTTGACATGGATGTAAGACCTTGCCCTTTCTCTCTCAGCTTACCCAGATCATCAATAACTAACGCATCCCTTTCTGTACATATAGTTTCTTGTCTGGAGCCGGTATCATCGGTGTTGCGACTGCTCTCAACGCGCTCAGCGACCATGGTGCATGCACTGTTGTCTTCGCTGCCGTTGCCATGATTGGCACCATCATCTTCGCTTCGTTCCCTCGCTTCGGCCAAATTGGTGTCATGAGTGGGTAGCCTTGATATTCGGGAGGACGAATAGCCCTTGCAAACGGTGTGCTGATGTTGACTTCGGTGGAATAGCTTGGATCGGTTTCGTCTTAACCTACGTTGCGGTCCTCATTGTAGTCATCGCTGTCACACAGACCGATAGACCAGCTGCTGCACCTGCTACTGGACCTTACGACTTGGACTTTGTTGCCATCGCTTCACCTACATTCCAGGCTGCTATGAGTGAGTTAGCGGTAGTCCCCAACCGAGGCTGCCGTACTGCTAAGCTGATGAAACATACAAAAACAAACAGCTGCCGTCAGCACAATCTTCGTCTCATATGCTGGTGTCTCAGCCTTCATGCCCATCATTGCCGAGATGCGCCGCCCACAAGAGTACAAGAAGGCAGTCGGAGCTTCCATGACACTCGTCACTATCTCATACCTCACCTTCTCCCTCGTCGTATACGCTTACTGTGGACAATACGTCGCTTCTCCAGCTCTCGGCTCTGCTGGTCCAACCATCAAGAAGATCGCGTATGGTATTGCACTACCCGGTCTATGGATCACAAGCATCCTCTATCTCCATCTAGCTGCCAAGTACTTCTTCGTTCGCATCTTGAGAAACAGCAAGCACTTGCAGTCGAACAGCGTCACTCATTGGGGCACCTGGTTGTGAGTTTACTTTCTGGGAACAAAGATTGCATCACCCAGAGCAAGCTGACCCTATGCTTTGTTTGTGATACTAGTGGATGCACGATCGTCTGTGGTATCCTAGCTTTCATTGTCGCTGAGGCCATTCCTTTCTTCGGTCTTCTTTTGGGTCTCATTGGTGCTTTGGTGAGTTTCGAAGACAGCGGTTATTGTGCTTGCTGCTACCATATGTTGACATGTAACGTGTTTTCTTTGTGAATGCAGTTCCTCGCACCTTCAACACTCTGCATCCCACCTCTGATGTGGTTCCACGACAACCAACAAGTCTGGAGAACAACCAGAATCTACAAAGCGAAAGCAGCCTACTATGCTTTCATCTTCGTCTTGGGCCTCTTCGTTACTGTCGCCGGTACCTACTCGGCTGCCGTCTCCATCAGAGATGGATACCGTTCTGGAACGATCGGCTCAGCGTTCTCATGCGCCGATAACAGTGGCTCGTCGTAATTAACGATGGAAGGCGGTCGTATGAGCCTACAAATAAAGGAGAGTTATCATACACTGCAGTTTCGATTCGACATCAACACGTTCGTGCCCTTGTCCCAGTGCTTGGTGGGGGTTTTTCTGACTTCAGGCTTGGTTGGGTGATATTAGCAAGGAAGGTTACACTTAATATGTTATTGTAGATGAGACGAGTGAATGAACCATTAGTAGTATGCGTAATATACATATATACCATAATCAGCAACAGCGGGCAAGGGGGTCGGGGGGGGGGGGGGGGGGGGGATCCCTCNNCCCCCCCCCCCCCCCCCCCCCCCCCCCCCCCATCCCTCCTAGCCGATAATCCCTCTATCTCAGCCTCTAGCAGCGGTGAGGAAACGAGGGCTGAGATACCTGACGCTGATAGAACCAGCAGGTGAATGCACGAGTCAGATATACTGTGTTGTGAAGCATAATGGAGCAGCGTCGTCCCCCTCTTGCAAACGGCGAACTCCCACACGCGCCTGGAGGAGAAGGGCAGTGTTCGATCATTTCGCCCGCATTCACGCCTGCAAGAGTGAGAGACTGAGAACTGCTGGATCATGACTCTGCTTTGACTGCTATTGAATTGAACATCGGGATACTTGGATACAGCTACTTCTATTGATACGCAACCATGCCTCCCAAACCATCCTCATCCTCCCAGGCGAGAAAGGGCAGAAAGTCGACTGCCGGCGGAGGCGGAGCAACGAGCAAGCCGTCCAGCAAGGCAGCGCCGTCCAAGCCTGCTTCGAGGCAGATCCAGGTCACTGTTGGCAGTTCAGATGGTGGGTATTGACTTGCTTGAGGTCATTGTATCCATCCATCCTGACTGACTGACTCCTTGTCTCCTACAGACGAGAATGAAGCACCAGCTCGACGAAGCAAGAGAGAGCAGGTGGAGACTGAAGAAGAGGAGGAAGAAGAAGAGAACGACGAACTGCAGAGCGAAGCATCCGACTCTGATGAAGTTGCTGAGGAGCTCACTGCCAGCTCGTCCAAGAAGAAGAAGGCATCAACATCTACCTCCGCCACCTCTCGCAAGGGTAAAGCCCCCTCGACCACAGCATCACCTCCCAAGAAGACCACAGCTGGACGACAATCACTCAAGCCTGCCTCAGTCAGCAAAGCCATCAAGGGTGGAAGCAGACCTTCTTCCAAGGCTGCTCCTGCCGCTTCACCCGCCAAGAAGAAGGCGGCTACTTCATCAAAGAAGACTGCCACAAAGGCCACATTAACAGCTGCCTCCAAGCGCAAACGTGCCACCACCTCGACCTCTGACGACGACGGAAGCGACGACGAGTCAGTCCCCACCACCCGCTCTCGCTCTGCCCGTGGCTACACCTGGGAAGCCGAGGTCATCAACATCGACCCGGAGACAATCATGGAGCGCATCTCATACCACGGTTCCATCAAGACCGACATCGATGCAGACTACGACCATGAGCCCGGTGAGGACAAGATCAAGTTCAAGAGAGATCAGATCATCTACATCCTGCCCGACCCTGCTACCCTACCTGGCCGATCCGACGAAATTGGACCCGAGGACCTGCCCGATGACGAGTTTTGGTAAGTACAGCACTCGAGACTGTCTTCTCTTCTATACATCGACTAATATGCATACTTCTGTTATTCATGTAGGTGCGCTCGCATCCTCGATTGCTGCGCTTTAGACCAAGGAGAGCAGAGCGATGAGCCTCTCGGTATCCTCCGAGTCGCATGGTTCTACAGCCCCGACCAGGCTCAGCGAGCGGATTTCCTCATTCCACAATATAAGAAGACCCTCCGAAAGCATCGTTTCGGAGAACACGAGGTGAGTGACTTGCAAGCATTTCTGGCACTCTATCACGGAACCTACCAACTGACATGCGCTTGTGTCCCTTGTGTTTCAGATGATTGCCTCAGACCATATCGACTTCGTTGGGGTTGACTCCTTCTGCGGTTACCCTGAAGGCCGAATTGAATACAGTGCAATGATTCAAGGTCTCCGCGTTGATGACGCTGAGCGCATGAAGCAGCCTGCCATGCGCAAGAAGTCCAACCTGCTCAAGCGCTTGATTGGACTCAAGGCCAACGGTGAACCCTCAGAGGCGGACATCGACAAAGCATTGGACAAGCTCACGCAAGAGACTCCTGACGAGCGCGAGAAACGACGTGCCAAAGAAGCAAAGCGCCTCGCAAAGAAGAAGGCAGAAGCAAGAGATGCGAAGAGACGCAAGTCGTCCTCGAACAGACAGCAGGAAGAGGAAGAGGAAGAAGCAACTGATGAAGAGTAAACGCGAGTGAAAGCATAGACTACACGATGCCGCACAGCTCCTCCTCCTCCATCCTTGTCATTCGGGAACAACCACTGCCGATTCCGAAAAGGTGAACAACTCTACATTCTATATTTTACATTTCAAACAAAGTCTTAAATCAGCCTATCAATCGACGTCTTTCCTCAAGTTTTGCGGTCCTTTTCCCGGAATCCCATCAGCACTCACTCTCGATCCACTTTCTAGGTGCCGAGCATCTCCTGTCGCCGTCACCTTCTACACAACAGGTGTATTCCTCTGCCATGAGCAACGCCTTCGCTAAAGATGATCCGTCATTGCGTGTCCTCCGTACTATTCTCCCTATATCCAAGCCTTTCAGTCTTTCCAGGCGATGTGTGTGTGTGTGTGTGTGTGTGTGTTGTCTGTGTAGCGTAAGATAAGACCGAACCCAAGCTATTCTGTTGATGAAATATGAGAAGAGTAGTGCTCAATCCAATTCACGTCGTTTGCCTGTTATGTAGAGTATACAAGGCAGTAATCTGGCACGTGCTCTTTCCCACTGACAGTCACGAGTGATGACTTGAGAAGCTGGGAGGATGTTAACCGCGTGATGGATGCAGATGCCAGTTATGATACTGATAGTTATCACAATGTACGGTTCAGGCAAGAAAGCTCTTGTATATCGGTCTATATATCTCTCTATCTCGCCACACCTCTGTAACGCGTCTTGAAACGGCAATGAGACATCTCGCGTTTCTTTCTTCATCCATCTAGAATACGAGAAGTGGAGGAGCAGAGCAGTTGATGGAGTGAAGGAGAGCACTGGAAGATTGGTCTGTTCATCAAGCAGCGAGATAGAGCGCTTCATTCAGCGACCGTGGCAGCATCCTGCCTGCATATGGAAATAGAGATAGAGCTAGACAATGTCGTCTGGGTCAAAGCATAGACGGTGAGGGTGCTTCTTAATGGTGCATGTAGCCTGCTATGATATGCTGAACGGTGCTCCATACTGTCTGCCTCTCTTCCTCGTCTGCAGCGTCAAGTCCATTGCGCGCAGCTTTGAGAGCACCTCCATAGAAAGCAGCACTTCATCCACTTCAACCGGGTCATCAGCACATCAAGAGAGTATTGGAGCATCACCTGGTGGTGGTGGTGGTAACAACATCACTGGGTCATCGCCGCCATCCCTGCATAACCGCGCTTCAAGCTCATCCATCCAGACTCTGGCAGCGACATTCGAGCCTTCGCAGTATTCACCGTCGAGCAACTCGATAAACGGTGGTGATGATTACTCGAGCAGTATGACATCTTCTAGACGTCCCAGTAATGCCTATGATGCTGCAGCTGGAATGACCCGCCGCTATGCTTCAGAGTCGAGCAGCATAGCCAGCAGCAGCAGCACTGGCAACCCTCGAGGTGATGGTGATGGTGATGATGATGATAACCATAACGACACTCAATACACGAATGGAACTGGAACCAGCACTCCCACACTTGAGTCAGCTGAGCAAGAAGATGAGTTCCTACCAATGACCAGCTCGCCGTTCACTCCTGGCTACTCCATGAGCGGCTCTCCTACTTCGCGTAGAGATTCCTATGGGAATATATCACCTGAAGCCCCTGCTTCTTTGACTGCTGCCGAGAGAAGAGAGCATTCAAGGCGACATTCTCGCATACACGAGCGTAATCTGTCTGGTGTGTCGATCTTCCCATAGCCTCGCTTGCCTGCTATGCTGTCCTTCCGGTTACTGACAGACAGTGTGTCATTCTTTCACACAGTCTTCTTCCCAAGACCCGAACAGGCTGGTCTTCCTGGATATGCTCAACGCGCACCTGAAGATACCAATGATAATGCACCTCATGCTGATGTGCCAGTCGCGCAGACGAGAGGATGGGGGTTCGCCAACGGCCAACAACAGCAGCAGAAGCCATACCTTGCTCCAAGTATACAAGTCGATGCAGCACAACAGAACGCGACTCAACCGAACACGAGGCGCGGTCATCACCATAGACATTCTATGTCACATAAGTGAGTACACCGTTGTTGAATTGAGGCTTACAGGTTATCTCTGATACAATTGCCCATCTTGCAGCTTCTTCCCTTTCCTAGATGGCTCGCCGAGACGCGCTTCGGGCAACATGAACATGTCACCTCAGCGTCCTCGCCATGCTTCAGGTCATTCACCTACAAATACCGATACAACTCCTCTTCCTTCCAATCTGAACACTCCAAAATCAGTCCCTGCACCCGCATCGCGGCATCGTCATACCACAAGTGACCCTTCCTTGATCCCTTCCATTTCATCCCTCAACTCTAGATACGCACATCTTCCGTTACCCATCAGATTCTCTGTCGGTGTCCTCTTCCATCTACCCTTCTTCACACAACTTGTCCTGCTTGTGTCTTGCCTCGAGATCGCCTTGGGTGCAAGCTTATGGATATCCGGTCAAAGCGGCGAGAGCTTAGCGGTGACTGGACTGGGTTATCTTGTCACCTTCGATGGTCTTGCTGCCATTTCTAGCGTCATCGTCGAAGGTAATGCTCATGGAACAGAGAAGCTATGGAGCATCATATCAGGCAGACGGGCAAGCGACAACGCCGTACGTTGGCCCTATGGCACATCACGCGTCAATACCCTTTCACATTTTGCACAATGCGTCTACCTCATATTCTCGGCAGTATATGTATGCAAGGAGTCTATAGAGCATGTATTACTGCTTCACGGGCCAGACGAGATGATGGCGGAGTTTGCAAATGGAGATACAGCTGGTGGGGAAGTAGCTGCGCATGGTGCTGCTCATGGAGGAATGGGACACGGTGAAATAGTTGGTCACGGTGGTAGCGGTGATTATGATGACTTAGGGTGAGTGCAAATCATTTGAAGCGTCTCGCAGAAAAGGCATGCGGCATGCTGACATTCCTTTTGTTTTTCGTCCGTGCAGTGTTCTGAGACCTACCCAGCTGCTCGTCTTTGCTACTTTAGCATCTGTCTTCCTTGCCGTAGCAGCCAAGAATCATTCCGCTCTCACTGAAGCTGTTGGTCCAGCAACATATTCTCTTCCATCACGAATCGGCAGTTCGGGATCCAAGTCTCGCGTTATGGCTTCGTTACATAATTCTATCATCAGCAACCCTTTCACCCTGACTGTCATCATCTTCGCGTCAACTTTGACAATATCATCGATCCTTATACCCGCGCAACAACTTGCACCGCTAGACAAAGTAGTAGCTCTGTTGGAGAGCATAGCGATGTTCTATATTGCATACCCAGCCGCTGTCACGACTGGCAAAGTGCTCTTGCAGACGGCACCACCTGGCATCGAGACGTTAAACGGAGATATGGGTCGACTGAAGCGTGTCATGGAAGAGGTGAGTCTTTTCAGGAGTTGCTTCAGACTATTCCCGCTGAGGAGGTTCCGAGTAGATTGAGAATCACGCATCTGTTGTGTATCTGCCGACACCACACATTTGGCAGCTCAACCCTCATCCTCCGCCTGTCCCGGCGCTGTTGACTAAACCCTCTGCATTTGGGCGCAAGTCTTTCTCTCAAGCATCTTCCACGAGCAAAGAAGCGGCAGTGACGGTCATCACGCTCAATATCCAGGTCAAGAAAGAAAGTACAGATGACGAGATCCTTCGTTTGACGAATTGGGCGAGAGAACGATGTCTGAGCGCAATAACGACGTCTTCATCGTCGCACTCACCTAGCTACGGGAATGGTGGAGTTGACTTGAAGACATCACAGAGGCCTGGAGGCACAAGAGATGGTGCAGTCGATAGTCGGCAGCAACAACGCCAAGTGGAATTGACTGTTCGGGTCATGCGATTCGAAGAAGACAGAGCGCTGGAAGCAGAGTTTGGATATGGGTCGCATAACCACGGACATGGTCATTCACATGATCATGGACACGGTCATTCGCATGATCACGATGCACATTCACATGCGAACAAAGAGCATGGAGCAACCACGAGCCATGTTATCAGCCACGAACACGAGCCTCCACATTCGCATTCCCACGATGCTCATTCTGGCGGTCACGGACATCACCACTGATAGGCAAAAGCTCCATTTGCGAGATGTATATTATGTATAACGACTACGCAGGCTTGCTCGCTCTCGATGCATATACTCACTATATAATCCCAGCTTCAACCATCCATACTTACCTATCTCACAGCGCAGTAAAAGTGTATAAAATAGATTTATTGGGACCGAGCAACGAGGGGTACTTGCGCAGAGCTACCTGATGGCAATGATATCAAAGGCTGTTCCTCTATTCCTGCCTGCTATGTGACTGTTTTATGGCATTTTTGCTGTGATATGTGATGTCCTTGCCACATTGCATCCATCACCGCTGCTACTACATGGCTGCACCTTGACATTGCACCCAATACATCAAAGTACACGAACGCAGGGATACCAAGCTAGGCGATACAGGCCATGACGAGCACAGAGTGGGACACGCTCAGGCGGAATGTGCGGAATATCGAGAACGAGCTCGACCAGCGGATATCGAGCTACAGCAAGCTGGCGAGTCAGCTGTCGACGGGCTACTACTCTGCGCAGGCCAGCAGCGCGCTGAAGAGCAGCACAGAGGATGCCAGAGCGATGGAGGGCGAGATATCTGAGATGCTGGAGAGTGTGGGTGCCATGTTATATACCATATATTGGACACTGCGCCCGGTGACAGAGCTGACCTGGACAAGACATGTTATGTGTATGAATGACCTATGCAGCTCGGCAAGCTGGTAGACGAGATGACAGCTCTACTCGACAGAAGAGGGACAAGTAGCAGCAGTGCAATGAGCCACAGCTTGACGCGGCATCGCGAAATACTGCAAGACTACACCCGCGACTTCAAGCGGACACGCGCCCAGATTGTCGAGAATCAACAACGGCAGAACTTGCTGGGAAGCGTGAGGGAGGAGATCAGCAACTTCAAGTCTGGTCAGCAGTCGCATTTCAGAGGTGGTGCTGGTGCCATGACCGATGCGGACATGCTGCTGGGCGAAAGAGGCAGGATTGATGAATCGCATCGGATGACGGATGAAGTCCTCGAACAGGCATACGCGACGAGGAGGGAGTTCTCGCAGCAGAGGTCTGCAATAAGCGGCGTGAATGCACGCATGTCTGGTGTATTGAGTGGGTCACCGTCACTTTCTCTCGCTCGTCACCTTTGACGTGCGTGCTCTGTCTGATGTTGCGTGTCATTCTGCAGCACAAGTACCGGGTATCAACTCGCTCCTATCGATGATCAACTCAAGACGGCGGCGAGACTCTTTAATACTCAGCACAGTAGCAGGAGTCTGTGCTCTGATACTGTTATGGTATGTCTTCGGATGAGGCGGTTCAAGCTAGAATAGAAACGACCGACGGCGTCGTATTGCAAGCATTCTCAAAGCACACACTGGAGAAGCAGTCAAGTTGGGTAAAGAAGTACACTGGAAGTGATACAATGTAACAACGCATGAGATGGGCATTCCTATAGTGATATCTACAACATCGCAAATTGGAGCGGACAAGCGCTTGTCCACTTCCCTGCTTATAGATCAAGAAGTGTGCGCAATCAACAGCGGGGACTATCGGCTGGATTATAGCTGAGCATCATGACAACTAAGAATGAGACGTTCATAGCATGAGTGGTGCATGCATCTTTGTCAACAACGTCTTCTTTCCCGCTTACCGAGCTGACGCTGTCGCGGTAAGATGGAGCACGTGCAAGTGACACGGCACCGACGCTCTCGCTCAGCGCTACACTTCAACAAGGACGGTGATCATTCATACGAGTTGCTTCCCGCAGTCCATCTTCCAGCAGTAGATCTCGGTCGTCTCGGCTGTTCGTTGTCCGCGAGTATCAGTTGCCTATACGCCATGGCTATTTCAGGAACATTGCTGCTCTTGCCCACCCACCTCTGGCAGAAAAGACGCGAGCTTCACTGTCGCAAGTATCGCCGGAGCATCTGACTGTCACGTAGCTGGCTGCTCCTGTTGCTGCGATGTGCGATGTTGCTGCTGTGGATGCTGACGTTGTCCTGGACGCGGTGGTGGCGGCTGCTCGGGAAGGCATGTTCTGCGGTAGTCATATCAAATGTACATTAGCAACAAGCAAGAGGATCTAGTACTACTACAGCATCGGGATGTAGACCTACAAGTAGCTGGGAATGTGGCTGGTGCTTGTGTTGTCGGAGTGCTGTTTTCGAGGTACAAGGTGGACCAGGTGCAAGCGATAAGAGCAGAGGAAAGGCGCAAGAATCAAACAAACAATTCATTGTATTCCAGATTTCAGTCAGTATCGGGATGTCCTGGAATGTAAATGGTGTAGCGACTTCTATTCTGTACCTTTCGGTTGCATTGCTTCACAGGCCAGTGCGTGTATACGCTCGTTAGGAAGCATCATCTAGGCACGAACGGGAAAGATCTGATAACAAGTGCAACTTTCTACAATATGTGGTAAGCAACATGATAATTCTCTACTTGGCTCGAGCGCTGGAGGTGTATACGCCTGCTTTTACGGTGTCGTGGGAGTGTTGAAGCGATAATCTTCCATGTGCTTCTTTTTATAGTTGGAAAGGATGAAGCATTTTCGATTCTTGGTTGGTGTCTGTGGGCGACTCACTTTCGATGTCTTAATCCAGTACGTCCAGTCTGCTCTGTCGCCAACTTCCTGTCTGGAATCTGTGGCTCCTTTTCGAAGCTACTCGATGGCTTAGGTTTGCCATAGTATTTGATCGTCAAGCAATTGATGTCCAACACACGGCAGAAGGTCGATATCGTATCACCAACGAAGAAGCTGTATACTCCAAAGCTGACTGTCAGACTGACATAGACGAATGTCAAACTTGCTGATTCTGATGTCTGGATGAAGCTTGTTGCGCGGTTGAAGAATCTCGGCGCGTTGGCATCGATGGATCCAACAAGTGACCAGATCATCAGCAGGTTGTAGTATGGGAAAGGTCCTTTCGTGACGTGGGCTGTGATAAGCAGGCCAACTTGGTAGGCAAAGGAGAGTCCTAGAGCATGTTCGAACGTGAGTGACTCGGTCCGACGTAAAGTGTTTAGGCAAAAACTTCACTCACCCCAGAAGACTGCAAACGGCAGCAGGTGCTGCGTGCGGATGTACTCATTTCCAGAGAGCCAGAAGACGTTCAAACCAGCATTGATAGCGAAAGGTAATAGTCCCAAAATAGGAACCAATACGCTCTCGCGCTTCTTCGCCTTGGCCTTGTACACATTTGTGTAGCTTCCTGCAATGTTGAAGAGCAGAGCGAAGAAGCCAAAGACCAGGAAGCACTCGTTCAAGGGTAGGTTCTTGATGTGCAGCCTGTTGACTAGAGGTTGATGATCTATGCGAAGGAAGGTAAGGATACCCATGTCCCAGAATTCAGGCCCTGTAGATCCATGATTAAGGTCGTATTAGCCTGCCATTCTCGCGTGTGATAGCTGGATCACAATATCGCGCACCATAGTATCCGGTGATGAAGTAAATCACGCAGACCATGAGGATACCCTCTACCGGTCCACTGAAGGCGGAAAGGTAGAGCGTCTGAATGGGTAGAACCGGCATCAGCACTGCGTCATTCTGAACCGGCATGTCCACCTACTCCGGTGTGGTATTCTTCCCATGTGGTGAGGTAGAAGTTGGCCAGGGTGAAGAACTGCGATGCCACTGTCGCAGACGAAAGAATGTGAGCTATACATCCTATAGTTGAGGTGTTTGTTGATGTGCTCACCAGTCCACCATCCTTGACCTAAGTTGAGGGCAGCAGCAGTCAAAAGGACTTCCAGCTAGAAAGCGAGGAAGAAAGGGCAATCAGGTCAGACGTAGCCTATATCAATTCTTCAGCATTTGCACCTACTGTTGTGTTAATAGCATCGCAGCCTACAAGATAAAGTAGACTAGTCAGACTTCTGTCTGTGATCTCAACATGCGCGTGTCGTCGTCACCTACCATGGTCGAAAACCTCCCCGAGCGGGCTACTAGCACCAGTTCGTCGAGCTTGTTTACCATCGATAGCGTCCAGTGATTGATAGATGAAGAGACCGATACCCCATCTGCGTATCGAGTTCCGAGCAGATACATCAAGCACGTGGGCAATCAGTACAAGGGCTATGGATATACACGAGATTGGGAAGTAAACCCTCACGAATAGAAAATCCAGTTTGGAGGGCAGAACTTGTTTGCAGCATCAAAAGTAGCACCATGCCACAATGAGCGTACAGTCGTCCCTGCTGTCTTCAAAGCTTCTTTTACGGGATGATCGCTGCCGAAGAGAGGATCCCAGAAACCTCCGAGTGCCTGAAAGCAAGCGCAGGAATTCAGTGACTTGAACTGAGTTGGCCCATGGCAGAGCTGTTGGTGCTGACCTTGTGTACCGGCTTCGGAGCACATGCCAGGAGGGGTTCGAAGTAGATCATAGTGAGGAAGTTGACGCCGACGAAAGCGAGGCCCTGTAGGAAAGAGGCACGCTAGTCAGCGCTGTTCCGACACTTAAGGGCTTGTATACCACTGCTCGACTGACCGACAGAGTAATCAGGTTTGGGGCATACCACCTTTATGCAGATCAATTATGACGGGGAAAGCGTCAGCCGGGAGAGCCGCCTTCAAACAAGAACAGCTAAGGCAATCACATTGGGAAGATCTTGACGAGGTTGTTCCAGTACGGAGTGAGGATGTACCTCGACAGCAGAGATCCATCGTGTCCCGAGTACTTGTACTCTCGCAGCTTGTTCTCTCTCTCGGCGGGTATGAAGAAGCCCATTGTAGCGCTTAATCTGGCTCTCTTCTCGCGGGATGAGCGATGTCGAGCTGTCCTTCTATCCCGATTCTCACACCTCCGAGCACCCCTGAAGCTGCTGCTGCTGTTGTTGTGTTGATGGAAGGCAAGGTGCAAGAATCCATCTCCATCACTGAATGCTTTATCTCGATCATCCTCCAGAAACGGCAAAAGATGCAATGGAACAATTGAACGTGCACGCCGATTGAGGTATGCTGTGTTCACTCGCTACGACGCCTCGGTACTGGTCAGCTCATTTACTTTTAACCTGGTCCTCATCCGTTTTAAGTCCCCATGGCCGTCAGCGTGAGACGGGCACCAATCGCCGGCAATACATCCTGCTAACTGATGCAGAATCTCATAACATTCAACGAATGAGCTTTCCTTTGATTGCTGACTGACACAAACCCGTCTAGGACATATCTTTGATCCAAGTCTAGAACTTACTGAAAGAGGGAGAAAGAAAAGGGAAAGAGGAAGAGGTAAGGACAACGGGGGTAATTTGAAAGTGAATCGAATAGCTTGAGAGAAACATCAGGGCCCTACTTCGTTGACATTTCTATATCTGTTTCTGTTTGCTTTTGCTTTTGATTTTGCATTTTGCGTATTGAAAGGGGTATCTATAACCTCTGTTTTGATTGGAAAGGCTTGACGATGAGATAGCCGCTTAGAGCTCATCTGGAGACAATTCGCTAGCGGACAGGAAGTCACTGTTGAGATCCGTCTCGTACTCTGATCCACCAGGAGTAGAGGGCACGATCTCATCAAAGTAATGCATCGCAGTCGTCCTTGGTGTTCGTGGTGTGCGTGGCATGCGAGCACTGTGGCCAGACTGCCAGATGAACCAAGCGACCAGGCCGGTCCATCCAGTTTGATGCGATGCTCCTAGACCTCTTCCATTATCAGCATGGAAGAACTCGTGGAATTGAAGATGATCTCTGAAGTGTGGATCTTTGTTGAGCTTCTCTGATCCTCCATTGTAGGCTCGGACTCCTTCATGATCACGAGCGAAGATGTGGATGATTCGATGCTGGATCTCGTCGGCCACATTGGCAAGTGTCATGAAGTCGCCTGATCCAGTAGGGCATTCGATCTTGAAATCATGTCCGTAAAACTGATGGAAGCGCTGGAGCGATTCGATGAGAAGGAAATTGACAGCGAGCCAAATAGGTCCTCTCCAATTGGAGTTACCACCGAACATGCCAGAGTGCGAGTCGCCAGGCCAGTAGTCTACGCTGAAGGTCTGACCGTTGACATCCATGCTGTATGGGTTGCCTTTGTGTGCTCGAGACAGCGAGCGAATACCATAGTCACTGAGGAATTCGGTTTCATCAAGCATGCGCTGGAGTAGCTTGCGTAGTCTGTCTTCGCTGCAAAGCGCGAGCAGCTTTCGGTCACTCTTTCCTCTAGCTTTCATGCTGGCGACATTTCTACCGGAGATTTCGGGCCTATTCTCGATGAACCAGTCCATTCTCTTCTTGAAGCCAGGGAACTTCTTGATGATGCTTGGCTCAAGTGTAAGAGTAGCGTAGGTAGGAATGAGACCGACGAGTGATCGCACAGGCAATTGCTGGAAGTGACCATTTGCCCAAGAGATGGCGTCGTAGTAGAATCCATCTTCCTCGTTCCACAAGCTGACATCGTCCGCTCCACCAGACTTGAATGTCATAGCGTCGGAAATGAACAAGAAGTGTTCAAAGAACTTGGAAGCGATATCTTCGTAACTTGGGTTGTGCTTGGCTAGTTCGAGTGCCATGTTCAACATGTTCAGGCAGTAGAATGCCATCCATGCAGTTCCATCGGCTTGTCGGAGAACACCGCCAGTAGGTAAAGGTTCGCTTCGGTTGAAGATACCGATATTGTCGAGACCCAAGAAGCCTCCCTCGAAGACATTGTTGCCTCCTGCGTCCTTTCGGTTGACCCACCAGGTGAAGTTCATAAGTAGCTTCTGGAAGACTCGCTCGAGGAAACCGATATCTTCTCGGCCGTACATCTTTCGCTCGATCTTGAAGACTCGGAAGGTGGCCCAGGCGTGTACAGGAGGATTGACATCAGAGTAGCTGGAGAAATCGCAAGATCGTCAGTCTTTTGTCACTTGGATGAAATGTAAGAGTGCTAGGTCTGACTCACTTCCACTCGTATGCAGGCAAAGCTCCATCAGGCTTCATATACCATTCTCTGACCATAAGCATGAGTTGATTCTTAGCATAGTCAGGGTCGACCATCGCCAGAGGAATACAGTGGAAAGCGGTATCCCAAGCAGCAAAGAAGGGATACTCCCACTTGTCGGGCATAGAAAGGATATCTTCGCAGTGCAGATGTCTCCATTCCCTGTTGCGGACCCATTGTCTCTCTGGAGGTGGAGGTGGTTGTCCTGGGTCGCCCTCGATCCATTCCTTCTGAACAAAGTAGTAGAATTGCTTAGTCCTGCAGAAGAAAAGCGAGACAGTCACCATGTCAGCACATGTTCGTAAATAAGAAGTGACAAGATAGATGAAGCGTGTAGGTCAACTCACCAGAGCATACCGGATAAAGCCTGTCTCATGATATTTCTCAAATCATCCGAGATTGAGCCCGAGTTGAATCTAGCATAAAATTCATCTGCGTCCATTTTACGTTCTTGAATAGTATCATCGAACAATTCCTCATCGAGACAAGCTTCATCTTCATTTTCATCCTTATCAGTAAGTTTAAGTCTGACGACGCAGCATCCGCCATTAGGAGGTACCTGCTTGAACGTATAATGAGCACCGAATTTGGTTCCTTCTTTTTCTGGGTTGATAAAGTT
Organism: Cystobasidium slooffiae; assembly: GCA_019775285.1. Lineage (NCBI taxonomy): Eukaryota > Fungi > Basidiomycota > Cystobasidiomycetes > Cystobasidiales > Cystobasidiaceae > Cystobasidium > Cystobasidium slooffiae. Next base: position 1,053,566 of record JACWFZ010000002.1, read on the forward strand.
GCGTGGAGGTGGTGGTGATGGCTCGGTGTACTTAGTGGTAGGAGTAGGTGTCGAAGGGATCGAAGCGGGCGGAGTATCGTCATTGTCAGGTCTGACATTGTTTGAATCATCGGTGCCTGAATCAGCAACGTGAACAGCTGGCTTTTCTTCAGCTTCAGTCTTCTCTACAGCTGGTCGATGGCTTGGAATGATATGATCATGGAAGGCATCTTTCACGAAAGGAACGACATTCTGTCCATTATATAAACGCTGGAAGTTGGTGTCGTTGTTCGTGAACATGAGTTCAGGAGCGACCGATTCATCAACGATGATAGGCTGAATAGGGCCAGAATTGCGCTGTCCTCGCTTGATGGGCTCAATTGGGCCAGGTGATTCGTTCAAGTGGCAGTAGTATCGGCCAAGAGTAGGATGGTCAATCTGGATAGTTGAATCCGAGAGTGACATCATGTTGGGCATGTTTTTACCGGTAGGACGCTCTTTGGGCCACGACCAGGTATTGCGGAACCAGAGCTGAGGAATGATGTGCAAGTCGGCAGCTTCGGGTCCTCGGTTGTAGGCAGTGATGCGGACAGAGATGCCATTCTCATCATCTTCGTCTTTGGCGTACTGCAGTCCAGTGAGCGGTCAGCAGATGATTTGCGAATGCGAGTGTACCAAAAGCTTGACGATGGACTCACCTCAACGAAGATGTCCCAGTATCTATCCTCCTCGAAGGCATCCGTGTCGGTAATTTCATACTCGACAACATCCCTACTTCTCTGAGTACTTTCCTCAACTAACTTCTCATAAGGGAAGCGTCTCTGAGGGTATTTATAGAGGTATTTCATGTATGAATGCGTAGGAGTGGAATCAAGGTAGTAGTAGAGTTCTTTGACATCTTCACCATGATTACCTTGATGACCTGTAACACCAAACAGTCGCTCCTTGAGAATTGGATCTTCACCGTTCCATAGAGCTAGACCGAAGCAGAGACGTTGGTGATTGTCGGAGATACCACCGATACCGTCTTCACCCCATCGATAGGCGCGAGATCGAGCGTGCTCGTGTGGGAAATGAGTCCATGCATCGCCATTGGCGGAATAGTCTTCGCGGACGGTGGCCTGGGCAACAAGAGTAATAAAAATTACATCATTAGCTTACCGTCAAATTGAATACCAAACGTTAAAGGGAAAAGGTGGTGGAAATCGCACTCACCCACTGCCTCTCGGACAGATAAGGACCCCATCTCTTCCAGTGTCTCTTCTTCTCATTGGCTTCAACAAGTCTGCACTCTTCTACGCTCTTAATCTCGTCAAAAGGATCCTTTTCAGCACTGTGACCATGTCCATTCTGGTTACCATGCTGCTGATGACGACCGTTTGGAGTTTTCATTCCAGGAGTAGGGAAAGGACGCATATGATCACGTTCTTTGCGCGATGAGGAAGCGATGGATGACGCTGTGGAGGTGCGTTGATGCTGACGAGGTCGCATGGGTTGCACGCCATTCAACTCGAGATCGTGCCCATTGTGAGTCCTTCCACGTTCGTGAGCTGGGATGTTCATGTATGATTGTTGGGACTGATGATGATGTTGTTGACTGTGGTTGTTATAGTGATGGTGATGATGCTGTTGTTGCTGTTGTTGGTGGTATTGCTGTGTAGAGGGATGATGAGGAGGTTGAGGAGTTGCCGCTCCATCTTCACGTCCGCCATTGCTTGGGACTGTCTTTGATGAATCACCTTCATCATCGCCCTGATCGCCAGCAGAAGTATCGCTGATGGTATCGCTGTGATTGTCGTCGTCGTCACCATCGTCTTCATCAGAGATAGCCGTTGCTTTACTTCCAACTCCAGGAGTAGGAGTGGGAGAAGGTCTCTTCAAACCTAGAGCGTTGGGATTGTCCATTGCTTTTCCAGCAGCAGCAGCATTCGCAGCATTGACAGAGGCAACAGCTGACAGGTTACTCGGTCGTGTACGAGGCAGTACCGGGTTCTCACTTCCAGAAGGAGCAGAGGTGACATTCCCATCAGTATTACTCGAGGTAAAAGAAGGTGTCCCAATGGAGAGAGAATCGGAGCCCCTTCGTTTTGAAAGGGAGGAGCCGCCAGCATTGTCGTCATTCCCATGGAATCGATGCATCTCTTGAGTGGGAGTCTTGCCGTCTGCAGTAGTACCAGCAGTAGACTGTTGCTTGCTCTTGCCCAGATCAATGCTGCCAGGTCCTTTTGAACCCTTGGTTCCTCGTGACGCCATGTTGGAGTGGATCGCGCGTTGAGGAGAGAGAGGAGAGTCCAGCAGAGTATAGAGGGAGGACTACTGCTGAAGGATACTGTTAGTATATTCTACTACTCCTACTCCTCCTTCTACTCCTCCAGCTAACTACTACTACTATCCCACCAAAAGGAAAGAAGCAGATGAAAAAGAGAAAGAGTGAGAAATATCAGAATATCCCGCTGAATGAGAAGAAGAAGAAGAAGAAGAATGCAAGGGTGATCGAGAATGACGGATGCGGTGGGCGAGTGTGAGAGTTGGAGGGATATGGAGAGAGTAGGAGGAGTATGGTGTAGTCAGAGTGTGCAGTATGGTGTAGCATGGACTGCTTATGTCTTGTGTCCTGTGTCCTGTCCCTTGTCCCGTTTCAAGGAACAGCGTATCGTGCAATTCAATACAAGGCACGATGACGATCCAGCCAGGTTTGCAATGACGAGAAGTAATAACAGCAAGGCACGGTGGTGTGTGATGATGATGAGGATAATGATACTATGCTAGATTGCTGCTTCACTCTATCCCCCCATGTCCAGCTCACTTCGCTGTATACACTCCCTACCATCACACCTTACCTTATCAGTGAGCGATCTCCCTCCCTCCACACTCACTCACTCACTCAACGGATCTGCACACCAGCCATGGAGGGCAAAAAAGAGCACTACAAGGTGGATTACATTGCAGCACACGGTCACAGCACCGGCATCACCGTCACTCCACTCTACTCTACTCTATACTCTCTCCTGCTCTTCACGCCCTGTCTCTCTTTACTCTCTCTGACACACTTTTCCCAGTCGTGGGCACACGAGTCTCGATCATCCTCTATCTCCATCCAGTATACTCGTTCCTCCTCTTTGCTTCTCGTGCAATATGAATACTCTCAAGTGGAAAGTTATGGATGCTCTGCTCTGCTCTGCTCTGACCCGCATCTATGCTGCTACATCTCTGCTGCTGTTCTCCATGTCGCTCGATTCTTAACCCTCAAGGACGATGTTCACTGCTGCAAGGGAGTCGGACTGCATGCTTGCATAAGCAAATGTCCTCCAATACCAGTGTACGCTATCTCCTTCACTGTATATGTGGATCATCAGTATCTTACTCGACTGACTGCCTTTCACGCTTCTCTCATCGCAATGTTCCAGGTCAGGCCTACAACAACCTGACTGATCCCGCTAACCTGGCTGCCTCGTCTGACAGCCATAGCTGACCGACTGACTGACCTCCCATACAGCTATACCCTGTGTTGCTACCCATAAAGCTTCAACGACTAGCGCAGATCGGGTGATATAAGAAGATCGCACATGCTGCTGCTGTACGCTCCGTCTGGCCTGCCCAGCCTGCCTGCCCGCGGTGATCTGAAAGTAAAGGAAGAAGCGTAATGTAGGCCTCCAACGTCCAGTCAGTCATGCCTGGTCTTATACAGTACACATACGTTCAATGGACGAGCTCAGAAACAATACGGTAAACGAACTTCACTCTTTATCTTTCTCTTTCCTCCACAGCAACTATCTTTCGCTGCTGATCATCCACACGAGCAACCCTCGTGACGCTGTAAAAGACAGGTTTATCTGATAAGAATCTGCCTGGCGCGTCACATCCACAGTCATGGCTAAACGAAAGAATCAGAATCAAGTCGCCGGCCCTCCCACACTCTCCACGGCAGTAGCTCGTCTATTCGCCGACCAAGTCTCTTCCGCTCCCTTTACAACACGCCTCTATCTCCTCCTCCGAGCATTCCTAAATTATTTCCAAACTCTACTACCAACCGGAACTTTTCATGGCTTCATGCGTAGACGACTAGGAGACTGGTTGATCAATAGATTCAACCAGGTCTGGCCTTCTATTGATCCTATCACTAACTCCGTCAAGAGATTGTACTACGAGTTTCAGATTGTGAATGGATCGAATGAATTCGAATGGATCCAGTGAGTCGGTTTTCTTTCTACATTGTTTCTTTTAATTCGGCTGCTCGCTGACATGTGTTGACTTGCTTCCTTCTATCTCTCCTCGCGCTTGTAGGCATTGGCTAAGTGAGTTGGCTCTCATTTATCTTAAACAGACCCGATTCGGTTCTATACTTACTTTATTTGCATACGTCTCCGCATCGAACTAGACAACCGACCAAAGATGACTAAAGAACATCGTCGTGTAAGAGTATCGACAGGCAATAAAAAAGTCCTAGCAAGCGGTGGTCTACCCGATGAATCACCTGAAATTCGAGCACTTCGAAAAGACTTAGGTTATAAAGGTCTACCGTACAGTGGTGAAACTCACTGGTTCACTTATAAAGGTGGTCTCTTCCAAGCACACATTAGGAAGCTGCTACGTCAGGGACCACCTGGTCCGAATGGCCAACCTCCTGTTATGATTGATGATGGTGAACCTGATGATCTTTATGTCAAGTGAGTGTGAAGTATGCTTGAAACCGCTAGCTTGTTTATTGACTGACAATGTGCTTTGTGCTGATGTCCTCTCCTATCACTGCCTTCCATGCCGAATAGGCTCTTTGCTACTAATCGCGCTCCCTTCCTCTTCCTCCTCGCCGAGGCAAAGAAGAACTACGAGGCGAACAATCCACCTGGTGAGTGATAGCCATCCGATTATTTGCGTTTAACAAATATCACAAGGTCCGACTGACCATGCTCATACTTGTGTTACAGTCATCGAGATCACGCATTTCCAAGGACATTGCTGGGGTCCCCGTACAATGCGGCAAAAGAGAAGTTTCGACGATGTCATTCTGACTCCTGAGAATCGTCAAAAGCTCGAACATCTAGTAGATGATTTCCTCAGAAGCGGTAATTGGTATCTCAACAGAGGTCTCTCTTGGAAGAGAGGTATCTTACTCCATGGCCCACCTGGATGCGGTAAAACTTCTACCATCGTTGGTTTGGCTTCAAAATATGATCTTAAAGTCTATCATCTGTCTTTGAATCATGCTGGACTCGATGACGAAAGTCTGGCAGACTCAATGCGTCATGTCGGACAGCGTTCTATCGTTTGTCTCGAGGTACGTCCGTTCTCGCCAGTTTTGCCTCCTCTTCAATGTAAGACTCAAAGCTGACCTTATTTAATTTATTCGTTTGAACGGGTCCTGCAAAACAGGACTGCGATGTATGGGCTAAAGCACACAATCGTAGACTCGCTGAGAAAGAAGCCCGCATCAACGGGCAAATGACACCATTTGGACCCATGGGCACTACTGCTGACCAGGAAGGACTGTCGCAGTCGGCGCCTCCTCCTCCTCCTCCCCCGCCTTCTGCATATATGTCGTACCCTCCCGGGCGGTATCCACCACCACCACCACCTCCTCCTCCTCCTGGAATGTATCCCCCCACCTTCATTCCTCCCCCTCCTCCTCGTGTGCCGGAGTCGCGTCTCAGCTTAGCAGGTTTGTTGAACGTGCTGGACGGTGTTGAAGAGCAGAAGGGTATTCTATATATACTTACTTCCAGTACGTGGTTCAAGTCGGAAGCCTTTTTTTCGATGACAATACGAGGCTGACGACGATGTTATGCTTGTCCAGATGATCCAAGTGCCTTGGACGCCGCAATGACACGACCTGGTCGTGTAGACGCCACCATCGAGCTCGGTAGAGCTACAAGACAACAAGCTGAAGATCTCTTCAACATCTTCTACAAGCCTTACGATGAGGAAACGCCCGACTATGATCTAGCTCAAGTACCCGTTTGGGCGAAATCATTCGCTAAACAGATCAACCACTATGAATTCTCTGTTGCTTCGCTACAGAATTTCCTCCTTGAGCACAGGACAGATCCAGCTTCTGCAGTAGCTGCTATGCCAGAGTGGGTGCGCCAGAAGCGATTCCCGCAATTGTTCACTACTGCGCCTGTGGCAGCAGAGACCGCCCCGGAGTCTTCCACTCCAAGCCCGGAACGCACAGACGAAGCTGCCGAACGAGATCATCCTCAGGCTTCGACCAACAACGCCAAAGTTGCTGAACAAAAGATGGAAAACATCTTTGCAGACCACATGATAAATATAGTGCCTCCCGCAGCCACGGAGAAACCGGATTCAGCCTCGGACAGCGATGAGACTGCGACTGATGACCAGGCAACATCCAGGGATGAAAACAAGCCGGATGGCAAGGACGATGTATAACGGCCTGCCTTCCGTTTCAGCCTGAGTATATGAATGATCACTGTGCCATAACTTATTTTCCGAGATCCACTGTCTTTGCTGTAATGAATTTCTTTTCTATCAGGCGATGTCGCAACATATCGAGCAGCTGAGACCCGATACAATCAGCTCTGCAGTCCCCTTTACAGAGCTTCAACTACCTGTCTCCAACCATTATGACGGCCACGTCGACTAGCTGGATCTTTAGTCAGCGGCACAGTCACGTCTGGCAAAGGACCTTAACGACAACGTTACGCATCGTCGGGTCGAAGTCACATTGAGAGGAGCTTCCTCGTCGCTCACATGTAAGTCTGCTTCACGTAACCACGTTCTTGTGTATTGACAAGCCGGACAGGCAGACATACCTACTGAGCAGTCCTTACAGACTACAACGACGAAGCGGCACCACATCTATTCGAGTTTTCATAACCGCACAAGGTCAAGACTCGTCTTTTCCAACTCTATCGACTTGCTACTCCAAATCGTTGCTCATGTTCCCTTCTGTAGCACCTCCATTTCCTCCTCCTCCTCCACCACCACCACCACCACTTCACCCGCCTCCCTTTCCTCCTCCACCCCCGCCCCCGCCCCGAACCAGGATTCACAAGTATCGAGAAGAAGCCTACCCCATTCTTAGATTGTCAAGCACACTCCTCTGTTCTCTTCTTGCCTGCAAATTGTTGGCCAAACTCAGCCGATATGTCACTTTCGCAAAGTCCCTCGAGAAATGGCTCACCAAGAACCAATCCAAGTGGCTGTGGCCATTACTACGAGAGCAGATTCAGCGTCTATGGGTGAACCCTTATAGTTCGATAACTATGAGTCACACGCGCAGCTTTAGCTCCTGGATGTGCTATGAATTTCAGGTCAAAATGTTCGATAGTGCTGAAGACTGGATATATGCTTTTCTGAGTGAGTTGAGGAAAATTTCAATTTCAGCTTCCTGAAACAGCCGAAAGCTAAGTAGAGACACGCGTCTACAGAAAGCCATGAGATAAAGAAACCTGAGCCTCGCAGAGCAGTCACTAGAACAGGCATTTCGAATTCGCAAATGCGTCAATCGCCGGCCGGCGAACCTCCTGAAGCCGAAGAAATCAGGAACAATCTCAAAGTCGGGCTCTTCTCGCACTCCTTCTACGCGGACGATGTCTTCTTCTGGTATCGAGGTGCCCTCATAAAATTCGAACTTGGCCGACGCAATACTATCGTAAAGTAGGTGTAGATGCCGATGGCAAAGTTGCAAAGCGTTCGCGTTTGGCCAACGCTAAACACATGCTAATGTTGTAATTATGATGTTTGCAGGGTCTATGGTCTTAGTAGATCTCCCTTCTTCCATTTGCTCGCGGAAGGCAAGAGATTGTATTCCTTGAGGCAAAGGATGGATCAAGGTAAGCGGCAATATATTCCGTCTTGTAGTTTGGCGATATCGACTTCCAGATGTTCCAGCGCACCGTGCAGGGCTGAAGTATTGTGGTCCGTCCCACCCGCAGTGTTCATGATAAAATATGCTCCCGGCAAGAGGGGCCCAAGTGTCGTACATCAAAAAGCGCTTCCGCTCGAAAGCCTTATCGTGCCAGATGCGAGGCGCTCAAGTTTGACCAAGTTTTTGACTGACTTCGGAGCTAGCCAGTCATGGTACGGAAGTAGAGGTCTGATCTGGCGACACGGTAAGCGCACCAAACCCTCATCCGTAATCTGGATTCATTTTTTAGGTTACCTGTCCAATGCCACGGTGGCAGAAGTGAGCATTAGAATCGAGCTGACCAAATAAGTTGGTGTTGAAATTATCATAGGCATCCTCATCGCAGGGCCACCAGGTTGCGGTAAACGGGCATGCATAGCGTCAATCATGCGACATCTGGGCTGGAGATGTGTGACCATCTCTTTGACGAGTCCCATGCTAGACGATGAAGAACTTCAAGACATTCTGAATCGTCCAAGCTCCAATACGGTGATATGGTTGCAGGTCTGTGGCTCGGGACCCTCTTATGCTAAGGGGATCATATCATACTCACATGATAAATATCGCATTTTCTTCTTTCTTTCAGGATTTCGAGGCATGGCACAAGCAAGACCTCGAGGCTTCCATGTCTGAAGATAACGGGTCAAACATCACTAGTAACAACGATGAGTTGACGAAAAACAATATACAGTCACACTCCTCTCAACCACACAAGACCTCCAATGAGGCGATTGCCGAAGCTATGCGTATTGATGGCAATGGGCCAGCATCTCCTACCCTTACCAAAAGACGAGTTACAAGAGAAGGCCTCCAGAAAGCACTGGCGTGCACCCTTCGACCTCAACTAGCAGGGATCGTCTTCATCATGACGGTGGAAGGCTTGGAAGGAGTGGACAAATCATTCCTACAGCCTGGTAAAATAGACCGCGTAGTTCACGTGAGCAAGGCAACGCGTAAAATGGCCGAGCAACTGTTCCAGCAGTTTTATATCAAGCTACCGGATGACATTGAGACTGCGTATGACGAGGCGAAGGTTGCAGGATGGTCGAAAGAATGGGCTGGGTGCATACAAGATGGAGTATTTAGCCTGGCAGACTTGAAAGGTATGCTACTCTTGCACAGGTTCGACCCGGAGGAGGCGGCAAGAAGTATGCCTGGGTGGGTCAGCAGTAAGATGAGTTCTACGGCGTATCCTCAATGATAGCATAGTGCAGTCTGTTAGCAGTGTCATAATGTATAATGTAAAAATCAGTATTGCCATACTTGCCTACCATTTTTGCCACCATCCATCTACACAGTCCATTCCCAGGCCGGCCCGAGAATGCGCCCCATCTGACACTTGGTCCAACTTTGCAGTATTGCAAGATGGAGATGTGATCCACTTGCACTGCTACCATTCTAACATACTGCTACTACTATACCATACTATAGCTGGCCTGGCTACCTGTCATTCCTCCATCACACGCTGGCCCGCATCCTGCGTCTTCTTGAACTCCGAGGTGAGACTGGTTGGACTGGCCGGATAGGACGGGTGATGGGAGAGTGAGAAAGGGGAAATACATCCATCACAGGGTAGGTCATTGTGCAGTCTATCACGAAGATACCTCACCCCTCCTGACCTCGCTCTTGTTGTTACTCTCTTTCCATCCATCCAATTGCGACCACTGCATTGTGTCGAGATAGTGGTGATCAAGCTGTAGCGATATTGGACATTCTACTCACTATAGCAAGATAGCGGGCAAGGAGAGGCAAGGTTGAAAGCCTGTTCAATACTATCACACTCTATTCTACCTACTTCCCCTTTGGAATACCCTCCAACATGCCCTCTTCAAGACCATCAAGCTCCGGCGGGCGGCGACCTCCCAATGCCATCACGGCGGCGAGCGAGATTGGAAGCAAGCGATCCAACTCAGCAGTCAATCTGAACAGCAGAGATCAGCATCAACAGCAGTCTCTGAATGCGTCTACTTCTTCCAGTAGTGGAATGCAGCGGAAGGACTCTGAGCACAGCGAAGGAGGCAATAACAGCGGATCCGGCAACAATGACGAGGGAGGTACTTCCACCTCTACTAGACGGGCAGCATCCTCTGCCCACCATCACGCCCATCATAAAGTAGGACCCAAGAGAAAGAGCAAAGTAGGGATATCTGGATTGGCAGATCAGTCTCATTTTGGGCATTCAAGGAAGAAGAATGCATCCTCGACAGGCCTCGCTAGAAGGGATAAATCGAGATCCCATCTTGCTCTCACTCATGTAGCTAGCGAACTGGCGGCGTTGTCGCAGATGCAGCAACCGCAGCAGCAAGAAGCACCTCTCATGTCGTCTTCTCGCTCTGGTAGATCGAAAGAACGAAAGACCAAGTCGCATCGCACTCGTTCGGAAGAGGAGGATGCCCCATCGTCAACTACAACGACAACAGAAGGTGCCCCACTTGTTCCTGAAGGCGACGAGAATGAGAATGAAGCTGGTTGGATATCAGCTACTTCCTCAGCTGCAGCCACTCCACTAGCTGGGACGTCTCCAATGTCTCCTGAATCATATAAAGCGCTTGAATTCGGCAAAAAGTCACGCAGGAAGAAGGCTGCTCCTGCCGCTGAGCAAGTGCAGCCTCTTGATTTCCCGAAATATGAACAACGTCCTCATGTTCAGCGTACTGCGACGGAAGAGGAGGACATACTAGGCACGACACCACGACAGCGCGAGAGTGCTCTATCCCTTGCAGCTCCCAAGAACTTGGCTTCTGTCTCCAGCCTTTCTCAGCTTGCCGATTCCATGTCGACAGCGAACAGCAGAGCAACAAATGATTCGAGAGATTCCGGCGTTGTAATATCAAGCAGTCAAGCAGACTCGACTAGTCAGACACAATCTTTGACCAACACTTCTACATCAACCTCGGATGCCCGTCCTCAACCTGCAGAAAGCAACGATCGCATACATGACCTTCCTCAACTGCCTGAGAACAATGCTCAGCGTCCGTCAACGATGCGCAAGTCATCAACCTCCACAATTCGATCTCTGGCTTCAGTCAGCGGCTCACGTCCTCTGAGCGCATCTATACGCCGCCAGACGCTCACACCTTTACAACCGCGTCTTGATACTTCCGCGGAAGGTTTGGGCGAACTGAAACATGTCGGCCTCACACCCAAGCAAAACGATGTCAGTTTTCCTTCTGAGCAATCGTCAAACGGACCAAGGACGCATAGACGACAGCACTCTGGAGCTTCCCTCGGTGCTGGGTCCTCTTCGAAAGCGGGTACTTTATCACCGCAAGAAGCAGAAGAGCTAGCAAAGCGTTTGAGGACTGTCTCCGGAAGTGATATTCCTGCTTCTTCCGAGCCTGATTTCGGACAGCATCCTGTACGAGGCACTTTGAGAAGAAGCGCATCTACAGCACAAGGAACCACTCTGGCTTCATTACAGAAGTATGGCATTAGCTCGCCTAGGAACGAGCAGCCACCTTCTTCCACTGCTGCTGGGACAGCGCTAGGAACGCTCAAGCGAGCATCTGGATATTTTGGCTCTATATCTAGGCTCACCAGTCTTGGATCTACCCTGGGCTTGACGAGTCTCGATAAAGATAGCAATAACAGCAATGCAGCACCAAGCCCTTCAAGTCCGGGCTTCAGACGTACACCTTCATCAGGTGGTTCAATGGCCGCTGCACAATCTTCAACTTCACCCATGCAGCGCTTACAAGGAGCATATGGTCTACGAGGCAGCAGAAACACAGCATCGCCTCAAGTTCGTCAACCTCTCATTAGTAAATTTATCGATCCTAGCGAAAGCTACCAGCCTTTCCCCAAAGCTTCAACTTCACCAAGTACCACGACTACGACTAGTTCTCAGAATCGACATCCTGGCATGCAACGTGGCGCTACGTCACGAGCGAGGCAGAAGCTACTTACACAACGAGACTATCCAGATGAATATGGGATGCAGCAACAATTATTGGAGAGTAATGCAAGCGGTATTTCAGATGATGATCCCATGGCATCCCAAGTGAATCTCCGCAAGAATCTATCAAGTAAAAACTTGTCTGGGGCAGCTACACCATTACAACCTGGTGTTCAGAGATGGCTAGTTGCATTGAGTAAAGAAGCTGAACGAATAGATAGGGAACATGAGACTTTTTTCAGATTTCATGATACGATGCAGCTTAGCTTTGCTAGGATATTAGAGAGGAGAGCTTTGGAGGAACAGGAGGAGATTAAAGCTTGGAAGGAGCGTAATCAGACTGCCAATAAGGCCTGATATCCAGGGCTTGCAATCATATATCACACTCTGGCACAACGATCATGACGAGAGGCCATTTTAGTAAGCTTAGCCAATTTGACTGAATATCTACTTGGCTATGGGGGCTAACATGTTTTCCCTTTGCCAGCCACATGGTTTCTATCGTCCTATCTCTTGTCGAGTCGGCAACCTATCATATAAGGCGACGGGCTCAAGCCGCCAACCCATTCTTTCGCCTCGAACACGCAAGACTTCCCGTCCACTCTCCATCAGTCGTTAACATAGTTTGTACCAATCAAGTCTTGTCAGTCGTCCTTGCACACAGCATCTATAATGCAAAACACTCTACTTTATTATGTATTTTAGCTAGTTCTTCTCGGCGTGTTTCTTCAAAGAGAGCTTTATTGTGGCCCTCTGAAGCCATATCTTGTACAATTAGCCGTGTGGGACATCGTCAGGTAGCCATTCTCAGTAATAATGAAGAGACGGTGACAATTTTCAAGTACTCTAATCTTTCGTGTTTGATTGATTCCTTGCTATAACAGACGGAGACCACTGCTAACTTACTACCAACATAGTACTACTCTACACAACCGTGGCGAGATGACACACTCCAGTTCAACTCGGCTTATTGATGTTCGGGAAGTGAGACCTGTATGAGAGTGAGGCCTGAATGACTGCAAGATGAGAGTGACCATATGCCAGGCAAGTTGGATAATATGGAACACACCTGTGAGACACTTCCCTTACGCCTCGCTTCAAGTCGAATCCGGAGCTCCAGATTGACATGATTTCAAGGGCATGCTATGCTAAGGCTTTGATGATGATGATCTGCCTTCACGCTCAAAGTACTGACTTCCATATGACAATGCACAGGCATAGTCGAATATGCTTTCGCCAAACTTGAGGTATCCATCTGCGATGTTCTTTGGGGTACCCTCTGTCAGGCCGATGTTCTGAGGGGCGAGGCTGCATGCATTCAGGACAGGGCAGGACGATGACGGAGTAGTGTATCAGTACTGAGTGTGCTGTTCTAGGTGTTGCAGCATGTGCCTAGCTGTCTTGTTCTATTGTTGTTGCTTCAGATGATGCATGTTCGGACGTGCATGTATCCCTTCGGCAAGAAAGTGATGCCGACAGCAGCATGCACTCTCATATTCAGACACACTCACCCAAAGCCAGAGGTGCGCTTGACTCCAGCAAGGATGACGCTGACCATGACGAGGTCGATGCCGTAGTGTGTCAGCCTGCCCACGACCATGATGATTGAACGTCTAGACGGATACGTCTTCTAAGTCGGCCGAAGGAAAGAGCACTGGAAGGAGTCGGGAGAAGGAATAGCAGATAGCCTTTCAAAGCATGCAAGAATACACCGTGGGAGGCAAGGCACACAGTGACCGGCTACTTCACCCAATGACAAGCACATCAACACTATGCCAGATACGACACTCTTCAAGCTGCGTATCATGGTGTGATGGACTGGCTGTCTTTCGCATGGTGATCGAGGTGCTGATGATGCTGATATACTGCAATATCGGCACTACAACAGCAGCAAGCGTGGTATTGTGAGCAGCTACACTGCTATCTCCATCCTAAGCTACTGCTCTGTCCCTCTGCTGACTCCTCCTGCTGGCTTCTGCTGGGCTTCTGGGCTGATTTCCCGCAGGCCGCTGCTCTGTTTACTTCGACCCTTACGACAGCATTGCCTTGATGTTGAGAACATGCATATCTGCAGAACGATTGTCTCACACCTATCCTGGTTGACTTTGGTGACTGGCTGAAAAGCCTATACGCCTCAAGCAGTGGCCCGGCCTGGCCTCGCCCTTCTGCTGAAACAGTTGGCTGACGTAGAATAGAATAGCATGCAGATTCATCTGGCGCCATGAAGGCTCCCAAGAAAGGACTCTACATCATGCTTACGACACTGCTGCTACTACCTTTGTGAAGCCATATCTCATGCTCTGATATCGGCCACCGCTTCCTGTATTTGGCCTCAGCAACACTCGGTCAATTCCTGCTATGCAAAACCGGTTACGGCTCTCTCTGAATGCATATCGAGACTCGCTCAGATGCACATTCATCAAGCGCGAGCTTCCTTCCTACTCACTAATACCACGACTGCTTCATACACCAATTTCGAATGGCATTCCTCCCCTCCCACTGTTGGTCCATCTCCTCACACGAGGAAATCTGCCACCTTGTCATCGTGTTCAACAAGAATGCGACGAAAGTTTAAAAGTCTTACTTTTTTGACCAACAACGCATACCAAAATCCAACAATAAATTGAACAAACATCTCCCTGCACGTTGGGAATTGCCCGAAATGAACATGCGTTGCTCCGCGATTCAAGTGTGTTTTTCCCCGGGAACTCTTCAGACCCCGTGGTGGACTTCTCCGCCCTCTTCCTTTTTTCCTTCTCCGCCGCTTCTTCCTCTTCTTATTTCCCCTTCCTCCTCTTATCAAGCAGATCTGCTCCACATCTAACTAGGTAAGGCGTTATCAGTCGTTCATGTCGCGTTCTTTTCCCGTGCCAATGCAAGTGCTGGACTGACTCTCTTTTCTTTAGTCTTCAAGAACGGTAGTCAAGACAGTCAGGTTGCTGAACAGCTTCACTCTACTTTGACGACTATCAAACCCCCAACCTGTGCGATTCGTAGGATCACGGCTTCTTCCGCTTCCTTGTGACCGGTAAGGTCTTGCATATAAACTTGACCTCGTCCACGACCTCACACATCGTTCCTTTGCTGACTCCACTCTCCTTCCCTTCCAATGATAGTCATCGATAATCTCATTCGAAACTTGGGCTTGCAAGGTCTTCCTCGTCCGACCATGTCGCAGCCTCTCACTCCTGGTTACTTCACCAGCGTCCATCACCCCGGTATCCTGCCTACCGTGCCTCCTCCTCCGCATCCTCCCACTTCATCACGCCCTACCTCTGTCAATCCCGCAGTTGCAAGGAGGGAAGTAGCTCTCGGCAACTATGAGCTAGCTAGGAGACAAGCTGAAGTAGCGGACTATAACAATCCTTTAGACGCTCTACAGACAGAGCTGGCCATTGCAGCGCAGGAGAAGGCATTACAAGAAGAGGAAGAAAGAGAGCAACGCCATGCTCGTCATCAAGAGAGGAAACTGGCTAGAGCATTACGGAAGCTTCGACTGGAACAAAGCCGCAGTCGGTCACATTCCCGCTCTCGTGGATCTCGTAAAGCTACGCCTTATGCGAGTGAGATATCAGCATCCTCATCGTCCGAAAGCGAAGGCGAACGTGTTCCAAAGTCCCGATCTGATGCTAGAGACCGAAAAGGCAAACTTAGAAGGCGGAGAAGCAAATCAGTGAATGGCTACAAACATGCTGAAGGAGGAGAGGCGGAGTATGACTACCCTACTATCCGGGAACGAGCGAAGACAGTAGGCCAAGGTTCTTGTAATGCAGACTACGGCATCTGGGAAGACTCGAATGCAAGACAGGTATTGTCTGGCCCTGATTCTACACGAGCGACTGCGCATACTTCATCCAACTCTCTCTCGACTATGTCCAAAGAATTCCCAAGCGCTTCAACTCAATCACCCGTGGACACTCGGAAGAGCGTCCCCAAGTACTCATCGACTGGCTTATCGACTTCACCGACAAAGCCGCATCACATCGAATATGCAGCAACGCCGTCAGACAAAGCATTAAACGCCATCGGACCGGACACGGAATTGCTCCATGTAATCTTCCATTCCTCCGAAGAGTTCATCCTCACTCATGCGGAACTAATCAGAGGAGGGCCATCGAATTCTTTCCTCAGCTCTTGGAGAAAGTCCCCACATCATCTACCAAAAGGCGAGCTGCTGACGATACACATGCCGGAGGACAGAGATGTAAAGCTCTTTCAAGTCATACACGAATACCTTAAAGGTAACGAGATCATACCGCTTAATGCTGAGCATTCACTGCTGCTCTGTGGAGAGCATGCACCGACGAAAGACGCATACAGGACATTATGTAGAGAAGCGGCGCTGTATGGCATGAGAGGCTTCGCGGAAGATATATCGGCTTTCCATGCGCTGCTCGGGAAAGAAAGTCGACATACTGCAAGATCAAGTAGGAAAAGCAAGACGACAAGCGAACATCCGGTACACGTTAGAGACTATGCCACCGCATCGGCCACTGGTCCCTCGGCTGTCTCTCCGGTACGAGCTGTCGTTACGGGAGCAGCAATCAAGTGAGCTATACAGTGCGGTACTCGCGCCAGCAAGCCATGAACTGATCGCCTGTCTTGCTAGCTTTATGACCCGTCCAGTGCATGGAAGGGAATTCATCCTTGTCTTCAGCTTAGTGGCGCCAATAACATCCAGCTCACACGCTTTACATGGCGCAGTGGGCTGCACGGCCGATATCGCATCAAGACAGCTTTTCATCGAAGGTACTCTGACTCGCGAAGAGTGCCGAAACGTAGTCTTGGATATCATGTATCGGGAAGTTGCAGAGTCAACGGATTATGCAGGGCCTCACAGCGATGTTAAGCGACTACCGCTCACCCTCGAGTACGTTTACAAGGCATTCCTACCATCTCGGTGAGTGCATACCCTTAAAGTATGCTCATCTTACGCAGAATTGCAGCTGAGTCGTCCTCCTTACGAAAGCCGTCGACATTTACCGCCTCAACTGGTCGACACTTTCGGCATACACTACTTCGAGCACAGCGAAGGGGACAAAACAAGAGTTGAAACAGATTCAGCCGATCCTACAAGCGAATTCTACATAAATTTGCCTTACACAACAGTTGCCTTGCGACTCGACCTTCAGGAGGGACAATTAAACAACAGAAAAGTTGTCTTTGAGCAAGTTCACACCGCTACAAGAGAGATGCTTTTCTCCAGAGCTAGCTGATCAAGGCGAATCAAACTCGAACACTTCCACCGCATTCGTGAGCAAGAGCTCCAACCCTACATGTCTGCTCAGATGCAGAATTAGGTGCTAATAGAGACGAATGACGCTCACGACGACGTACACCCCGGGCCTCTGTCCATTGTCAACGATGAAGCAGACTTGTTTGACGTGAATGACCGCGGCGTCCGCTCGCCTGGTCAATGTTTTCGATGTCAGTAACGCTTGTATGGACTGCAATGTCTGAGCCCTCTAAGAATTTGATGCATCACAGCAGCTTCCTCGTTGGTCATCTACGCAAACAAAGGTTGAGCCCGCTGTCAACAAGTTATTTTGGTACAAGATAAGCAAGGCCAGGGAGCAATCTCAAACTTACGCTAGCCTTGTCACGAACGGAAGGATGAATTTGGAGGAAGATAAACGCAGCGCTGCTCGTCGTCAACTCAAAAAGCAAGAGCGAGCTTTGACAAAGTTTCAGACCCTGACCACAGGGGCACGAGCACCTTCTATCGGGGAAAATAAAGCTTCGACTGGCCCAATCACCTGTCAGAGCCTCATTATAGAATGCAGAGCTCGCCAAAGGTCTCCGCATGCTATCCCCTTGGACTCGGACAACGGGGATATGGCACCTGCGGAAGCTGCCTCTTCCTCGCCGCTACGTACCCCGGAGGATCGTATCAACTACTACCGTGCCGTAACCATCATGCCAGAGCCGGAGGAGGTCAATCCCGACCTCGTTTCGCTACATATACCCCCTCACGTTTTTGTGCTCACTTACCGTAATCTACTCAAAGGAGGCCCTGGAAACGCCTTCCTGAAAGCATGGCAGAATTACGACGGACCCCGCTTGTCTACAGGGGAGCTCCTCAGTATTCATCTCGATGGCCGCAATCCTGACCTGTTTGAGCCCATATATGCTTACTTGCAAGGCGAAGATGTGATTCCACTCAATGAGACTCGCTCATCAAAGCTATGTGGCCAATATCCAGCTACATCCGAAGTATACGACCTTCTCTATGACGAAGCCAGACAATACGGCCTCCATGGTATGATGGAGCACATCACAGCTGTACTCAAACAAAGTCGTGTACAAGGTCCGCTTCCTGCGGCCCGTTTTCGAATCTACGATGCTCATCACGGTACACCGTGGCGGGAAAAAGAGCTGGAGCGAGCCGTAAAGACAATTCGAGTGAGGAAGGTCAGAATACACAACCCTTTGCGAGTAGTCGTCATTGGTGCAGCGATCAAGTGAGAGACTCTGTTCAAACAGTTGGGGGAAGGCCTTGAACCATGGCTGATCTATGCTCGCAGTTTTGCAGTCCAAATGAAGGACAGCAACACTTCCATCTTGCACTACAGCATACAAGCCCCAATGAGCGATGTCTCCGAAGCATTCTGTGATCTAATAGATTGCCGCTCCAAAGAAGACCCAGATTGTTTTGTCGTCGAAGGCACTCTTACGCGGGAGCAATGCCGTAAGATTCCCTTGAAGATTATCTACAAGGATACTCTGGAAAATCCAAATTTGCCTGTCAACTCGCCGCATTATAAGACCAGCACTCGTCACACTTTAGACTCCGTGCTCTTGCACTTGCACCCCTCGAAGTAAGTTTTCTTGGCTCCTCCCTTGTGTTATATCTGATTGTTCCGCATTGACTCAGCATGGGCACCCCTCCTGAGCATTTCGATTCTACTTTCCATAAGATGTGGGATAATGTTGTTTCAGATGCCGAAGGCTACGAAACCGATGAAGAACCGAGTGACGATTCGGCACAGGCCACCTGGCACCGAACCTGGCTATCTCTGCAATACGCGACTGTAACCATGCGGTTTGAGCCACCGGAAATGGTTCCCGGTAAACCCGAGGTCACCCTGGAGCTTGTGCACACGGCCACTGCGGAGGTACTTGAGCTAGAGAGCGACGCAAACCCGCGTTAGCCTGCAACAGCTATGAGGCATTCATCAACTTCCGAAGGTCGGCGAGTCATTCATAGTGTCTCGAGCTTTATATTGTCTATCCCACCAACTTGATTCTAAGTCTTTCTTTGTGCAAGACAACCAGAATTGGTTGTTTTCACGCTAAATTCACTAATCACGTCGCCAAGCAAGACGGTCGCCCTCGTAACGATATAACCTTCGTTTGGGAATTTGAACAGACTGACATTACGTGCTGGACAAGTGAACAACTTGACTAACGGCACTGACACAACAGGTCAGAACAGGAAGGCTACCGGACGTGCCAGATTCAGAACGCAATCGCAGATGACAAGGTCTGCTTTTGACGACTTAGCTTTGACCCCAACTCATTTGCCCTGTCGAAAGTAGCAACGACCGGAGGTACACCGAACCCCTTGACAGCGGACTGACACACTTATGGCTCAGAGGGAAAACTCTGTGACGCATGACCCGCCGCCTCTCGGACGTGGAAGCTCCGTCCAAGTCTCCGCAGTCCCAAGCACAGCAAGATCCAGGCCTCGCCTTAGCCGCTCCCGATATGGGTCAACAAGTCAGGGCTTTGACCTTAATACCCGAAGACCGAGTGCACCTAGACAAACCCATCGTGTACCACCATACCCTTTGGATAATCATCTGTTCCTCAATCCTAGACTTGAATTGATCCCTGGTAATAATCGCCATTCCCACCAGCTACACAGAAAATCAATGGAATCAGCTAAGTCGAGCGCAACAAATGCTACTACATCAACCATGTCTTCTTCAAGCTCACCAGGAGAAGGTCCGAGGTCGCAAGACACTGTCCGCAATGCGCTACAAGATCGCGTTCGAGATTCGAGTGCGCAGGCCGATATGGCGCACAAAGCAAGGCCTTCGAATCGGAACCCTGGCGACGTGGTTGCGCAAATGGTCCTGGCTGGAATACGCTTCTTTCTGACGGAGAAGCAAGTCTCTTTCGACAGTCCCAATGGAATTACGCAGATTTTTGATCTGGTCAGAAACGACGCTTTGGCCGAATACTCTCGACCTGAGACATCTGCCATCGTCGGTCCGCGCAGCGAAGGAGATATGGGCCCTTTCGGTTTGAAAGTGGTACTACCAGCACGCCAACCGTCAATCTTCGGTTGGATACTCGACAGATACTTATCCGGGGAATCAGTCTTCCCTCTCAACGCCAGGGCCAGAAGTGTGCTGGTCGACTGCTGCAAGCCCGGGGAAGACTTCTATGACGTTCTTCACGCCGAAGCATGCGTCTGGGGCTTGGATCGATTGCAAGCTCGCGTCTTGGAAGAGAAGTATAGCCCACCGAGGGAGCATGGGCTAGACGAGCGTGAAGCCCAGTTGCAGAGGACTGCGCAGAGGTTATTGTCGGGCTATGTCTCGCAGCGCAAGCTTCCTTGGCTTGTCCAAGAAGACGAGGATACTGAGGCTGAGGACGTGCTGCACCTGCTTGCGATGCCTAGGCACGAGCTAAACATGGGGCAGATGCGTCTTGTACGGCGGTTTCACGCTAGTCGGCGCCGTGTCGCAGCATGGCTGACTTCTTTGCAGCGAGGGCCCGCTCCAGCCAAGCCTTCCAACTCCACTTATATGATTACCAACGGATGGCGCGTGGGCACGATGTACTACATCAGCAATGCCGTTCATCATGCACCCGTTATTCTGGATGACGAGATCAACGAAAAAGTATTTGTCAAGGAGGAGGATTCAGTATCCGACGTACCGAAATCGCGCAGATTGCGGGGCGTTGTCTACATACTTAAGAGTGAACAAAACGAACGATGGGAGCAGGAGAGAGGAACCGAAGGGTTTGTGCAGAGCGGACCAAGCAAGAGCGGGGGTGTCATAAGTTTTGCCAGACAGTCCGTTGCTAGATATTCATGTCCAGAGTTTTCTGAGATCATGGAGCAGTCTCGTCGTCAAGGTGGTCTGTTTCATGGCTGCATGCAGAACATTATCGGACGGCATGGTTTGGAAGTCGTCTACAAGCCTGAGCTCATCTTGGCACTGCGAGACCCACTCTGGATTCTCTCGGAACTCTTGATCGTCGGGTACTATCAACGGGGAAGCCTGCAAATTACGAGTCATCCTTCGGAGTTGATGATGAAAGTCCTTCCAGAAAACCGGTGGACGGCGCCGCTTCCGTGTCCGTTTCCGGATGACCAGTTCATCAACGACGAGACAAATGTTCGAAGTGCGTGCAGACTCGAGTGTCCTCATGGATCTGTGGTACAATCGCTGACACATTTTTGGCTGCGGAACCCAGTTGCTTTCAGCCCATGCAATTTGAGCAAGTTCTGGTATTTACCGTACTGATGACACGAGAAGACGAAGCACAATAGTGTCAAAAATAGTAGAACTTATAGATCGTACAGGGGTGATACATTTCGAAAGGGAAGTCCGGAAGAGAAGAGGAGCCTTTGACCAGGCAAAGTTTTGTCGGTAACTTTGGGAGCTTGCTGTGGCTGTCCCGTCAAGCACTGATACATGAATGAATGATTGCTCTAGACAGCAATGTGGCTATCCAAGGCTTCAACCTCCTTGACGACTTCCTTGTAGTCCTCCTTGTAGTCTTCAGGCTCCTTAACAGGCAGGACATTGCCATCCTTGTCCGTACGAGGCTTCTTTGGTTTCCGTTTGCTGTCGGGGCAGATCATGACGCAAGATGTGGGCCGCTTCGTGCTTGACGCTTGTCCTAGAAGGTCCTTCGACGTGACGAAGACGTATGGGCAGTTAGCTTCTTCGGCCAGGAGAGGGATGTGGGTGAGGATGTCCATGGGGGAAATATCGGCTGCCATGATCACGAAGCTGCAGAGGATCGTAGGACAAGGGTACGAAGCAGCGGTCAGCAGGAAATTGAAGGTTGAAAATAGCATAACATAGAGGAGAGAGTGACACACCCCTTCTCTCCCTTCTTGATAGCTTTGACGACCTCCTTGACACCGCGCTTGACATGTCTAGCACGAGCAGCTGCAGAATAATTTCAAAAGGCAGAGAGAAGGTCAGCTTGATGCTGGGCGAACAGGACCCAGGAGACAGGGCAAGGAGTGAGGTCCACACAC
Organism: Cystobasidium slooffiae; assembly: GCA_019775285.1. Taxonomy (NCBI): domain Eukaryota; kingdom Fungi; phylum Basidiomycota; class Cystobasidiomycetes; order Cystobasidiales; family Cystobasidiaceae; genus Cystobasidium; species Cystobasidium slooffiae. The sequence goes on from JACWFZ010000002.1 coordinate 1,075,535, forward strand.
CTCGCTTGACAAGCTTCAACGTAGACTTGTTCAGCTTGCGTCCAGCTAAAGGATGAGCAATAGGCGACAGAGCGTCTGCAGGGATTTCCAATTCCTTGCGTTCTTTGCTCTTTTCCTTCTTGCTGCTGTCTTTTTTGGACGAAGTTGCGCCGTCCTTCTTGTCCTTCTTGTCCTTCTTGCTCTTCTTGTCCTTCTTGGCTGCTGTCACTGTTGACGTCTCTCCATCCACTGCCATCGAGACCTCTCCTGCATCAGCTGCAGGTGCGCCCACTCCAGCAGCGGTGACTGCCTCAGCCTCTACGACGACGGTTGCGGCCTCATTGTCTGCGCGCTTCTTCTCCTTTTTGTCCTTCTTATCACTCTTGCCCATCTTGGTATAGCTTGGTGGAATATTGGGGATGTAGCAGGTCTATCCTGTTCCATCTTTCACGCTTTCTGAAAATATTGCAGTGCATGCTCGATCAGTTTGGATTATGTAAGCGGCAAGGATTTACCATGTCGCATTCAGAAGGGTCATTCAATGCTTCGAAAGACTGGCTTGCTACATCTGCTCATCTAGTTACACTTTGCTTTGCTGTTCTATTGCTTTTTGGAATTCTCCTGGGTTTTTTTTGGGAATATTCACTGGAAAAAACTTCCATACACTTCACCCTTTTCTCCTTCGACAAGCTCCAATTCAAGCTCGACATTGGGTCTTACAAATGCAGAGTGTCCCTTCTTCAGAGTGATAGTCTCACCATCAACAGTAGCTTTTACGCTTCCCTCAGTAACGACAAAAGTATGAGGGCCGGGCAAAGTGATCTTTTCGGTCTTGCTCGAAGGGCTCAAGGTAACTCGGAGGATGTCGAATTCGGTAATAGGGACGCGGTATAGTCTTGTATTGCCATTCTTACCTTGCCAGCCGTCTTCGTATTTCAGCGTAAGCTTGCTGGCTGGCAAGTGTCGGTAGGACAGCATGTCGACGAAGGTCTGCTTGCCTCCTTGCTCGGTTTCACCAAGTCCATGGCATACCCTGAAGACCCAAGTACAGGTCAGCTCTAGCACGGAATCATCACTTGTGAGCAGCGTCACTCACATCTGTGATTATCGAATGCAAAAGTGTCGTAAAATGCCTGTCAGCTTGGCGTGCAAAGTTCAGTCTGGTGTACACCACTTACGTTGTCAGAGTTAGCCATGCACTCAATAACATCGCCTGACAGCACATTGATCTTTATCAGTCGATTGTCTGGCGAAGAAATGCCGAAATGCCACTCACCATCAACATAAGCATGAATATCATCAGCCAAGATCCAGCATCCCTCTCCAGGTGGTAGCTGCATGAGGTTCATCAGGAAGCTAGTGACCAGAATACCAACGTCTCCCTTTCCATAGACTTCCATGTTTCTCTTCCACACTTTTGCAAGTGCCTCTGCATCTTCATTACTTCCAAAGACAGTTTCGGCGCCTTGTTTATCGACTTTCTCGTTGATAGTAAGAATGAGTTGTTTAGCTTTGTCTTCAGGTAATTTGATCAGGACAGCAAAGAGATCTTTGATAGCTTGAACGGCAATATCTGAAGCTTTATCGTCCCCTGCAGAAGCTGCTTTTTTAACTTGATCAATTTGTTCCTTGCTGAATAGCTCGGCTAGTTCGGGGTTCTTGTCGATAAATGCGGCAATGTGAGAGGGAGGTCGGAAGCCGATGAATCCAGTGAAGTCGGTTAAGGCTACTGATACTTCAGGCTTGCCGTTTTCGTCGACGACTACAGAAAAAGTAATCACTTTAGCGGGTTGTACTTTAACACTGATGATAGAGTAAAAGCGGGCTTTACAATCCTCATTCTTGCTCTTCTCTTTCTCCTCCTGCTTCTTCAGCTTGCTTCCCAAGTTAGGGTCAGGGTGTCTGTTAAAGTATTGGACGTCGGTGTATCTGCTTAAAGGACATGCCAAAACATTGGATAACTTACGCTTGTAAAGGCAGTGCCTTGTCGAAGCTTAAAATCTTGAATAGAAATGGCAGATCATTCTTGTACATGCTTTGCATATCTTCATTGCTCAAAAGCTTCTTGCCGAGGTAGTATTCAGGATCCGAAGCTATCAAGTCCTTCAGCTTCTGGCCGGTCTTCATGACTTCGGAAGGGCCATTCTCGTGAGTCGACCCAATCCATATCTGAATGAATGGAAGGTGTTAGTAGGTTAGCAGGTTTTCGTAGAAAGTCCAGAAGAGTAACAAGTAAGGAAGGATCATCATCAGCATGTAAAAGGTGATCGGCAAGACAATGTAAATCTATACACACCTCTCCATAAGGCTGCTTTGGGTCAATCTCGGTTCCAAGGACATCCTTCGCTATTCTCGCAGCTCTAGACTGCTCTCCTTCCTTGCCTGATGCCTATCAATCAGCAGCAATCCAGCAAGCACGATGAAATGAGTGAACCACCCACCATAGGGGAATGGCTGGAGATAAGGCTTGATTTCGAACAGGCTTGGTTTGCTCATAGTGTGAGAGTTAATGCGATGTAACAAGGCAGTAGTAGTAATGGAATGGAGTGAAGAGTAAAGAGCCTTGTACTGTAATAATTCAAGTTGCTTTGTGAGCTGCAACTTTCTTCACGATGAAGTCATATCCCAAGCTTGCAAGAAGATCATCCAGAAATGGTGGCAAATCCAAGAGCTGGAAGATTCACGTGAGTTTGACATGATTATGGCTCGTATAATATAACTATGCATGCAATGTGTATACTATTTCATTGCAAGCAATCGACAACTGCGACTGCCTCCAACAGGCTAATCCCTCCTTTTCCCTCCCTTGTGCTAAATGCAATTCATTGCAAAATGCTACCCTTGACTATAGCTACACAGATGGTGGGGAACGATCACGAGGCGGACACTTGAAACAGGCTGCTGCTTCTGACTAGTACACTCCAGGAATGAATGCATAAGGCACCTTGTTCTTATACTCCTGCCATTTTGTACCGTACTTTGTAGTCATCTGGCTGTCCAGGTCTGGAATGCTGAAGCCGATGAAGAAGTAGGTGTGGAAGGCAGCTTGGGCAATGGCTGCTCCGATGCTTCCCTGTGTATAGAAGCTGTATATTAGTATCCTGAGGTATCCGAGACTATCATCCACTCTGACATACCGTAGCTAGCATTACACCTGTGCGCCACAAAGTGTAGCCGAGGTAGTTGACATGTCGAACAACGCTGCGGATGGCACATACAGATGATCAGCGAGGTTCCTCTCTCACCGGTGGCAATGAAGCCTGCAACTCGTCGCACCGTAGCAGCTGCTTTCGACCGCACGCGTCAAGACTGCGACCAAAGTTCGCAGATACCATACAAAGTTGTATGGTATCTGCGAACTTTGGTCGGAGTCTTGATTAATACGGTCGAAAGCAACCTGCATCTGCGAGCATTCGCAGACACGCTTCCCAGCGGTGTCTCTAAACACTGCGCTTCGTGTAACATGAAGAACGTACCCCCAAGCACCGGTATCGTCCAATTTGCCCTTGTTCTCCGGTTTGGACTTGAAGCTCTTTCTCGTCTCTTCAGGGATGACTTCTAGTGCGATTCCAGCAGCGAACAATGCGATACCAAGATACTGCTTCCATCCTAGTGTTTGAGAAGTGAATGGACTCTGACTTGATGAGTAGACGAGGAGACCGGTAGTCAGGGCATTCATGATGCCATTGTAGACCCCGACGAAGATGCCGCCTGAAAGAGGGAAGTCGAATTGGCGTGTAAAGAGAGCCCAGTATGCCTGTTAGTTCAATACAAGTTCATATATCAGCTTACAGGTATCTACGCTGAATACTTCAGATAATTCCAACACTGCCGCAATGACAACGTAATCGAGGACAGCGAAAGGACTCACATGACGGAGACCAGCGACTCCGTACATTGCAACAACAGCGGAAGCGACCTCATTGAGACCACCAATTGAGAATGACGATATGCCAGGAACAGCAAGGACAGCTGGAGCGAGTGCATACGACTGAGGCATGCGCAGGATGGATTGCATGAAGTCGGCCGCATGGCCATCGCGGAGAAGAGAGAACTGCAGGAAGGGCTCAGCGAGACGCAGGCCGACCATGGCGACTGAGCCTGGCGTGAACATCGATGGTGATGCTTTTGTGCGATCCATATTGACGAGACTCTTTAACTGCCTGGTTTGGTGGCAAGCAGCAGCGCTTCAAGTTGTGAGATGCTTAAGCTCTTTACGGCTGGGTATCGGCCTCCACCAGACTACACTATGTTACAAGACTTTAATCCAGCCTGCTGCTCATAGTACAACTGTGAAAGCCCCCCAGCTCGCAGCTGCTGCCTGAACGGCTCGCAGTCGAGCTATAATACAATACCGGATTGCCAGGACGTACGGACATGACGACACATCATCACAACTAGGCTCCCTTATAGCCGTATGGGTGGAACTGCATCAGTGGCATTATCATGCTACGCTGTGCCGTCAATCCTACACTTGCGCAGCCAGGCTAGCTGGGACCCAAGCGGGCACTTCCATCATGCGCACGCGACCTGACCTTACTGACATGCCTATCTGGCTGTCTGTGACTGACTCTACTTTCTGCCCTCTCTCTCTGCAAACAAGCATTGGATACTTCTGAATACAACAACACCCTCTCATCCTTCTTTCTCTTTAGCATTCATCATTCTGGGATTGCAGCCATGTTTACAGCAGATCATGATTACACGATGCAAAAGAGGCTCTATGTGCTGCATATTTCGTGAGTTCGACATCTACGGAATTGCACCTTGATATAACTGACCAACATGATGGATTTTCACAGACTGAAAGTCGCCTTTGTCGCTGGATTCGTTTTGTCCGCTGCTCAGCTTGGTCTGGTGGCGCATCTAATCCGGTAAAGAGTGAACTAGTGGAAGCTATTGTGAGCATCACTGACACTTGGCACTCTTATATATATTTCTGTCCCATCACAGTTTATTCCACAATGAAGACTACGCTGTCCCATTCACACTAAAGCGCTCGACAGGATTGGCCCTCGGAGCATCGACATGGTCCATCCTGGCGTCTTTGCTCTTTTGGCCCAACGAAGTGATCTTCCATCGAGGGGCATTGCCGTCTTTCTTGTCCGCTCTTGGTTCCGGCACTGCGTTCTTGGCTTGGACTGTTGCTGCATCTCTGCTTGAGGTAGGCATGAACGACTTTCCGCAGGACCAATGCGGTGCGATCATGGGCGACGGCGCGTGTAGGGAAGTGGGTCGACAGTTTTCAGATCTTACCCGCCCTCGAGCGCGAGTAGCTGACGCGAAGTAAACTCCCCTTTGAATAGCTCACAGCTGTCCGGGCTTTCGCATGGAGCCTGCTCTGGGCATATCTCCTTGCTTGCGTGATTGCAGTTGCATATTGTCTGCTCACATTTGCTGAGATAATGGGTCACCCGCGACAAGCAGTAAGATCGGACCACGATGCCTCTCCTGTACCAGCTACCTCGACAGCTGCCGTCTGAAAGACACTGTTCAGGCTGTCTCAGCATGACACGGTCAATGACGTGTGCGATCTGTCATGCACTTGCCTGAATAAAGGCCAGCTACTGCCCTTATAACATTTGAGCTCTCCAATGCAACCATTCCTGTTCTGTAGCCAATTCTCTTGTTCCGCACAAAGAAACAAAAAAAGTTCCCATGTTAGTTAAACCAACGAGCGAGCTCGGTCTTCTAGCGGATGCCTATGCGTGAGCAATGAGGCTGAGATTATCCAGCTCAGTACATTAGACGCAAGCAGGTTAGAAGTGAGCAGGTTGGAAGTGTCATATGGAGGCCATACGATAATCAGCAGAGTCCATCTGCGTGCGTTGACCATGGACAGCGCAGACATAGCGGCGTGATCGGGAGTGTTTCTGCTTGACATGGTATTGGGAGGAAAGTGGGGTTGACCGTACCGCACGCTGTTCATCATCACATGCGGCAGATCGCCCTGCAGATCATCCCATTCCTTCGAGCGGGATGAGCTTAGTCATGATGATCAGGTCCAACTCATCTGCACGTGCCGGTGCAAGGCATTCCTTGAAAAAACCACAAGGTTTAGCTTTTTTCATTCAATTCAACTGAATTCGGCATCGAAGGACACCAAATCAAGTCTAGACCCTCAGATCATATGTCGTCAATCCACGCAAGCGAGCGAGCGAGGGTCATGTGATTAATGATTGCGTTCGACTGACAACGTTTCATCTCGCTTTTCATCTCTTTCATCTCCCGGTGCTTTTGACGGGGGACCATCGGCACGCTCTGAAAACAAAGGAGCTTCAAGAATAACAAAGATGCCGAGTGAGATGAAACCTAACGACGATGGGAATTCATATCATATCACGCGTGATTTGCAAGACTCAATGCATGTGGACCGTTGAAAGATTTTACAGGAGTCGCCACGCACCGTACTGACGTTCTCTCCTCTGCCAGGGGCAGGGCTCCTCGACGCTACTGACCTGACCCGCTTCTTTTTATTCTTCCAATTCTTCTTCTTCTTCTTTCCCATTCACCCTTGCTTCCTATCAATCTATACTCACACCTTTTTGCATCAAGATGTTCGGAAAGAGAAAGGCTACTACTACCTCCACTGGAGCTTCGACTTCTGCTACACACACCAATGGCACAAGACATCATATCTCTGGTCCTCTGGCGTGAGTAGTTTTCTTCTATCCTGCTTCGACTTGACCTTGCTGACGCCATTCCTTCATCACAACACAGTGCCATCTTCGCACTCTACTTCGTCGTCGGCCTCGTCCAGCTCGGATTGATGATCGACATTGTCCAGTGAGTCAAGGTCGACATGGACGTCATCGCCGTCCGGACAGGTACTGACTTTTACTTCTTCCCCTGGTTATGGTAATGCTATTGCAGCTACTTCAAAAGCAAGTTCTCTGCCATAGTCCCGGACTGGGTAGAAGCACGTGCTGGATACGCCACCTGGGCAGCGGCCTTCACTTTTGTCGCTTCAATCCTTTATTTCCTACTAGCCAAACTATGGAGAAACTTCAAATGGACCCATGTCTTCGCTCTGACTGTCCTAAGTTTCATCTTCTGGATCACTGCCGCTCCTCTTCTCGAGGGTGCTTTCACTCATACCCCTTATAGGACTTGCATCCTCATCTTCGGCAAGACCAAATGTCAAGAGGTGGGTTTAAGTAGTTCCTTCTTTTCGGTAATGACTCCAGTCAACTGACTGATCTATGTCCTCTCATCTGTCCATTCTCATGTCAACAGCTCAAAGCAGCCCGAGCTTTCGCTTGGCTCCTCATGGTCATCTCCCTCATCTCGATGCCAATCGCTTGGTTCTTCGGAAGACGAGCTGCTCATGCACATGGATCAACTCCAGTCACCAAGGAATCTCACACTGCCCATGTTCCAGCCACTTCCACCCACGAAGCCACTGGTTCGAATGGCATTGCTATGCAGCAAACTCAGCCTGCTGAAACCGCAACCGTCTAGGTTCGGCAAAGACCACAGTCAGCCTTTTAGTCGCAAAACACGTTTCCTAAAGGCACTCTTCAAATACGTAAATTCAAACAACCCCAATCCCAGACCTTCTTCGCAATGTCGCAAGAAGTCTATAATCGTCATTTTTCCTGAAATCATACACAGTAATTCTTGCTGTCCCTGTCGTACGTAACTTTTGCGATCTACAAACTCGACAAATGATAATAACGAACGACCTTGGAGTCCTGCATATTCCGCCAGCACAGCGGGCTTGCCATCAGCACATGCATTTTTCTCGTCTGCACTGATTCGGTATCCTCACTGATGCCTTCGTTTGAGACTGACTTGGATGTTGATGTTCACTGCAAAGGTTCGCCTTTCTTCCGGTCCCAAACCTTGTTGCACACGCTGCATGATGAAGTCAGGAAGTAAGAGTCAGCTCCTGACGACTTTCACTGGCCCCAGCGGCACACTCCATCAGTCGCCTTACCTGTCATCATGGCCCACTAGAGAGGTATGTCAGCCACTTTTCGACTACTTTATACAGACAGAGAACCAGACATACTGATGACCATGCCTTTAGTCCTGTGCTGCAGTCGCCTTATCTTGTTATACGAATTAAACCATGACCTGCAGCAGTCTCTTGGCGTCAGACGAACTGTGCGGGGCCACCTTTCTAGAGCAGCACCACCACAACTTACGGATGATCTCGCGCAAGCCATCCTGTAGTACGTGGTTGAGCAGGTCAGCCTCGCCTGTCTGTGTTGGACGCCTAGCCGAAATGCTGTGCTTTCTTACCCTGAGGTATACCCTACACACATGAAGAGTGTTTAGCCACTTTCCTTCATGCTGAACTGTGGCGAGAGGACTTACATCTTCGTAATTCTCCTTCACGTGGAACAAGTCTCCAGTGAAGATGACTGGGCCGTTTGCGATGGTCAGCGTTGAGGACTGTGTTTCCCTGTTCAGAAAAGACGTACAAGTACCGTCTTCCAACACTACGATTGAGGAATGTTAATGGGTGATCAGATACAAACTGAGACAAAATCAAGATTCCTTACAATTCAGTTGCATACCAATCAACCCTTCAGTGTGCCCAGGGAGGTGATGCAGTGTTATGCCTTGGGCAAAATCCAAGGTTGTCTCGTTGAAGGTCTTCCAGTTCAGCTTCTGCTCATAAGATTGGTGTCAATCCAGCTTGATAACATCATACCTCGAAGGGAAGTACTCACAAGATCCAGGTAGTCTGGAAGATAGACTCTGCAATCGCTACTGGTCAGCCCGTCCACTTCTTACTACAGGCTAACAAGGGAATTTGAGGTTACCCGACATCGGCCCCCTACAAGACGTGTTCACATGCCCTCAGCAACTAGCTCAAGACCAAATATCGCCTAGAGCTACTCTACTTACTGTGGCTACTGAAAAGAAGGCCGACTTCAGCTCCTTCTCATGCACCCATACTGGGACATCGGTTCCTTGCTGTCGACGCACAAGCAAGGAGTTCAGTGCACCGATGTTCCCCCACGGCACGCCTCATAGACTCACGAAGACATCGAGACCACCCGCATGATCCACGTGCAGGTGTCCTGTTCAAGGCGTTAAGCATTTGAAGGATACTTTGGCGAAAAGTGGGAAGACAGGAAAACCTCACCAATAATAATATGCTTCACGTCCGTGTAAGCGTGCCCTGTGCTGGCGATTGCCGTTTTCAGGTCATGATGAGCCTCATAGATAACTCGCTGACAATTCCAGTTCCGTTCAGCTTGGCAATATGAATTATCTTGTGGTCAGACTCACTGGAAAGGCATCTGAGTAAACTGGACCAGCTCTGTAAAATAGTCGCGCGTTATTAGCAGCAGATGGTGGCGAAAGGGTCAAGCGCGTCGGTGAACACCGTAACTTACACTTCAGGGTATTTCTACCAGAATATCGGTAGGGCCAAGGTCCATATTAGATGGCGTTGTTAATAAAACTAGAAGTCACAAGACGGGGTAGCCTCACCACACCAGCACCCGTCTCCCACAAGATCAATCCCTCGTGCGGGTGCTCAATCAGAACGCAGTACATTGGCAGCTTTCTTCTCTTGTTGGGTCTCGGAGCATCTCTTGTAGATCCTAGCGACTGATTTCCGCCCCGTACGAGATAGCCTTCGTCGCCCTCTAAATAGCCGAGGCACAGCATCCATGCTTTTGTTCCTTGTGGGCATACGTTCTGAATATCGGCTAAGACAGCACCGGCATCCAGTCTTGCTTGGAGGGAGTTCTTGCGTGATGTTCCATTGAGTGCAACTGTATCTGAGTGAGCGGACCGTCAGCTTCTGGAGCATTGTGAGCAGCGTAGAATACGGCAAGAGAATGAAGGAAACACGTGCTGAGCGCAAGCCCCCATCTAAGACCAACTCACCAGCCTTCGATACTCCATTCGTGAGACCAGTCATGGCTTTGATATATCGTGTTCAGCAGGTAGCAGGACAGATCTCGGCCATTGCGGGGTCAGTCAAGAGGATGCGCAACCTCGCGTGCTCCCGCTATCATGCTCGATGGCGCATGGGTCTTTTCTTTTTCGCGAGAAAAGAAGCCCGGCGAATTGCGAAAGGTGGGAGATTTGAGCCGGTAGATTATGAGAGCCTAACGCCGCAAGCTGGGATGAAGACGGGCTCATGAACAAGAAGTGAAGACGCGTATATGTACACTCAGGCCACATAATCACGCCTGCCCTGCCTGTGTTCATGGACAGTCACGGATACGCATGTGAGGATGATCGAGAGTTGCCGTTCGAGACTGCATGGAGGGTTGCTCTTCAGGTTGTTCACTGTCTTCTGCTCAACTGGTGCAAGTATGGCTGCACCCTGTCACTGACCACTACATCCATACCCGCTCATCCAAAGTTGGCTGAACCCTTGCAAACGTTGGAAGCACATGCGCACCCCGGACCGAATGAACCGATCCCACAACTCGGCACTTTGGGGACTTTGCACAATATGGAGGGGTCATCATCAAGCACCTCTGCAACAGCAGTGACAGCCACAGACCAGCTAGTCAAGTCATTGTAAGCTTGATATCGGTGGAAGCTTGCACATTATATAAGCTGAACTCGTCGCTTTTCCCGCTTGTGCAGGAGCTGCTTGAATTGCCGCCTGTTCAAGGTAAGAGACGCTTACAACAATGCTCGACTTCAGCCTGATGAACTTCTGTCCGAACGACCTGCGATGAACAACAGACAAAATGCTGGCCCAACGATGAAGCTCCAGAGGCTGCCTGTCTCCGCTGTCAACGCCTGAGTCTGCCATGCGAAAGAGTGGCCAAAAAAAGAGGAAGAAAGCGCAAGCAGGATGCCGAGAGTGGTGATACTGAAATAGAAGAACAGCAAGCGCACTCCAAACCTCGTCCTCCACCTACCCAGCCTTTTACCATACCTTCTCAACCTAATTTCGTCAACGATGTTGCAACGGTGAATGGCTTACCTTCCTTGCAACTGGCCCAGCCTTCACTACCTTCGAGTATGGCAGCTGCACCAGCCAACTTGTTTGCCGTCCCTACGCTGTCTCAGCCAGCATCATCCGTTCAGCTTCCGTCAAATCAAATGATAGGTACATCGGCCGTCCACTTTACCAGTCCACCGGTACTGGCTTCCCCAGCCTCGACAAACAACAGTCTTACCCAAGTTGCGGGCGAAGTGCCGACAGATCCGAGCGGTACAGCAACCTCAATATTCCAAGGCTTCACTTCTAAAGGACATAGCTTAGCGGAGGGACTGGATCTGGTTTCAGCGGCGGCTGGCCATGTGAGCTCACTAGAGCAAGCTCTTGCCGATAGCTTCCAAGATCCGATAAGTCTCGGCATAGTATCTGATGCCGAAGCAGATCAATTAGTCGGGTACTACTTCGCCCACCTGCAGGACTGCATCTGTCTATTGGATCCTTATCTACATACCTCCACGTACATGCGGTATCATTCAGTCACACTGCTGACTGCTGTACTGGCTGTGTCAGCAAAGTTCACCAGAGAGAAAGCACTTTACGAGAGACTACTTGAGATGGCGGACAATGCCATCAAGACGGCAATCTTTCAGCCGCTATACGACATACAAGTTATACAAGCAATCTGTATACTCGTCTGTGAGTCCGAATGGATCCGAGCCCTGATCAATCCCGAAGCTCACGCACCAATTTGATTGTAGACTGGAAGGATGCTACCGATGACTCTGGATGGTTACGCTTAGGTAAGGCACGGTAGACTCCTGGAAGGAGACCCCGCTGATGTCAGCGACTTCAGGGCATGCGTGTCGACTTGGATTCAAGCTGGGACTGCACAATATCTCCCTCGCCCTGCCAGAGAACCACTTGGAGGCACGTAAAGCCATGGTAAGGCTGGGGCAATTGCATATACTCTGATCGGTACTTACTATTCAACTCTCGTCAGGATCGCCAAAGGACTTGGATCTGTGAGTGATTAAAGCATAAAGCGTAAAACGTATCTCTGATATGTCCGAACTTTGCTGCTCAAAGGCTTGTATTGTGAGTCATCGAGATGAGCCAGCCTCTGGACGAACTTCGCTGAATATGCCAGAATCCCAAAGGTACCGATAATCAGTCAGTAAAGAAAGTCCTCAACCAACTCCGTAAATACTGAGTTTCAAGTCCTTGTCCCACAGTCATAGGTCCGTGTCGCGTTGCCCTGCTCTTGGGGTCTTGCGACCAGCTCACGGATTCTTTCTTGCAGTGAAACACACATGTTGCCGCCTAGCATACAGCCGGAGCATCTGCCTAACATAGACACGTGGCTGTCCCGTAACAGCTCTTACCATCTTCCTTGCGATGGCCGTGAGTGTCCGACTCCATAGCGCGAGATGCAGCTGACCAGACATTTTTGACTTTACCAGAGCTTGCCTATGTAGTAGGGTATGCAACGCATCTTTCTCGCGCGAGGGTACGAAAGCTGATTATCTCATTCGTTCGCAGCGTCCTGACTGCCAAAAGTACCCATGCTTCAATATCGGCCAGCGTCAAGGATCCGATTCTCGTGCGAAGCATGCTAGATGCTGCCGCCCGCAACATTCGAAGCCATAATTCAATCTGGACGGGAGATAGTCGTAAGTCTCCCAGGCAGGTATGAGACGCCTTGATGCGGGGGCTGACCTTGACTCAAACAGCTCCTCTACCTTTGGCACCTCTGTCTAAAGCGATCATCAAGTTCTACAGTCAATGTAGAGAAGTCATTATCGAGGAAACCGCAATGCGATTAGCAGATCCAAGAGATCACGAAATACAGCTGGGACGATGTGTCAATGCCCTCCTGAGCTTGATGGACATAGTCTTGGAAGACTTCGTCAACACTGGCTACCTTCGGACTATGCAAGACCTCATCATCGTAGCAATTGCATCAGCGGCGGTAAGACTCGGTAGATGCCTTCCGAGCGTGCAAGTGGAAATTCGCACGCTGATACGAGCGAGACTGAGCAAAGGTGAGAGGTTCGAAGGGAGGTTTTGAATGTTATAATCCAGTGTCAGACTGACATGACAATTTGGAACAGTGAAATGTGCCTGTGGCGAGGCTGCTCACGGGGATACGTCTTCAACGCCTGCTTATCTTTCTCGGTTTATAGCTCGCTTGCTGGGCAAGCTTTCCACTGGTGCTTTTCCCTTTGCATCGAGGACAGCATCCCCGGCACCCTTGGGGAACGGAGCCTCAGCCGAGCACGCAGCGGAAGACGCGAACAACCTTCTTGCAGACCTGGTAGGCGATTCGGTCAGGCTATCCGGTGTTATTTTGAACTGACACTCGTATGCCCAGGATTTCTATCTTGCAAATCCAGAGGCGACGCCAAACGAAATCGATGACTCGGTGTTTTGGTCCTTAACGGCACCCAACATCATGAGCAGCGTCGACAACATGCTAGGCGGAGGCGAGTATGACCCTGCTTCTGCCACAACCAACTTCAACTTCCCCATGCCACCTTTTAACTTGGACGCGTCCTTTGCCGCGCAGTTCCCGTGGCCAGACTTTCTTTCCGCCCACGAACCTGTGTAACATATCGAGTGCATCGTCTGCGTTCAAGTGTAGGTGCGGTGATGCAAGATGCGATATAGATTGTCTATGTCCAGCTTGCAAAGTCCTGCCATGATCATCATCATAGGCTCCCACAGTCTACAGTATCGGCCGTCGAAGCTGAAGTAGAGAGTAGCTAGCGAGGATCCATAGTGCTGCATAGCAATATAATCGTAAAGAGTACCCAGGAGCTACTGTACTGCGCTGCGATGTATGTAGAATTGGGATCGTCTCGGAGTGGCGAGTAAGCGGGTCCGAGGTTGTTCCGGCCAGTTCGAATTGTAGCTTGCAGCCGATACTGCTGTAGTTGCCCTTCAGGCGACTGTGAGTCCTGTCCTGTCCTGTCCTGGACTGGATACTGCTGGAGCGGAGTCACGAAGCAGTCAAAGCCAGGCATGCTGTCGACCTCGATCGCCTGTTGCTCTTTTCTGCATCTTTCAAACGAGTTCACGGTTGTCTTTATCCGCATTATTGAGACATATTTGAAGCATCCTTAGACCTGATGACGGTTACACTATGTACAATCTACATGGGCAAATATGTACTTGTGATTTTGAGCCATTTCGCTCTCTCTCACAACTTCGCCCGCGCGGCAATGCGCAACTCTGGCTGCTCGAGGAACCACCTCAGCGTCTCTGGATCAGCATTCACCTGCTCTATCTTGGCCCCATTCAAGATCTTCTTCACTGCAATCTCCTGTCGCTTGCCGTTGCTGGTCATGGGAATTTTCGGACATGCCATTAACACAGCTGGTACATGGCGACGGGACAGACTCTGTGCGATGGACTGGTTGATCTTGGTGCGCAACTTGGTATCGAGAACAGCGCCATCAGCAAGCTCGACAAAGAGGACCCTAGACGATGTATAAGAGCTCAGTCAAGCCCCTCAGTCAAGCCCTAGCTTCCCATGCACTCACACTCTTTCGTCGCTACCGGTCTTCTGGCCAACTGCCATGCTATTCGTAATTTCAGGGAACTTGTCTATGATGCTATAGATTCTGTGAACAGAAGCAGGAGTTGAGCCGGAACTGCAGTCTACGACATATGCCCACTCACTCTCCAGATCCAAATCGCACTCCAGAAGGGTTCTGTGGGAACATTGCAGGTCCGTCTCAGACTTGAATCCGCACGGCTGAAATGGACGACGTACTAGGACACTATCACTCCGTCCAAGCATGTGGTAGCCATTTGTATCCGATCCCACAACAACCCTGTTCAACATTCTCAGATGTTTGTCGCCAGGCAAAAGATCGCCCTTGCTCACCAGTCACCTTGATTCCACGCAACCTTGCCAGGAAATGCTTCATAGTACGTTTCGCGATACTTGTTGTCCTCCGGGTCGTTCCAGAAGTACAGTGGCTGATTTGGTATCGCTCTGCTTAGCACTAGGTTGCCTTCAGTGCCATTGTAAACGGGATTGCCTGTGGGACTGACCGTCAGACTTCATCTTTCACTGCGAGAAAAGCTAGCAGACTCACCGTTATCGTCCCAGCATTCGATCTTCGAGCCTAGCATTGGCATCTGCAGTTCGCCGTAATGATGAGGAAGCGCAACACATCCACCTGGCAGGATAGTACCGCTCAGCGATTATATCTGACCGAGGAGCATCAGTGAGCAGACTACTTACAGATATGATGGTTGCAGACGTCTAGTCAAGTATCAGCTTATATCTTACAGCCACTTGCAGCCGTGAGCACCCACCTGTTCCACCACTGCCATTGAAGAGGAAGACGTCCTTTCCAACATGATTACGAATAAAGTCGTGATGCTCCAGCAAGAGTGGAGCACCTGTCGTCAAGACCATCCGCAACGATGACAGATCGTGATGCGCCTTCGGAAAGTAGCCAGCTTGAAGTAAGGTGTGCAAATATCGAGGCGAGATGCCTAGCATGGTCAATCTGGAAGAAGGCAGGTAAGCCACTAAACTTGACAAGAGTCGTCGAGGGTGAATACTAATATACTTCAGCTTCTCGACTAGATCCCACAAGACACCCATAGGCTTGAGCGGTGAGCCGTCATATGCCACAACTGTAGCCCCAGTCTGCAGCGAAGAGATGTAGAACTGAGAGCGATTTCAGCGAGGTATCAGCAAGGTTGAGGTCGCAAGAGAACTCACGACCGACATCATCCAACCGAAAGTTGTGAACATCAAGAAAGCATCGTTGGGTCCGAGATCAGAATGAAGTGCTTGTCCAACGGCATGAGACAAGAGTTGGCCACCAGCTGAAGCTCCGAAGTCAGAGCAGCCTCCAAAGCACCTTAACAGACTGCTACTCACCATGGTGAACGATGCACTTCGGCTGTCCGGTAGTCTAGAAGGCTGGCCATCAGCGTTATATCTTAACACAATACTGAGAACAGTTACCCACTCCAGAAGAGAAAAGAATGTAGATGGGAGCCATGGCTGGACCTCGATGAAATTTGGTGTCACCTTTCGATTCGGAGCTAAACTCGAGGAACGTCTTCCAGTCGAGAGTCGGGACCTTCTGCAGCTGCGGCAGCTTCAATGGTATTCTGCTCTTTTCAAGCTGTCCTACGACTACTACCGCTTCGAGGCCGACTGGAACAAGCTCCTGTACAATGGTCTTGATATTTCCCTCGACATCGATGATCTTGCCGTTATACTTGTAGCGGTCCGACACGAGCAGCACCTTTGGCGAGATCTGTGGAAGTCAAACATTTTCAATATCCTAATTATGGTCTGTGTGACTGAAAATCAGACATACCTGATGCAAGCGACTGATTGTAGCTTCTATGCCAAATTCGCAAGGTGTGCCTGACCAGATAGCACCGACTGCTGTTGTGGCCAGCAAGGTGACAACTGCTTCTGCGTTGTTTGCGGTATATGCTGCCACACGGTCTCCTGGAGTAACACCCAGCTTGCGTAAAGCATTCGAAGCCTTTCGCACTTCATCATCCAACTCAGCCCACGTGAGACTTCTGAGGACGGCTCCCTCGATCACCGAATGAACGGCTATCTTCGTTGGATGTCGAGCATTGACATGAGACCGCAACAAGTTCTCTGCAAAGTTGAGCTTCGCGTGTGGAAGTCTAGCTCGAGTGGAGGTCATTGGTCCATCTTCAACGAAGAGCTGGGATAGAATAAAGTCAGAAGTCAGCTCACCGGCATGGAATGATAAATCGTCATTGCGCTGTAGACAAGGTCAGGTACTTACAGGCTGTTGGCCTTTCTCGCCAATGAAGCAAAAGTAGTCCCAGACAGAGTCCCAGAACCGAGCTCTGTTGTCGACTGACCATGCATGGAGCTGCCAAGGATCTTCAAGCGCCGTACCGAATCTTGCATTGATGAACCGGCGGAAGCGTTCTATCTGACTATTGCGCTTCACTTCGTCGTCGACCGGCTTGAAGAGGTCTCCTACTTTCCCTGTCATTTTCGTCTATGCTGAGACTTGCTGAATGATACTATTATATACGTTGCTTATGCATGCAATACTCCTGCAAGACGAGGAGCACCGGCTAATTGGAAAGATGTCGATCGACTTGTCCGGCTCTCCTCTTTTCCAATTCGACGAGGTGAATTATGCAGACCTCGCCCACAATTCATTCGAGTCGGAATTAGGCTTCACGGCGAAAGAGCTGGTGCTTTTCCTGGATCTCGAAGTCCCATAAGAGCCGCGAGGTTTCTCGTCGAAAATCAACGCGCTCTGTAGCTTCTCGTTCTACCACTACAAGAATGCCTGGTGCCCCTCTTCTTTCTTGTCTTTCCCCAGAAATCAGATTCCATCAAGCCTCGCTATGCCCACTCGGTACTCTCAATCGGTGACGGCCTTCGCCGCCGTAGGCAGTCTGGCCTATGGATACGCATCCTCCATCATAGCATATACCATCGGCTTCCCGTCCTTCTTCGACTACATGGGTCTCGTCGCTAACAGCGATCATTCGAACTCCATTATTGGTGCTGCCAATGGTCTCTATGTAAGGCTACACCCAGAAGGCAGCAAGTTCGGCAAGCTAATGCATTCGACTGGACTCATCAGCCTGGTGGAGGATGCTTCGGCTGCCTCTTTACAGCTTGGTCCGGTGAAGTCTTCGGCCGAAAGCGCAGCATGCAAATTGGCTGTGTCATTGGCATCGTTGGCGCTAGTAAGAGCTTATTCCCACATGTGGGTATGCGTGCGAGCTGACGTCTTGACTGTGACGGCAGTTCTGATGTGTGCAGCACAAAATGTACCGATGTTTCTGGTCAGCCGATTCATCATGGGCTGGTCTAGTAAGTATAGTCCATTTTCTCCCCGTTCTCCCGACTGAGTAGCTGATTTCGTGTGGTCTGGCAGTCGGCATGCTTGTCACTTTGGTACCTCTATATCAGTCAGAGTGCAGTCCGCCCTCTCATCGTGGCCTCATGGTCGGTTATCATGTAAGTGGTACATCGACGTTGCTGTGCAAGAGCTAAACAGGTGCTCTTCGACAGGGAGTTTTAATTGCCACTAGTTACACCTTAGCTGGCATTGTCTCCTACGCTTGCTACTACGCACCCTATGGGCAGTTTCAATGGCGCTTCCGTACGTTAGTCTCGTTTGTAGCCCGAGGTCCTTACTAATTACAGTATTCTTTGTTCAGCACTGGCTGTCCAGGTTATGCCAGTCACTGTCCTACTCATCGGTTCCATCTATCTACCTCGCTCACCGAGATGGCTTCTAAGTAAGGGCTACGTCGACGAGGCATGGAAAGTGACAAAGGCCCTCCATCATGATCCCAACAACCCAACCTTCGCTGAGGAAGAGTTCGAGGAAATGAAAGCACAGATTGCTCTTGAACAAAGAGCGGGAGCAGTAACGCCATGGGGTAAAGCTAGACTTGCCTTCAGCCGAGCAAGCTATCGCAAACGTCTTGGACTTGGATTCTTGCTCCAAGCAGGCAATCAGAGTGTGAGTTGATCTTTTGTAACTTGCGCCGCAATTGTTTCTGAAGCAGATGTTCGCAGGTTGGCAACATCGTTATCAACAACTACCAAGTCACCCTTTACGGCACTCTCGGCATCACTGGCTCTCTTCCTATCCTTCTCACAGCCATGTGGAATCTGGTCGCCATCTTCGGTAACGGAACTTGTGCCCTGTTCGTTGACCGAGTCGGAAGACGCACATTCTTGCTCGTCGGTATCGCTGGATGCTTGGTTTTCTTGGCTATTGAGACTGCTATGGTTGCGAAGTATGTCGGTACAGACAACAAAGCTGGTAATGCTGCGGGAGGTAAGCGGCGCTTCTTCCTGTTCCAAGGACTTGAACTGATTATAGTCCCGATAGTCTTCGCCCTGTTCGGATACATCGTCTTCTACAGTGGAGGTTGCGATGTCATTCAGTATCTGTATGCTGCCGAAATTTTCCCGATGCTTTGGCGATCCTTCGGCATGGGTTTCTCTCTGCTTGGACAGTGGCTTGCGAAGTGAGCAACTCTGATTTTCAATACCTAAACAAGCTGACCCCTTCCACAGTACCGTATATCTCGCTGTTACTCCGACTGCCCTGTCGGCCGTTTCTTGGAAGTTCTTCCTTTTGTAAGTTCAGCACCTTGAACCGGTCCTTCTCTTAGTCTGACCCCCTTCCTTCTTCCCTGTAGGTTCATTGCCTTGGGCATAGTCTACTTCATTCTCGTATATTTCTTCATGCCTGAGACATCATGCAAGACTTTGGAGCAGATGGCTGCAATGTAAGTGCCGCGTACGTGGGGGCGAAGCCCGCAGACCAAAAGCTTACCTTGATGTTTTGGTCTTAGCTTCGGAGATGAAGTTGCGGAAGATCACCATCTTGACCGAATGGCAGGCTCAGCCAGAAGAAAGACTGCTGAAGAGGAAGATCAAGCTTCCACTGGTGGAGTCCAGGAGAAGGATATTGCCGCTGAAGAGCGTATCGCATGAGACTCGAACCTCCGTTTTGAGAGGAAGTGTAATTGACTGTGCTTTTTTGGCAAATCTTGAATATGTTGTCTGCCACCGAACAATGGGAGATAGCATGCATTACGGGATAATAATGCTGCAAATATATGATACGTCTACAAGCGTGCTTTGGAATTTTGTGCTATATCAGCCTTTGTGTGACTTCCGACCATGATGATCTTTCCGGTTGCGCAGTCTTCGATACGAACGTCAATGACAGCGAGTCTTGCTCCCCGTTTCATGGTAGTCGATACGACCCTGCAAAAAAAGAAATACTGATCAGCATTGCGAATCAGCGTATGCTGCGTTCAAGGGGTCTATAAGAACGGACCTGATACGACTGCCCACTGTGCCCGGGTTGAGAAATCGGAGTTGGAAGTCGGTCGACACACCGCCTGACTCCCAAGTTTTGCCTACTGCCAAGGCGGCCACAGCAGAGGTTGACAACCTGGAGGGAAGACTGTTAGCATAACCCCAAACCAGAGCTTGGGAGACAGCTGGGCATGCATACCCGTCTAGTAGTAAAGCTTGGAAAGCGCCGTGCAATGTATCGTGATTGTTGGTCATGGCTGCAAAGTCGAGAGTCAGCAGGGTACCTGTAGAGACAGTAGAGACAGAGATATATACGTACACTCGTCTACGACAATCTCATGTACTACCTCCACCTTTCCATTCTTGCCAGCTTTGGACAGACCAGTCGATGGATCCACTTCGACATTCCAAGCGCGTATCTGAACAAGCTGAGCTTTCTCGAAGCAGTGGACACCAAAGCCTCTGTTCGAGAAGCGTTCCAGCTCTTCTAAACGCTTTCGGATAGCCGTAAGAGCTTCAGATGATGCTTCTGTGTCCATGCTGCTAATAGTGCGTTGAGATGAGAAGCCTGGATGGAGAAAGACCGCGGCAAAGCGCTCGGCTCTTTTGGAAGATCACGCTGTGCGAGGACACTAGACCAGACCACGAGGAGGCTTCCACCAAGAGCCTGAATCTCGAAGCAGATAATTCAGTCATCTCAGTACCATGTCTTCTTGTTCGCTCAATTTCCCTGCTACTTGTCAAGGCCATCGATCATCCTCGCACTTCATCCAGGTATGAATCCATCTGGGTTTGCTCTGACATGACTGCCTGCTTGATGGTCGTCACTGCCCCATCTCGTCAATGTGAACCAAGTCCTGGAAGTAGTATGAATGTACTTGCAAAGACTCGCTGAACTGCTGGCATGAAGGGCAGAGAAAGTACGAAGGAAGGCAAGCCATGAAGGCGATTTTCGCAGCAGGCACAGACGCTACACAAGCTCAACAGACTGGATATGCGGAACGATACAGGACACGCAAGAAGTGGCTAGGCTACTGCTAGCTGGTCAAACGTGTCTACTGCTCATTCACGAACAACGCTGCAACTCCGAGGCCGGTACCACAGCACATCCTGGTGCAGCGAGGACTAGAAGTTAGCAACGGACGGCAATGTTCCACAGTGACGAAAGACGACTGCACTCACGACACCACAAATGTCTTGGATCCCGTTCTCTTCGCGTGCGATAATCCCGTAGCCACCTGGCGGGCTCCAGTTGCGCCTGTTGTCGCCCAACAAGTCGACATGATTAACATCAGTTTGGACATCTCGATATGCTACTTCTCCCAACAAGACTCACCTAGAGGATGCCCAAGCGCGATGGCTCCGCCATTTGGGTTAACCTTTGCGTGGTCCAAGCCAAGGTGATCAATGGAGAACAACACCTGACTGGCGAAGGCTTCGTTGATTTCGTAAAAATCGATGGCGTCTTTGGCTGCCCCGACCTTCTCGAGCAGCTTTGGAATAGCATATGCTGGTCCGACACCCATGATCCGTGCAGGAACACCTGTCTGCACCTGCATAACGTATTTGCCGATGATAGGTAGACCCAGCTGCTTCGCTACACTTCGGCGTGCGAGTACGACCGCAGCGGCGCCATCGGTGAGCTGAGAAGAATTGCCAGCTGTTGACAGACCGTCGGCATAGAAGACTGGCTTAAGTCGACCCAAAGTCTGCCAAAGCGCACAAGTCAGTCAAGTCAAGGAACAAGGGTCACTGGTAAAGATCCCTCACCTCGGCAGTCGTGCCAGCTCTGATACCGTCATCACGCTTGACTTCAATAGTCTTGCCATCCTTATCAATGAACACAGGTATGATCTCCTCGTCGAAATTGCCGTCCTTCTGAGCTTTTTCAGCACGCTGGAAAGAGCGTGCCGCGTACTCGTCAAGAGCGCGTCGTGTTTGACGATAGCTAATATGTCGGCAATACAGTAAGTTTGGTCTGATACATTTTCAAGAGGTCCCACTCACTCTTTTGAGACGTTCTCCGAAGTGTCTCCATTGCTCATTAGGCAATCATTGGCTTCCTTGTCCTTTGTTACTTCGGCTGATACCTGTCAACTCGCATCAGCACGGACTTCACCAAACGGGCTTTTCGCGAGCTGCCTTACTTTCTGATCAGGAGGAAGTGTAGGAGCTACGTAGTGATGGGACATGCTCTCAACACCACCACCAATGCCGATATCAATTTGACCCGAGGTAATCATGTTTGCAATAGCTGTGATGGCCTGCAAGCCACTGCTGCACTGTCTGTTGACAGTCGAAGTCGTGCACCGGATCGGGATGCCAGCATGGAGCTGTGCCATTCGACAGACGGTAGCTCCGCCCTTAGGTGGGAGGACGGTACCCATACAGACATCTTCAATCAGGGAAGGATCAACGCCGCCAGCTTCCATTGTACCCTTAAGAGCCGCCGAAAGAAGATCTTCGATTTGTAGCTGTGACAGAGGACCTTTAAATGCCTTCGTGAGAGGAGTACGCTTAGCTGCCACTGTAAGTGTCGGAACAAGTATGTTTCATTAGTTCAGCTCAAAGCTCAGAAGACCTGGCTCTTGTTTTCAGACGTACCGATCACGACATCGTTGTCGTTCTTTTGAAGATAGGCAGGACCAGGTGTGAGGTGACTGGCAATGGAAGACAGCCGTGCTTGAGCCATGTTGTATCGGTATATAGTGAGTATGTGGGTATGCTGAAAGACAAGAGGTCTTCTGGACCTCATCGGCAAGCTTTCCATCTTCACAAGCCGGCCTTCCCAAATGTCCGCGCTCCTTTTCCAGTAAACTTTCTTAGTGTCGGCCCTTTCGATTGACCCGGCTACGCAGCCTTTTGCAAATGACTTGGTATTCGTTGGACTCCCGCCTCTGAGATTTGTACAATTCTCGACCAACAACATGGTTACTACCAATGGTGCTCATGCCTCGTGGACGCGTCCTACGGACATTGATAGCCGCCCAGGTGAATCGGCTGCAATGACATTATTGATGGTAGTAATGCCTTGCGTGAACTGATTCACTTGTACCTTCTAGTGGTCATAATTGGTGGTGGACAGCTTGGACGGCGTATAGCGATTGTTTGGGGATCCAAAGGTCGACCAGTGGTGATTTGCGAAAAGATACCGCAGATTAGGGAAGACGCCACCACTTTCTATCATTCGACTATTAGTGATCAGGTGAGATCATCCATCGTATTCGTACGCACACTAAGTGCTATTCTTCATATATATCACCGCTAGAGCTGTGCCTGCTAATCCTCGCAGATGCATGTTGCTTTTGACCGAATCGGTTACGACTCCGACTCAAAAGTCGCAGTCGTAACCGATTCGGTCAAAAACAACTGGTACGCTGCGACCCGTCACAGACGCATCATTGCCATCGGCACATGTCGATAGAGACTTCAGTTATATGGAAATGGACATAGTAGGCTTACAATTCTTTTCATGATACTTCATTCAGGTCGCAAGCGTCAATGGATCACGTGCTGGCGAATTGACCGTCACCGACAGCATTGAAGAGGCCGTCAAGAACGCATGGCTGGTCATCGAAGCAATACCAGAGCGTTTATCGATAAAACAGGATGTCTTTGCAGCACTTGAGATGTACACACCTGAAGACGCCATTCTTGCATCGAATTCTTCGTCCTTCAAGTCGCGTGAGATCGCGGAACATTTGCATAGTGCATACCGAGGTGAGGCTGTTTACACATAAGTCAGAGGAGAAACGCTGATATATTGCAACTTATGCAGTTTGCAACATGCACTATTTCAATCCACCCGAAAAGTAGGTGACTTGCTGTTGCCTTGTTAGTATGTCTTGCTAATAGGAAACACGGACAACAGTCCTTGTCTTGAAGTCATGACTTCGGGTAGTACCGATCCTGGCATCATCGAGCTCGTGTTAGAACAAGCGAAGCTCCATGGCCAACGACCATTTCATGTTCTGAAGGAATCGAGCGGTTTTATCGAGTAAGGTTCGGCAACTCCAGGTCTGCGCTTGCGGCAGTACTAATACGCTGAGCTCAATAGGAATCGAGTCTGGGCTGCTATCAAGCGTGAGGCTCTGATGGTGCTTGCCGAAGGTGTTTGTACGGTCGAATCACTAGACGAGCTGTTCATGGCACACCTCAAGGCAGGTCGAGCGCCGTTTCGCTTCATGGATGAAGTTGGCCTGGATGTAGTCCTGGATATCGGTGAGTACCTGTTCCACAACGATGTGGTCTAAATGCTGCTTGCTGAATACCTGCTCCTGTGTCAATCGTAGAGGAACACTATGCAGAAGAAAGAGAGGGTATTCCAGATGCGCCGCGAAAGCTGCTCCGGGAGTACGTGAGTAAAGGCTGGCTGGGTAAGAAGACGGGAAGAGGCTTCTACGAGTATCCATCGGCTAGTCTATAGGTGTAGTGATATGTATAATGGTGCTGAACATGCAGAAGCACTTCTGTGTAGAAATCGGAGTGGAAGCAAGCCCTGTCTGTCCTCCTTTGCTCTTCTCCGTCTGCCCAAAATATCGCCACCAGCTTCCGCCATGAAGCTCACTGACAGCGAAGAGGCTCTGGACAGCTCTCAGACACCGCACACCACAACGAGGACGTCTGTGAAGACTGCTGTCAAGCTTGCCCTGCTGTCTGCTGCTCTGGCTTGGGCTGCAGTGTTCCAGTATTCCCACCTTGTAGCCCGATCGTCCCCTTGGGAACTGTCTCTCGACCTACATCAAGCTGGCGAGAAGTGGAATCCGCAATGCCCAGCTCAGCCTGAGCCTCTCGTACCTAATCAAGTCTTTGAGCCTCCTGAGAGCTTCAGGGATGAGGCTGCCGAACGGTTGGCGCAAGCTGTACGAATTCCGACCGTTTCATACGACGATAATGGACCGATAGGTGAAGACGTAGGTCGAGGTCATTTTCCTCTCGGCAAGTCCTCTCTGACTTCTTACGATGTCTGCAGCCCCGCTGGACTGTATTCTACGACTTTCATAAATGGTTGTTCGAAGCCTATCCTGCGGTCTTCAAGCACGAGTCGGTGAATGTCACAATCATAAACGAATTAGCGATTCTCACCACAGTGAATGGAAGCGATCCTACACTCAAGCCCCTTCTACTTATGAGTCACTTTGACGTGGTACCCGTACCCAAAGAGACCTACTCCCGATGGACCTATCCTCCTTTCTCTGGTACTATCGATGAAGAACGCAAGTTTGTATACGGAAGAGGTGCCTCGGACTGCAAGGATTTGATGACAGCACAGTATGAAGCATTGTCTCTTCTTCTAGAGTCTGGCTTCCAGCCCAAGCGAACTATTATCCTAGCACATGGTAACGATGAAGAGACGACTGGACGAAATGGCGCTCGCAAGCTAGCTCCCTACATCGAAAGTGTATACGGCAAGGACTCCATGTTCATGGTAGTGGATGAAGGCGACTCCAGTGAAAAACTATTTGGAAGCGCTTTCGCTCTTCCAGGAGTCGCAGAGAAAGGCTATCTGGATGTCGAAGTCGCCGTGGGCGTGAAAGGCGGACATTCCTCGATCCCACCGCGACATACTGGCATTGGTATTGCCGCCGAAGCCATCCAAGCTATCGAGAGTCATGCACTCGATAAAGACTTCGCTGCAGCTTTCAAGACTGAAGACGATCCAGTCCTGCAGTTCTTGATGTGTGCCTCCGAGCATGCCAAAGAGTTTCCGAAAGTCTGGAGTAAGCTCGTCAAGAAACGAGACTGGGGAAATCTGGCCAAGAAGTTTGCTGAATACAAGCCAGAGATGAAATGTATGTATACTGTGAGACCAGAAGTCGCCTTGATCCAGCTGACTGACTCGCGCGCAGCTCTCATCGGGACTACCTCTGCTATCGACGTTATCGCAGGCGGAGAGAAGGTCAACGCTTTGCCGGAGCTGGTCACCTTCCTGATGTAAGCTGGGCAACGCAAGTCATTGCCTTGTTACGAATCCTCGAGGATACAGGTTGCTTTTTACCGCGCGCGTCAATATTGCGACCAAAAGTCGTATGGTATCAGCGACTTTTGGTCGCAGTCTTGACGCACGCGGTCAACAGCATTCAGTACACTGTCGCAGACCTGGTTGTCATTGGCAACTCGGGCAGTGCTGATATCTGCTTTTTGAATGTCTAAACAGTAATCACCGCATTTCGTTTTCTTCGTCAGCTGCCTTAGTCCAAAAGCATCTCACCAGAGTGCTCAAACCCATCGCCAAGAAACACAACATGGAGCTTCGACCATTCAAGAAAGCCACAAATGGCACCGACTTCTCAGGTAATGGATATATCGAGCTATCAGTGTTTGGCGACGCCTTGGAACCAGCGCCACATACACCCACTAGCGGCGCTGTCTGGGATCTCTTTGCGGGAACCGCTAGACATGTCTTGAAGGATGAAAAGCGAAATGACGTGCCGTATATCATCAGTCCATTTGCTTCAACTGGTAGGTTGTGTGAAAAATGCTCTCGTTGACGGGAGCTCATGATTTCGTTCTCGTTTTAACAGGAAATACCGATACGGCCTCATACTGGAACCTCACCAAGCACATTTACCGATACGTAGGAGGACCAGTAGAGGACTATGAAGGGAACGAGCATAGTGAGTTTTATTTTCGTTCCTTCGTGGAGTGCAAATGGCACTGACTTCGTTGTTCGGCTGGCAGCGGTGGACGAAAAAGTTAGCATTTCAGGTCACTTGAAAGTGATAGAGTGGATCTATACGCTGATCCAAAACGCAGTAAGATGGCTGACATACTTATCAGCCATCCAAGTCGTTTTGCTTGCTGAACTCGGGCTCTGCTCTACTTTCAGGACTCTTCCGAAGCTTGAACAACTCGTCATCTGTCTGACGCAAGGAGAATGCTGCTGGATTCGTCTACCTGATCTTCAATGCTGAGGACAATCTTACTTTCACCACGTTTATCATGCGAAGTCTCCGCAAAGATTGACATGCCTACCATATGCTTTCTTCACCACTTACTTCTCCGTCATTCCTCGATCATTTCTCGCGAGTTCGCAAGTTGTCACTACCGATACAACCGAGCTCCAAGCCTATGATATGCACGAGCAAATGTGGGGACCCGCACTTTTTCCAGCATCAAGGCAGTACGGGATCGAGGGAGTGGCCTATCATACCAGGCAGGACTCACCGATGGAACTGTACAATAATACCATGCATGGCATTGCTTTCAGTGACATTGCAGTAATGAATCATGCTCTCACAACGAACACACTACTTAAACTTACCGGTGAAGCTTATTATATTGCCGCAGTTCGACGATGTGGGTGATGACCCTGCAGCTATTGCGCTCTCGCCCTCCCGATTGCCTTGATGCTCTTTGCTCTATTCGGACTACCGACAATAACAGGTAATAGAAAGCAAGGGAGGACAAGGGTAGCCAGCCAGAGTACGCTATCGCTACCTCTGCAGGCCTGCAATGGCCTTCAGCTGGGGTGGGCACAGCGAAGGAGACACCCATCAGCATCATCAAGAGGGAGAATCGCCCGCTTCGAGCGGCTCGGGAGGTGCAGCAAGTGGACGTGGCTTCTGGCTGGGAGGAGGAGGGAACAGCGACCGGTCAGAGGACGAGAGCGATGCTGGGTATGGTCTGTTCAGCAATAATGACTATGGCGGCTTCTCGTCGGCGACTCGCGGTCCTGGAGGCGCGCCAGCAGGAGAAGGCCTCTCGATGGACTTCTGGAGCATTGAAGATGTCAAGCCGATGAACCTGGGCGCAACAGCTGCAGGAAGCGTCAATAGCATTGGGTCCTATGAAGATCCCTTGCTGAAAGCTAGACGGGAAATGCTGCTGGGAAGCTCTCCTGATGCAGCAATGGAAAGCTTCGATGATCTGGCAGGTTTCGGGACAGCAGCGTGAGTAGAAGCCATTCGGACGAGAGAGAGGCAGTCGCACTGAGCGTACCTGCTTCTTGATTACAACAGACCATCACAGTCTAATCAACCTAGTGACAACGCATTCAACGCCAATAGCAACGTCTTCGGTCTCTACTCAGGCGCTCAGACAAGCACTTCTCAAGGCCTGGACCCCAGCACGCTCTTCGGCAGCGCACCTTCAGCAGCGACAGCATCGGTATTCGCATCACCACCAGTAGGGTCATCATCAACTTCCATATCGAACGGCGTCAACCTTCAGGACCTCCTCGGCCAGTCCTCGAATCCTGCCTTGAATGCTTTTAACGGACAAGGCATGATCGGGCAGCAGCAGCAGCAGAATAGTCAGCTTCAAGGACATCAACAGCAGCGACAGCAGCAGCAGCAAGGACAGCCTCCAAGCACGCATCTGTCTGATGCTGCATCATTACTCTCACCTCAGTCATTCTACCAGCAACTCTCCTTCTCATCCGGCACAAGCGATCCGACCAACTCGAGCAGCTCGCGAGATTCTTCTAGTGATCCCCCTGGAACGACTCGACGAGAGAGCACAAGCACAAGCGATGCTGGTACATACGCACCACCGTCATATACTAGCAACAAGGCTAATATATCACCCCACTCTTCCACTGACAAGACGCCCTCGTCAACGTCGACGACTCGCATGAGTACAGCTGCAAACTCTCCGCCACATTCGCATACTAGCAACAGTGGAGCGTTACGGCACTCCAAATCAGGCTCATCCCTAGCCAGTCAAGGGGTTGATAGAAGCCATCCCATGACAGCGTCACACAGTCATAATGGCTCAAACATGCTCGCTATGCCAGACAAGGTCTCACAGCAGCAAGCAGCCGAGACTACCGGAATGGTCAAGCATGTTGTACGCGACAACAGTATCCGTGATCAGAACGGGACTTCTCTCTGTCAGCTCTTGGTCCTCGGCTTACCTGACGAGGGAGCAAGGAGCAGAGTCGAAACTCAAGTCAAAATCGGTCTCATCCTTCTTCTTCCCAAAGGCAGAGCTGCAAATTCAAGCCAGACTGCCATGAACTACAAAGATCCAAAGGGCGCCTTGCTGCCTGGCGCAAATGAGCACTTCGACAAAGTTGGTCTATGGAAGTACCTCGCTCTGCCAGCGGTATCCAGTGTCAAGCGCAGGGCACGCAAGCATTTCAAGTCGAGTGTGCCACCTGAAGAGACACTATACGCAGACATCAAAGTTGTCTCAGCCTCTGTGCCATCGAGAGAGATCGCTATATGCCAGAACTGCCAGCAGCGTGAAGTGAAACGTCTACAGCGTAAGACGCAGAACAGGAGTAAACCATCAGGAGACATCGATTCAGGGAAAGAGGATGAAGAGGGTCTCTCTGAAGACGAACTCGCTAAACGAAAGGTGGGCAACATGATTTCCATGATATACGCGCACCATCTGCTAACGCATTGCTTGTGACCTACAGATTGTCCTCTTCAATTGTGGCCAGTACCTGGAGTTCAACAATGGCGAAACCGTCATCCCAACCCGCATCACGTGTTACTGCCGGCATCATAAGGAGAAATACGGCTTCGTCATCACGTACACCCTGACTGACCATCTCGGCAAAGTCGTCGCGACCGCCATGTCCCCACCGATATTCCTGACAGATGATCATAAAGCTAAACCCACGAAGCCCGAAAATATAGACTTGAATCACATCACCTCACTGGCAAGAGTAGCAAACGGGCCAAACGGTGCTGCATCTCAGAGAAGTAGCGCCTGGAACTCAGCTGCATCATCGATGCCAAGCTCGGCGGCTAGCTCTCAAGCTTCCTCTGCTGCTAGTTCCGCTGTGCCGTCCCGGTCAAACAGTGTCGAGAACTTGGACGAACTGCATCAAAGTTCGAGTCAGACCTCTCGAACACGGAAAGACCGTTCCGCAAAGCCATACAACCTCGACAGTCGACCCAATAAGCCAAAGAAGAACGCAAATCTGAACCGGCTCAATAGCTTCACGATGACACCCCTCAATCTCTCAGCGCCAGGCAGTCCTCGCTTAGCGGGCCCATCACCTCTTACAGCAACGACATCACTGCCTACAAATTACCTCGACAACAGCAGTGCTCCACTGCAGTCATTTAGCGACATGCTGCAAACCTCTACTACAGAAGCGAACAATCTAAACGCGACGTTGAACGACCATACAAGCCCCAATTCAAGCTTATCAGCGCCTTCAACACCAGGAGCAGCTAGTCTGGACTCCTTCTCGACATCGTTCCCTAATCAGTCTGGCTTCAACTTCGCAGGTCCTGGGAGCGTGACCTCTACCTCTGATGAAGTCACTTCAGGCGGCTCCAGATCGGTAGAACAAAGTCCGCTCTATCCGAACATGGCTCCCTTACCACAACTACAGCAGTCGAACCTAAGCCAGCATCTCGCATCCCTTAACATGGTCAACAGTAATACCTCCCAAGTGCAACAGCCTCGTCCTCGTATCAGTCGCATCATACCCAACGAAGGGCCAACGCACGGTAGGTATCAGACGTATTTGGCTTTACAGAGCTTCGCTGACCTGATTTCACGCTGACACAGGTGGTACCGAAGTCATCATCTTGGGTGATAACTTCACAGCTGGACTGGAAGTCACCTTTGGCGAGACTCCAGCTGTGTCCGCGCAAGCTTGGGGAGGCAACACCCTTGTTTGCATACTACCGCCGTCTCCATCACCTGGACCGGTGGTCGTGGCTTTCAAGAATGTTCCAATAGCAGTCAACGACAATTCCGGCCTGCAGCTTTTCACGTACGTGGATACGAGCGACAAGGCGCTCATGGAGCTTGCTCTGCAAGTCGTAGGAATGAAGATGTCTGGCGGACGCATTGAAGATGCTCGCAATGTGGCAAGGCGAATTATTGGTGCCGGCGGAGGGGTCAATCCTTCTTTCTCGCAAGGGAGCATGCCTGCACAGCAATCTGGTGCAAGTACGACAGGAACGCCGGGACAGTTTTTCGCCATCAATGCGGGTGGAGAGACCCGCGACTTTCAAGCGATGATCCTGAAAGTTCTGGCAATGCTCGACGTGGATTACTCAGATTCGTCCCCAGACATGCCCGCCAACCCAGTCGACCACACCAACGACCAAAAGCATACATTACTCCACCTAGCGGCTGTGTTAGGCTTTCATCGCTTGGCTTCATGGCTCATCGAACGAGACGCGTCGCTGGACATGCAGGACAAGCACGGCTACACGCCACTACATTTAGCAGCCTTATGTGGACGAGTCAGCATTACCCGTCAGCTCCTGCAAGCCGGCGCCGTCCATGATATCATGAACAGTGCAGGTCAAACGCCAGTAGATATAGCCCGGGAAAGAGACCAGATTGATGTGGAAGCACTGTTCACTCGCCACACCCCTTCGAGGTCTGCTTCATCCGTAGCCTTGCCCACTTCGGAGAGGGGCGATCAAGCGAGTTGGTCACCTCAATCTGGCAGCCCTCGGTCGCCTCGCGATAAGCTATTTACACTGGCCTCAAATTCATCGTCTCAGTATGTCAGTGATAGCGACAGCGATTGGAGCAATGAGGATGAGGAAGCGCACTTCGCTTCCGAATCAGAGTTGGCGTCCCAAATAACAAGGCTGTCAAGAACTGCATCAGCTGTATCTCTACATTCAGCGGAGAAGAGCTTCAGCAAGTCCGACTCGAGCAAGAAGTCCAGAACTCGTGGAAAGAATGGATCAGACATAGAGTCGACATGCCAAGGACAAACAGCAGTAGAAGGCGCAGAATTAGCGCCAGACACTCTTTCCCTGGGCTGGTTGGCAAAGTTCCCGTCATCGAAACTAGCCAGCAGATTCTCCCAGCTCAAGTTACCCACGCCACCAAGTCTGCAGACTTGGCGAGGCTTCGCTTCAGCGGCCATGGCGACTTCGCCCTCTGCAGCTTCATTTTCAATGTCTTCCACGGCTTCGACGCCCGCAATTGTACAGGATTCTGAAGCGGAATCCTTAATTTGGCCTGCGTCTCTCCTTCACAATCTACACATACCCAGCAAAAAAGGGGATACGTTGGGTGTGCGAGCTAGCCTCGGCAAAAAGCTGGGCTATTCTATTGATCACATCACAGAGGACGCTCTTCGTTCTTACTCGTATCATGCACAGAAGTACGGCGGCACACTACGGAGGGATAAGATGTAAGTCTGAGTCGGTAGTCTCTGCTCCACTCACAACTGATCACCAAGTTGCACTCGCCTTGTTTTTGTAGGTTGTATATGTTTTGGCTTCCTCTCTTCCTCGTGGCTGTTATCTGGACCTACTATCAAGCATCTACGTTTGCTTCAAACACGATCATCATGCTCAAGAGCGATGTGTTGGCTTATCTCAGGCTGTAGTGCGTCGAATTCCTGTAGCATTCAGAACAGAATTGTTATGCTGCGCAAAAGCAGTCACGTCGTAATCGGCTGTAGATACGTTACACGGGCTGGCTACTCCAGCAATTTAGCACTTTGCCAAGGTGTGGAAGAGGCCATCGGTGGCATGGCATGCAGTGTTCGACAAAGGTTTTGAAGCTGCCCCTCAAAGCTGCGTGGAGCTGAGAGCGGCGCACAGTCACGTACATATTCATATTGTATGGTGACTGGCTCCAGAATGCATTGTAAAGTGACTGGCTACAGTATGCAAACCAATACTGGTATTTCGAGATGTAACAGGTGAATTGCAACGCTCTCGCGGCGGAAAAAGCAGTAAATTCACACAGGATGAATACAATTCGCATCATAAGTCTGCGAAAAGTCTGAAATGCATACTTCTAACGTCTAATACTGCAGCCATGTCTTGTTCGTGCCGGCGGCTATGTTAGCCTCGCCTAAGAAAGTATTGCCTACGGTGTAGGTCACTCCGCCCACAACTACAGAGCCTCGTGTAACGGTTGCTCTGGCTCCGACCGCAAGATGTATGATATCCATCTTAATCGAAGTTGACACTATATTTCGGTCAGCTAAACTGAATCTGTGGGGTACGCTATCCTCGCGACTTGTGCGAATCTCCAGACAGGCATCGCTAGTGGATGAAAGGCCATCAAATCATGCGCAAACGAGACGGCAGACCTTTATTCGTTTGGATCAGATTAACTTACTTGCTGTGAGTACTGCCACGCATTTTCGCGGTAATGAGGGGACACTTGAGCAGGCTGAAAGCAAATACCGGGGAGGAAAAAGCTGAAATTGAATGTCTGAAGAGAGGACAAAAAGATCATCATGAAGCAGTCATTTTATAGTCTGGCAACATCCGGACCATCACTTCTTGTTAAGCGTTGACGAGAACACCGGTCAGCAAGTGAGCTGTGCATGTGTGCGATGCCATGCTCGACAGACGGATGTTCGGGGAACTTTGCCGAAAATGACGCGATGCTATTCGCACGCATCGCACGGAAAGATGAGTCTCCCCTCGCGTCAACGGAGCACTGCCTTCTATGTAGTTGCTCGTCTTTCAAATCACCGAATGTCGTGATTGTATCTGAAAGCTGGTCGTCATCCGGCCATACCCTGGATACCGCGTTTGAGCACGTTACAAGGCGGCGATATGTCGTGCTAGCCGGGCATCACTTGGCGCAGCTGGAGTCAATCACTTCCTGAAGCGGATTCACCTGCGCAAGGGGCAGCGAGTGCGGGTACTCAAGACATAGCCTCGCCGTACATGCTAAACGTGACAGCTGACCGATTAACGTGTCCGTCGTATCACGACAGCCGGCATCCCCAGGACTGCATTTTTCGCAAAGGGCGATGTAGATTTTGCTGCCGCCAACCTTGTCGCACAAGCTGACAGTGCATGTCACATGCCAGCATGCCAGTGTGCTGCCGTTGCCGGACTTGCCATACCGATGTAGGAGAGTAGCGACGCAGTCTTGGCAGCCAGTGCTCAATATGCACGAGAGAAGCGTGTGTGGTGCTTCAGACAAGCATTGAAACGTGCGTGCGGGCCTTGCGCGAGAGACTGCCAGACAAGACCGGCGACGCTTTCAGCCAAGGTGATCCAACTATGATACATGGTCGAGGACGGATTTTCCGAGTGACTAGTAATCGTCACCTCGACTGACGACTTCCTTGCACGTCGGCCTGAGCAGGATAGTATGTTCGTATTGAGCCGTCATGGAACCCTTGACATCGCATAGAGGCGGGTACGCTTGCACGATGCCCTCCTTGACGAGCTCACGGAGCTGTGCAAAATCAAAACAGTGTCAATGAACGTCCAAGTACCGTCCTTCCTCGGAATACATTGTCAAGTGAAGAGAGACGCACCCCAAGCAGGTAATTCGTTTCCCCGGCTCTATCCAGATACCGTCTAGCGAAAGGCAGTGTTCCGAATTCTCTGTTGATCGTGCCTAATAGCTTTTTCGCACTCGCAAGGTTCAAGTTCCTCCTTGGTGCGTCCTTCATTAAGGCATAATGGGAGCATTCTCCCTCATCGTGCACTTCTCCTCTTCCTGTACTTCCGAACGTCTCGATAGCAAAGTAATCTCCCTCTTCCATTTTCGTTTGATCGCTCGACTTAACTATAGGTACGCATTTCTCTCCATGGATGGACCACGGATGAATCGTATGTCCTGTCAAGTTGCGAATAGATTTGACTACATATACAGTCGTGCAGTGTCAGTGTAAGGTTCCAAGGCCGGCAAGGCAAAGCGGGACAGTGTAAACATAAGACTCACCTTGATGCGTCTTGCCGTCTGCTTCGACTTCGTACGACTCCATGACTTCTTGAATGGCAGCTCCTAGATCTCCCACTCTCACATCTATGCCCGCTTCTCTGATACCCGTATTCGTAGCATCTCGAACGGCGTCCAGCAGTCGGTCGTATTTGTGGTCCATCGACATTGTGAATGCCGAGTCGACAATGCGTCCATTCACTTGCACTCCGATATCAATTTTCAGCACATCAGACTCTCCGAGCACTCTTTGATCTCCAGCATTTGGCGTATAGTGTGCTGCGCAGTGGTTGAGTGATAGACCCAGTGGGAAACCCATGCCTGATTTAGGGTGACCAGGTCCTTTTGAAGTGAATGTGCCGTCTACTTCGGCTAGTGTGCGTACACCGTCTTCAATGAGGTTGGCTATGCTGATCATGCTCATGCCGGGCTTGATGGTCCGCTGGGCATACTGGCGTACTTGACGATGAACTTCGGCTGCACGTCTGATAGAGTTGTAGTTATAAGGTGACTCGCTGTCTTCCTCCATCAGCAGACGCTCAATGTGACGCTTCTCCTCTGATGTGGTGCGGTATGCATTGCTGTAGATTTGCATGAAAGTCAGCTCCTACAGATGACAGCTGGACAGGCGAGACATGCCACTCACTCGCCAGTATACTCGCTCACTTCACCAACAGGATAGTTACCACTGGGGTACAGCTTTGTCATTCCAATGCTCGGAGGGTCAGTCTGCTTCATTGCCGGGCCTCCACCAGCACCACCTTTCTTCTTCTTTGACTTTTTCTTCTTCTTTTTCTTCGCAGCACCTGACGATGATGCGCCATTCACTTGATCCCCATCTTCACCTTCGCTATCGCTATCGTCGTGTTCTTGCTGCTGCTGCTGCTGCTGTCCTTGCTGTCCGTCTGCAGTAGTCAGCTCATCCAGCTTATCCTTGACGAGCTGGTCATCCGGCACCGGCGCAGATGGAGCAGCTGCGGCATCCAGCTTGGACAGCGTCTTGTCCTGTATTGAAGTAGGCTCTGCCATGTTTGCAGAGTAAGTCGGGAGGTATTGCGGAAAGCCGAAGTTACTGTAATAATGCTGGTTGAAATGTCGTGATCGATTATGATGTAGCAATTACGCCAGCCCAAGACAGAGCTGCGGTTGAAAGCTACATCAAAGCCTCTCTATGACAAGAAGCTAGCACATCCTTCTCGAAACGGGACCTTTACCTTTGCTCCTCCTCAAGTGGTGACGTTCGCCACTGTCGCAGAGTCAGGCCGGGCACCGCGACCAGCTTCAATGTTATATGCCGCAAAAACGGCAGATGCAAGACCTTTTCTAAATAGAATGACATTGAAGATGTTGCATCGAGACCGGCTCTTCTCTGTCTGAAGATCACTATGATACACGATACTTCAACTGTATAACACTGCCAACTTCGGACTACTGAAAAGAACTGCACGACAGCATGCGTCCGGCCTTGATGCCGACTTAAATTGGGGACTCGTGTATCACTGATAGTAGAACTCTTTTGTCCAGATTGGGTTGACCTGGTTTTCTGTGGATCGTAGGGCTTCGAAGGATGCAGGGGATGTTTAGCGAGGTTGCTTCACGGAGGGTAGCGTCCACGCTTCAATGCCAATGAGCTTGTTCATGGACCGTCTGAAGGAACCCATTCATCAATTCCTCATTCTCCTCCTTCTTCCTCTCTGGGTCCCAAAATGCAGCATTGACTTCAAGATGAGTATCAATCAATGCTTTCGCCTCATGAGCGTATTCGATCAATTTCTTCTCCTCTTTGCTTCCTTCCGTATACATTCCATTCGAGATACCGTCCGTCAAGACATCGTTCTGGAAGACTTTTCTCCATCCTTCATTTACGCAGTAGAAGACTGTTTCACTAGGGTCGATGCTGAGGTCTACAGCGCATGTATCGGGAGTCTCCATCATTTTAGAAGACATCATCCTGACTGCTTTGAACTGATTCTTCTTGTCGAAACGGAGATGATGTGGGAATTGGGCGCCTCGAGACTGAGCGTGGTATGAATCCCGATTGTGTCGTTTACTTCTAGCTCGGAAGATGGATTGACCAACGAAGGACTTGATGATGGATGGCTTGATGCCCAGTGCGTCTAGGATGGTAGGTGTCATGTCGATAGTGAGGAAAGGACGCAAGGGATCTTGTTCAATTTGATGAGGGAGGAGACCAGGAGCGCGGATAGCGAGTGGAGAACGATAGATGCGCTCGTGCCATCCGGAGTCGACGTAAACGCCATCTTCGCCGATTCGAGGGCCGTGATCACCTTGCATGATGACGAGACTCTTGTCCAGTAGATTACGCTCCTTCAGGTTTTCGAAGAATCTCTTCAAGTCGGCGTCGGTCTGCGAGGTACGGGCAGTCAGTAAGCTTCAATCAGAATGTCACGACTGTTCAAGTATCAGACCTACCCTCCTCACCACGTTCAAATAATTGTTCGTCCACTCCGTCTTCGTGTACTCGAACTTCTCCGCAAAAGGAGGCATACTGAAAGGGTGATGCATGGTAGATCCAGGCATGGCCATGAAGATCTTCTCTTTATTCTTGAGTCTGTCATCTATCCATTGCCAGACGTAAGGATGCAATTCTTCGTCCGAGTAGCCGAAATAGTTGGTGTCTGAGAAGAATAAAGATGATGCATCAGCTCGAACTCATTGGAAAACCGGGACAAAGGTCGGTAGAGAACAAGGTTGGTTTGATGAGTGAACAAGTAATGGGAAGGTAGGCTTACATTCCTTCTTGCCCATTTTAGCAGTAAGAGTATTGACATCCCACAGCTCATCAAATCCTTGCTTTCTAATAGTTTCCGCTTGTTTATCATAAGCCGTCATTTGAGCTTGGAACCAACCTGTTTTCCAATTATCATCTAACTGTTTAACGATATGAGGTAAGCAACCTGTTGGAGTGTGCATTTCCGCTTCTGGCCCAATGAAATCTCTAACGTGAGGCATGACACCACACATACTTCCCAAATGTGATTTAATAGTATAAGCCAAGTTCGTCCTAAAATTATCAATAAATACAGTATGAGGATCATTCTTGATTAGATCATTGAAGAAAGGAGTAAATTCTTCAACTTTGTTGTATTGTTCAGGCAAATCTTCGCAATTCCTATGCTTGCAGAATTCATCAGGTTGATATGGCCATGCTAGATGATCTGCGCTTTCCAAAAATAGAAAGAAGACATGCTCAATCTTGTCGGAATCGATTGGTGTAAGACGCGGTTGAAATGCGTTCGATTGTCCGTAGATTGTAGTATTCTTGTTAAGTGCTGTAGGATGCGTATGTTCCTCTTGAAATAGTAAAATCGCAGATGTCGCAGTAACTCCGTCGATGAGGAGGTCGGTCGCAGGTAGTGCCCTCGGCGGTCTGACAGCTGCACAAACAGCCAAGAACCCAATGACGAGTATCGAGACGATGCCGATGCGGATCTTGCGCCAGAGAGAGCTGTATTTGCTCATCTTGTCGGCTACGGTCCCATCGTCGATCCAGCGCGGTATCCAGCATCGGAAGAGCGTGATGAGCGTACCAATTCCGAAGATGGTAAGGTACGCCAACAGGAAATGAGGAAACTCAGTCATTGCGTATCCCAAGAGATAGCCGGACTGAGATCCGCTGTCAAAAGCGCCTTGCCAGCTGAAGACGACGCCTGTGTCGGATGTAGAAATTTCACAAGTATCACAGATTAGTATTACTACCGAAAATAAACAAATTCCAAGTATTGAAAGTACTCACGTCCAGCTGAATAAGCTCCGATAGCAATAACAGTAAAGACAATAGCGACCAAACAAGCGACAATATGTATCGATCTGAATGCAATCCAAAACGTGGCGATTGCCCAACTTTTCCACGTTTTCTTCTGTGTACCTAGCGTGGATCTAAGTAGATCTTCGTCATAAACAGTATTGATGTTCGATTTGTGATTGAAATTCGTCAATTCATCATTGAGGTCTTCTTCTACCATTGTAACATCTTCATGATACTCATCACGATCTCCAACTTTATCTTCCTCTCTGTATTTCTCCATTCCAGCTGGATGCGCAGCACTTCCACGCTGTCCAGCGCGAATAGGTGTATCATCCTGCCAATCAAATAGTAGACTTCTCCCTTCCTCCTCCGCAACGATGCCCAATCCGGCATTATCGCTCAACCTTGAGGTGTTGTTGTTGCGAGACGCAGTACAGTGTAGCGCAGGTGTTTCAGGCGTCGATGATGATGACGATGGTTGGGGTATAATGGAAGTATCTACCGGTAAAGCTGTATAGTTATACGAGCGGAATAGACGATCCGCCGGACTTTTAACGAGGTTCAGGATTGATTCTCTCCAGTTTCCGCCGTTCGCGGTACCCTTCATCACTCGCTTCCCATAGTTGGACGTACTGCCCATCTTCGGCGTTGTGATGATATTTCCATCCTTCACTTGTCTCCTACCAAAAGCCACCCACCACCCTAGTTGGAGTATTAAAACAGCGACAAGGTCCGATAACAGACAACTAGGAGCGTAATAAAAGTATATTTTACTCCAAGGTGGTAGCGTTATACTCAATGCATATAATTTATAGCTTATCAAAGCTATGGAAGCTTGGTCTGTTAAATGGGCTGAAATTGACCATCGGCTTGGATGGATAAAATGCACTAGATCTAGGAGACCGGCGTAAGATATTTGAAGGACTTGAAAGACACGTTGCTGCCTTGTTTTGGGGTATCGGCGTATATTCAGGCCATTGGAAGATGAAGAAGTACGAGGGAAAGGAGACGAAGAAGATAGAATGTGAGGCGATGGACCTGCCACATATGGCGTAGATTTAGACTCGGGCGAGGGGATGGAAGAACCAATCCTACGCGGAGGAGGCGTATATGGAGAAGAAGATGAAGAAGGAGGTGATCCTTTCTCTGTATTTCCCACTTTTGACTGACTCCCTGTTAAAGAGGGTGTTACCCTCGAAGTAGGCAGGTACGCTAGTGACCTGCTGGGTGATTCATCTTGATACTGACCTCTTCCATCATCAACAAGTGGACTGCCAGAGTAATTTCCTATACGTT
Source organism: Cystobasidium slooffiae (assembly GCA_019775285.1). Classification (NCBI taxonomy): domain Eukaryota; kingdom Fungi; phylum Basidiomycota; class Cystobasidiomycetes; order Cystobasidiales; family Cystobasidiaceae; genus Cystobasidium; species Cystobasidium slooffiae. The sequence continues at coordinate 1,114,862 of JACWFZ010000002.1, forward strand.
CATTTGACGTTGCAAAAGGATTGTAGAAGGCATTTGATGTCGTTTGAGGTAGGGTCGATGTTGATTTGGACGGTGATGATCCCCCTTGCTGACCGGAAGAAGAAGAGGCAGAGGAAGAGGTGGGACGAGGCCAGTCATAAGTACTTCCAGATGCCATTGTAGCTGTATGCTAGAACAGGCGTCTTCTACTGCAACTAGTATTCCTCGAGGGACTGCCTTGAATCGACTGCTTGTAACAGTACGGGATCTGACTGATCGTCGCTCGTGCCTGAGACTGCCTGTCAAAGCCAATAGCTAGAGGAATGTAGTAGTTTGCGATGGCTGTTGAGACGATGCTAGAGAAGGACTGACTGGTTGAGCAGTATCCTGTTGATATTCTCTACTGTTACCGCTCCAACGGCAATCCAGACTGAGAATGCCGCCTTGATGCCTCGCCCGTCCGTCGTTCAAGACCTCGAAAGAATGCTGTGATAGAGCGATAGATGGAAGGCACCGAGCAAGGCACAGAAGGGACCAGACAAAGTATACTGTAGTAGAAAGAGGGAGTGAAGGAACAGAGCACACTTCATCAGCTACTTCTGCCAATGCCATTCACCCAGCCCGCTCTCTCTCTGCCTCTCTGAAACAAAGAGAATGAGACACTCCGAATGCGGACATGGCCCACAGTATAGTACAGCGGTGGAGTTACTCACCTTGATGTGGATAGCCAGCTACAAGTGTGTAATGGGACTGAAGAGGAGCACTACTACCATTAACTACTGCTTCATTCCACCTCTGTCCCTCTCTTACTATGGTAACTCTGTCTTGGAACAAAAACCGCCGATTAGGTTACTGCCGGATGACGCGATAGAGGGTGGGATATGTGCAGAAGGAGGGAGAGAGAGGAGAGAAGAGTACAGGGAGTAAGCAGGAGTATTGAAGAGTAGTACTACTCCACTCACAGACTCAAGGCTGTGTCCCTTTCTCAATTAACCTTCTTCGTCCATATGATATGATATACTCTCGGCTATTCCATTGCATATATTGCATTGCCACTTTCGCCCGATCAACCTCCCTGCATTTCGCCTTCTTCCTTTCGAGTATCATAGTCTTCTCCATGTACCGTATCTGAATGTGTGGAATGTAATGTGCTGTGCTGTCCTGTTGGTTGTATCTGTATGCAATGCTCAGTCTAGACGTGTCAGCCGTTCCCTTCCTCCCTTCACAGCTCAGCCTGAATACCGTGCAAGGCACCTGTTTACGCGTATACTATGACCGAGGCATGCTTGTGATTGGGATGTTCGCTCAATCCCATTGGACTGAATGACCAGGTGTACCATATAGCACAGCTCTCTTTTGTTCTTCAAGAAGTCGATGTGATTCTTGCTCCTCCCTCCTCACGCCCGAATCGAACGGCCCAGTCCGTCCACTGCAGCGGCAGGCGGTGCATGGCTTCTTTCATTCTTTCATTCGTTGCTTTCCTGCTGGTCTATACACTTCTTTTATGGAGAGCAAGTGACTGTTAGCTTAGATATCATATCACCGTCAGAAAAGGCAGTCATGGCTATGATACTTAAATGTGCGGTACCAGGGCGAGATTAGAACCAGTGATGACAAAGCAGGGAAGCGGAAATGCGAAGAGGATTAGTCAGGCTGGATTGTTCCGACTGAAAATGGAGGGAGGAAATGAGATTACATACAGGCTCTTCTTATTAACGTCTTGTATTGATATTGAGGGAGAGATCCATTTGAATTAATCCAAGTCGAACCTGGCAGCTCTGTCATCGCCCTTACTTTCCTTAATGATAGAATGAGCTCAGAAGCCAGATATCAGTTAACGGTGTGTCACGAGAGAGAACCATGTTCGAAAGAGATGTGATATAGACGGGGCTTCGAAGAAAGAACAGCAAGGAGATGATTTGCTACTACTTAGGAGTTAAGAGGCAAGAGAAGCAAAGGAGATCAGCCCTTCACACAGTATTCATTTCAAGCTCATTCTGCTGCTGCTGCTGCTGCTTGCGGCGCAGCAACGTGCTTTTCTTTTTGCGCGCGCAGTCATCGGCTTACCGAAGGAAAATGCCCAAAAAACGATCGAGAGATACCTCAATCATAGATTAGTGTATATTTATTGTATTGATATTGCTTTAGCAATAGTGATACATTAAGATGCAGGGTTGAAGTCTGAAATGTAGCATTCTCTGGCATTACAGTTCTCCCCATATAAAAAGAAACCATGGAGCGCTGAATCCAATATGAAAGCTCCTACAAGAACCCAAGTGAGCCTTTTCTTTCGCGATAGGAAAGGCAGGACACAAAGAGACTCCACTTTTCGTTGTAAGTACGAATCTTTGCGCTGGAAGCTTGTGCTTTTCGTATCTTCCGACGTCTCCGGTTATCTGGACCTTCAATTGTGCGATTGACTATCGTCGCACGTGCACGTGCAACTAACCCTCCTCAAACCTTAGAATTCGGTATCTAAAGTACGTGATTTTCCTGCATTAGGGTTTGTTGACTTGATCAGGGAGACACCTCCCGTGATACATACGATTGCATCGCTGTTGATTAATGATACCATCGGGTACGAGGGGATAATGGGTGTTGAACATGTCTTGCTGGCAAGTATTCTAGGCCTGAGCGATATTTGTGCTTGAGAGTTGTTGAATGCTGGGACTACCGTCATCTTGATGCTTGGACAGATGATGTGGCATTGATCCGATTCTTCAACAGTTTGCAGTGCATCCGCCGTCCAGCCTTTGCCATCTTGGTACACTGGCTCGGACATTCGGGAGGCCCAGCTTACTTGGGGTTTTTTTCAGCTCCAACGACCTTGTTCATGTACAGCTTGCAAGAATCCCTTCATAAGTTCATCATTCTCCTCCTTTCTTCTCTCTGTGTTCCAAAAGTCCGCATTAATTTCCAAATGGGCATCAATGAGTCCATGAGCTTCACGAGCATATTCAATCAATTCCGTTTCTTCTCGACTTCCAGATTTATACATCCTCATTATGAGTCCATCTTTGAGTTCATCGCCTTCAAATACCTTTCTCCATCCTTCCATGATACAATAAAAGAATTTCTCGCTCGGATCAACATTTAAATCGACAGCGCATGTATCTCCAGTCTTCATCATTCGTACTGCTTTATAGCGATTCTGAGCCGTGAACCGGAGATGATGTGGAAATTGAGCTCCCTTGCTTTGTGAATGATATGAATCTCGAACGTGCCTTGTATTTCTAGCTCGGAAGATGGATTGCCCAATGAAAGATTTAATGAGTGATGGAGCGACACCTAGTGCATCTAAGATAGTAGGAAGTATATCGATACTTAGGAAAGGGCGAAGTGGATCTTGCTCGATTTGATGTGGTATCAGCCCCGGTGCTCGAATTAGCAAAGGCGCACGATAAATACGCTCGTACCACCCTGCATCGGTGTATATTCCATCTTCGCCTATACGAGGCCCATGATCACCTTGTAGTACGATGAGACTCTTATCGAGCAAATCTCGCTTCTTAAGATTGTCAAAGAAGCGTTTTAGATCCGCGTCCGTCTATGTTGCTATCACCTCAGCTACTTATTCAAGTGAATGGCACAAAATTGCTGTGGATTGAACTCACCCGCTTCACTACATTCAGATAGTTGTTCACCCATTCCGTCTTGGTGTATTGAAAGGTTTCAGCAAAAGGTGGCACGGTGAAAGGATGGTGCATCGTCGCTCCGGGGACAGTCAGGAAAATCCTTTCTTTGTTCTTCAACCGTTCATCCACCCATTCCCACACGAAAGGATGCAATTCTTCATCCGAATATCCGAAGACGTTGGTATCTATGAGGGAACAGAACGGAGGAATGGCATCACATCAGCATTGCATGATAGAGGAGACTGGTATATACATTGACTTACAGTCTTTCTTTCCAGTTTCAGCAGTCATATTAGTAACATCAAAAACATCATCAAATCCTTCCTTTCGAATGACTATATTTTGGCTGTCATAAGCTGTAATTTGAGCTTGGAACCATCCAGTCTTCCATTTTCCTTCTTTGGCGCCTCCAACATGTAATCGCTTGACTATTTCAGGTAAACATCCCGTTGCTGTATGCATCTCTGCCTCGGAAGTGACTTGATCTTTGACATGGGGCATGACACCACACATACTGCTCAACTGCGACTTTATAGTATATGCTAGGTTCGTCCGGAAGTCTTCAATAGAGACAGTATGAGGGTCATTCTTGATTAGATCGTCGAAGAAAGGCGTGAATTCTTCGACTTTATTGTATTTTTCGGGCATGTCTTCGCAGTTTCTGTGCTTGCAGAACTGATCAGGTTGATATGGCCATGCTAGATGATCTGCACTCTCGAGGAAGAGGAAAAAGACGTGCTCAATCTTTTCCGAGTCTATGGGTGTAAGACGGGGTTGAAAAGCATTTGATTGTCCGTAGATCGTGGTGTTCTTGTTTAAGGCGATGGGGTGTGTATGATCATCCGAGAAGAGGAGTAGGGCTGAAGTTGCTGAAATACCGTCGATAAGCAGATCTGTAGCCGGTAACGCATTTGGAGGCCTGACCGCCGCACAGATTGCAAGGAAAGATGCGACTGCAAGCGAAAAGATGCCAGCGCGTACCCTGCTAGAGGACGGAGTGTGTTTATTGATCTTGCTTGCTATAGTTCCATTCTCTATCCAGTAAGGTATCCAATAGCGGGACAAACTGACGGCCGTGCCAAGTGACAGTATTGTGAGATATGTATAGAGGAAATGAGGAAATTCCGTCATTGCATAGCCAAAGAGATAGCCTGATTGAGAGCTACTGTCGAATGCGCCTTGCCAGCTGAAAACGACACCTGCATAGTCATCAAAGTGATACAAACACCAGTATTAGCCATTACGAGCTTCACTTGCGATGTCGGTGTAACTGAAATACAAAGACTCACGTCCAGCGGAATAAGCACCGATAGCAATGACTGTAAATACGATTGCAACCATACAAGCCAGCAGATGCATAATTCTGAATGTCGTCAAAGCCGCTATCCTGAGAAGAGCATATTGACGAGTTTGATTGGAGCTGTCCGATGCCAGGCCGGCCTCTCTTTCATCTTGCCCGTCGACGACTTGTTGCGCATTTTCGTAATTTTGCGTTGTGATTGCAGGACTACCTAGCGGGAGGGCTGTATAGTCGCCTGAACGCGACAGAGATCCAAGAGGTGCTCGTAGGAACCCTACAGCACATCCTACCCAGCTCCCACGTTCATCTGGCTGATTCACGTAACCTCCATGTTCAGGCTTTTCAGATTCTTTAATACTGTCTGTGTTCGTAGTCCTTCTGAAAGTTATCCACCATCCCAGCTGTAGGAGAGCTACCGCTACGATGTCTGACAATAAACAGCTTGGAAGGTAGTAAAAGTATAGTTTCGACCATGGAGGTATCGTGATACTTAAAACGTAAAATTTATAGCAGACCAAAGCTATACAAGCTTGATCTGTGATGTGTGCCGAGATACTCCATGTGTCTGGATGGAGGGCACATAGACACTCTCCTCGAGCTAAAAATACTGTCTTGATGGTACGACTGAAATGTCTTATAATAGCTGCTTTATGTGGGAGCGATAGTGCATGGTTCGTTGCACTTGACGATGAGGACGAGGATGAAGCAGAGGATGAAATAGACGCGGATACATGATGAGTGTACAGAGAACCTGCACGAAGTCTTGTAGTTCCCAACTTTCTCGGTGATGCATTGTAGTTGTTGAGGGGTTCGTTCTCGGCTAGTATGTCAATGCCGAAATGGGGTATTGAGATCGCACTGGTAATGGAAGCTCGAGAACGATGACCGTGTCTGGCTGGACTTGACATGTTGAGGCCGTATTCGCATGAATTTGCTTGCTCGTCTTCGCGAATTTGATGTGCTCAATGGGAAACTATCCCAATTTTCGTGTTGCTCACGTGTTATCTTTTCCAGGTTCAAGTGTCGAGCCAAAGATCTGTTGATTTCTTGGTAAGATGCCAGCGAGAGAGAGGGAGAGCTCTCTCGAACGTCCGCTACGTCGCTAGCTAGATGCAAGCTTTGCGCTCCTGCTGCTGCTGATGTTACTAGGGCTGCTGCTGATAATAGCTCGGGCATGTGTGTAAATAGCAGTCGCGTGTCACGAATGATTGCAGGGTTTGCTGGTATCTTGGATCAGAAAGGGCATGTTGAGATGCCTGGTGAATTGGAGGTTTGACGATTGCCAGGAGCATGAGTGTGGACTCATGCATCGTAGGCTTCTTGTCAAGACCCGACTGAATCTCTGTTCTATTTATTGGACTGGGAATTCGTGTTCTCCGATCATCTATCCTTCGATAGAAATTGTCCATTCTGCACAGCATTCCCTAATAGCGTCGAGATCATTTGCATCTCTGAATTGCCTCGTCTTCTACTTCTCTTTCGGTCTGTCAGTCTGTCTATTCTCGCATGCCCGAGTCTTCTTCCATGGATCGCATCATTTTACGCGTCTTTGTGGAAAGTGGAAAAGGAATGCTGCTGGGAGAGAGCCTAGACGCGCGGGAGAATACGGTGTGGTATGACCGAAGAGCCTTAGGTAGCATCTGGTAGACAGGACCAAAGGCCACACAGCCATGGTTGCTTTTAGATGTAGCTCATACACCCCGTTCCTTCAAGTGTTGTATATACTGTACGGTACTTTCACCTGCGACTTCCTGCTTGCTGAAATTTAACAGCGGCCAACGAAAGTCCCCGCGACTCGTCGTAGATATGGTCGCACCACAACCGTACACGGCTTGGGAGTGATAGCCATGACAGCTCATGTGTTGGAGCACTGTTGCATGCGTAGCGTAGCTGGCTGGATTCATGGCATCATAGTAGTATGATCGAGCTGTTGAGGAAGCCACGAGGTATAAGAGAAGAGGTCGAGCATGTATCAACTTGCACGTCTGAAGTCTGATGGAACAGCCAGATTCAAGGATGACCTTCTGTTTCTTGCCATTAAGCTGCCCTTCGCAAATGTCATCGAAAGCCCGCTCTCCTCATCGACAGCCCGCTCTCCTCGCCAATGGAGTGTGCCTGGAGATCCAACATCGACTCCCAGCACGGAGTAAGGAAGACATGCATGGATGCCTGAACCTGTCAGATGAAGAGATGGCCTACGCATCATTGCAGTAAAGGCAAGGAAGGCAGCTACCATTCTCCTTTCCAGTGTCTTGCAGATCATCGACTGCTCCTGAACTTGAAAGCTCCACATCGCCAACAAATACCGCAAACACGTTCCTGGCAACGATGTCCGCGTCCATGCGTGACAGACCAGGGTCGACTTAGGAAAATGTTCTTTCTCATTCCGTCCTCACTTGTTCCCTTTCCTATTGTGGACTCTCACAGGCTCGATAACTTATTGCTGGCAGCACGATCGTCCTAAGCCTCAATTGTAGCGAGCTTGTATCACAGCATAACCATTCCTGGCTCGCCTGCTGCATCGCAGAGCTGTGTTATGCTGTTCCACATAGCAATCTCGCTGCATACAGCGAGGGAGTTTGAGAGTTGCACTCCGGCATTTGGTCCTTTGCTTTCTTTCCTTTCTACATATCTCACACGCAACACGCTGTCTCGACATGTAAGTCCGTCAATCTCGCCTTTGACCAGGGCCTTCCTTTATGGTAGTTCAGAGCCTGACGCTACCTTGTACTTTCGTATAGCATGCCGCAAAACGGACACGTCACGTCTAAGATGTTCGTCATCTACAACGAACAAACAAATACAGTACAAGAGGCCTTCGAAGCACGATCAACCCCAGGGGCCCATTTCATTGAGAGGCAGGTCTACTCGGGTTTGAAAGTTTACGGTTTTGATCGCGGAAGTAACGTGCCCCGCGTTCTGACCCAACTGCGCCACCTCACCTTCTGCAGATAATTGATGTGATGAGCAAACTGGCTCAAGGGCTACCTACCATTCACCACGCCAGTTTTGTCACCTATCAAGTCCTCTGTATGCCTGTAACTTGCCATATGTCGCTTGAACGCAGGCCGTCCAGCAAGGGATGTGCCATTTTCACGCAAGACGCGCGTTGGTCATGGTCAAGGGTTATACTTGGCCTAGCTCATTATAATTACACCCCTGGAGATCGTGTCTGCGAACGCTCGCAGATGCAATTTGCTTGCGACCGAATTGATCAAGACTACGACCAAGAGTCGCATATACCATACAAAATTGTATGGTATGTGCGACTCTTGGTCACAGTCTTGACGCATGCGGTTAAAAGCAACTGGTACGCTGCAACCAGTCGCAGACTTGATTGCCCTCGATGAGCATACTCCGCTCAACTTGACTGATGGGTTTTAGCGATATGGCATATCGCTATTATGCAGATGCTACTGCCGAAATGCGTTCACTTTGTGACAAAGGCGAGCCGGGCGATGTGACACTGGCTGTGTAGTTGATGCTGTGTACAGCGCCCGCCTGCTCCAAACGGTCAGTGGCGAGCGGCATGAAAAGTAAAAGAGGCCTTGAACGCCTCTGCGTTGCTCTCTTCCATTTCCACGCACTACTGCTTCAAACCTAAGCGACACTGTACTTCAATATTGAACATGGTGCGTTAAAGCAGGTTCATGCGAAACTTGACAATTCACTGACGTGTCTCGCCAGGCCCAGAAATCCTTGTCCGTCGAGACGAGTGCTCAGTATGTTCTGGTATATAACGAGATTACTAACAAGCTAGTAATGGCTTATCAGCAAATGCCGGATGGCTGGAATGGCAAGAAATCTCACAGATCCCACGTGGTGGTAGAGAATGAAAAGGTGTACGCGTATGCAAGCCCTAGTGACCCGCGGATGTTATTGGTGGATAGTGGCTTTCGCGGCTCCCTCAAGATTGTGAGCCTCGTGGGCCAAAAGTGGAAAGAACGGACTGCGGACGAGGTGAATAAGGCGATTCCAGGCCTTCGTCTGGTGGTTTAGACGTGATCACGGATCTCTTGACTAGAGAGCGGGGAACGCCGCGAAGCGTGAAGCTAGACCTCAGTAGTATTGAGGGCGTTTTTAATTAGTCGTTGAGGCATGGCAACTTCAGCTAAGGAAGTTTGAGACTGTGACTTTGCCGTTATCGATTTCTATGATACAAGTAGTTGCCCTTCCATTGCGAGATCATTGAAGCAACCTGGCACCGGCCTGGTTATTGTCGTTTCTGATGTTCAAACAGCTCTTTCAGGCTCGCCTGCGCTTGTGCAGCTTCCTTTTCGAGGTACTATGGGTCCCACATTTGAATGATCAGCGTTTGCTGGTGCAATTAGACGGCTTACGAGCAGAGAAGCACTCACCGTCATTTTCTTACTCAAACTTGCAACATCGTCATTCAAATCCTTTTCTCGTTTGTCCATCTTCGACAGCATGTCTTTCAGTGGTTCTTGTATGAACCTAGGTCATCCACATACGCACACGTTAGCAAGCACACACTACACAACTTATGCGAGACCGTCCCAGCTCACATTTTGCCCACACCACGATAGACAGCCTCTCCCTTGCCAGCTTCATCAACTGTAGCAATCTCATTCCTCGTCAATTGGAGCAGCTTCTTTTCTCGTTCGCGCGTCGTTATCAGCGTCCTTGTCGATCCTATGGCTCGTGTTGAAGTGATGGCTTGCGTCTGCAGCTCTTGAAGAACACGACGGAGCGCATCGTCGGGTACTGACATGGTGTACCAATACAGTCCTTTCCGCGCTGTTGTTGATGGACAGGTCAGAGCCATGCAGACCTTGCAACTCGCATACGTGCAGGGTGATCGAAAACATCAGGACGGCAGGAAGCATGATGTCCTGCGTGTCTCAGTCATGCAATGTCAAGAGCACGAGACCATGAGACTTCTGATGTACAGTATCCCGTTTCATTCTTTCGGTCTCTCTCATATTACTAATAATCACCAGCATAACTATGGCCTACATCGCAGCACAACAACGTAAAGGTACCTAAACATAAGCGGGGTTGTTTCGTTAAGCAGGAGATAATAATAAGGTCGTTAGTAGACTACAGTGTTGTCGCCTTGGCACGCTCAGCGAGACGGATGTCTGGCTGGAGCGCAGCAGTAGTCTACTTCATCGATATGAGAGCAAGTCGGACAAGAAGGGAAAGGTTTCGTTGATAATCGTAGGGAAAAGAGGAAAATGAACGATAGGACTTTGCTAATTACGTGTTCGTGTAGGGTGTACGGGTATATACTTGATGGGAACGTCCGCATGAATTCTCGCCAGGAAATGATGGTGACGGGTGCAAGACCGGAAGGGACCTTCATATCCAGAAGCTCTCATCGTTGGAGACCAGACCAGCTAGCCTCTTGTCAGAGTACTAGGGTCGGCTTCTTATGCTTCAGGGAAAGTAAGGTAGTTACTGAAATCAGAAAGGGAGAGAGAAAGACATGTCAGTATCAGGGAAATCCAAAAAAATCGGCACGATGGCCGAGATAGCCTGTTTCGAGTGTCCGTTTTCTCCTCAAGCTCACCTAGGAACGATACCTTCCGACCCATCCATTTTCCTAGCATTAAACCACTTCCCACTATTATCTAAAATGGTCAAAATTTCACCTTTGACAAAGCTAATTTCATTGGGGTCATCAGGTGAAGCCGAATAGCTGAATGAAGCCTTCATCTCAAATGGTGGTTTTAGGTTATTCACATTCGTTTGTGGTTGTTGCGTTTGCGTTTGTGTCGTTGTTGTCGGCGCTGCTGTTGCTGCTCCCCGTGTGGGTACTTGCGCTGCTGGAATTGATGATGGAAGTGTGCTTGGTGCTGATTGTGCTGGCATATTTTGTGTTGACGACATACTCGATAATGGCGCTTGTTGTTGTTGTTGTTGTGGTTGCTGCTGCAGACCACCAAGCGGTGTACCAGCCCTAGGTGCCATTTGAGCTCCGGCCATGCTTCCAATAGTAGGTGATGGTGCATAACCCTGCTGTAGGGAGTTCATCGATCCATTTCCGTTGCCCATTCCCATTCCTTTGCCCGCATTTACACCACCTCCGAGACCATAACCTTGTCCTCCAGATCCATACGTTCCCATGCCGCCATTGCTGCCACTGTTTCCTATACCACCATAATTATTGCTGCCTACTGGTCCTCCTATCGTATGTGTATGTTGGGAATGTAGATCCGTGACTGAGCCTTGGTTGTTGGAGATACCTAATGCAGATGAGGTACGTCTTGATTGACGCATCATGCTTCGTGTACGGTTAGGTGGGACATCGCCTGCGTAGGATGAAAAGACGAGTGCGAGACGCGTCTCGTCGTCCGCTGTGATGAAGAGGAGCCATAGAATCTGTAAAGCAATAAGTCCGAAGACTTCAGTATCTGCTTTGACTGAAAATATGCTACGCTGACAGTTTCTCATCCTCCAAGTCACGCGACTTGAATGGTGTCTTTGATACCGAACAAACTCACATTCGCGATGGCAAGCAATAGCCACCCAGCTCCAATAGCCAACTGGGAGCCAATCTCCCCGAAGATACCTTGATTTGTTCCAATGACTGAGAATACGACGAGTATAGAGATGAAAGCGGTGAGCTGTATTGGGTGGTATACATCGTGGCGGTGGAGACACATGAGAGACATGCAGGTCAGCTCCATTTTCGCAAGACTGGAAAAGGAGTTGCGAGCCTACCTGGAAGCGATAGATCTCCAATGTGCCTCTTGCTAAGATGAGGAATAGCATGATAATGACTATCAATTGCAGGAAGATTGCTATATGTTGTAGAATTGAAGTCACATGCGCGGTATAATCGAGGTGCGGTCAGTATCATCCGGGACAAAAGCATGTCTCCCAGGAAGGGGTGAGATGGACTCACAGAACCATGATACTCCAACAGCAGAACCTCTTGAATTGGGTATCTGACTATACTTGTGCTCGTATACTATCTGGCCGATGAAAGCACACCACCATCCTACGATTGCGAATAGAAAGGTGAGCGCCAGAGGGACGTTTGTGATGCTAGAGAAGGATAACCGAGTCAGTATAGAGGCCTATCTGTGCAATGTGCTTGTTGAAGTGTGATGTGCTCGCTGCGCTGTGGCATTGCTTATTATTGTATTCCTTGTTCCACCCTCCTGCACAGCATGCCATACGCCTCTCTCGTTGTAGACGAGCATGACTGAGTTTTGAGCAGTCACGAGGGTGTATACTGGCACATGGAACAGCACCAGCACCAGCACCAAGAGCACTCTTCTAGTGGATAGCATACTCACACTCCCATGATGTCCATCCCTCCTGCTGACTGCTGTCTCCTCGCCATGTTGTACTGTATTGTTGATGTTTATGCTTGTCTTTACGCGTTTGCCTGCTTGACTGTGTGTGTAGCCCGGTATAGCTTGCTCTCTAGGCGGGACAGCGAGGTGCTCTATCTTCTGTGCTCGAGTACGCCGCACACTGTATCGTATGAGTCTTGCTTCCTACTGTGATGGTATTGATCCAAGATGATGAAGGTCTATGATACTCTGCACTGCATCCGTACGAGGATGATCGAGATTTTCAAGCAGGCATTAAAACCAAGGCATGCACTAGTAAAGAGCTTGTCTTCAGCTTCATATCTTGCATTCCATATTACACTATATCGGATTACTGATGGATACTTGACCTTCTTAGACAGCCATTATCCACGTTCATTTCTACTGGCTTGACTTGACGATCACGAAAGAAACCGAGCCGACATCCAGTATCATACATGTATCCATAGACATCCCGCAGCACTTCGAGTAATACAGCAACCATGGGCAAGCAGAACAAATCATCGTCGGCACCATCGAAACCGTCATCTTCCTCAGCTGCGATAGATCTATCAGATCCACTGCCAGCGAAGAAACCAGCCAAAAATCCTCGAAATGTCAAATCTGTCAAATCAGGTAATGCTGGCAATTCATCCACTGGAATACCTTTGAACTCTACTGCTGCTAGAGATCAGAGAGCCATTGAGGAAGGGAGAGCTCCTCCGTTGTTTCCTGTTGGTGAGCGATCCTTCTTTCGCGTAGATCTCTTTTCCAGGGTTCATTAAATGCTGATGTGTGGTTTGCTTCTCCTGAATATCCGATTATATTATGGCTTTCTTCAACTCTTCTCTTACTTAAATATGACCTTCCTGCGATCCAGGCTACAAGACACCTATGACAGTTCTGAACGAGCGATGTCAGAAGAATGGGTGGCAAAAACCAGATCTTCAGCCTGTGTGTATTCCTTCCTCCTGTGTTCATTTTTATCCTTAATGCATCTGACTTCCATCGTTCAGTTCAAAACACCCACTGGCGGTCATTCAGTCATCATCCGCCTATCTCGACAAGATCCCAAAGCAGGTCTGGAAACCATCACTTTCCGACCACCTATAACTCCCGAGTCGCCAATCTGTCTAGACAAGCCCACATCAATAGAAGCAAAGCATTGGGGATCAATATATGCCTTACATCGATTCGCGTCCGATCTACAAATGGGAATGATCTTACCACCCGTATGTAGAGATTACTGGAGTGATCTACAAGCTGATAAGAAAGCGGAGCTAGCTAAGGATAAGAAGAAGGAATGGAAATGGAGTAGTGATCCTTTTGAAGCTGATAGAGCTCAAAAAGCTAGGCTGGAAGCTTTCAAAGCGGGTCATGCTTCTTCTTCTTCTGCTATCCTTGCCAATAACACAGCAACCGGACTCGCGTCAACTTCTGGCTCTGCAAATACTTCAGGTAGAAATACACCAATATCAAATGGACCAAGCTTGCCGAAAGATACACCTGACGTCAAGATGAGCGCTGAAATGCGAAAGATCGTACAGGAAACAATACGAAAGATGAGAGAACTGAATCCACCCGCTGTACCATCTGCTTCTTCATCCACTGCCACGTCACAAGTCGTTTCCGAGCCATTCAAGCTTACTAAAGAAGAAGAATTAGAAGCATCGAGAGATCTACAGCGTCTAGGATATAGAAAGGGACACATCGAAGCTGCTTTGGCATACTTCCAAACTGAAGTTGCACGGTATGATCCATTACTTGAAGGCTTGTCCAAATCTACAGTACAAGAAACACTGCTTCAATACCTTCAAATCACACTTTCCGAAGAAGAACTACCAGGACATGGCTCGAATTCGAATGGCGCTAGCCAGTCTTCAAATGCACAACATGGTCATGGATATGTCTCTACCGATCCGAATGTTCGTATTACGAAACGACACGATAATGAAAGTGGGCTCGCTAGAAGTTGGCTAGTTGACAAGATCATGAAGGCATCGGGATATCCGGAGGAAAGCGTAGAAGCTGCAGTTGAAGCTTCAGGTGGTCAAGAAGCAAGTGCGATACTGAGCCTGATGAAGAAGCTAGCGGGGTGGCAGGATGAATACGAAGACGTGAAGAGCAAGGGAAAAGCTCACGCGAAAGAAGCAAGGGAGAAGATGGAGACTGAAATTGAAGCGCTTGCAAGTCTGCTTGGAAACGCAGTGCAGCGGAGAGGCAAGACATCCCTCGAAATACAGATTAAATCGACGACCTCAAAAAGTTCGCCTCCGCTCATACTTCATATTCTCCTGGAATCGCCGGGTGGCTATCCTTCTCCTTCTTCTGCATCTGATGATGCACAGCTTCCAATACCAACCTTCTACCTTTCGAACCCGGAAAAGTCAACCGGACACACGGTCCCACCATACATACGCCTTCACCTGACAATGTTGCTGATGGAGAAGATGAGAACCGAATGGAGGGATATCATCGAAGCTGGTGAAGGTGGTATCATCTATGAAATAGTGACATACCTACAAGAAAATATGGATGAAATACTGCATCACCCACCCCCTTCAGCTGAAGTATTCCGCTTCCTACGACCTGATTTGGACGATTCGTTCAGCAACGGAGTCAGTAAATTGTCTCTCAAGAAAGGAAAGTCAAGCGCTGCAGGGGCAAAGAGAGGCAAGCTTGGCCAACCATCTCCGGCTGGTGATTCAGCAACGCTCCTCAAACGATATCAAGCACTTCAACAAGATCCAACCTATCTATCATTCCTATCGAAGCGCAAGACCCTCCCGGCGTACTCATCTCGTACGCAACTCATCGAATTAATAGCTACAAATCGCGTCACTATAGTAGCTGGTGCAACTGGATCGGGTAAAACTACTCAAGTACCCACTTTTGTACTCGAAGATGCAATCGAAAAATCACAAGGCGGAAATACAAATATTATAGTCACACAACCTAGACGTATCTCGGCTATCGGGGTTGCTACAAGAGTTGCGCAAGAAAGAGCGGAGGAACTGGGTAAGGATGGAACGCTTGTTGGGTATGCCATTAGAGGTGAACGGAAAGCTAGCAGAGAATGTCGTCTGCTTTTCTGTACGACTGGTATTCGTGAGTAGCACCTCGATTGAAGAGATTTACAATTGCCTTACCGATGCTAATGAAATTCACCATTCAGTGCTGCAACGCTTGTCAAGGGGTGGCGATCCTAATCTGGCCAATGTTTCGCATGTCTTCGTTGATGAGGTACGCGTATTTTCTCTAATAGCATTTCTATAGACATTGCTGATACTTGGAATCACTTCTTCTAGGTTCATGAACGCTCTCTTGATTCCGACTTCCTACTCCTTATCCTGAAAGAAGTCCTCATACGGAATCCCAAGCTCAAGATCATCCTCATGTCAGCGACAGCCGATTCTTCACGCTTTTCAACATACTTCAACAACGCGCCATGTATCGAGATACCAGGCTTGACTTTCCCCGTTGAGGACCTATACCTTGAAGATGTTCTGCAGGCTACTCGATACAAGGCTCCATCTATCAAAGCTTCGAGAAAATATTCGAATGACGAGAATGATGCTATAAAGAACAGTCTGATACAGCAGGGCATACATGATGCTGAACTGTTGAGCACGCTTGGAATGCTAATTCGAGCGGAGAAGATCGACTACGACCTTGTTGCCGCTACTGTAGAGTACATACACGGTCAATATGATACCGACGAAGCCATCTTAGTATTCGTGACAGGTGAGGCTGGCTTGGGCTTCTACTCGCTATGCTCGCTATGACTGACTTGAAATGCCCTCTGGTGATTTCCTTTACAGGTGTCGCTGAGATCACGCAAACCATACGAGCCATCGAGCGTCTTTCTTCGTCACGGTCCATGACTGTATTACCCTTACACGCCAATCTCACAAATGCCGAACAAAGCCGCATCTTCGCTCGACCTTCACCTTCTTCCGGCAGGCGGAAAGTGATTGTATCGACCAATGTAGCCGAAACCAGTATCACGGTAGACGATGTTGTGCACGTTATCGACACTGGAAGAGTCAAGGAGACACGTTTCGAAGCTGAGAGTGGATTGCAGCGGCTGGTGGAAGACTGGAATTCGCTAGCGGGTTCAAGGCAGCGTCGTGGACGAGCGGGAAGAACAAAAGCGGGTCGATGCTGGCGACTTTACTCTCATTATCAGGAGGAATATGTTATACCGAAGTATACAAAGCCGGAAATATTGAGAACACCGCTAGCGAGCTTGGTCTTGCAAGTCAAAGCTTTACGTGGAGAGAAGGATGTGGTGCAGTTCTTGGGTAATGCACTTGATGCACCTGATGTGGCAGCTATCAATGAGGCTTTGGATACGCTACTAGGCCTCGGTGCAATCGAAGACGGCGAAGAAGGAAGTGCTGGAACGGCAAGACTAACACCCCTTGGGCAGAATCTGGCCTTGCTTCCATTAGACTTGAGATTGGGTAAAGTGAGTGGAGAATGATATGACCTTCAGTAATTGGTGCAGCTGATTGTCTTGTATGTGACCCGCAGATGCTTATTCTGGCGTCTATATTCGATTGTCTCGAGCCTATGCTTTACATATGCTCCGCGCTATCGACAAAGCCTCTTTTCACCTCGACACCAGACTCTCGAGACGCATCACAGGCAGCAAGGAACCGTTTCTCGGTTGCGCATTCAGATCTTCTGACAGATCTCAATGCCATCTCTTCCATTCTAGCTATTCAGTCAGGAGACGCAGCGGGACTACTGGAAGGCGGCAGCAAGAATGCCAGACTAAAGAAGTTCTACGAAGAGAACTTCATTTCGCCGTCCGCTTTCAGAGAGATATTGTCATTGAAGTCGGACTTTGTGTCTGCACTCAAGAGTGCTGGTTTCGCAGTACCAAACGCTGCTTCGAAAGCTGGCAAAGCGAAATTGCTCGATGAAAAGGACGAGAACCTACTCAAAGCAATAATCTACGCAGGTACGGGCAAGGCTGTTAGAATCAAGCTACCTCAAGTCAAATACGAGAGCACCATCGGAGGAACGGCACAGATCGACCATGAGGCCAAAGAAGTCCGGTTTTTCGATGGAGAGGATGGTGAGCAAGGCATTAAGACTTCATCATTTGATACCAGCTGAAGTTCAATATTTGTGACCATCACAGGTCGTGTTTTCTTGCATCCTGGCTCGATACTTTTCTCCGAGTCAAAGCTCAAGAATGGCTATCTGACGTACTTCAACAAGAGCGTGACGAGCAAGCCTTTCTTACGTGACGCAACCGAAGTGAGACTTCAAGACTTATATCCCAATTATGGCTGCCATCGTAGTGCTGATCATTGCTCACCTTCACAGCTGCCGCTTTACGCGCTTCTTTTATTCGGGCGACATCTGTCAGCTGATCCCCTTAGGGGTGGGCTTTCCATCTCAGCATCTACCAACGACAAGAACAAAAAGATTCATCTCCGCGCGCCTCCCCGTACATCTGTACTGATCAACGAGCTCAGAAGACTGATGGATCTGGAACTGGAAGGGCTGATTGATGATCCTACTTCATTAGAAGGTAAATGTGTTTGCCAATTCTTCGACATACCGCTTTTCTTAGTGCTTACGCTCACCCCGTTGACCTATGCTACAGACCATAAGAGCGCCGTAATCGAAAGCATACTCACTCTCCTACGAAGAAATGGTTCTTAAGCATTTTTCTTCACGTAGTTTCAAGAGTACCGCCTACGTCGTTCCCATTGCAAAGATACAATGCAAGACCAAATGCAGGATTTGGCCTCATGCGGACGATTTTTGTATCCACTACAAGACGTATACGAAGGCTATGTATCCTGCAACGCTTATAGTATAGCATTCTGTATCGCCCCAGCTACGCACCATATTCGGTGGCGAAAACAGTCCAAACGTCTTTAGCGCCACGGCAGTAAAGCACTGGTTGGCTCTCCTTTACACGTCTTGAAGCTTACAACAAGTTAGCCTCACCTTAGCAAGCCATTCACGTTACAGCAACAATGGCGGGCAAGCTTGTCACGCCAGCTACACATTGTGCACAGAGACCCGACAGCAAGACCTCTGCAACGAAAGCAACCCTTTCGGCAACGTTGGACGTAAAAGCAACAACGGATGCAATAAAGCGCAAGACAGATTTTGGTATCGCGTACTGCTCAGAGACGCGCAGTGTTCGTATGCGGGAGAGTCCTGGATCGTACCAGGCTGTTGAAGGCAGTTTGACATACAGCACCCACACTCTTGCGGACCGGTCACCTTTGATAGAAGTAGGTACCTTCACTACAGCATTGCGCGTGCGCAAAATCGTCACTTCGCAAGCTTGCTTGCATTCTTACATATGCTGAGGCTATATGTTTCCACAGTTTGAAGTGCGAATCGACAACAATGGAGCTTGTACCATAGAACCTACATCGGGTCCTTGGAGAAAACTGACGGCTACGGGATCTAATGACAATTTCAAAATCATGCCTGATGGACTTTGGTCATCTGACAAGATCAGAAACAACAAAGTTCATGTTCGGCGTCCTACTGCTATTGGAAGCTTGCCTTCCGGATTTACTAGCTGGCAAATAATGGACGATGCTGCAATCATCGAAATAGTCAAGAACTATGTTAAGAGACATGAGCCAGATCGTCAAGATTTACAGCTGGGTAAATTTGACACCACTGATCCAAAGGTGGCCGCCTCCGCCTCTAGCTTAAAGTCGAGCAAGCTTTGGCGACCCTTACCGAATGCAGTGGGCCGACTTCACGGAAACCGACTGATTTTCCACGTGCAAGTGTACACTTACTGGACCCGCACGCTTGAAAAGCATGCAGCTCTGGCTGAGCCTAGAAATATGGTCATCTTCACTGGTCCGCCCAACAAGCCTGAAACCATTCATAAGCGTTAACGTCCAAGCCAGGCATTTCCATCTTGCTCTGAGACGCATTTCTGTGCTTTCCTTTGCGGCTAGCGAAACGAGTTTTGAGAAAGTTGTGTGCCTAAGTAGTCGAACGAAGACTGCTGCATACAGATCTAGAACCTTGCAATGATATCCGAGTTCGGTTCTTTTGCCTTTCGCTGATTGAGATTGTGGAGGACCACTCTTGCAAGCAGCAGCATGAGGCGAGCTGTAAACCTGCGAGGAGGTCTACCGTAGTCCTCTGTTGTGAACCAACTGCAAGTGAAGATGTGCCAGAACGAGGAGCGGGTTGAGGGGCGTGATCACCTCTCTTTCAGCTTTACTTCCTTTACAAGTAAGTAAGACTGAAAGAGATGTGGTCACGCCGGTCGTTCGTTCCAGTGGAAGGTTATTGTGTCATTCATTGTTCGGATACCGTACTATGGACGAGTGAAGGATTGGGTGGATCTCAGTTGACTATATTATATACGCCTGCCTCGGTCTTACCAGGCAAATATAATAATAATATCATATCATACCCGGTCATACATCATGACCGAGCTTCCTGGTGATGTCCGTAATGTCCGTCAGCAGCTCTTCGGTCCGAGCAATTCGACCGACCGATCGTGATGCGCCCTTCCGAACACGTGCGTAATTTCTGAGATGGAGTTAGGCTGTATGATTGACGACAACAGTCAGCAACCAGCATATCGATTTACTGTCCATTTGATAGACTGTTATGGACTGCATCTCCCTCTCTTTTGGAAGTCTACACATTTATATTCAGATCCACCCATTCATCGAAACCAACTCCCCAAACAGCTTCAAGGGTGACACGACTTTTTAACTCCATCGATACCTCCATTCATGGTCAGATTCCTAATTCGACTGGGTTTCATTCTTGTGATACAGGTATCAATATCCCTACGACTCGATACACTGATGGAGGTATAGCATAGTCCTGCATTCCCTCTTGCTTGTGGTCCTACCCTCCTGGCCGCACTGCTCATACTGTGCAAGAATCCTGTCAGCAGTCTGACGAAGCAAGAAAATGGCGGATACGACTCTATCGTCGTCCAGTCAAAGGACAGCACCAGCCTCAGTCACCCAAGTATTCAAGATAGCAACCATCTCATCAGTCCAGATACTCGTCCTCGTCATTGGTGCGTTATACTGTCATTTCACTAATGACCAATTTCATCGTTCCACTACTTACCTTACAAACCCAATCGGGCCTTTGCTTTTTTATCTCCTTCTCTTACAGCCGGTGCTTCCGGATTTATCGTATCTCTCTTGGGATTGATTATTCCTGATAGCCTGAAGGGTAAACCATCTACTTCAAGAAGAAGTCGAAATAGAAGTACTTCCCCGACGGCTTCCTTGTCCTCGAGAAGATCCACCTCGCCATCGTCTCTCCGCCGAGGAGCAGGAAAGGAGTCCTTTACACACCCCAACCACCTCAAGAATGCAGGAAGTACATCCTCATCCAGTGTTACTACAGACACTGCAAAAGCATGGCCTATGTCAAGAGGGAACAGCGCAACTTCCACATCTACAGTACCCGAACTAGGAGGTGGTCATTCCACTTCGGATGCAAGTACATCATGTTCATCTTCCATATCAGATGCAGCTCGCATTCACACTTCGCATACACTATCACATCCTCACCATCACCATCATCATCATGGTCTCAGTGCGAATGCACTATATGAAGGTATCGTCAATAGATGCAAAGCTCGCAAAGTGAGCAATCAGACATGCAAGAAGCATGATACAAATACTGTACCTACTACCACAATCAACGAAGAGAAGTCAATCAGTAGACGAGCAAGTATTTCTACATCTTCATCATCTCCTAGACCGTCACATGAAAATGTGAGATCTAGATTATCGTCGCTTATTTCACCACATTCTACGCATTCAAGTGGTGATGGTCACACACCGAGCAAGAGACATTCTCTAGATGGTCTTATAATCAATGAAGTCGGTCAAAAGAGTCCTACATTATTAGATGAGTCGAATAGAAGCGCAACACTACCAGATGCGACAAGTGCAACTACGACGACGTCAAGTGGAACATCGAGAATATCCCCCGTTGATAAGCATGGCGCGAAACCTCCATTCTTGAGTCGGATGTTCACATTTTCATCATCCTCATCATCTTCCTCCTCATCCATCGATCTGAAATCAGCATCGTCGGCGTCATCGTCGAGCAGCTTACCCGACGCCACTAGCTCTACAACATCGTCGAAAGGATCAAGCGCGGCTATATCCACTGTCACAGACGCTTCGATATCCGAAGTAGACCGTCCGAGAGCTAGAAGACTGTCAACTCGACTGGTCAGTTTCAGAAGTTCGAACAACAATACTACATCTTCGAAATCACATCGAGCAATCAGTGAAAGTGAGAATAGTCACCCTGCTTCTTTGCTTGAAGAAAGTACTACTCAGCAGCAAGACGCAAACATAGAAGGAATGATGCATAGTCCACCTCAGACTCCTAGATTGGGCTCATTACCTCCTGCATCTGCAGCTTGGACTCCCGGATCAAACGCATCTCCATTAAGATCGCCTCTTTCTAAACGATCTTTCTTCGGTATCTCGAATAATTCACCTTCAAAGAATAACGCATCATCGTCATCGCCTTCTGGCGGTAATACCCTTACCCCGAGATCGAATAATGCACAGACTCAAAACGCAAGGAGAGTATCTCCGAATGGGAAGGTTGAAAGGCCTACCCTGGGTAGAAGATCAGCTAGCGATACTCACACTACAACAGGTAGTGCCGGTACTGCTGTGTCTAGCTACTCATGGAAGAATTGGATGACTTCATCGCCTGGTAAAGTGCAGCGGAGGGGTACAGTCTCTGTCTCCTCAGCTGGACATCCTGTAATACTTTCAACGTCTATTAAAGAACGAGGCTGTGAAAACCCTGTTCTTGGTCAAGGACTACCTCCCTCTTCTACGCGAGCTGGAGGACAGAGCAAACATGTCAGACATGCATCGGATCATACTGCTGCTTTATCATCTGTCAAAGGGGGTAGATCACTCCCACTCGCTTCGATGTCG
Source organism: Cystobasidium slooffiae (assembly GCA_019775285.1). Lineage (NCBI taxonomy): Eukaryota > Fungi > Basidiomycota > Cystobasidiomycetes > Cystobasidiales > Cystobasidiaceae > Cystobasidium > Cystobasidium slooffiae. The sequence goes on from JACWFZ010000002.1 coordinate 1,137,015, forward strand.
CCTCAACAAGCTCAAAATAGACCACGTCAATCAGTCTCATATAGGGCATTGTCATACGCGCCACCTCCATCACATGCAGTCTTGATTCCAGTATCTTCTACTGGAGCTACCTATTCTACCAACAACATGCAAAGATATCAAGTAAATCAGAACAATGCACAACAGCAACAGCAAAGAACTGCTTCCTCTTCGAAAGCTTTTGTTCCGTACCATCCGTTTTTGGACGAACGATACCATGAGAGCTCACTTGATTTATCTGGTACCTCTGGCTTGACTATGGAAGTTCACTTCAACGGAAGTGATCATCAGCAGCATTGAAAAGCGTTTTACTAAGCAGATTCGGGTACTGCATCCTCGAATTGCTCGATACCCCAGGGCCAGGCTGTGAATGTTAGAGCGTATACTAGACAACGCTGGCAATTGTACATTATACCATTCATCTTCGACAATTTCTTTCATCTGTGCTTAAGACTTAGATTCTTGGGCATACTTTCTACATTTATATCTCTGCTTCAATGCTGTGTAGCAATAGAATTTCGCATAGGCATAGATTAGAATGAGGATAGATTTGACTAGAGTATCAGCGACCACATACCTAGAATTAAACCAGGTCTGAAAATCAGCGGATCTTCCGGACATGGGCATATGACATGTCCTTCTTCTACCATGCTCTCGCCTCGCCTCGCCTCGCTTCGGGCCGACGGAGAAAGCCACACGTACACACCTTCGGCTAACTTTTGATGCTGCCTTGTTTCGGTGTGATTTCACGCTTGACTTGATGGCAAGTTGAATTTATATGATAGAGAAGATAGAGATGGACATGATATAGACAATTACTGCACACCTCATTGCAGGTCACTACGATCCACGCGTGTCTGTACGGCAATCCATCAATCACGCTCATCCTATATCAATCTACACGAAAACACAACGAAGATCTTATATCGATATAACACGCGTAAATGGGTCATCAAGCAGCACTGTATTGGATACTACTATAGATGCACCTGCCTATCCTGGATGGCTCGCAAGGGGTGTGTTCGACAACAGCAACAACATCATCCTCAGCCCATGTTGATACGTTGTCATCGATGAAGATGGTGATGAATGATGATGGTGATGATGAGCATGTCAGCAGGAAGATGGACAGCAGGAGTGATGACAGGAGAAGTGGTAGAAGCAGTGGAGTGGCATCTACATTAGCATCATGGCTGGCTCCCTCATCATCCAACACCGGCCAACAACAACAACAACCATCCCAGCGTGCTACTTCCATTCCTAATCCAGCAGGAGCATCAACATCATCGTTGTCATTAATACCAGGAGAGGAGGAGGAAGAAGATCCACAACAACGGCACAGGAACACAGACAGTAATGCTAGTAGTATCAGACGACCCTCTTTACCCCCCTCATCACGCAGACCACCAAGCACGAGCACGCTCTCAGCCCTGTTGGAGCCCTTCAATCCAGCACCCAACTCATCGAACAGAGATACAGATGGAAGAATCAGAATACCACCCACGTCGAGAGCGGGCGCTGATATTGCTGAACAGAAGACGGCTGCTGGTGTTGGCCTGCTTGAGAGTTGGAAGTATCTGCCCTTCCTTGCTCATCAAGGTATGTATTGTCTTTACTCTCTCTGTCTCGGCTGACTGTGATGCAAGTCCGAGAGACAGTGAGGGATGATGAGCTGACTGGGGGGAGCACTTCAACTGACACACCATTGCTTCACTACTCTTCCTTCTACTATACTGTTTATTCATCTGCCCTATCGTCTTCCTCGCCATGCGTCATCCCAACTCGCTTCGACATCTCGTAAACTCCGCCCGCCCTAATCCGGCGAAATGCACTCTTCCCATTTCACGCGCAAAAATATAACTTCAAATTATACCTGATTTATCATATTCTATTACTACGAAACTATCAATTCAAACCTGACATATACTGCATACAGCCTCCAAGCTCGCATCGGCATTCGTATCCCACCATGTCTTCGGACCTCCCAAGAAAAGTTGGGGAATTGAAATGACCTTGTTCACAACAGCAATCCGAGAATCAGTACAATATTCACATTTATCTTCCTTACCCACTCTACGTCGTTTCCTAAACTTAGGTCAGATCCTACCTGTGCCTAAAGATGGTGTCGTTACACCTGTTACTTTTCATGTTACAAGGAGGAACTTGCCTGGCATTTTGAGCGAAGCGGATGCATTGGAAGATGGTACAAGGGAATTGACAGGTGAATGGGTCGTTAGTAGACGGATTTGGAGGAGGATGCAGAGGGACAATTATGGTCATGCTCCTCCTTCTACTACTTCGAATACGCAATCGCCCCCACCTAGGCGGAAGAGTAGCTCAAACTCGACCTCTTCATCAAGTGCAAGACCGTATGACAACGCACAACAACCTTCGTCTTCCGCTTCTACCCCTCATCCTCAAGTACATCCACCACACCGCTCGACCTCATCCTCAGCACAACATTTACCGCACACAGGCCAAGACAAAGTCATTTTATACCTACACGGTGGGGCATATTATACGATGTCAGCGGCAACACATCGTTACATCACAATCTCAGTCAGCAAATATACGAATTGCCGAGTCTTCGCGGTCAATTATAGATTAGCGCCAGAATGTAGATGGCCAGGACAGATTCATGATGCTGTCTCTGCTTATCTACGACTCATTCAAGATTTGAAAATCCCTCCTGAGATCATCATCTTTGCTGGAGATTCGGCTGGTGGTGGTTTAACTCTTGCTACTATTATGTACCTTAGAGATCATGGCTTCCCTCTACCGTGTGGTGCTATTGTTATGAGCCCCTGGGTGGATCTTACTATGTCGTGTGATTCGTGGGAGACGAATGCTGTGAGTCACATCGGCCTAATTTTGGCTTTGAAATACTTAATGACGATTTTGAACTATTGTAACTCCCCCTGTTCAGCCCTTCGACTACCTCCGTATGCCCTCTGGTGATGACCACATGAATCCCATCGCATCGCTGCTCGGCGCGAGCAACGTGAAGAAGCTGATCACCCATCCATACGTATCACCCCTCTTTGGCGACTTCCACGATTTCCCACCTTTACTTATCCAATGCGGCGATGCTGAATGTCTACGAGACGAAGGCACTCTCTTAGCTCACAAAGCTTCGCTGGCAGGTGTACAAGTCTATCATGAAGTATACGAAGATTGTCCACATGTTTTCCAAGCCATGTTCTTCCTTGAAGCATCCAAGAAAGCATTCAGATCACATCGCAATTTCGTAAAGAGAATCTTACCTAGCAGGCCACCTAGGAATAAAGAAGGTAGACGACAAAGAGTCGATATGTCTGAGATGGATCAGGAAGTCATGTCGGATGCTCATGCTATCAAGGCGGATGGTCAACCGGAATTGGCTTCATTACCTGCTTCTCCTAGAGCGCTGCGCAGGGAATTGTCAGGTCTTACTCCTGTCACGTCAGTCAGTACTGCAGAAGAGAAGGCGGAGCTTGCTGCTCGTCATGAAAGTCTACGGGATCTATCACGGCCGTCAGAAGATGAGGTCAGCATCGACAAGACGGAAGAAGTGGAGTTCTTGGAAGAAGATGGTGATCTAGGATATGATGACGAAGAAGACGATGAGGCGAACCCGTTTAATAATGTCGAAAGTAGTGGTGCTAGTGGAACCACATCCGACCCAGAAGCGGGCAGTGCAGCCGACGACGACAGCGAATTTGAACAGCTTCCACCTTCTTTGGAAACTCGAACTGAAGATGGAATGGCTCAAGATACAATTCAAGATTCGATTTCTGAAATGGCCTTGAACGCCACTACTGGAATGATCAAATTAGGATCTGCTTTCTCTTTATCAAACAACAATCACCATGATTTGGATAGCGTAGCTGAAGAACAAGATGAAAATATTGAAAGTATCGAATCGCAAGAAATGCAGCACGACAGGACTTTGTCCGCCAATGAAAGATCATCTACATTCATATCTTCGGGCACTTCATACAAGTTTTCAAGAAGCAACTCTTCACAGCGTCTGCATGTGAATACCCCGCACGCTGGACAATCGCAACATTACTCGCAACATCACCAGCATTATAACCAGCATCGCAGCCATACTACCCTAAGCAACGCAAGCACGCCTGCACATTCACCTTCTGCTTCATCTATATTGTTACCGCATGCTAGTGTTGCATCATCCCCTTCTGGCTCCCATACCCCATTAGCAAATCAGACACCGACATCGTCAGCTCCACCTTCGCCTGGCATCTCAATCCGCAGCTCGAACAGACAACGGTCATTTTCTTCGTTGAGCATGGCCTCTTTGACTCCTAGTTCGAGTCTGCGTCGAAATGGATCTACTGCATCAAGTCCGTCTACCGCACAAGCATCTTCTTCTTCTAGACCTGGTCATTCGCGTTCTAATTCGTCAATGAGCGTAAGAACTATGCGAGCTGGATCATTCCGCGAGATTTCGAAACCGAGAGCTAGGGCAAATTCTCACCCTGATCTGCAGGCATTACTGGATAGCTATGATGCTGCTGGACCTGCTCAGCATACTGTCATGTGGACAAGTGAAGAGGATCAGGAAGCTCCAGAAGACAGTGAAGGGTTCATTCGGGACGAATCTAACTCGGAGAAGACAAGGCGGCTCTCGAGTGATGACGGAATGGACCTCGATACTTTCGACAGCTGATCCAACATTTCTAGTCTTTCGAACCTATTCAATGCTTCTCATACCGTTCTGCTAGATCCGATATTTTTGATTCTCCCGGACTCCGTCATTTCGTCAGTCAACTTTACATGGCTAGCCAAGACACCCGCTATTATAATACAATACCGCTACGTTACTCGCGATTCATGTAGCATTAGCTTCAAGAGCCTTTTTTACAATAATGCTGCAACAATGTTCAAACCGCTTTCAGTCATTGAGGGTGTACACAGGGTCTGAGCACTCAGACACCCAAGTTTGTAATGCTCGCCTTAGAAGGTTCCGGGCACAAATACCCTCTGTCTCAGGGGCAAGGGATCTATGGAGAGCATTGCTGACATGACGGACGAGGGTATCGTTCTGTTGCTACTTGGCTACAACGTTCACTGTGTCTCATGCCATCATGGTGACTTGCGAAGCGAAAACATCTACATATCCCAACGGTATGTGTACTGTTGAGGCATAACCATATCACTGACCCAGCAGTAGCCGGGTGCTGCTTCTAGCATGACTGACCTGTCCCCCTCGTTAGGGGCATACATGACAGCTCTCTCAAGATTTCCGCCTGGCAACAGCTCAGCTGCGGAACCACCCTTGATCCACACGGCTTTGCATGTTCCAGGTTGACTGCCATCACCGCGCTCGACAGAGAACTGGCGTTGGGTAGGGTCAGCAGCTTGGCACCAGCCTCCGTCGGATATGTTGCTTTCATAGCTGGTCAACTGTACAGCTCGCTCTTTCGAGTTGGTCGCGATGAGGCCGAGGACATCACCTGGATCACAAAGTCGAGACATGACGGTGCTGCTGAACTCCTTTTTGTTAGTCCAGGGTAGGCTGATGGTCGATGGCTCTCGTGGAATAGCAGGAGTAGCTGAGGAAGAGCGCCCATTTTCGAATTGCTGAGGCTCGAAGATGCCTTCGACCCATGAGTAACCAGGTTCAGTCTCAAGCAGGACCCATTTCTCCTTTCCTCGGGGAGCATAGGGAACAGCACCATCGATCTTGCCTTCCTTCAGGAGCTCAGCATCGGCTCCTGGCCTGAGCAAGAAGGCGGTGCATGAATAGGGATCATTGGCTGGGTGAGCTTGGACTCGAAGCTGGCGTTTAGCTGGAACGACCCAAGCGTCGCTGGACTTGGTCCATACGTTTGTGTGATCCCTGATGACAAGAGCTAAGCGAGCTGGAAAGATGCCAACTATGTCGTCCTTGTGGCATGTTATGACTTCGACTAGATTACGGAAGTCTTGAAGGCTTGGTAACATCATCTTTTGGCTGAACCCCCTGGAGATATGGTCCTGTCCTTGAGGTGGTGTGTAGAAAATTATAGACATAGATGATAGACACTACGGATTACGACTTAGCGGAATCAGCTCTTCACAAACAGTTACGTAGGTATTTTGAAAAAAGCTTACGAAAGTGCACTACTATTGGGTGTAACTTACTGCTTTCAAGCTTGATGTGGTATTGAAGAAAGACAAGCCATGTACTAACCGGTTAGCCGTGTTGGTATTGTTGGCAAGGCCTCTCGCCAGTGGCTGGTATGTGGCGTAACCAGGTCATCTCCAAGCGCCGCCCGCTCGCACCGTCTTTGCGGAAGCAGAGCGAAGGTGCATCTTGAGAGCTCGTCATACGTGGGAGCAATCAGCTGAGGAGGATTGTTGTTGCACAGTCCAGAGGCGTTGGTTCGTGGCTACAGGCTCGACTGTCGCACACGCTGTGCAATGCCAAGCACGGGGCGTGCGAGGCTCGCTGGCCATGTACTAACCGCCGTCACGCTGAATTGACAACTTGTCGGCTGTTCGTCAGCATCAAAAACGAGTTTCGTCAATTGCCACGGGGCATAGGCCGTATGATCGCAAATCTGGGCATTGGTGAACCCGTAGGAAAGAATTAAGTGTCAGTACTACAGTGGCAGACAGCAATCACAGGATGCTAGGTCGTCAGAAGCCGTTACATGTGTGGCAAGCTGGATAGAACCGACATTCTTGCTAGATATCTTGCCTAGGGCCTAGTTTTAGTAGAGCGTCTCATCAAGTGGTTCTTCGACATGGAAAACCAAACCTGGCGAAGTCTGAGTGGTGGGATGAAGATTGAGATCACCACTTATGCACGCAGCAAGCTACATGAAAGGCTATCAGTTAATCTCGAGCTGCAGTCTTTGGATGTCGGAGAATGGCACACATTGCCAGCAGTATGCCGGCGGGAGTTCAAGCAGTGTTATCAGTTGCCCGCCAACCTCCGCAGTCTGCGCTCCATGTCCAACGGCGGATATACGTAACGTAACGGCAGCACCCTTGGGCACATGTAGAGTTCTGCAGAAGGGCCGCGCACTGTTCCCGATGTATACAGCTCGGACGAAGGGCGTCGAAATACTCTGTGCCGGTACCGGTCCACCCACCCTCCCATAGGGCTGCACCACCGACTGTGGTCAAGGTGACTTGCAATTCCACGCTTGGACCAGTGACAGGTCGAACTATCACCAGATTCCCTGGTGCGCACGGGCGAATGGCTGCCACTTGCGCGAAAGTATCACTATTCCAAGGTAGGTTCAGTATTGCAGGCAGACTCTCCCTCAGGTGTGCCATGGGGACCACTGGACACTTCCTGTCCCCATCATATTGTCGTGGGTCAAATAGGCCATTCACCCAGCAGTGACCTGGGATCGCTTTCAACAAGACCCAGGCTTCGTTCTTCCGAGGAGCAAGGATTCTCGTTCTACTCAGATCGCGCACGTTGAGAATCATCTCCATAACACCCTCGGTTCTTACCAAGAGTGCGGAATAGGAATTGTCATGCTTGTCGGATCTCCGGCGCACGTGAAATTGAGGGTAGGGGTGTGCCCAACGTACGGTCGAGGGCTTGTTTACTAGATCGCAGTCACCGCAGACTCCCAATACCTGGCTACTCGCAGCAAAGAACCCCACTATAGTGCCGGCTTTGCATTCGATGATTTCTAGTCTAGAATAGACGGTGTCCTTAAGCGGAGGAAAGTTACGAGTTGCATTCGCGCTCGAGGGTCCGCCAGTTCGGGCGTGAGCGCCGGCCTCCTCAACCAATCGTCGGGGTCCCACAGCATGAAGCATAAGCTTGGTAGCATCATCGTGGCAGGTTTGGTACATGATCAGGATTTTGCCTGTACCACATAGTCAGATCCAAAGCATTGGTCGAGATCAAAGGGGTCCCGCGTAAACTTGACACTCACGGGTATGGTGACTCTCGAAGAGAATCTCAAATACGGGACAATTGGTAACGTTTGAAGGATGATACCATGAAAGACAAGGAGGAGGAGAAGTGGGAGGGAGGGGTGGCGAGACATGTTCGAAAGGCAGACCAAAGTCGGTGGCGTCGTTCAGCAGGGCAGGTGACTGGCGTGGGTGTGTGCAGCACCGGCGGTGTGCGTCCCGGCTATAGCGCGATCTGTGCCGCTTTATCTCGTGTCACGAGACATTGCGTTGACTAGCTCCCTCAAGAATTCGTTCACTGCAGGTTCCGTGACCATTTGTCAACCTGCGCAATATGGGCGGGATGACAGAACTCGCCAGCGCGCTAAGAGCGGAGCAGGTTGCAAGAATATCGTAGCTCTGGTAGGGCCGTTACGAGGCGAAAGATACTTGTCGTACATGTATCGAGGCCATCCCCTTGGGCTACGTGTGTCATGATCTTGCTCGCGATGTAGAGTAAAAGTTGCGTGTCCGAGCCAGCACGTGTGGCAGCGCGCGACATTCTGCCACTTATTAGCGTGGCTTCGTATAACAGAAGTTGTCCACGCTTCAGTTTAATAGCCACCCCTTCTGCTTCTTATCCTTCTTCTCCTTATTTCGCATCCGAATCGCCTCCATCTCCTTCTTAGACGGTCTATGTTTCTTATTAGCTTCATCATCAACATCACCGTTCCCTCTCTTCAAAGTGTTCTGTTCCTGCTGTTGCGCCAGTGTAGCTTGCCATCCATCATAATCGAAGTAGAACTGATTCTGTCTCTTCGCACGCTGAACATCACTGACGCGATCTGGTGTCTTTGTCGGATCCGCTTCGAATTTCCCTGTTCTTGCATTGAAACGAGCTACGTAGGCTCCTGCTCCTCCTGCTCCTTTTGCTCGACTTGCTAATGATGGATCCAAGTATGCTAAATCTGGATCGATACCTCCAAATTCAGCGGCAGTAGGACCAGAAGATCCAGCTCGCTCTTCATTTACTGGACTTATAGCTGAAGAAGCATCGTTCACGGTGGCATTACTTGCTTGACCAGGTTGAGGCGATGTTGCTTTACTAGTGCTAGCGGTTGCTTCTGCTGCTGGAACCGGTGACGCTGATCCGCTTGCAACAGCCGGAGCAGCTGGAGCAGCGGCTCCACTCTCGAACGGGTTGGTCCACGTCGTTGTATTTGTTGTTCTGTTCCAGTAGTAATACTTGCCCACGCTGTCGATAAAAGAGCAAGATCACAAAGTCTACGTCAGAAGGACTCTAACAGCTTGATAGAGGTTAGACAAACTCACTCGGCATTCCATACAGCTGTCCAATCACCTTTTGTATGCATTGGAGGACCTGCTGCTGTTCCCGTTGCTGCGGTGGCAGTAGCTGCTGGAGAAGTCGTTGATGGCGACTTTGATGTCGATGCAGTCGAACTGCCTGCCGCTGCAGTAGATATTTCCTTTTCCTTTCCTTTGCCTTTGTCTGACATCTTAAGCTTCTTAAGATATGTTCTGTTATTCCAGCTGTTCTGTGTCGTCTGTGCTGCTGTTGCTGGTATCGATGAATTGGTTTGAAACAGAAAGAAGGGCTGCTTTCGAGGTTGAGCTTGCCGCTCTTCTCTTTCCAGCCGCGACTGCAAGCAAAACAGAAGAAGCAGCAAAGTGGACACTGAAGATGCTTCTGGACAACACAGAGGTGATATAGATGTCCACTCATCCACGTGGAGTCATCGCTGACCCTCCCATGTCAATCCATCTGGTAGTTCCTCCGGGAGCTCAAGTCCTTGTTAGAGTCGCAAATGGCCAGCGGGTCTGTCTTCATTACACAGAAACGATGTACGTTCAACTATCAATCATGTGTTATGGCTATTCAGCTACTGACAGCTGCTCGCAGTCACATATGAAGATGGTGCAACAAACGGCCACACCGATGGAGAGGATGTGGACATGCCAGCAGCGTCGACATCCGCCGAGGCAGAAGGCGAACATAAAGAATACCCATGCATAATAAAAGCCACAAACGGCAAGAGTGCTCGCAAGACTGCAAAGAAGATCAAAATATCAACCCTTGTCCGACCGCAAGATACCGACTCGTTCACCCTTGCCTATGGCAGTATACTCAAAGCACATTTCAGCTTGACAATGCGCAAGAAGGCAAAGAAGCGCAAAGACAAAGAAAAGGAAAAGATGGGAGCTGCTGCTGTAGCTGCTGCCGATTCGAAGAAGAGACGTCGTCAAACGAGAGGCGGTCTACCGAAAGTATCGGGTCCAAGACGTGGTGCTGGCCATTCGAAACGTCAGAGATCCTTGAAAGCTAGAGCCAGAGCTGCAAGAAAGATCATAGGCAAGCATGCTGTCAAAGCAAGAGACGCAAAGATATTGGCTAGTTTACCGAAGCGCGAAGAGCCGTTGTAAAGAGCTGCACATGTGACTTTGATGTAGTCAGAATCAGTGGAAGTAGAGGCAATCTCGCACTCTCAAAGAGGGTTCATGTCGGAATTACATTGCTTGACGACAGTCCAACTGGCAGTTTGGAGACTGGATGCGATGTGGATAATAGTACAACATCATTGATGGGCGTAAGATTCGCGCACACGGGGTCGTCAAAAGTCTGAAAATATACAAATGCGAAGGATGCTAATACAGCAAACGAAGGAACCATACGACTCGCTCACCATCGTGAGCTCGACGACCATGCGTTGTTACCGCTCGTCTGCCAAGGGTCTTTCCAGGCACTTCCGTTATTTGTCGTACTACTGCCGCTGCTCTGCCATGTATCGCGCTCATCCTCTGCGAACGATATGCTTCCATCGACACCTCCGAACGATAAACCAGGTGCGGCCTGACTGCCATTCGTGAACGCGTACGGATCCGCGAATGACGTTCCTGAGTCTAGCGATGGAAGAGATGCTGTCGAGGATGCGAAAGGGTTGTCCGTTGCAGGATATAGTTGATTCAGCGGCAAGCCTCGCTTGAATGCCTCTTCTTCGCGCTTTTCTTGTTCCTCCAGCATGCGTTGCTGTGCCTCGTATTGCAACTGCTCAGCAGATTGCCCATTGGGCAGATATGCACCCGCAGATGATGTGGGAGTGGGTATCGGCGCACTGCCTGTCCTAGTAAGATCTGGCTTGGATCGCAGCCTTCCGAACAGTGATTTGCCCTTTGGTGCGTTTGATGGCGTAGGCGGTCGTAACTCATCGGCGCTTTGTCTTTGTCCGTTGGGTAATTTAGGCGAGGGCATCGGAGCAGTCACAGGCAATTGACCGGATCCGTCGTCACTAGCGATGGTTTCGCGAATCTTGTCAAGGTCGAACCCGACACCTGCATCTTTCGACTTAATCGCAGGCCCCTTCACTTCTTCTTTCACTTCATCTGTAGTGGTGTCCACTGGCGGTGTGACTTTCACTGTGGCTTCGACTTCTGGCGGCTTCTCGGTAGCTGTGACCGCAGGTTGCGATATCGCTTCGGTTGAAGTTCTCGGAGGAGGAATTTCGATGTCGTCGGCGTCATATGGCCTGTAAGCTTTCACAGCTTCGACTGCTGCCTGTGCATCTTGCACCTCAGCAGCGTCGGCAGACGCAGCGCTAGGCCGCCGTGATATTTCGGGTGTTGCAGCTGTAGACTTGTCTTTCTTCCAGCGAGACAGCCAAGATGCTTTCTTTTGCGCTTGCAATCGAGCAAGTTCCTCCCCTGCTGTGAGAACCTCGCGATCGGGTCTATCGAGATCATCTGGCTCGTCGAAGCTGTGCAGGTAGAACACGTTGCTTTAGCTGAGAAAAACCGGAGATGGCAATACATACAACATACCTGTCCGCCGTCACTCTGAAGCCAACTTCTTTCAATATCAGAGGCATCAAAGTTCGATAACTCATATGACCCGCTAACAGGTCTGTGATATCGACATTTTCTAGATCCGGAACGAAGTCCACCGGCCTCAGACCTGCGACTGTACTCAGACCTCCAGTCGTGGCTCGAAAGAGGTAGCCAAGGATCCAGTCGTTCCTGGCATAACAATTGACCATTCTTCCAGAAACAACTCCTCGTACTTCTCGCCATGTCTTCCGTGAAGCAGTAACTGTTGCTCCCATGAGGTATACATCCTGCACGACGCCGAATGCCTTCTTCTTTGCGAGCGCTACGAGGGTATAGAAGATCACTCGCGCCCCGAGTGAGAAGCCAACAAGTGTGACTGGTCGAACCCCCAGACTGCGCTCGATAAGGATTGCGGCGAGCACTTCGCCGGCCTGTCTTGCGCGATCGAGGGCATTCGACCAGGGATTGTCGATTAGGTAGCCAAGCTTCGTAAGGACTGCATAGAAGACGAATGAATTAATTCAATAAGGTGATCAGAACCCTCCAAAAATCGTCTTGACCTACGGATCGGCCATTGCAGAGCTGACATCATAGCTCCAAGCAGAGTCATCTGAAGCACTTGCTGTCCAACAGAAGAAAGAACTTCCGAACCAAGGATCTTCAAAGCATTACCCGTTTGTCCAAGTGTTTTCGATTCCCACAGAACAGAAAACAAATCACCCATAACTGGGTCAACGGTGGAGAAGGGCAACCGAACATCGTCTTGAGGTCCATTCATGAACCTGCAGACACTGGTTAAGCAGATAGCTTGCTCGCCATGAGATTTTGAGACTCACCCTGGGACACTGATTATGACATTTAAGCGTTTGTTATTATGCACTGGATGCAGCTCGAATTGCTCGACAGCTTTCGTCCGCCGCGCCATGCCTCGGACACCGATAGAGCTTCCAGTAAGCACACCACCCGTCGTGATGACAGCTGCACTTCCAGCTCCGGTCAATACGGCTCCAGCTCCACTGACTCCCATCGTCGCCAGTGCTCCAGCTAGACCTCCCGCTATAGCAGGTGCAAGTATACCAGCTGATAGACCCAGAACGAGTCCTCCTCCTACTGTAGCTAGACCCATAAGCATGTATCTTTTCCTCTTGTCGGCATTTGCACGTTGACCTAGTACTTCCGTATTATCCTTATTCTTGATTCCTTCTTGAATTTCGAGTGCATCCGTCAAGCGACGTTCGAAGCGAACGACGTCCATCCATGATAATCCTAGATGTTCCGCCATGCGTCCCAACAAGACTCGAGAACGTGCATCGTATACACTGTCGGCAACGAGCGCCAAGAATAGATCACAGAGGATCGTCCACCGAATATCTAGTGTGACCGTCTCATCCGCTGCAGTCAGATTGGTTGTTACACCTGGAAGAGTGTTAGGAAGCGGTTGTACCAAGTTGACTGGGCTTTCGGTTTCCTCTCCGTCTCCGTTTCCTTCTGCAATCTCCTCTTCGGTGGCGACCGTGGGCTTTATTGCAGTCTTGGGTGTAGGTGGTAAGCTGGAGACCTTGGTTGGGCTAGACGCTTTCGGTACATCATCATATTGAGGAGGTGCATCATTACCCTCGCTACTTCCTGTCGATTGACCAATATCACCTTCATCTTCACTGTTCCTATCCTTCTCTTTGGACAGTTTCGAGTCGCTCTGTGCTGCTTGATATGGGGGTGCCTCTGTTTCGGGCTCTCGCAATGTCAGATCGCCAGTCTGCTCGGCTAGACTTTGTTCATGCTGAAGCCATTCAGCCTTCTCCGCTGCCGCCTCTGCCTCGCGCGCAGCTTGCTCCGCTTCTTCTTGCGCCTCTCGTTCTGCTTCTTCCTGAGCTTCCCTCGCCGCTTCAGGGTCATATTCTGGATTGGGTACGGTGTGCGTCGTGACCAGTGAAGGGACCAAGTCGGCCGATGTAACTCCGTGCTCCGCTAGCTGCTCAATCATGCGTTGTTCTGCGGTTGTACGTGTCGGTCCGTCAGCAGCTGATCTGTCTGATCAAATATGATAGAAAGAGGCTACACACCCGCTGGATCTATCTCCATATGCTGATATAGCCGTCCCATAACCTTCGTACCCCAATTCTGCAAGCTCTCAGTCGCGGGCTGAAGCTCTTTGAGTCCCTTGAAGACGGTTGCCATTTCACGTGTCACGAGCCTGCACAACCCAACATAAGCTATCCTTTGCGGGTCGGAAAGCATAGTTTTCGTAGTTTGCATCTGTGACAGTGGAGTCATTCCTTTATCGTCATCAAAGAGGTATTGCGTTCGTGTATGCACTTCATCCTCTTCTGGATCTTCGTCGAGCTCCAAGCGAGTGTAATCCTGCTCGTCCATCTTGCCTTTTTCCCTCCATTCAGAGCCTTCATCATCGAAATCAATGAGATTGCCAGTTGCATTGCCAGCTGTTGGTGCTCTTGGCGTCAATGGAGAGAACTTCTGCGACCCGGAAGCTGATGGAGGTCCTAGTTTGGGTATCGTGGTCGTCGGTGATGATGTTGACGGACCGGCGGCAAGTGGACGGTGTCGTATACGCAGCCCAGCTTTATTGTGTTTATGTTTCCGCCGTCTTCCAACAGCCTTCCTGCCAGTGCCATCATCACTACTACTAGCATCAGAGAGGTCTTCTTCGCCCTCTGCAGGCTCGTCTGGATCCTCGCCGTTCTCTTCACGCGCCAGGCGCCACTGTCGCTCGATTTCGAGCTTGTTGACCTTGTTCGTGGACTGGATGACCGGCATCTCCTGCCAGTCATCGTCGTCGTCCATCATCGTTGCTGGGCCACTGTGGGCCCGCTGTGGAGCGAGCAAGCGACAAGTCCGGCTGAACTGCTGGCTGGTATGCTCGTCTTGATCCGATTGATGTGCATGCAAGAGGCGAGCCGGAAATGGAGTCGCTCGTTCTTTGCAGAGCACCTACTCAAAGTCAATACAAAGCGGCAAAGTGGCACACGTCAAGCATACGGGCAACATATGGATTGGACCGTACATTCATAGCCTAGGTTGCATGGCTTGATATATGATACTTCGGCGGTTCCCTTTGTCAAACGCGACTACAACTCCGCCAGCAACATCAAGGCCTTATCTAGCAGTCACAAGTGACAATGTGTTAGCTGCTTTGAGGACACGTCCTCTTTTTCTAGCTCTACCTATATCTATGCATCACTCCATTCAATAACTATACCTGAAAGACTTGTTTTGTCGGTCAGACTGGAAGCGACTTTCAAGGCTGTTCCACATGGTCTATCAGCAAAATAATGCTCTTCTCAAGCTCGAATGACGATAGGAAGCTTACAGGACAGGTACTTGAGCGTCATCCCCATCTGCTTTCTCGCCTTCGACGTTCTTGCTTCCATCGCTCGTAACGGGCGTTTCGCTCGATGGGCCGTATAGTCGATCCCTGCGTGCATTTTCGCGAACGAAGTATACGCGAAGTCCGAGACTTATTACTATCACTATGCTCATTGAGCATATGAGTGTGATCCAAGTCGATCTGTAGTGCACTGGCGCTTCGGGCGTAAGGACAGTGTACGGGCCTGCAAAGTCGCACAAAGACCTCAGATTGCGATAATCCCAGCATCAGTCTGGAGAGCAGTAACACCAACATACCTATGATGTTTCCTACGCAATACCCAATGAAAACGGCGCCGTTCACCACAGCCTTCTTGGTCCCACCAGCTACACGCCAGAACAGGTCACTTCAGCGAAGGAGGCTACGACTAAGTGGTAGTTCGGCATGCATACCTGTGTTTCGAGCAGCTAAGCTCAGCAGCAAGATCTGAGAAACGAAGCATGAGCGTCGCTCTATCCAACTCGTCATAAGCAGCGATTGTCAGACGTCAAGACTCACGTAAGGGGCTCCAAATACGGGAATGAGAGTGTACCCGAAGACAGGTACTCCTCTAGGCCGCCAGCTTGCTTTCCATATTATGATGGAGCCAACGATAACCGGCAGACATGACAAGGCCATCAAGTAGCAGGTCATGTTCTTGTATCGACCATCAATCCACCTATGATGAGGGAAAAAGCAGCATGTAAGTTAGTCTTGACTGACGCCGATTAAGCGTTGAAGCTAGGCACATACACGCATATGGCAATTGCTACGAGAACAATTAGAAGTGTTAGCCAACGATTTTCTTTCTTTCCCCACTATTCTCGGACCAGGCTCGAAAGATATCGCAGGAGCAAAGCCACCTAGCACTATTGATTAAGAGGCGAGTGACGTACCTATCACCGTAGCAGCTCCTCCCGGGATCTGGTACAGTACTGGGAAGGGGACTTTGTTAGTGAGTGTACAACGTATTTATGTTCACACACCGCTGGACATCGTGTCTGCGAGTCCTCGCAGATGCAAGTCGCTTTCACCCGGATTGATCAAGACTGCGACCGAAAGTCGCAGATCCCATACTGATTTGTATGGTATCTGCGACTTTCCGTCGCAGTCTTGACCAATGCGGTCAAAAGCAAGTCGCACGCTGCGGCCAGTCGCAGCCATGATGGCTATCCGTGTCAGAGCTGGATGGTCTTACTAGACTGAAGAGACGTGTAGCCGAAAGTCTGACACACACACAAAAGTTAGCTGTTAGACGAAGTCTCAAAATAGCAGGCTACGAAGCGCCTAATCAATCATGCTTACTCTGATTATTCTAGCTCCGAATGCCGTGACGCCCTACAATGGAACGCAAGATATCAAGTGTCAAAGTCAGCAAGCATGCGGAAACCATGTCTGCGGCAAGACATACGCCGTTGCAGATGTAGATTAATGCTCCAACAATCTGAGGAGGAGATGAAACATGTCAGCGTGTGTCCATCTACGCTGTACATCTTGGACAGTCGGCAGCCGAGAAACAGAGAGTGATGGTGCGCGCTTACCATATAAACATAAACAAGAGGATCCTTCAACGCCTCAATAAACAAGTCCTTCCTCCACTTCTTATCATCCGCACCATCCACTTCTTTTTCAACTCGACTCTTTAAGAATTTGATTTCTTGAGTGTTAAAGAAACGAGTTGCCTTGTCTATTGAATCTGGAATGAAGAAAAACATGACTACAGACCAGAGAAGAGTCCATGATCCTGCGAAGATATAGAGTATCTTCCATGTTGATATTGATGAATTGATAGTGCCTAATGCATAGCTGTTTGTTCCAATAACAAGGAGGGAACAAACACGTCAATAAAGCCGGAAAAGAAACCTTAAGATCTTGGAAGAAACCCCTGAGATCTTATCGTAATTGCAAGACGGAAGGCAATCATGTCTACGACTGGTCGCAGCGTACGAGTTGCTTTTGACCGCATGGGTCGAGACTGCGAACAAAAGTCGCAGATACCATACCAATCTGGTATGGTATCTGCGACTTTTGGCCGCAGTCTTACTCAATTCGGTCAAAAACGACCTGCTTCGGCGAAAATTTGCAGACACGATCTGCAGCGGTGTATGTTGACTTACTTTAATACACCTGAGAACATTGAGAAAATACCAGTAGCGCTATACCAGAAGCCGATCCTGGCACTGTATTCACGCTTCGTGTAAAACATAGTCGAAATAGCCAAGAAAGCAGGCGACACAGCGGCTCTGTCGATTTCAAGACTGTCGATGTCAGCGTGATGGCATATTGATATGCAAGGAAGCAGCCGTATGAGTGGGTGTCTATGCTTTGAACTGTCCTTGACTCACTCTACGAATCCAAGGAAGAAACGTTGCGCTGTAAGACCTTCATAGTTCGTACATACGCAAGTCAGAAATACGATGACACCCCAAATAAAGACGCATCCCGCTGAAGCTTTGCCTGAAGGTAAAAGGGAGATGCAGCAAATTGTCAGCAGTGACCTCTAAGAATCTGACGTGCAGGCCTATTTTGTCTGCTACGCTTTCTCATGCTGGTGCCTGTCACGGAGACTTTTGGCTTACCTAATGGCAGTGTCTGCAGCAGTAAAGCTATGGGCAGGACTGAGACGATATATCTACGCATGGCAATCCATATTAGACACTGTTCATGCTGCTGCTTAGGTGATGTTGGCTCTCACCCCCAGTAGAATGCCGCCGTTGCGGTAGAATATCGGACTGGACAGGATATATCGCCTTAGCCTTTACTTTAAAATGGTACTCTGGGGGGACAAAGTCACAACGCACTGGTTGACACGGCTCCAGATGGAGTTCTTGTAGACAACCCTAGATCTTCAATGATTCCAAGCACACTTGCGCCTCCACTGGAGTATCATATGTCAAATTAGAAAGCCAAAACAGCCAAAAAGCTGGGGTCACCATGGGGTCCTCGAATTTGAATACTGGCGACAAGTGTGACTCACAGGACAGCCTTATCATAGAATTGTAGACCATAGCTCCTGAGGATATGAAACCAACTTGAATCAGTCAGAATGTTTGATATTGGCAAGTCTTCTTGCTGATCCGATCAGTGCTCAGGAAGGCATCCAATTTACACGGTCAATATCGGCATGAGGAGAGCGTCGAGCTTCCATAGGCATCTTCGCTGTTGCTTTTCGGATAGCGAGTGTGGTGGTGTAGTAATAGTAGTCATGGTAATAATGTATCATGGATGACTGGAAAGCCTTGAATCTTGGAAGAAAGTCGCGATAAAATGTCTTGGGAGACTGCAAGTGAAGAAGATCCATCAAGTCACAGACTGACAGCCCAGGCAACGGACGATAAGCGGGGGAGACGTGGCGAGGATAGAACACATCCCATGTAAAGCATTGCATGGATTTTATTGAGGTTGAACATGTGTAGACGACTCCGTAATCATGATGACCTTCTTGCTGGTATTGGTATGTCTATATGTCTCTGTTACAGGTGGTTTGATGAAGATCCCACTGAAAGGTGATCGGCATGGCATAGAAGCTGCATGAAGGCACAGGGGGGAGGCATATGAGGCGGAATGAGACAGTAGCAGCTTCTCTTGCCCTTCTACCTACTGGAACCTCCTTACCATTTGCTGCTTCTTCCTACTGCCATGATTCTGTCGCGATCCACCACAGTCTTCTCCTCATTAGCTTTGCGTCATGGAATAATCTCCCGAAGATCTTCATCATTCAGCTCATTATTGTCGACTTTGAGAACGAGAAGCAGCTTTCCTCCTTTCCTTCCTACCATTCAAGAATCTTATACTTGTCCAAGTCAACTCTCCATCAACAAGCGTACACTATCAAACATGAGCGGTCCAGGTGCTTCTAATGATGCTCTACTAGCTAGCAATCTGTTCTCAGTCGAAGGTCTAGTATGCCTTGTGACAGGAGTGAGTTGAAGCACATCTTACCACAGTTCCTATAACCAGATCCTTTTAACGCCTTCCTCTTATTTGTGTGCAATTAGGGCGGCACTGGTATCGGCCTCATGTGCACTCAAGCACTCGCCACAAACGGTGCAAAAGTATATATCACAGGAAGAAGAGCCGAGGAATTGGAAAAAGTAGCTCAGCAGTATAAGCCATCTTCTGGTAAAGGACAGATTATCCCGTAGGTCACACTCTTTTCATCGATTTATACCGGTATATCTTACTGATTTCGAATGTTCTCATATTTGTGGCAATATATATAGTCTACCTGCGTAAGTCGCCTTTCCTCCAACCAATAATCTTTGCACCACGTTCTCTTCTATATGTTATCAGAAAGGCTGGCAAGTTAGTCACTCATCTGAGATGTTTCTCGGTTAGGCGTCAGGCTNNAGCCTGACGCCTAACCGAGAAACATCTCAGATAAGTGAAATAGCACCTCCAAAGCCAGCATGAGCTTCCAAGCTCTTTCACCTTCTCTCAACAGGCCTCGTTTACAAGAAATCGATCTGACACGCATCCTTGCATTTGCAGCGATATCTCCGACAAAGCAGGCTGTCAAAAGCTAACTCAAGAGTTCGCCTCTAAAGAATCCGCACTTCATCTGCTCGTCAACAACGCTGGTATCGCTTTAGAAGAAGAACTAAAATTCAGCAACAATGAATCGCTCGATTTCAGCTCTGCTGCCTCAGTTTCAGAGCATCTACTACGAGCATCCACCGATACCTGGTTAGATACGTATAAAACCAACACTCAGGCGGTATACATGCTCTCTGCGTGTATGCTTCCTTTATTAGCTAAAGGACATGAAACTCATAGAGGTTATACTAGCTCTATCGTCAATATTACGAGTATCTCGGGTATCATGAAAACTCCAAGCAGTGGTCAATTCGCTTATGCTGCTAGTAAAGCCGCTGCTATTCAATTGACCAAGAATTTGGCAAATACATTGGTGAAGACTAAGATTAGAGTCAATAGTATTGCTGTAAGTTACGTTTTGTTCGAGCTTCTAATCTCTCTGACGACATCATGCTGATATTGACCATTGTCGTGTGCGACTCTCTACACGTGACGTTATGCAGCCTGGCATGTAGGTTTACATTTCTTGCTACGCGGCCCTCATCCTGCAGAAGCTGACACGATGCATCGCGTTCTCCGTTTTCAGCTTCCCATCCGAGATGACAGCCAAGGAGTCCGCGGACAATAACAAGTCCGAGCTACCAGATGCAGGAAAAGGATTACCAGCTGGAAGACCTGGTAAAGATGAAGAGTAAGTTACGTGCTGAAGATTTTGCACGAGTTGGTGGCGGGACCTTCAGACTGACTTCACACTTCCTACAGTATGGCTGCTAGTATCCTTCTACTAGCTGGTAGAGGAGGAGTTTTCTACAACTCACAGGTACTACATCCGGACGGCGGTGCCTTGGTTATTAATCCCTCTTCTATGTAAGAATGCCAAAGATATCTTCAAAATGCTTGGCAGAGCGCCGCATCTGCAATCAAAACCGCTCTCTTGAAGGTACGGCGCACAGGCTCTTATTCAGTGTAGCATATAGTCAAAGAGAAGCTTCTTAAATTGCTTTACTCGAAAGTTTCTATGCATTGCCAAAATCCGACCCTAATCATTCAGTTGACCACATTTTACTTGGGATATGGTTTCCATGGGCAAAGCATGGTTGATCCTAATCTAACGATGCATCCGCCGCGAAGAAGGCGAAGAATAACCTCTATTGGGTCGTGTATCGTCAGACATATATGACCGAGCACTTCTTCCACTTCTTGTCGATCCACTGTCACCAAAGCGATCACTTGCTGATAGTAAGGAAGATTGCATCGAAGTAGTCAGGGATCGACTTCGGACGTATATAGCTTCATCATCATCATCCTCCTCTTCTTGCTGGTCTGTCACTCTAGAAGGTGATGGCTTCTTGCTCTGATTGCCTTCTGCACTGCTTGAAAAGCCTAGCCTTTGCATTGCTGACGAAAGAAGGCTTGGTCCGCTACTGCCTTGTTTTGATGTTGAGGGTGTCTCATCGTCGTTTCCGAAGTCCCAGTCACCAATATCGACTGTCTGCGGCTCGGGTTGTGACTTGCTTCGGCTAGCCTGTGGTCGTCTGCTGGGATGCAAGTATCGGGAGGAGTCTTGCGGGCCACCTCGCCTGCTGCTATAAGCGCCATCGCTTCGAACAGAAGTAGCCACAGAAGGTGCTCGAGATCTGCTAGTCTGAGCGCTGCGTACGGAGCGCGTGTCACTGCTGTCACACGCTGATCTAGCTTCGAGCTGGGAAGAAGAGTTCGCGCGAGGGCGCTGATAGTGATCTTGGTAAGGGTTGCCTTGAGGTAGATATCGGCCGTCTGGATGTAAGTATCGTTGTGAGGATGAAACACTTCGTACGGATTGCGCATCTCCGCGAGTGTCGTCAAGCCAATTTTGGGTAGCATCGTTGTCAGCATCGTAATTGTCGCCTGATGGCGTTCGCGAAGAGGGATGCGACCTGTATGCCGGTGGGTCCGATTTGTAAGACTGTGGAGACGATGGCCTGGGTGAGCGATTGTACGATGAATTCTGGTCGTTTAACTCTTCCTCGGAGTTATCGTCATGCTGCCTGTACGGAGGCACTGCTCTTCTTTCGCCCAGCCAGGAATTGCGTGAAAGAGTAGGTGAATGTGCACCTCTCCTAGCAGCTTCTTCGATGCCTGCAAGAGCTTGTTGTCGCCTAAGCTGCTCATTGCGTTCCTGCTGGTGTGCTTCAGCGATTCGCTCTTCCCTTTCTTTAGCCTCCCATTTGGCTTTCATCTTCTCTTCATGAGCAGCACGTTTTCGCATTTCATGCTCTTTGGCACGTCGAGCCGCTTCTTCACGTTGTCTTTGCATGGCTTCTCGCTCTCTTGCATCTCTCTCGGCAGCCTCTCGAGCAGCTTTCTGTCTAGCATCGTCGATAGCTCTAGCTCTCGCTTCTTCCTCCATACGACGTCTCTCAGCTTGACGCTGCTCCTGTTCTCGCTCTTCGTTCTCCTGCCACTGTTTTTCCATTTCTTTCCGTCGGCGTCGAGCCTCTTTCTCCAAGCGCTTTTCTTCCTCTTTTTCCTCTTTCTTGAGCATCTTCTTCATTTCCTTGCGGGCTTCGCGCTGGATGTCTTTCTTAGAGCTTTTACTCGAATGTGACTTTGATGATGATGGCATGGGCATTGGTGGAGGCAAAATACCTGGATACATTGGTGGGAATGCGCCTGGCATCATCATTGGTGCCATCATCGGCCTGCCATACATATCAAACCCCATGCCGGGCATGCCAGGCAGCATCGGGTTAGGGAGTGAGCTGGCACCTTTCTTGCCTTTATGCTTGTGCTTAGAGACAGCCATCCATGTGCCTGTCCCAGGGTCAAAAACCACATCGCCCGAGTCGCCGCCGTAAGGACTGGACATGTTAAGATAAGATGGATTGGTCTCAGCGTTTCCTGGTGCGTAACCGACCGGAGGAGCTACTCCGCGTGGTGGTCGCCCAAATGTCCTGCTGGGCTCGCTGACTAGTTGCTCTGGAGGGGCGGAGCCTGCTCCTACTCCCTCGCCTACACCGTCGTAGCGTGGTTCACCTGGATTGCCCTCGTCGTACGGGTCGGGTGCATAATCTTGCATCAATGAACCGACTATCTCCTTCGTTCTGCAACGTGTACGTTTCTGTTAATGGTACGTATAGTATAACTTTGACGATGCTTGTGACCGCTCTAGGCGGAATTCGACTTGTGCTGGTTATCGCCGTATCGATGCAGAGGCCGTTTGAACTGTGCAGCCGTGGGCAGTAAATGTGTCTTGAACACCTTTGCATGAACAATCAGTACTTGTTCACTAAAGCAGCAGCCTCAAGCAAGTCGTGGTGTCACCCAGCATATCAAGAGCAGACACAGCTTTAGCTTGACTGGCTGTGTGTAGCGGTGCATTGCTGCAAGAGGATGCTGTCGCTCGCATATCCGATATCATACGCAGTCGTGTAGCAGGTGAGGCCACCTGAGTGACGGATGCCGCCTTGTTGCGTCAACTGTACGAGTTGCCTCACAACGTGGCCAGCCGCTCTTGCTCTTTCCTGCAGGATTGTGGAAGTCTTGCTCTCCTCCTCTATGTAGTTCAAGCTCGAGCAAAGTAGAGTCACATGCATTACGACTTTGGAGCTACCGCAGCTCCAACGTTGTAATGCTCGTGACTCTACTTTGCAGCGGAAGTCAGGTTCGTATGAAGCATACTTCTCGTCCCAAAAGAACAGTTGCTGTGGTGATCGAGCATAATTGAATCGAATTAGTCGTTTACTTTTCATGATTAAGCCGCAATCTATCTATCTGTACAATGCACATCCTTAGAAATCTCCTTTTTATGCTGCTTCATCTCCCCCAGCCGGGCCTCCGACTTCTCGAGCTCGACCCAGCAGATCTGCCACTTCTATAATCATCAACTATATCCATCTCGTGATATGCAGGCGCAGCGGGATACTTGTACTGCTGTTCTAGCGCTTGCGTCGCTAGGACTCGCTCTCTTTCTTCGTCTATGCGCTGACGGACCAGTCTTCGTTGTGAGGAAGTCTCGCTTCGAACCGACTGGATTTCCGTTATATCGTCATCGTCATCGAATTCTTCTTGGTCGTCAGGGTGATAGCCTTGTTGTTGCCCACCGGCATACTGTTTCTGACGGTAGGCTTGAGGCGGATATGCGTGATTAGCTTGTTGTCGGTACCTAGAGCCAGCATAAGACGGTGGCGCCGAAGGCTGTCCAGGGTATTTCAACGGCATCTGTCCATTTTGACCACCTGGCATGCCTGCCCCGTATGCAGCAGGCTGATAGGGTGGCAGTGAGGGAGTTTGACTGGAGCGTGATGGACGGCGTGGACCATGATAGTACTGTGCCGCTGTGTTACCTGATTGCTGAGGTTGATAGTAATTCCCTTGAGGCTGTGGCTGTCTGTAAAGGACAGCATCCTGTCTCTCTCGCTCGGCAGCGTCCATCTCTGCTCTTCTTCTCGCCATCAAAAGCTGCTGCTGTTCCCTCATTTCGTCTAATTCACTTTGGAATCTTTCTCTCTGAGCATCGGTCATCGCCATCTCTCGCTGGTTTTCAATCATTTCCTCGTAATTTCGCATTCTTGCATCTTCTTCAGCTACTTCTTGTGCAGCCCTTTGACGGGCATCTTGCATTGCTATGCCCCTCGCTATCATCTGCTGTCGCTTCTCCTCTTCACGTACTTGTCTTTCGAAGGCTCTCTGACGTTCTTCGTCTTCGCGAGCTCTACGAGCAGCTTCTTTCCAGCTTCGCCGAGCAGAACGTCTCGATTCGCGGTCATCGTCCTCACTGCTTTCACTCTCGCTTTCTTCCTCTTCTCTGCGCTTCATGCGCTCTAGTTCTTTGCGAGCTTGTTTCTTGATAACTTTCTTGATATCTTTGGATGATCTTGGGTCTTCCTGCTGACCGAGGCCAGCACCTGGCATGTATCCCCCGTATGGATTCATCATGGGCTGTCCGTACATGCCGTATCCCATCGGCATGCCCGGTATCATTCCGCCCATCAACGGATTAGCAGGTACTCCTTTACCTCTGGTAGACCACAAGCCCGTCCTCGGATCATAGACCATTTTACCATCTTCATCATCATCGTCATCGTCTTTGCCAGGTCTATCGATTGCTCCAGGAGGTGCGCTGCCTGCTCCGACTCCTTCGCCTTTCCCACCCGCTGCTTCACCGTATGGATCTGCATATGGATCAGGTGCACTTGCACCTGGCGGACCTGGACCTCCCATCGGCGGACCGCCCATATCGTCCATGCCAGGTGGGGCACCTCCATACATGTCATCTCCACCGAATGGGTCTGGTCCGAAGCCGCTTCCGCCCATGCCTCCGCTTGGAACAGGAGGAGGCGCATTTGCAGATACGATGAGCGGGAAGAAGCATGCGCAGATATTGAGGAGACCGACTATTATCAAGACTGCGGCTGTTATAAGATGCAGTTTTCCGACGCTGGTATAGGAAAATTACGGTCAGCCAGCTAAAGATGTGAGATAGATGAAAGCTAAAACTCACGAGTAACTCGTGATCTGAAAGCCTGTGTAGACCATCACGGCGCCTGACCCTCCTGATCCCCACTGACCCTGTAGAGCAGGGACAAACTTGAAGAGTGTCGGTAGAGTTGCAGGGATAAGACCGCGCAGTCCCTGATGCACAAGCATAGCTAGCAGGCCCAATACTTTCAACGTCAAATCAGTCAGCGGCTGTCTTGTACCGAAACGAAACAACGGCAGAAAGACGGTAGACTTACAGCTTATGCCATGATAGAAGCCAGCATGAAAAATCGACCCTGGTCGTTGATTGAAGTCCGTTCCCCAAGCATAAGCTTGACATTTTATCTCTTTTCCCGGTCCTTTCGTTTTCTTGATAGCCAGCATGAGTCAGTCCATAAGGAGGATCTCGATCTGTAGGTATCTGAGTGAGAGACCTTACGTCCCTACAGACCAAGTCATTAGATTGGACATTGTAGATAGCAAACAGCTGGTGGGCGTGGAACCGGACTTACCCCATCAACGTGGTCGTCTGTGCTGCTAATCCCATCAATAAAGCCACGACGGATAGCAGGGCTAAGATTTTCGTGGCCCAATAGAACATTCATCTGTATACCTGATGTTGTTCCTGAGGAGCGCTTGTTCGTCTCTACACTACGTTCTCTGCTAGACCTCGCCGCATCAAGTTACTGGGCTGTTGTTGAACGGCTTGTGCTGCGCTTTGAAGTTATCGAGCTCGGTGTGATGGCTGCGAGAGTCCTCAGAGGGCGTATCGGTTAGTCTAGAAAGGTCATGTGAGTATACAAGAGCATGTTACATGCAGACCACGTTGATGAGCATGCATAGCCATTCTGTACAGCCCAGCGGCATCGATGCGAGCGGTATAGCGATAGCGAGACGGGAACTTGGCAGACAAGGAGACCTGAGTAGTCAGCAAGATGGGTACCCTGCTCTATGTCTCATAGTCGGACACCAAGCCATGCCATTCGTACAATCTATGCCTGATGGTCCCTCGAGGCCGCATCGTCGTGACCGGTAGATAGCGCTGGACGAACAAGCGATTCCAGCATCGAGCGAGGGATTTACGGATCAAGAGAGATTAAACATTTTGACACATAGCTTCGCCCAAAGGTACTGTACGCGTCTATGTCGGGATGGCTACATCGGCTCGAGGAAAGTCTTGGGAGTGTTTGCGCCGTTCCTGTACGACATGACGGACATGTGGTTGGATGAGGTCTGTGCCAGAGTCGCGTCGTGAAGACTTGTTCTCCCTCAGGAGTAGGACTGCTTTCTTTGCTCTCTTCAGTCTACTCAAACGGTTCCTTGTTCACTTAATCTGTACTGCCTCCATAGTTGGCATCAGAAGAAGAGAGCAGACGCAGCTGCGAAGAGCTGGCCCGCATCATCAGGTCTTCGAAGACTCGCTGATCGAGTACGTACACCTTGCACGGCAAAGCGAGGAGGGCTATAAGATCAGAAGCAAGAATCTGAACTCTGTTAATCGTATACAAAGTCTCCTGCCGCCAATACTCAAGCTCTTGCTGTGGATTCTGGCTTCCGAAGTGTCCGATCACGTCCTTTACGAGACGCGTCTGCTTGTGCGAGCCATCATCCAGTATAATCTGGCAAGGACAGTAGGTACCTAGCGGGTCCAATACCATAGTGTACGATGTATGATACTGATAAACTTGCTCTTCGCGTTTACCAGCCATTTGAGCGGCCGCCGCGCTGTACCTGAACAGGCCGAAGTACGGGTACGGTACGGTACAGAGGTGATCTTCGCGCCGTGCTTGCTCTGCTTGCTCGTGGGAAAGGTACACATAGGGTTCATTCTATTAAACATCATCAAGCATTCCTCATTCTATACAATCAATCGCCAAAGAGGTAAGTTTACAAGCTGAAGCTTTGCATATTCGCATTTGAGTGATGTAATTGCTGTTAAAGCCAAAGGAAAGTGTAGATCCGGTCGTGAGTACGTACCAGGCATTTACATGCATACCTGAGCTACATCATACGTACCGTATATACTCGAGCAATTCTCCGTATATTTCTGCAACGGTCTGTTACCCGTGCACGTGCCCGGAGACTACATCCATTCGTACAATCTTCAAATTTCCAGTAGGAAAGAAGGGCACGCATACTCTTACCTGTAGAGCATCACGTTCGTCCAGCTGCAACAAGTATCCTCTACTGTACCACTTTTTAAGGGTCCTTGTGAGCGTAAGATGATTCGGTTCGACGGTGCCGTGATCTCAAAACTGACTTCGCACGTTTTGTTCCCTTCCCGTGCCCTTTGCACGCCCTTGAAACCGCACAGTCACTGGGCAGTTCCACCTTTACACAACGAAAATACTATCAAGGACTTTATATCACATCTAAAGGTTGTCAATCATTGCAAGTTCTAGGTGTTCACACAAAGCTAGTCAGGACAAGAAAAACGGAAGAGTGTAGAGGCTACCTACGAGTAAGCCCACAGACGGTCTCCGCTAGTATCAACCAAGTTCACACCACAATCAGTAATTCACTGCCTGTCAGACTAAATTAAAAGCAAATCATTCGGCAGTGGAATACTTTTCCCACGTCACAATCATTTTCTCTAAAATCAAGCTTTACTCCACACATCGTCTAAATATCGAAGAGTGCAAAAGTAAAGAAACGCGTCGCGTCCCATTGACGCGTCTTTTTTGCTTTCAGCTCGTTCCCAAGCCATATTGAGTTTAGCGTCGATCCTCCTTACTTGAAAGGCAGCCAAGGCGGCATCTTCGTGCGGACTTTTTTCTCCCTACAGTACCGAACAGTACAAGATCTCCCCCCTTTGCGGTATAGTGGGAGTTGCATATCATAGCACACTTAGACTATAAGTCTGTGAAGCTAGTATCGTATTTCAACCTTGCAAATTGCAAAAGCCCGAAGCGTCCACGAAGAAGAGATCGACCATTTAATTTTCCCCAGTTTACCGCAAGAAAATCAATCGCAAGGTACAGGCGTGACTTGGAGAAACTTCCCACATCCAGCTGTCTTTTTTTCCATCTCTCTTCTCTACTTCTTGTCAAATCAAGGGTAAACGCTACACAAGCAAGGACACCCATTCTTCCATCGTCATTGCTTGTCGGTAGTCTTGTCTATTACCACATCATCGTTCTTACCATTCCTTGAGTATCGACGCCACATCGTTTATCATACCCCTTCCCCCCTTTATTCAGGCAGTTGCTGCATTCCTCAGTGACGGCGCAATCCCACAAGTCAGATTTAGTATCATCGTATACCGCCGTCGTACCTCACCATCATCATCGTCATCATCACCTTTCTCTCTAGCAAGACATCCCGGATCAGATTGCAATCTTTGTGCTCTCTTTTTCCTTTCTTCCGTCTGAATTGCGGACATTAAGTCACAGAGACTATCCTCCTTCGTGAGATTTCTCGGCATTAGCTAGCAGCTTTTCGTCGTCGGAGAGGAATCTCGTATCGGTTCATCCAAGGAAAGGGAAATCGGCTCTCTCTTTTTTCCTCTCAACCTACCTTCAACGCACTATCTATACCAAGTTATATACATACATATTCATATCATCATATACCCCCCAAGCACCTTGTCCAACGCTGCACTTCGTTTCCAAGAGTCTCACGATTATTCACGCACTGGTCAAGACGCACCTGTCAAAGTCGCAGCCTCAATCAGAAGACGTCAGGATACGACTTATACCATCTTCTAGCGACCAAACAAAGGAGGTACTCAACTCGAAACAATATCGTTCTATTGCTCTTCACAACTCGTCTAGACTCGTCCCTCCAGATGTCCGCTGCTGCATTCGACTTTGCGGCAACTTCTCTGGCATCACCTCACTCGCGCTCGCCGCCGGCCACTTCAAGCTCATCTTCACTTCGCGCTGGGAATTCACCTGCATCACCTTCGCTCTCTGCATCGGGCAGTGAGCTATCTTACGCCAGCGATACAGGTGAGTTTAGACTATCATTCTCTCGCATCCTTCCTCACCTACCTTTCCACTTTAAATTCATCCCCCGCATGCCCTGACTGCCAAATTCGGCATCTTGCGAAAGATATCCGATCAAAAGATGGCAATCAATTAAAAGAGGAATGACAGCATTCTGAACACTTTAATTAAAATGATGTTGATGGGACCTAATTCGGCGGCTGATCACTTTGTGTTTTTCTTTTGCTTCTTCCTTCCTCTCTACCTGCCGTGTCCTTCCAATGTCAACAGAGACCGACGGCAATGCAACAGACTGCCTGCCGACTCCACCGACATCGCCTCAGCGAGCGCAGCAAATCTTCCAGCAGATGATGAACTCACCGCCTCTCATGCCGGGCAGTAATGTCGACGCAACAGCAAAGATACCTTCACCTATCGCTTTAGGATCTCTCCTTGCATCAGTTAAACTGGCTTCCGAATCAAATCAAGCTTCGACACCGGCAATGACCAGCACACCCACCCCAAAAGACTGCGCACTACCGTCACCTACGGGAGCTCTCTTTGCTTCCCCTCCATCTTCAAAGAACCGCCCTCCACTTGCTCAGTCTCTTTCGGCGAAGCGAGCTCGTCAAGTGCCAGGCACGCTTGATTTGTCCTCTCTCCCTCAATTCCCTCAACATCCTCTTTCAAGCCTTCATCTCACGCCACATGGATCCGAACTGTCTGGGTCAACACCTAGAGCAGTGCCTGAGCGACCAGGTCTATTCAGTCGGTGGAGCTCAGACTCTGAACGGACTTCAAGTTGTACTAGCTCAAGCTGCGAATCATGCGACGAAGAAGAAACATACGAAGAGGTCGGAGAGTCTGCATTTGATGACGCAGAGCATGATGCAGCCGACGAAGCAGACGCAGAGCATGTTGGGAATGAAGGAGGTGTCGCCGCTCGTCCTTCAGTTGGCAAGCGGTCAGTCACCATGAAGCGATCAATATCAGGTCCAAATCCATTTTTCCTGTCGCCGAGCGTAGCATACGATCCTATTGCCTCACCTCTACCAGTATCAAGTCCAAGCATCCTCTCATCTCTTCTACCTCCTGCTCCCAAACCGCACCAACATGGATTTTCACCCTATGCAGAAGAGCAAGGCTTCACCTTCGCTGGTCCCTCCGCATCTGTCTCGTCACCTCTTGCACAAATCTCACCATCCTCACCGAGCAGTAGCAGCCAAGCGCGCCGCAAGAAGCGCTCTCATCATCATAAGCACAGACAGGGGAAGCAAGGTCAATCCGATGACGGCTTCCACGACAGTTCAGACTCTTCTATGGGTAGTTCTCGCTCAGGTGGTTCGCCCAGCGGTCCTGCACCCCGCTTGACGCGCTCACAGGGACTGCGCATCAAGGATCAAGGCGACAGACCTAGAGGGCGATACGCAAGAGCACTAAGTCAGCAGCTCAAGCATGGCTCAAGTACACCTTCGTCACCAATGAAGACTGCAACAGCGCTCCTTGGCGGTACTATCTCGCCTGCAGAATCTACGACGGACCCTCTGAGAGTGAAATTGCGCGAAATGCCAGGTGCCAAGACGCCAGATGGCTCGGCTCCTCCTTCACCTTCACCTTCGCCTACGTCACGCCAATCATACAATCATCCTTCCGCTTCTCCTCGACAGCATCAGCAACACCTAAGACCGACTTTTGCTCGCTCTTTGAGCTCACCCAAGCTGAGAGCCGCTTCACCCCTTCACTTGTCATCCTTTCCCGGCGAAGGTGGCAACAGCAACGCCAAAGACACCAAGCGGGATGTCTTCAACTCTGCATTCTCGTTCGCAAATAGAGAATCACCAGCTCGTTCACCATTAGCTCTCAAGAGCCCTCGAACAAGCATGACCACCATTAAGGAAAATGAACAGGATTCAAATCCATACTTCGCAGGATATGCATGAAAAGCTTCTCTCCTCCTAGACCAGACTTTCGCTGCTTTCCGGGACAATACAGCCTGTACTGTCCACTCACACAGAATGCACTTTCATCAAGCAATACAGCTACTACACGCAGTCTACATAGTCAACACACGCAGTCTACTTAGTCAACACACGCAGTCTACTTAGTTTTCGCTCTCCTTCTAGTCTTACTTCTTTTGATCTGCTTCCGCGCCAGTTTTTGCGTTATTCTATCTTGGCAGCCGTTCTTATGTTTCTTCTTGTCGTCCCTATTAGCATGTAGCTTCTACCTCCTCTTCTTTTGAAGTCTATCCCTACCCGATTTCGTGCTTCATAGATGTAGCTATCTCTTTCTTTGATCCTGCAGAAATACAATGCTTAACCACATTGCGACAGTCTGTCAAGCTTTGAAGCTGCTTGTTTTGATCCGACAATTGTGCACTCGACTTTATGGTGTGGGCATCAAGCGCAGAGAGGCGCGATTCAGTATTTCTCGGCAGTAAAAAAAGTGCAACTAAAGCTACAGTAGAGCGCAAAGTCTTGAAAAGATCAAAGTAACGGGACACGGTAGGGAGAGATTCTGGCATATCATAGAGAACGCTTATGAAAAGTCACAACCTAGGACATAGCAATAGCAGCATATAGGAGAGCGAGAGATGACGTGTATACACCTCATAGGACGGAGAACTTTGCGGAGCTTTGGTGGAAAAATAGAGTCGTTGTACAGTCTTTATTTTTGATTTTTCTAATTCTTGATTCTTGCTTGTCGTTCAATTGAGGGGCGGGAGGGTAGCGAACCCGCAACTATCAGAGGGTCTTTCCAGGCTGCCGCTGCCCACGTTTCGCAAACGAAACGGGCGTAGTAGCGTAAAATGTCTGCATTAACATTCAGGTTTGCGCTTGACTGGCCACGCTTCGCGTGGGCAATAATAGCCTTGAAGATATGTCCAAAGAGCTCTCCTAGACCTGATCGTACTCATCATCGTCGGAGAGTAGGACGAAATCGCAATCCTCCTCTCCATCATCGAGAGAGTCACTGAGTACACTCATATTCTCCGTGTCGAGTAGGCCGGATACAGTACTTCTAGGCGAGGTGATAGCTTCCGAGACAGCAGTAGAAGTAGCTACTGATTCAGGAATACCATCTTGGTTGAAGTTGGTGGTTGATCCTTTGACTTTGAGGGTTGGAGTGACAACTCTCGAGGAGTCCAGCGACGAGCTTGAGAGCTTGGAGCCATCCTGGGCATCAGACGAAGAAGTTCCACTCTTGACGATAGATTGATCTCCGTCGACGATGATATCAATCCAAAGACGATCTCCGAATCTTGTTCCATCAGGAGCTACAAATCTGTAATAGCTCATGAATTTTCCACCAATCTCAGGAGCTGTAATATCCTCAGCTACAATATGGACTCTAGCACCAGGGAGGGCAGGTTTGACCTTGTAAGAAATTTCTTTGCGGCCACCATGTTGAGAGATCGTATCTTTACCGAAGCCACTGACACAGATGAGACGTGTACCTTCAGGCCAAGCTTTGGTACCTGTGTTTTCGACATCCCAGACCTTGTTGAATACGGTGCCTGGAAAGACGGACTCGCCGTCGCCAAAGGTAACATCCTAATATAAACAAGCGCCATTAGCAGTCAGCACGCAGAACCCAGGTAACTCACAAGCAATGGTAAGGGGACTCACGTTCATCCATCGAGCATCGTATTGCATTCTAGCATCGACCATTTGACTCTTCTGCTGAACAGCATTCACAGCTTGCACTACATTCTCATCTTCAGAGACTGTGGTAGCCTTGTCGCTCTTAGGAGTAGCGGCAGGGGCAGCAGCAGTAGATGAAGCAGAAGAGGCCTTTTTGAAAGCGGCTTGAATAGCTTCTGCAATGCTAGCGCTTGCACCATCACGGTTCAAGATGACAGTTTCGCCCTTTTCATTCGTTCCAATGTCAAAGGTGAGGTGAATATCCTTTTGTCCACCTGGGATAGCGAATGGCAGGGGTACATCGATAATGCATGTCTTGTCTTCCTTGGCTTGTTGTGTTACGTTATTCGAAGAGGGAGTTGATGCATTTCCGCCAGATGTAGCTGGAGTAGTGCTGGAAGTGCCAGCAGAAGCGCCTGCAGCCCTACGAGCATTCTCAACAGCACGTTCAAGCTGTACTCTATTAGCAGTAACAGCGCCAAACGACGACAAAGATGAAAGTGAAGACGAAGAAACGATAGGTTTTCTAATTTTGACCATTAAATGATCTCTATAAGAATGATTTCCAATCTTCTTATTTGAATTATAAGGTAATGGGTCCGCTTCACAGGTAGCACATAGATCAAAATCAGGGCATGATTGATGAGTGCATTTGTAGCGTATTCCATAGATTGGCTTGTTGCATCCATCACAGTGAATTGCGAAATGACGCGTTGCGGAACTGTCGTATGAATAAGGAGTGTCTTTGCGCCTGATGAGATCCGAAGCGTGTTGAAGGGCAGCCAGGGCATGTCCTGGATGGACTTGGTCGACTTTTGCGAAACACTTCTCGCAGCAGTCCCTGTTGAAGCCAAAAGGGCGTAACGTCAACAACCAGCGCATATTGAGATCAATGACGGCGTATGTAAAGTAACCCACCAATCAGGGCACACGAAGCACTTGTAGCGCACTCCCACAATCCATTCATCACAAACATCACAAGTAGCATTATGAGCTTCTCTCTGTGTAGCAGCGGAATGTCTGCAATGTCGATGACCTTGGCTAATCGTAGCATTGGCGTTTTCTCCTCTAGCTTCAAATACACTTAGTCCATCGTGAGCAGCCGTGGCTTTCTCATCCTCTTGCTTGACATTATCGTTGACGTTGGCGGAAGGAGGTGGTGAAGAAGCAGCGACAAGCTCAGGGGGAGGACCACCGAATGCATCTGCTAGATTCGCATTGAAGTCATTGACAAACTTATCAAATGAGCTTTTGAGGGTGGTATATTTGTCGTTGGAAGCTGTAGAAGAGGAGGTAGAGGAGGGTGAAGTCGCTCGCTTGAACGAAGAGAGAGGTGCAGCAGCAGCAGCAGCAGATGCAGTACCAGAAGCAGCAGAAGCGGCGGGAGTAGAACCGACACCGCTATTCGAATTCATCTTGTTGTGATGCTGATGATGATGAGAAGCTCCTCTAGGAGATAAGAAGCTTCGACTTCCGAAAGGATATTGTTTCATAGCTTCCAATCTTTGTTTAATTGCATCTTCACGAGCTTTAGTAGCTCTATCACGAGCTTGAATAGCTGCATTCATACTTCGGGTGAGTGATTCTCCAATGCTCGTACCGGTGTTGCTTGCGACGGAAGCGGGAGGAGGAGAGGATGAAGTAGCTGACTGAGAGGATGAAGTTGGTCCTTCAGAAGTGGCATTTGTAGGTGTCGCTATAGGGACTGCCGAAGGAGACGCAGGTGCAGCAGTAGCAGTGGTAGTAGTAGATGAAGGTGTTCCATTTCCATAAGCAGCATCCAATCCATCGGTAAGATATTCCGACCAATGTCTTCTCTTGCCAAAGGAGCTTGCTTGAAGATGATGAGCACGAGCGTTTGCCGAAGCAGAAGCAGAGGCAGCTCTAGCAGCCGCAGCTAGACTAGCCGCAAAATCGATAGGTGATGTATTGATTCCAGCGGAAGCGGCTGGAGAGCCGTTGGAATTTGAAGAAGACGTAGCAGCGCCTCCAACGGTAGGAATGGAAGCAGGAGGAGCAATAAAATCCGCTGCTCGCTTGATAAACTCCATTCCAGGGTGGGTACCGAAATTACCGGCACCAGCAACATTGGATGATGAAGGTGCGAAAGGAGCTGTAGGAATAGGTAAAGGAGCGATAAAATTTGTGAATTTAGCGACTAGATCAGCTACTTCTTGAGCTGCTTGAGCTGCTGGTGAAGTTGCTCTCTTCTGACCTTCTTCGCTGCTGCTGCTATTCTTCTTCTTCTGCTTCTCATTCTCTTGACCTTCTTCTTCCTCTTGCTCGACTTCTTCAGCAGTTAATGGAGATGCAGGCGAAGTACTGCCAAGTGTAGGAGTAGCTGGATCTGGAACATCTGCATCGTCTTCTTCTTCTACAGATGAAGAAGCAGAAGAAACTTCAACCTTCGAGGTCGAGGTGGAAAGAGATGCTTCCTGTAATTGTACTGTTTCCTTTTCTTTACCTTTTCCTTTGACCTTGCTATGTTTCCCATTACTCGAACCATGGCCTTCCAAACCCTTCTGCTGCTGCAATTTATAAAGTCTAGCAACATCATGCAATGTCGTCTGTACGAGGCACAAATTAACTACTTTCCTACCCTTTTTATCAGCTTTCAGATTAGCTATCAATTCCCTTTTGTGATTGAATTGATGGTATGAATGTAGGGCTGTCCAGCTGTGTGATGATAATGCTGGATAATCATCTAGATGTAAATCTGTTTCACCTAGTTCGTGGGTGTAGGTCGAGTTGCTGGATAGTACTAGATAGAGTGAATAGGAAGAGGGACGGAGATTGAATGTCTGTTCGGCTCGTGTGATGATGCCCTGTTATCACATCACATCACATCACATCACAATCCCGACGAAAAGGGAACATTTGGGCAGAAGATTGTGATAAGGCAGTCGACGAGATTCAGGATCGAGGACGGACGAGTCAAAGGTGGCAATCCGGCACCGGATCAAGAAGGTGTATGACAGGTAAAAGGGAGTAATCCGATGTGAAAGTAGTGTAACGGACAAGCGGACAAGACGGCGGGTGATAAAAGAGAGAGAGAGAGATCAACAAGCCCGGGTCGGGAGACATTCATGTTTCACGCAGCAGTAAGGAAAGAGGTGGCGAAGGGGGAGAGGGAGACAATCAAACAATCAGCCATGTGTTCCAGTATCGAGTTCAATAGCACGACACTCACATTGAATACGTTCTCATCGAGTTCATTCGCAGATGCACTCTTAGCAGTGAATCCGTACTGTCAGTGGTTATCATTCGATCGAGCAGCAGCAGGGTGGAGACGCGCATACGAGGTGGAGGACACGTCAGCTCAAGGACAGTAGAACAACAGAGATAGAGGCAGAGAGTGTAACCCACCTTCCTCTTCTGTATCTTGCTACCCTGCTCGTCGAACTTGATGAGCCTGAATACATAGCATGGTGTGGTGGTCATGTCTGCTGCCATTCTTGCGTAAGCTATGGCAGCAGTGTTGGACGGGTATGTGATTATTCCAGTATGAGAGGAGGGAGAGAGAGTATGTATGCACGGTGATAGACTGTTGTGATGAGAGTAGGTGTAGTATCAGTAAGTCAGTCTATACAATGCTCTGTGGTGATAGTCGATAGGATGGAGGGTGAGTCGAGTGAAGCAGAGAGAGAGAGCAATGCAATAATGCAAGAGCGAGTGACCCGGCTACCGGTGACAGCGACGTGGTGGCGAGCATCTCTGAATGGATGTATGTGCATTTGACAGGAAGCCTCACATACATTACAAGTATGGACATACACTCCATGATAATCGTACAATCCATACTCTGGCTGTTGCTTTTTCCAAGTTTGGTAGATTGACAGTGTCTGACTATAGTGGTGGCAACATACTGCGAGGATACCCTTCCATATATCATATTACTTTCACACACTTACTAGAACAGGTTCATTCTCCTTGGATGAGGTTGATGATTCTTCATCTTCCTGTCTCTTCTTGTCCCCACTCTCACTCTCAGCCTGCATCACCTTCGGCACCTTCCTTCTCAATTCACTCTCCGTCTCCCTCTCCACCTGTCTATCTTCAACTTTCAATTTCCCCTCCAATTCATTCAAGACATCGCCTATTCTCTTCTCTTTTTCAATAATAGCATCATAATCCAGTCCCAACAATCCACATAGACTTTTATAATCCTTCAAGTGACTCATGTCACTCTTCAATTTATGTCGTACACTCTTAATGCCCGGAATCGGTGGTTTAGACGTACTTGCTAGATCCATAGCGTAAATGCAATATTTGGTGTTTTGGAATGCGTTGTTGACTACCATTGAGACGCGTGTGTATAAAGGTAGTATAATATCCATTGGATCAGAGAGTCCTGATGCACTAAAGCATGAAGGGTTGGCTTCCGCTCCTCGTGCTATCATGATGCTCGTCACACCTAGGTAAATGTGAAGTCATATTGTCAGCTGTTGAAGTTCTGTCTATGTGGAGTCTGTAAATGTGAACTGATTTTTCTCTCCTCTACCTCTTGGGAGAAGGAGAATTCGTATCGAGAGAAGGAGAATTGAAGGTTTTACACCACCCAGGTCTATCAATCCTTGACGAGGGAATAGACAGAAAGTTTGGAGGAGGAAGGGAGGGAGGGAGGGAGGGAAGGGGGGGGGGGGGGGCTAAAGAAAGCACGGATGGAGATATTAAGGATAGTGATAGTGATGGGTGGAGATGGACATAGAATGGATGGTACAGATGCAAAAAAGAAAAGGGGGAATATGAAAGAGAAAACGAAAACACTCACCAGTCAATTCACAAATCCGATCTCTATCATTAACGCCCCAACAATCTCCATTAGCGACTACGGGTAATCCAGGAAATTCCAAATTGACGACATCAACAATTTCTTTTAATCTATGTAATAAAGCAGGTTCTCTAGGTCGCATCGTTTGTGTCCTACAATGAATCGTTAAACATGATATTCCAGTACTTGCTATTAAGCGAACGAGAGAAATCGTGTCTTCTTGTGTTGGTAAGAGGCGAATCTTGCAGCTGACTGGGACGGAGAGGTTATTCACTAGATTGCGAAGAATCTATATTCGTTTGCAGAGGAAAAGTTTAGGTTGATTGTCGAAGGAGGGTAAGGGTAAACCAGCACGAGCGGTTTATCGATCCGTTGTTCCATCGAATCGAGAGTGTAAAATTTCCGAGTTTTGCATTATCACAGGAAAATGATGATGGTACAGTCGTGCATGTACAACGTTCCGTTTTAGGTGTTGAGGGAAAGATTCACGAAGAGTGAAAGGAAAGGGCATCCGTAGTGAATGAAAGAGTTTCAATAGTCAGGCGCGAGAGTATGAGGGGAAAGATATAGTCAGCATCACAATGCTGGTACAAACGTATCGGTGTCATATAGGTAGCTTAGAAAGAAAGGACTTACAGCGCATAATGTGTCTGGATTCTTGAGAAGAGCAGCTCCCATACCGCCCTTGAGCGAGAAGTCCTGGAACAATGCCAAAGGCAACGAAAATGAGGAATGGCATTGAGCAAATTACACTCTGGTTTCTTTTTTGAGGATTATACGGAGGCAGTCCTTGTAGATCAGAACGCAGAAGCCTTGAGCAGATGACTCACCTTCGGACAACCACAATTCAGATCCACACCAGCTCTATTGACAAGGAAAGAATTGAAACCATATTATCAGTCCTTGCAACGAAAGAAAGAAAGAGAGAGAGCAGCGTATATGAATAGAGAGTTATAGAGAGAAAGAGAGACTTACACATCCTGCTCTACAATCTTCGCTGCCTTCAAAGCCAACTCTGGATCAGCACTTCCAATTTGATAGATTAAACGTTCCTTCTCAATTGGATGACATTCGAATAATGATTTTCCATTCTTCAGGTATTTGATGGTTCCACTTGGTTCTAAATTGTTGATGGATGGATTTCACAAGCATACACACAAAGGACCGGAGACGGGTGGAATTAGCGGCAAAGAGCCATCAAGATGAAGATATTTGCAGATATGTGAATGCAGTGATATAGCGGGTTTAGTGAATGGTATGTGAAGTTGCGGAATTGCGTTGTATAGTCAATGAAAGAAGAATGGTGGCGATAAAAAAGCGTGCAATGTCAGTTTAATAGCATAGTACACTACAAGTGGAGGAAGGACAAGCGCACCTTCTACGACCCGCTCAGTGCCGATGATAGCTCTATCTACAGTTTCAGGGCCTTCCAAGGTGTGTCAGCTATGTATGCTGTATTACTGTTGTATGAATCGCCCATGCTCACCCCATACTAAGCTTGCACCATAGTCGAGACACAGCAATCTAGTAGGGAGAGTACCACATCTGACCTGCAATGATCTAGTCAGTATACTACATTGACTGCTGCTGCTGATGATGATTAACTTGTCCTCACC
The DNA here is from genome assembly GCA_019775285.1 of Cystobasidium slooffiae. Taxonomy (NCBI): domain Eukaryota; kingdom Fungi; phylum Basidiomycota; class Cystobasidiomycetes; order Cystobasidiales; family Cystobasidiaceae; genus Cystobasidium; species Cystobasidium slooffiae. The sequence goes on from JACWFZ010000002.1 coordinate 1,176,035, forward strand.
ATGGGCGCCAAAAAGAGGCCATTTCGATAATTCAGCTTGTGAGACAGCTTGACTCTCTTCGCAGTGACAGCAGGAGCAGTGGAGGTAGAAGCTTCTGAAGATCCATTCATGATGATGCCTGAAGATGATGATGATGATGATAGTGAAGAAGAGCTAAAGCGTATATGACGATGCCGTGATAAGGTGCATGAAAGAAGGTGTCGCATGTGCTTTCAAGAATACGAACTGCTGGAGCAGAGGAAAGAGGAAAGAAGAGAGCGGCAACATTACATGGTCATCAACGTCGTCCGTAGAATGAGATATCAGCAGGACAAAGAGAAAGCTTCTTCTTGTTCCTTCCACCTTCATTCATTCATGCATTAATCTTCCCGTCCTTGCTCTCCTTTCCAGCCAGAAGGAGCATTCTTGGAGCCTCGTACCTTCAGTCGGATTCAAATGTCACATTTCAACTACGACCAAGGAGGGAATGCTTCTGTTGAATCTTATACTGACCTTCCTGCCCTGCTTTTACATTATTACACTGAGAATGTGATTCAATCCTCTTTCAGCTGTTTCTTTGGTGTTGAAGTTCGCAGTATCACACGAAGGCTGGGCTGGGCTTGACACTACTTTCAGGCATTCACTCTGCAAGAGAGAGCCGACTCAATTTCGGAGGATATCATAGCATCTACTAGCTGTCAGAAGGGCAGGCATCACCGACAATGTCCCTGCAAGTCTTCTCGCCTCATTCACACACCCATTCCAACGATCCTCAATCTCCATTTCCCTGTACACCATCAACACTCTGTAGTTCTCCAGTACCAAATGCAAACAACACAAATGAGAGTGATAGATCTACATCATCATCATCAAGTTCATACTTTCGTACTTCCCATCATGCGCAACATCAGCATCATAGGCAACGACAAATCTCCTCGCCACTTTGTCAATTAGCGAATGCTTTCCAAGATCATCAAAGAGGACGAGAATCACCTGGTGTTTCACAAAGTCCAATCACCCACTCAGATAATATAGATGGAGACACTACTATTATGCATGAAACTCATCATGTTAATCATCATTATCGTGAAACAAGAACAACAACGAGAAGAAGAGACGATACTTCCAGCGTCATCGATTCCCCTGAAATGCCAATGTCGATACGAAGTCCTTCGATGAGTACACTAGGCGGGCATCATACACCTGAAGAAGGAGCTTCACGCCGTGATCTGTTCGAGAGCCCGCGTGAATGTCATCATGCGGCGTCTTCCCCGCGTTCATCTCAGCCTTCTTCAGGTATGCGTACGCACCCCTCTGCAGCTAGTATACCTATCATACTAGCAGGCTTGAATGGTATAAAAGCACTAGGGAGAGAAAGAAAAAGAAGAGATGGACTGAGGCATGGAAAGGAAATGTCAGGTGATACCGTTGAAATCGTGGACATGGAGGAAGAAAGGGTAGGCGGAGAGTCAGATGCAGATGCCACCGCGGTCACCATTGATCAGGAACAGAGAGGAAGTATGGGTAGTATCGGATTAGGTATACTGCAGGATCCTATTCAATCGATGGATACGCGCAGAATCAGCAATACCCCCTCTGGCGGAAGAAGTAAGTCACTGTTTGCTGACTCAACTAGCATATCGAACTGACCAAAGAAGTTCCTACTTTCTTTTTAGAAATGCATCAGTACAATGCATCAGAGCAAGAAGGGATAGCGCTATCCACCTGTCGTAGCAACAGGCCAGAAGAACCCAGTCTATCGATAGATTTAGATGCACACAGACAAGACAGAGCCGATTCATGGACATCAAGTCTCGTTTCAACAGGTGATGATTCACTCGCTTCTTCGAGGTCAAGTCACCGTCGGCCAAGTACGCCCGATGCATCATTACATCTATCATCAGTCCCATTGGCGGATGGTGAATTGTCAATTGCACATGAAGTATACGCCTCCGGTCATGAGCACCAAGTTAAATATGCTTCTAATCTTGGGGAGGAGCGAATGGAAGCACAAAGGCATATTGAGGTACTTCCTGTATTTCCGCAACCTATGAGGAGTTCAATCCAGTCTGCAAAAGAGAAGATGGACTCACCTTCTCAGGGGTCTGAATTTTCTATTTCAGCTTATGATTATTCCCCTCATGTACCACAAGGCGAGACTTGGACTGGCGTAACAACAGAAGAAAAAGAAGAAGAAGAAGATACACTGTCAAAAGTCGCTCCCGCCCGGCGAAGTAGAGTGGCTAGCTGTACCGTTATCGTTCCGGGCACTGTGAAAGATCACGCTACCCAAAATGACAGGCAACAAGTCAATGAACCACCTACACCCATCTCAACCAAGTCAAGCATGAAGAAAAAGAAGAAAGCACCAGCAACACCATCTGCGGCGGAAATGTCACTGGATTCACCTAAAGCAGGAACAGTCAAGAAACGTCGAAGAGCAGTCACGATTGCCAACCCGCCTGAAGCTCACGATGCAAGTGAGAACCTAAGAAGACAATCTTCACCTCCTACTTTGTCGACTGCTAGATTCGCTACGGGATCGTATGCTACTTTGTCACCTGCCGCGTTAGTGAAGAAGCAATATGAAGCTACCACTCACAGGCCCGTGGGTATGGACCAAATCAGGCCATCTACTTCACTTGCTGGTACTGCTACACCCAGTAGACTCGGACTAGGTGCACCGCTTTCGTTGAGGCCTAGCACAGCGGGTGCTGCCTCAAGTGCTGCAAATAGGCATATCTCCCCAGCTGCATTGTTCAAGCCTCTTCCAGCACTACCTACTCCCAAGCAATCTCAAGAGATTCCATCGCCAGCGCCATCATCATCAAGGAATAGATCAGGCTTCCTCTCAGTTCAGACATCACCTCGTAAGACTACTTTTTCAAGACCTGGCACAGCTTCTCCAGCTGCTAGATCATTCGGTTTAGTGGCTCCCTATACGAATTTGTCCCCTACATATCGAGATTATAGATCTTTAAAAAGTAGGGAGTCATTCTCTTCTTTATTGAATAATCATGATACGAAGAAGCAAAACTCAGATGATAAGAGTGGAAATACTAGGTCGAGATCTACTTCTGTCTCTTCTCGTGCTTCTACTGGTAAAACTTCGAAACGAGGACGAGCGACGGAATTACTGGAGAAATATACTGGTCCATCTAGGTATATCTCCTTTGCGATTGATCAGGAGAGCTTTAGAGAGATCTGTCCTATCTTTGAACTCGTCGAGACAGTACAGCAGCCAGTCAAGCTGAGCAGCAGTAGTGGTGGCAGTAGCAGTGACTCTACCAACGGAACAACAACGTATGGAAGCACAGCCGCGACGACTACAACAACCTATCGCTATCTACCAATACACGCGGATCAAGCCTATCCATTCCATCATGCAACGCTAGAACCACCACCAATCTTAAGGCGTCTACTAATAGACAAGTATGAAAAATACGATTTCATCAATAGACAATCTGTTCTGCCTATCAAAAATGAAGGTATCTACGCTGTTAAAGGATCGTCTGCTGCGAATAATAGTAAGGATAGCGCAGGGAAGGGAGATTGTCAACCTAGTTGGAGATTTGAATATAGAGTCATGGATAGAGTTAATCTACTTGGAAAACCTATTCCTGGAGAGAAGGTGAGCTTTTCTTGCACTGTTATTAAAGCTGTCTTTCCCTTGGGCGCCAATGAAGACTTGTTACTGATACATTGCTATATTGTCAGAACTTGATACCGATGGCATTCACGTGCTCGCCTGAAGTGTTGGATCCCGCCAATGCACGTAAAGTGAGTATTTTCTTTTCTTTCAATGCCAAGGGTACATCACTGACTGATTCATACATTTGATCCTCAGCGCAAAGCTATGGATGTAGTGTATAAAACGCTTTCTAGTAAATTGGAAGCTCTGAGAGTAGGAGACTTGCCACCGGATTGTATGTGAGAACCATATATGTAAGGTAAACGTACAACAGGGCATGGCAAGGTTCCGTAGATATGCAGTATACACATGTCTGTGAACTTGTTGATGTTAGAAGAGAGCCATTCCGGCATAGAAGCTGGAAACGTATATCGCTTTCTTCGGCTTCTCTTCGATCACCTCTGTGTTTTTTGCCGGAGAACATGACAGTCGGCTTTCTTGTGTCATCACGAATTGCAACGCTATTTGAATAGACAGGCACATCTGATACGGCAGTTCAGCTCTTCGTTGAGCTTGACGCGAGCAATGGCCGCAAGATACGAATCCATCCGCTTTGCCCGGCCTACGAATGCCAGCAGCGATGCCGACAAGGCAAAGATCAGTGCTGCTGCATTGAAGAAGAAAGCAGCTGCAAGGGACGAAGGTCTTATTAGAGAGCTGTACAAGAGGTGTGTTTCAGTTGATTGATTCTACTGCTCATTCGTTACGCATTCCCCCGCTGAGCTGAGTTGAGCCTTGTGCAGAACCTATAATGATGTCTGGACACCTTCATTCTCCGTTGCTTTTCGGATATTGATCCTGCTACGCGTGACTGGAGCCATGTACTCTTCAGTCACTGCAGACTGTGATGAGGGTGAGTTGTCAAGATCACGCATATCTAGTTGTCATCTTTCACTGACTCCATTGACCTCGTCACCTTCTTCGCTGCCAGTCTACAACTACTGGGAACCCCTCCATTTCATCCTCTACGGAGACGGTTTCAGAACTTGGGAATATTCGCCTATCTACGCAATTCGAAGCTGGGCTTATCTACTGCTTCATGCTGCTCCAGCAAGACTCTTCTTGCATGTCAATCCTAGGGACAAGGTACGATATATCTCCTTTTTTGCCCAATGCATGCTGTGCCATGCTCCGCCAGAACTTGAAGAAGCTAATCTAGGTGCTTTATATTTCATGACCTGATCCAGAGAGTCGCGTTCTTCGCTGTACGCATTTGCCTTGCAGTCGTGTCGACCCTTTGCGAATGCCGCTTCTATAGGAGTATAGTAGAACATGTCAACTTGAGAATAGGACGATATACTTTTATATTCCTCCTTGTCTCAGCGGGGATGTATAACGCTTCTACGGGTAAGCTTCTTTTCCACGCTGCTCTGCATAAACCGGTCTAGTACTTATACCAAGTTGACTGCCGTCTGTCCTTCTGAATAGCATTCTTACCGTCCAGCTTCTCAATGCATCTCCTCATGCTGGGCTGGAGCTACGCCATCGAACCAGTCACTACAGCCAACAAGAATCGAACTATCAAAGCTGGAATGGCATTCTCTGCGGCGGTCATCTTCGGATGGCCTTTTACAGTGATCCTCGCATTGCCTTTTGTTCTTGAGGAGCTAATGCTTACTGGGAGAGATACAACGTTGAACGTCCCTGGCAGAGTGGTAGGGCTCCTGCAGGCTGCTGTTCCTGGTCTCGCTATGCTAGTAAGCCGATAGTTGGGACGTCCCAGTCAGCCCTTTGTATCCATGCTGATAATTGATCATGGCTACCAGGCATTCGCGTTTGGCATCGACTCCTTCATTTATGGCAGAACAACGCTTGTCCCCTGGAACATTATCCGTTACAACGTTTTGTCCGCACACAATCCGAACCTCTACGGCACTTCACCATGGTATTACTACATTTTCAACAACATTCTAAACTTCAATATCATTCTACCACTTGCATTTCTCTCCCTTCCATTATTAGCAATAACAGCAAGATTTGAACCTAAAAAATTAGGAATCATAAAAACCGGTCAAACTCCTTCTTCTATTTTATTGGCTCTAAGATTGATGCCTTTCTATATTTGGTTTGGATTATTGTCCACCCAAGCTCATAAAGAGGAGAGATTCATGTTTCCCGCTTTTCCTTTGTTGTGCTGGAATGCGGCTGTTTCGCTTGGCTTGATGAGAGGATGGATGCAGAGGGTCTATGTTCAGCTCACTAAAGCTCCTTTCAACGTGAGTGTATATTACATTTCTTGTCAAAAAAAGGGACCTTCGTTGGCATGCTCTAACGTCACATGTTGTTTTTACAGGCCGCCAGAAGTCCAATCTTTGGTGGTGTAACAGGAGCAATACTGCTTCTAGCCACCATACTCTCCTTCTCCCGCATCATCGCTATCCAAACTTATTTCAGGGCACCAATGACTTTAATGCTCCACTTCCAATACTACGAACTCCCAGCATTAGCAATCTACAACTATCCCCAACATTACCCTGGGCTCAATCTCACGAACTTTGAGCATGCCAATGAGCAAATCGACGTTTCTATCCTGGAACAGAAGAATCTTACACTATGCTATGGCGCTGAATGGTACCGCTTCCCTTCAAGTTTCCTAGTACCCGATGTCGTTAGGACCGAGTTCTTACAGACAGGCCTGGGCATTCAACTACCAAAGCATTTCGTTGAAAGCCGGGCGGAAGTCTTCACCTCTAGAACGAGTCTATCACAAAGGCTAGAAATAGCCCGTACAGCACCAGCTGGATTCAACGATCAGAATCTAGAAGAGATGGATCGCTACGTGACGGAAGATGCTTGTTCGTACATCATCGATCTGGATTTCCCAGCCAGACGACAAGAAACGGGTGCTAAACCGACGTTCAACCCCGATACCTGGGAAAAGGTTCTTTGTGGACCATATCTAGATTCTGAAAATTCACCTATGCCCTCGAGAGCATTCAGCTTACCTCTATTGGACAGCGGCAATAGGTTTGGAGATTTCTGCCTTCTGAGAAATAGGAAGCTGCAAATACGCGATGGTGCTCAATAGTCAGCAAACTATGCCTAGATCTTTCGTTGATTTCGTAAAACTAAAAGTAAATAGCAACAACAACAGTAGATACCCATTCAGTCATGTCTATACTGCAAATCATCTGAAATGATTGGGAAATTACAAAGACTATAGGACCTGAACCAGTCTCTGAACCTCTGGCTCATCCGTCCGCCATCCTGACAATCTGAGAGCAGACAAATCCGCCACTTGGCCTAAACCACTGGCTAGTGCTAACCAAACGAGGTCTGCTTCCAGCTGTCCTAATGCGTCGTATAGTGCGCTTGCTTCTTTCCGCAAGTCCGGGTCAACAGAAGCTGACAAAAACGGTCTAAAGAGGACAGCGATAGTCCATAGGTCTTGTCCAGATACACCAGGCACGTCTCTCAATGCTACCGTAACAAGCTCGATGACGGCTCGAAGCGTTCTGTACTCGTTCGTGAACTGATTCCTGGTGGTAGGCTGGAAATTGTGTCGCGACACCAATGTCCGCAATCGGGGCATGACATCCTTGAGTATTCGCTTGTTCATAAAGTCGCCTCTGTACTTCATTAGAGCTACAAGTAGTCTCATAACTTCGAGAAGTACGAAAGCGGGACTTCGCTCAAAGCCATCATCTAGGCGAGCTAGTATATAAGGCCAGAACCGATGTATTTCAGGTAAGAAATCGGATGTTCTGTCTGCAAGAATTGGAATGCTAGAAGTGATGAGTGCCAACACTCGAGCTCGTAGGAAAGCCGATGAGTGAGAGAGGAAGTAGAGCGATTTGCGCAGGATGGCTAATACCAAAGCTTGTGATTTTGTGAGGGGAACTTCTTTCTCTTCTTTCTCTGGCGCGTCTGTGGGCATATTATCTTCCTCTTCAGAGTCTTCTTCCTCAGTCTCCCTGGTCAGCTCCGCAAATGGCTGTTTTGGGTTTCGTTCAGGTAGTTGACTACTTTTGCCTTTTAGGTCGCTTTGGGTTTCGCTCTTGAAGCGCATTCTGTCATCGTGGCGTGTCTTGAACCATTGTTCGAAGTTTTCTAGATCTTTCTCGGGGTTTGGTTGCATCTTTTGCACTTCGTCAATTGCGCGGCCGTGTGGACCATTACTGGTGTATGCAGAGGTTTCCACTTGACATACGTTCACTAGCCTGTCTAGTACTCGCAGTAGCTCAGATACAAGGAGATCATAAGCATGCCAGCGGTCCAGAGCATCGAATATCTCATCGACTGCATCGCCTAGATAAGGTAGTATATCTTCTCCAGCCAGCTCAATGACCGATACAAGCACGCTAGGCGCTAGGGGGTCCAATGCCCCACTCGATAAAGTAGTTGTTCCCCTTAGATGAGCTGATATTGAGTTGAGTATGTAATCCACATTCGAAACTAGCATTTTCGAGGGTGTTTCATGGCACATGTGTATTGAAATCCGATGCAAAGAGCAGTATGCGTGCGCTTGAAGAAATCCAATGCCAGATTCGGAGGAGGGACATAATGCTCTCAGAAGCGGATATAGCACATGCATCATGTGCTTCTGAAAGTCTTGTTGGAGTAGTTGAGCGGAAACCGCCAATAAACGCAAGGACATACAATGCACTTGTAATGCAAAACATGGCTTGCGGGTTGTTTTCGAGGGTTTCTCAATCGCTCGACTCGCGTTTGAGTCCAAGAGTCCAGACAGAGTCAAAGACCCAGATTGAATTTCAACAGGCCCTATATCATCCACTTCCATTTGCATTTCTTGTCCGTCCATTCTATCTTCGCTCTCGGCAATGCGAAGGTTGTCTTCCAGTTCTTCAAGGTCATCTCGATTAAGCCAAGATAGAGCAATAGCAGGTACTTCACTGATGACTCTTCTGCAACCATTCGCATTCACCAACTCATGTTTCGCTAGGCCATCCATAATCTGTTGCACTACCCAAAGTGCGCTAGCAACGGTACTAGTGCCTCCTATAGGCATTCCTGTATCTGCAAATCCTGCGATACCTAGGAAGTGCTCCAGTATCTCCGAGGTACCAGTGAGGAGGTGTAAACTTTGTAGTGTCTCTTGAAGAAGGCTAGTAGAAAGTCCAGGGGCTACATTGGCGAGTCGAAGTTCAGGGAAGGGAGGAAGACGTTTCTTGCTGGGATCATCAAGGGGGCTATCAATGTGTTGAATCATTCTTGGTGGTGCTGCTGGCTGTTCCGCATAGTCCATCAATAGTAATGAAGAAGGATTCGTTCGAGTCCAAGGAGAAGTTTCATCATTGGTTAGACTAGCTCTACTAGTAGAGGCTAAAGGCGCGAACTCTACAGCTCTCAACAAGTTTAGACTCCATCGTTCAATCTTCAGTTGTTTGGCATTTAGTGATATACCACACTGTAAAGAAGCAATGATGAGATTGAGTTGCCTTTGTAATGTAATTTCATGAGCGAGTCCGTTGGTGAAGATTGAATGAGGAAGTGAAGTGATAGATTCTTTCGCAATGTCTGAAAGTAGCTTGCGGCACGGTGACTCCGCTCGATGGCTCACTACTGCGTGTGATTGACCGAGTAACTTTCGCAAGTCGCGAGAAGCAGGTTCCGAGACTTGTTCCCATGTATCTCTCGAGGAGACAAGTAGTTCCTCCAACAGTAGTCTCGCCATGATAGGCGTAAGGGATCGAAAACATTGATCCAGCTGCACGTATGCAAGTTCGGCCAGTGCTCTCCGGACTTCTGCGTTGGAATGTAGACGTAAGATGGGTAGGATAGAAAAGAAGGCTCGTTGAAGTTGTGAAGCTGTTGCTTTGAGCCAAGATTTCGAATGACCTGGTTCGGAAGAAGCTGGTATTGCCGTTGAAGGCTTCTTTCCACTCGCGGCGATTGAGTCGCCTTCTAGGCTAGCCGGGCCGCTGAAGGGTCCTTGTGGTGGCCTTCTCACTCCATGAACTGCTTTGTTCTGCGAGAATAGTGCTTCAAGTGATGTAGGGCGAGTCGCTTCTGCTTCCTCTTGCGTATCGTAGAGGTCCAGTGCATCACACCTCGTTTCGTTCAATGATGCTCGGATGGCACTTGACAAAGGTCTCAGCGTAGCTACTACCATTTTCCCGCTCTTCTGATTGCTGAGGATGACTTTGACGAGGGCACTGACAACACCAGGTAAATATTGCGGCACTTTGTCTTCATTCGCGAGGTATTTGGTGATGAAAGAATCTAGAAACATCAGACATGTTATCCGGGTTTCTCCTTCTGTAGTATCTTTATCTTCTAGTACGAGCAATATAGTATTGAGAGTATGTGCGACTATAGGACCGGGTATATCCAATTCTTCATTACGTTCGTCTGTTCTATCGAGTATAGTACTCCATAACGTGACGAGTCGTCGACGAACAGCATCGCTCCAGGCATGTTCGAATGATTTAGAACCAAGAGGACCACCGAGTGTTAAGCCAATGAAGGTCCATAACTGCTCATGGATAGCTTTCTCCAATTCACATTTGAGAACAAGCGTATTGAGCACGCGTAAGAAAGTATCAAAGACAGCTTGATGAGATGGAGTTGAACGGAGCACTTTGATGTTGTTCACTTGAAGGAATTGAGAGAATGGAAAGAAGATATAGTTGGCTAGTTGGTGATTAGCTTGCTGCTTTGATTGATGGTGATGCTGTTGCTGTTGCTGTTGCGGCAGAATGCTGTTACCATTGTCATGATTGCCGCCGTAATGCTGCTGCTGCTGATCTAATTGCTGCAGTGTACCCTCGAGCGCAGTGAGCAGCCCAGGAAGTAGCTGGACATTGCGAGCATCCGACAGCTGGACGTGCTGCAGAATAGCAACACATTGCGGCTTGACCTGAATGCATAGCATAGCATATCATATCATCCATCAGCCACAATTTCCCAGGTATTACCACTACTACATGCACACCCACCTGCTGGAATGCCATCTAATACAATCAGAGTATCGAGAGATGCAGATTTCTTGGTATGCCAGATGCATGATAGGATGGTCGTAGGTCAATCCAGTCCCACTACCGCACCATAGTCTTCAAGGTCACGCCAGTCCTTTGTATCGTGGCCGATCGCCTTGAAGGAAAGGACAGTTCGTATTAACGGAAGCAATGAGCAACGAACAGACAGGCAAGAGTAAGGTCAGCAAGCATCGGTAACAGTACGAAGGTAATAGGGTATATGAGCTACATTTCATTGCAGTATCACTCGCGCGTAGAAAGGAAAAGGCTTTACTTTGTGTTTTAGGTTCTTGTCGTAACAAAAGAAGACTACAATATCGCGAAATCTTGCATTCAATAACGCACTACTTGATTCTTCATTTCCAAGTAGAGGCGCATTGCTAAGAAGTCATAAAATATCTATAACTTGGTGTGTAACGATATTGCCAGAGATTTACTGAGGGTTGACTCGGTCGACCTGGTTGGATGATGAACCTGGGAAATCTTCGGTGATAACGTTGGCATCTGTGCGGCTGAAGCTGTATCCACCTGGTCCTGCAGTTTCCTGTCCTCCAATAGTTGAACCAGTCAGACCTGCAGTTGAGCCGGTTGTTGTAGATGAGCCGGTTGAGCCATAGTTGGCAGTCGAGCCGGTTGCACCAGTTGAAGAACCGTATGTAGATGTGGTAGTAGAAGGGGCATTGGCACTGGCATACTGATTAGCTTGGTAAGCCTTCTCTTGAGCAGCAGCACCATAGCTTGAAGCAGTGTCCTTGGTAGCCTGAGAAGCATACTGAGCCTTATCCTGAGCAGCAGCACCATAGCTAGAGGCAGTCTCCTTAGTAGCCTGAGAAGCATCATAAGCCTTATCTTGAGCTAATGAAGCGTATTCCGAAGTCTTCTGCGATGCATCAGCTGCTGTCTGCTTAGTAGCTTCAGACACCTGAGCTGCAGTTTGCGAAGCAGAGTTGGCGGCGTCATTTGCAGTTTGCTTGGTTGCTCCAGCGACGTTGGAAGCCGTCTGTTGTGCGGATGCAGCGGCATTTGAGGCGGTTTGTTGTGCGGATGCAGCGACGTCGGATGCGGTCTGCGAAGCGACATTGGCGGCCTCTGATGCCTTTTGTTGAGCGGTACCGGTCAAAGCTGAGATCTTCTCAGTGGCGGCTTGTGTGTAGGATGAGATGACATCGGCAGCTTGGCCGGCGACTATGCAAAGACAGGATATCGAAGTCAGTACAAAAATAACGGGAATTGAGGAAAAACATGCTATTACTCACCACCCTTGGCTTGCTCAGAGGCAGCACCACCATACTCTGAAGCGAGTTGTGAAGGTGGTTTAGCTAGATCTCCAGTTCCAGTATTTCCAGTGGTCTATTAACAAACAACCGAAGAATAAGAAAAGTTTCAGCTTTTGTCTTCCTAAAAGAGAGAAGAGCCCGAGAAAGGGTGAAGAAAGCTAGTAAGATGGGACATGATGAATTCGACAACTCACAGTAGTACCACCTAGAGCGGGAGGAAGGACCTCTTGAGCTTTGCCAACAGCAGCACCTGCATAGCCTTGAATGGTAGCGGCAGTTCCTTCAGGAATAGCAGAGTAAGCCTTGTTGGCTAGACCAGTAGCTGTAGCTTGAGCATCTTGAAGTGATACAGCAGGTAGACGAGCGCTGATGGCTGCTGCCGCGTCGGATACTTTGCTTGCTGCTACGGGAGAGATGGCCTCCAGAGCTGCTGCGGGGGCGGAAGCGACTGCTCCTGCAATGCCAGAGATGATGTTGGTGACGTGTTCAGTTCCGGCCTGCATGGAAGGACAGGATGGAAATGGAATACGAATAGTAAAAGTCAGTAAAAATGGCCACGTCATACTTGCTTGTCATGTATGTGTCGTCAACTCACAGGTGCAGTCTCTGCAGGAATAGGGCTTTGATCAGGAGCCAAGTTACCAGCGAGACCAGGCTTAGTCTCAGTAGATTGGAGGTACTCTTTGGTGTTCTGAAGAGTAGCTTGAGCTCTAGCAGTCAACTCAGCCGCAGTCTGGCCTGGGTTGACTTGTTGCTGAGTTGATGTCGATGACGTGGATGTAGATGCAGATGATGCAGCCGCTGAGGGAGGGAGAGTAGGGTCCGTGACGAGGACGCTCGAAGCAGAGGGAGCACCGAGTGGCTCGGTAGCTACAAACTTGCGGTCATTGTCGGTAGTTGTAGCGAATGGGCTGTTATACACATCGTTGATTAGCTGTGCATACCTCCTCAAAAAGATAGAGATAGTCATGGACTCACTTGTCATGGGGAGTAGCAGTGGAGAAGGTACCAGATTGAGAGCTGGCCATGGTGGATGAAGGTGGTAGTAGTAGTTAGATGGAAGTGTAAGTGGTTATAAGTATGAGTGGAAGTGGTAGGAAAGAAAGAGAGAGAACAGATTTCTTCCAATTTCATGCTCATATCCTACTGCAGAGTGGAAATGATCGACGTCCTCGCAGTGAGGCGTGCCCTTTGATTGTCCGGTTAACATGATGACGTATTTCTGACGGAATAGCACGCTGTAGTGCTGACATAAGCATTGCTGTATGTATATGCTAATCTAATCTGATTGATGAGCAGCGGCATGGTTACTCTGGATCATCAGTAGTACTGTCTTGGTGCTCTCTGGACATGCTCTGGGGATCATTATGTACATGCTGACTGGTATATAAGACAGATAGATAGTATAGAAATGAAATCATTTCATAACTTTAGTGAATTACGATAGATAGAGCATTCGAGGACATATACGCTTATGAGTACGGTCCAAGCCAGTTTACCATACTATTCTCCACTTGAGTCCTCCGTCCTTCTTCAAGCGCCTCACTTCTTGCCCAGCTTCCACCATTTCTTCCCACTGCCATCTTTATCCTTTTCTTTGCCGCTACTACTACCACCACCACCTAAGCTACTCATGGAAGAAGCTAAGCTGGAAGATAGATTGTGAGAGACAGAAGCTGATGCCTGTCTTGATGGCAGTCTAGACTCTGATTGATTCATGCTGCCTCCTCCACCAGTACTCATTCCTGGTGCTGCGAATGACATCGGTCTTGCATTCTTTATGGACATTGGCTGTTGCTGTCTGGTATTTGACGGCTGTTGATGTTGCTGTTGCTGTGGTAATGACTGAGGAGGTGACGGCGATAATCCAGTCATGCTAACGCCAGACTGTGAAGAAGCAGACGATCGCACAGCACTTCCATTACCATTCGGGTGTTGTACTCCTAAATGACCATATGATGATGACTGCATCGTCTCAGGAGGGATAGACATCTGTCTCGTCGGAGGTCGACCTGCTGATCCATTATGTCCATTCCCTCCACTCAGGCTAGCGGATGATGAATGCATGCCACCTTGTATAGCCGGTGGCTGTACTTGCGACGATATTGGTACTGGGGCCGCTGCAGCTGCGTACGCTGCTGGAATAGAAGAAGTAGATGAAGAAGCCGAGTATTGGTGTGTCGACGTTGTTGCGGAAGGTCCAGTATCTACAAGTTGTCCTTCTACAGCGGCAGGGGTAAAAGAATACGGATGTGAGTGATCTGATCCCACCTGACGCGCTATGGAACGTTGATGTTCTTCTTCGAGCCTTCTTCTCTCTTCCGCGCGTTCTTTTTCTCTCAACAAACTTTCAGAAAGAGCAGATGAACCAGGTCGAGAGATATTATGTATAGACGAAACTGCAGATCCGCCATGTGTCATACCGTACTGCTGTTGAGACGTGATTGGAGGTGCATAGCCATCCAATCCACTATGTGGTTTCTCCTGAGTAGGCGTCTTGTTATTGTTGTTTGATGAATGCGGCACAACAGCCGAGGTAGCAAGACCACTACTACTGCTACTACTGTTCTCAAATGGATTACTTCGTTCTTTAGATGGCGTAGTCGCATTCGTTCCTTTAAGTGCTGTATTTTTCCTCGAGAAAAAGAATGGATTCTTAGATTGAGAAGGTGATGAATTGCTGCCAGTAGTTGCATTCGATGTTGGAGAAGAGATTTGATCGAATGGATTCTTGCTTTCTCTACTTGGTGAAAGAGGTGCTGCTGCCGTCGAGATTGTGGGACGTCGTTGTGATGTTTGTTTTGCATTGGTAGTGGGTATGAGTGGATTATGCCTTCTTTCCGGAGATAATGAAGTAGTATTCGATTTGTTCTTGCCGTTGTTCGTAAGCTCGGCTTCTCTACCTCGTTGACCGGCTTCATCATTATTTCCATGTTGTCCTACAGCTTGAGCTTGAGCTTGACTATTAGTAGCAGATTCTTTCCTTCTTCGTTGTCTAGCAAGCATACTAGTAGGCATAACATTTTCAATTTCCAAATCGCAAGCTTGATAAAATAAAACATAACCACTTCCCATACCAGGTGTATCACCGAAATATTTTGAAATATCACCTTCGTCAACGTTGCTTACTGTATCATCATCGAATAATAACCATTTATCACCTGATTTAATGATGGCGACATAATGACCATGGTGTAAACCTTGGCCTATATGTACTACTATTGCCCATAATTTGTATAAACGATCCGCGTTGGGCGCATCGTCTATCGTGTTGAAGAGTCGTAATTCGAATGGGAAAACTACGCGATATGCTAACTTCATGAAACGTTGACTTTCTTCTTGGTATTTGAAACGCTTCAGATGCAATGCCAAAAGATTCGGTAATTTCTTGATTTTCATCCTGATTATGAACAATGGAAATTGTTGACGACAATTAGCTTTCGTCCCTATACAGGTTTCAGGCATCGGAGGATTGTGTGGACTTACCGCTTCTCAGCTTCTTGTAAACTACAGCATCTCTCACAGCTATATTTATTCCGTTGGCAGAGCATTTCCGAAGCGCTGAATTGCCTCAAGCAACTTGTAACGCTAGTATTTTGATCAATATCAATACTTAGATCCAAGAAGGTTTCATCTCTGGAAGTTATCGTTTCGCATGTCAGACAGCGGGTTTCGTTGGTCAAGATACCAGAGAAAAGATCTTGGATCCAGCTTTGTCCGCTATCTGATGGGTGGGGGTTATTGAACGTTACGGAGGAGGTAGCTTCGGTATTCGTTGCTGAGTGTATTGATGATTGCGAGCCTTCTAGATAACAGACAAACCGCGATCACAGTCAGCAATACTGTTTTCAATAGGCGTATCTCCCTTTTACATAGTACGAAGACACGGAATTGTTGGATGGAACTCACGCATTTCTTTTTGCAGCTTCACTTCCCGCTTGGACACATCTTCACTGACTTCATTCATCAAATAATTAAAGAATTCATGAGCGTCCTGATGCATTGTCGATCTAAACAATTCATTTTCCTGTTTCAATTGCGTGATAAAAGCTTGTGGAGCGACGACTCCTGATTGTTTCGGTTGATGAGTAATTACGTTGAAGAGTTCCGATAATGTCGTAAATAAGGTAGAAGATGGATCGGGTCTTTGTGATAGATTTAGTGGTATAGATGTCGTTGGTTTGGACGCGGCTGCTGGTGCGTGTGATGATGTCGGCAATGTCCCTTGAGTGACCGGCACGCCCGATGCTGATGCATTTGCACCATCAATTTGCGCTGGTAAGTTACCTGAAGAAGCGGCATTGCTTCCTCCAGGTTGATTGTCCGAATCTGTCGTTCCCGAAGTATCGCTTGCGGCAGTATCAGGTCTGCTTCCCGCATTGCCTCCCGCTGATGCAGACGGATTGAGCGAACTCATAGTAGGTACCTGAGCAGATGATGTTCTATTCTTGCCAAAGAATGATTTCCCACTTCCAGATCTCGTAGACATTCCTCTCGTCAATGGGTTCTTCTTACTTGGCGCAGAAGCAGGAGGAGCTGCTTCGCTATTCGACGACGAAGTTGGCGATGTAGAAGAAGAAGCTGCTGTTACTGGTCCTGATGCGCGAGAAAGACCTGCTCCTGCCTTTGCATTTGGGACTTGGAAACCGGCGCCACTCGTACTTCTACTCGGTGGGCTTCCCACGCCAAGCGTTGCATTGCCATACTTTTCGCCATTTGACTTGCTTGAAGCTGCGGTTGATGTAGTACCCGGAGCTAGTGATGTGCTTGCGACTCCTCCAATGCCATTGACGTTGTCGGCTTCGCTTGGTAATGCATGACTATCCTCTCGGTAGAGCTGTGACGATAGCTCGAGCAGCTCTCGGAAGGGCTGGCAGAAGTAGAGAGCTTGAAGAATGGAGTTTGCATAACTAAGAACATATCAGAGTACATTAGCGATGATACTAGTATACCATACGACCTGCCTCTCGCAGCAAAAGCTTACCAGGTGTTCCCGAACTGTGACACGGTTCGGTGATCATGCAGTCCAATACAAACAGCGTCAGCTGGCTGACCACCAAGCTGCAAAAGCTCAGAGCATCTTAAACACTCACATTCTCCAAGCCAAAGTGCTTCTCTAATGGCTGTCCATTCGAATCCAGCAATACTGCAGCATCACCGGCACCGTTGATCGACTGTTGGTTCTGGCCGTTCGTCTGCGTATTTGAGCTGCTTCCACCCCCAACTCTTCGAAGGACGTTCATTGTCTTGAACGGTTGCTTGCTCTCACTCCAACTATGCTTCTCTCCTGCTGCCAATGAGGAAGTCTAACGGTGTGTCAGGCTACACTGCTGCGGCAATCACCGAAAGAGAAGTTCGGGAAGACCGCCTTCTTGACATGCAATTAATGAAGCGCCTCTTGTGTATTGTGTCTAGCCTATAGCATACTGCTGCATCTGCAGCTCTGCTCTACTCACTGTCCATCTCCTGCTGCTGCTGCTGTATGATATGATGTTGGCATGAAAGAGCAACATGCATGTCATGGCATGGCATCTGCGTGCCTCCGACATGGAAAGCTGACCCATAAATTGGCCGAGCAGCTCGGCGTGTTATTTCAGATACACGGACAGCCTATGACTACTACGGCACCAAGCCCATTATTGCTTGACTTCTACTGGTACTCCTTATTGCAATTTGCATTGCTGTATGGTATGAATTCATACAAAAGTATATGATGCTCCCGGTCCACGCCACTTCGACGACCGATATATCCGTAGATCGAGTATGCCCGAGAAGCTGATTGGGATGTCACTTGATATTGTTACAGGCTGTAACGCTGGTATGTGTGCTATCATGGTATGGTATGCTACAAGTTGAAGGATGCATGGATGACAAAACAAGCCAAATCTACACGTACTTTCGTAGCAATGGTATTCGGTCAGGGTGCCAAACGTGACCTCTTTCAAGTTTTACATATACCTAGAGAAACAGATTTCGTCAATGTCGAGCGCGAAAAGTTGATATTGCGAACAATACACTTACAGCATAGCTAATTACGCCCAGAAAGACAGCAATGAAGCTGATCAAAGTAGCCCAGCGGAACTGACTAGGTCGCGACAGGATCATCGTGACTACGTATTTCAGCAGGTCGGCCATGTTCTGCATACTGAACTGCAAGCCCATACTTGAAGCGTGGAACCGTACTTAGCTTTGTTATCGTTGCAGATCCACAGAAAGTGAAGGTCCGCTTACAATCGGTTCCGTTTTGGGTGATTGTTTAACGAGAGTTGCAATTCTTTCAGTTGACATAGGTCGAATGCCCATAGTCCTACACGGGAGGCAGCAACACCTGTGAAAAGAACGGAAAATATCAGCATTGACATTTTTCTCGAGGCTTTCAGGACCATTCGACATACCTCCGAAGAGCAAAGCTTCAATCCAAGCAGGTCCTCTGGAAGTCAATTGTATGGGGATCAAGAACGCTGCAATAGCAGGAGCTAGACAAAGTAATTCCGAACAAATACTCCAAGCACCCGCTCTTACGAGTCCTAATTTCTTTTCTAACCAAGGCATGAGTATAGTCCCCGCCAATCCAGTAACGACACATATAGCCCTCTGACCAGCTATGAATGGATCTGAGAATTGCTTTGTTTTCAACCAGGAAAGCATAGTGCCGTCGAAGGATAGGACGGTAAGATAAAGTAGGGAAATTGAAATACTTGATGCGAAGACTGGCATTTGACTGAATTCCTTCCAATCTCGGAAAGTAGAGAAGGCTTTGCTTTTCAACCTTAACATACCGGTGGGCGATGACGCGGGTGCGATGACCTCCTCGGCGCTTGATGCGGGTTGGCGGTCTGTTTCCAGCAAACTTGGGAAACAGCGATAGACGACTTGTATCCAGAATATCTCGAAGACCAAAGTGCCTCCAGCGAATCCCATCAAGAAGGCAGTTGCAAAAGTATAGCTCGCAGCGGTCGTAAGTAGCGAAGTGAACAGCGGCGCTAATAGCTTCGTGAGGAGATCGATTCGCCGCATGTATGCGTTGAGAGTAGTCAGGGTGCCTTCTTTGTGAATCTTGGCTATTGCAGTGACCCAGTCTCGTTCGATGGCGACGTTGATACCGATAGAGGATAGGTTGAGGATCGATCCAAACAATGTAATGATGGCGAAGGCGGCCCAGGCGCTCGCTGGTGCATCTCTATAGTCGACGACTCTGAGGCTGACGAAAAGGCCTATAAAGGCAGCTGAAACGATAATGATTCTGATAAAAGTCAAGAGAACGTTAGTTGGTGCGGGACATGCGGGCATTGTTTCTACACTACCTACGAAAGCTTTTGGACCAGAATGAATATCCGAACGATCCGCAGACGGGGGTACTTGTCTACCAGACTTCCGACCCATCCAGCTAGAAGAATAGCGACACCAGTGGAGACGAAGCCATAGATAGAGGCCGGCAGCTATCCAACGAAAGAACCGTCAATGGTGTGGCAATCGCGCTTCTGATAAGACGGAACTGCGACTTACCAGAGTATTCGGGAAGATCTCGATAAGGAACAGATAGAATGCGAATTCGCAACTTCTTGCATTCCAGGAGCTGCAGATTGACGTGTGAGCTGTGCTTGCTCTGCCATCACAACATCGAAAAGTCCCGCCAAGCTTACCTTGAAACGTGTTGAAGCAGCAAAGTCAGGAAGCCACGCTTGTCAATGGGCGGGAGATCAGGTACGCTTGCAGCTACCTGTACTACAGGAGAAACTGTGTCTTGTCTCTCTGCAATGTCTTCCGCTCCCTGGAACGGCTTGAACTCCTGCAAAGGTATAGCTGCATGACATTCGCTGGTAACCTCGACGGTATCTGGCTTCCCTTGTGGCTCGTGCGTAGCCATGGCGGATGTAGCAAGCTGGACGTCAGGAGACACGTCTAGGCGTAGTCTTTGATGTTGCGAAAACACATGCCAGAGAGTGTCATTGCATGTTGTCAATTGGCACGAAGCATCCAGGATTGTATCATAGAAGTCAGTCCCCAGAGGTACGTAGGTTGATCGATATTCAGTGGCAGCCTGCGTAGTGAATTCCACAAAAGGCTGCAGCAGGCGAGGAAGCAAGAGTGTACATGGCAGAGCGCACTGGCAAGGCTTGGGGGCCCGCAGAGTATCTCAGTACCGTGGAAACGGCAGGAAGTCGGCGGACCACGGGTAGATCATGCCAATGCGGACAGTCACGCAATCACGTGTGCATCTGTGTGCGAATGAAGGCTATGGCAAGAACATGAAAGATACGGGGCTGCGTAAAATCTTTAAAAGGAGAGTGGCACCACAATGTAGGCGCAATCTACTTGAACGTCAATCGCGCATGATAATCAGTCCGAATAACTATTGACAATCTGCCCAGTTGCCTCATCACAAAACGGGCTTCCAGCGGTGATCAGGGTAAGGCTTGATGCAATGTACCACCTGGGAGCTGTAGCCTTGTGTAGCTGCCAGGTTAGCAGAAAGCCTGGGCGTACTCAACTTTTCTAGAACCAGTCGGCCGGTCGTCGAGACCACCAGCCTAGTAGTTTCGAGCTCGCCATCGGAGCACTTTGCACTTTCAGCGGGTCCCAGCTGGATTACCGAGAGGAGCCTGGTGTCTTTAGACTTTACTTGTTCATACTTTGTCACGCATCCATCACTGTCTCTGATTTGTAAGGTTGTGAAGTTAAAAGCTGGTACCCAAATAGCTGTGCTATGATCTTGACGGATTTCAGGGCACCAAGCCGTGTAACTCAGCTAAGGACCAAAATCACATTTGGATAGGCTTACTAGATGAGGGGGTGTTGATACTCATGGCGGAGTTAGGCGTAGAAAGTATGCTGAGCCACGTGGACTTGACTCGACTTGAAGTGCGTTTCTGTTCTAGTTTTGAGCAGAGCAAAGTAGCGCAGAGCAGAGAGAGGAATATTGGTCTCGAGCCTTGTGCTGTACTCTGTTCGTGCAGAGCACGGGCTGTATACTTTGTCAGCTATACTCAGCTGTGTCCCTCCACGTGACCTGGCTACGATGCGGCACAGCTGCGATAAGACCTGGATCACTGGCTACATGCGCAGCGCAATGAATTACAGACTGTCTTCGTTTCTAGCAGCACGAGCGTATCTTAGGCCCCGCTGTCGCGCAGACAGTCTTCTACCAGTGACAGCGACATCTTTTCACGACTTGGCATTTCAACTCGAACACCTTTCGACGGCGCCATAGGATAGGTCTACTGCTGTCTTCACTGCGACTTCATTGTTTCATGTGTCGATTACCTCAGGATCTTTCCTGACCGCTTGTGCCAAAGTCAGGTGTAATTGATGCTCTTCTCAAATGGTATCTTCTACCTGCTGCTCTGGAGACGCTGGTAGCGGTATGCCCGCGCCTTCTACCACCGCCTCACTCTGGCTTTCAATAAAGGTTGTGCGACCATGTCTGTCTGGATACAGAAGCATGTCGAGCAGTATCCTCCTCAGCTCATTTAGTGCTTCTGCCATCGTCGGGCGTTCCTGAGGAACATCGCTCATCATTCGCCGAAACAGATCCAGTAACGAAGATGGCGTGAGGCGCTCGTTCAACTGGATAGTAGCGTATATTGATAACTTGACTAAATCACTCGCGGGACGGACATGTGCCTCACCTCGTCGCACTCCATGAAGCTAGCTCCGACTCCATACACGTCCGCCGCAAAAGGGTTGAAAGGCGGTGCAGCTGGACCAAGTTTGTAAGGTGACTCCGGAAGGTCGCGGAGGTAGGTTGGATGGCGGCACACGGCTTCGTCGATGGGACCAGAGAAATATTGAGAGCCTCCAAAATCAGCAATATGCACGTCCGCTAGCGAGTTGGAGTCATGTCTGCATAAGATGTTGCGTGGATGAGCATCCAGATGGGCAATGCCGAGCTTGTGCATGTAGTCGTATCCCTGTGTAGTCAATGTTGACTCAGTCTGAGTCCCGCAGAACCGCTCTTTCATCGCTGACAGATAGAACTACCTCGAAAATGTAGAGTATAAACCTATACCAGTCTTCTGCCGTCTTGCAGAGAATGTTGAGTCTATTGAAGGCGTGCTCTGAGCAGTCTTGCATGACTAGTACATGCAGTTTTGTGCCACAATATATCAAATCGAAAGAATCGAGTAGCGCTGAAGGGAATGACCACGCCCTTCAGCTGAGGATCTAAGCTGGACACACATGCGCAACTCACGTATGGTCATATTCGCAGGACAGCGTCGAAGCTCGGGTCTGTTAAGGTATTCTAGTATTTCACGCTCTCGAGATGTTGGGTTGTCAATGATGATCTTGAGGACAACGCAGACATTATCGCTGAGTCGATAAGCCTCAAACAGACCCATGTTCTGTGAGCCGGCATAATGTCAGCTATTCTTTGTCTTCAGTAAGGGCTGCAGGTATTGCAGCAAATGGAAGGCGATCGAGGCACACGCTGCCAACATTCTGGTAAATCTTGTCCAATTCGGCCTCTTCGAGCTCGACACCATCTTCAAGAAGTGCTTGCGATCTCTCTGGCCAATCCCTGAGCGTGTGAAGTCGGTAACCTCTCTCTCGAAGCTGAGGCTGAAGTGCCTCCCAATCGCTGTACGTCAAGCCTTGACCGTCAAACTGCGAATGAAGTTGCTTGTGGATCAGCTACAGCGCACAACTGCGACCAAGACGACGCTTGTGATCAACATACCTGCCATCCAGGTGCACCTGTCTCCTCGAGATGCTGAATATGGGCAGCGTAACTTGCCATGTCATCCGCTGTTACTGGCGCAATTGGCGACATCGACGACAGTCTTATAATGCACACTGCGATTGTTGACGTTAATCCTAACTAGCGCACGACCATGTGCATGGCGAGAGTCAAGAACACGCATCGGCTGTGGCTGCGCGGGAGACTTTGTCATTGCAGACATTGTTTGTAAGATCGCAAAGTGCCAGACCTGTTCCTGCAGCAAGGCAGCTAGAAAAGTGGCGTTCGGTCGTGTGCAAACTTTGGTATTCTGTGACCTGCAAAAACCTTCGATTCTCTATGGTCTGGGAGGCAGAGTCGGGCTACATGATTCTCTTTGCAGCTTAAGCTGGTCCAACAGTGCTCGGGTTGCAAAACGGGTACACCGTACAGACTTATGGCAAGAACTCGGAGGCCGGTATAGTGCACCCCTTACTACTAGTAGCAGACGCTTCGTTGGCAGGTCATACACGGGATCCTGTCTGGGCTTCGAGGCGTCCAAAATAGATTTAAGTGGACTTCTTTTCGACAAAGGTGAATCCATCACCCGGAGTGACACACGCTGGGCCTTCTAAGCCTTTGTAGTTGCTGTGCCAAAATGTCAGCTTCTGCTCGCTGGCGTGATACCACGGACCACGGTAGAAGGCGGTCGCGCCATCTTGGAGGACTATACTGAAGCCAGTCGAGCCACGTTTCTGGAGTCGCTGTGGCTCAAACCTACGAATGGGCACGTCATTCCATCCGAGATTCGGTCCGGCCTTTGATGACTCAAAGATCTCAAAGTAGGCTTCGCTGGGCCATGGACCTAACCATTTCTTGCAAGTGGTCGGTTCCTTAGCTAGCTCAACAAAGCTATCGTCCGTGGTAGTCAATCGCAAAGGCCTGCTCGGTAGTACTGCACTTGTTGCTCCACGCCTGGACAGAGACATCCGAGTGAGGCGGCCCTTGGCATCTTGCGTAGTTTGCTTTGCAGCTGTAGAAACAGCTTGTTCAACGGTTCGTTGTATCACGATAGCCTTATGAATTGCTCGTTGAAGCTGTTCGGAAGAGGGTGACATATTGGCTTGTATCACGAATTTATGCAATGTGAAAGAAGTGAAGGGGAAAAAGAGACTAACCTGTTTCTGGACTCTGTAGTAGCCTGGAAATATATGCACGAGGGACACAGCTTTGCCTTCAAAAAAGTGGGTCATGTGTGCACTATTGCTGTTCATGCTGTGTTGAACAGCCTCAGGCGCAGTCAGTCACGAGGGTAAGGTCAGCTTGTAGGACACCTCTAACGTCATGATGGAGATGCAACGATTCCTGAACATAGTGTCAGAAGAAGCTGTTAAAAAAATCATCGAGGTCTTCCTGGCCATGCATCCAGCAGGATCCTCCCTAGGATCACAAACTGAAAACTGACTTTTTGACTTACGTGTCCAGGCTGGGAGTCGTCTGAGCTGTGCCTATGCTATGCATTGCGTAAGCTGTGCTTAGCTGTGCCTTTCTGTGACTTCGACTCAATGTGGCACGAGTGTCAGGGGGAAAGAAACACCCTGTCACATGTGTCCATCAGCTGGTCGCACTTGGCGTGAGGCTGTCAGATTCTTGCTGGGGCGAGAGCAATAGTAAGCGCAGCTGAGCGTGCAGACAGTCTGCCATCATACCAGAGACAGTGACATGATTTCGCGATGGTCTGCTTCGATTTTATACGTTTGGTGGGCGTCATAAGTTTATGACTGCCTAACTAGGACGCCATTGTGTGTTTGTCGGCTACCTTGAAGACTTTCTTGACGCTCGCTCTAGACATCAGTCTTGCGCTGGTGACGCCGGTACCGGAATACCCGTGCCTTCTGCAGCCACCTCATCTTGGTCTCCTTTTACGATGGCGAATGCATGTCTGTCTGGGTATACGAGCGTTTCGAGCGTGATCTTCCTTAACTCTTTCAGCGCTTCTGCCATTGTCGGACGTTCTTCTTGGATATCGCTCATCATCCTCTTGAAGAGAGCCGATAGAGCAGATGGGTTGAAGCTTGGATCGATCTGTGCAAAGCCAAAGAAGTCAACATACGCGTTGAGGAGCACTGTCTGAGCAATACATACCCCATCTGCGCGGGCGCACATCCATCCAACCCGGGATACATCGACCGCGAAAGGATTGAAAGGTCGCCCAGCTGATCCAGCGTTATACGGTGATTCTGGACAGTCGAGAAGATAGGTGGGATGGTAGCAGAGAGCTTCTTACACCGGACCAGGAAAATATTGCGATCCGCCAAAATCCGCGATGTAGATGTCTTGGACACTTTGCAGCCTTTCTCTGCCTAGAATATTGCGTGGGTGCATGTCCAAATGAGCAATTCCATGCTCGTGCATAAAGTTGACTCCCTGATTGCAGTTGTAGATGAATGTCAGTCTTGGTCGAGTGACGCTAACCTTCCCGGTGAGCTTAAGATTGCGACTGCATACCTCAAATATCCGTAAGATGAACCTGTATCAGTTCTCCACCGTTGAGAAGAGCGTTTCGGGCTCAATAAAAGGACATTCAGGACAGTCTTCCATCACCAGAACATGTAGTAGAGTGCCACCGTAGTAGAGACTGAAGGAATCGAGCAGTGCTGGAACGGAAGGACTTTATCAGCCGTGCGAGGTAGCACAATAGAGAGACAGAGACACTAACGTATAGTTGCATTAGCAGGACAGTGTCGCAGCTTTGGCGAGTTAAGGTATTCCAGTACTTCGCGCTCCCTGGAACTCGGGTTGTCTACTACGATCTTGAGGACTACGCGAGTATCATCACTGAGTCTGAAGGCGCCGAACAAGCTCATATACTGTAGTAAACACCAACACCATGATTGTCAGAATGAGCTTATGCATGCTCGGAATGACCTTCAGTAGGGAATGATACCCGGCGATCAGCCTCCCTGAGGCCTAACTCACATCGCCAATGGTGTGTACGACTTGGTTCAATTCGACTTCATCTAGCTCGATGCCATCTTCACGCAGTCCTTCAAAATTATACGTCCAATCCTTCATCACAAAGAGGCGGTAGCCATGCTCTCGTAGCTGAGGACGCAGCGCCTCCCAGTCGTCGCATGTCAATCCTTGCGCTGTGAACTGGAAGTGCGAGGGAGAGCAAGGCAACAACCTCAGCCCTCATTCGGAAAACGACAGCCATCCCGACACAATTCCCATGACACCAGAACGCACATACACACCTTATACTGGGCTTCGCCTCTCTCACTAAGCTGCTGCGTGTCCGCGTCCCATGCGGCCAGGTTCTCTCCTGATACAGATGCAATTGCGGGTTCTTGCGACATGTACGCGAAGGGTCACTATCTGTGCCGAGCGCAGTACGATGGCGGTCTTGCAGGCATGGACGTCTCCGATACGGCAATCTGGAAACACGATAGCATCGCGAAATGCAGTCGCACAAGGCCCGCTGAAATCATCCTCAAGCCAAAGACCAAAGCCTGTCTTATCGAGTTGGCGAGCCATGTTGTACAAGGTGGCACTCATATGGCCCAGGTTGCGGGTCACTGCCAATCTTCTCAACGCTTCCATATAGCAAGCCACTGAAATGTGGGATTTTCTATCGTAAGGAGGTGTCTTCTTCCCGGCGTCAGTGACCAAATGTCTAGGCATCAAGGGGCGCTGCTCGACTTCTGCACCCTTCTAGTGACTGTTTGTTGGAGTAATATGCTTAACCAGGCTACCGAAAGTCATGCCTCCGCCACAAAGGCGTTCACTTATTCCCCATTCCTCTCTATCGCAAGCATAGTGAGCAACACTTTAATATCCCCACAAATCTACCTCGGGCGTCTGCAGCTACTGATGAAGTCCAGTAGCACCTACGAAGTCCCGTTACCGCCCGGTTTTCAGGGGCAAGACTGCGGAAGATGCGCAGGATAGAGAACAGACTTTTCACTTCATAATGAACAATTTTTGGCCTTTTGGGAAATAGGCAGAGCACAACTTATGTTCAATACACAGAACAAGCACTCGTGCATGACAGACAGATGTCATGTTAATGCGAACAAGGACTATCGAAGGTAACGCTGCCTCGATGTATCATCTCTGATGATGGGCTTCCAGCGATATCCATCCAATGCCTGGATACGATGGATACAGTCTCTGTTCAGCAAGCCATTTTCTCGTGCAGTTACAATGTCGAGAGGAATGCTTTGCGTGCTCAATGGCCGGAACTTGAACCTGCCGTGCCCTACGTAGTTAGTCCAGGTCGTTTCAAGGTCACCTTCCAAGGCTGTAGCGGTTTCCCCTTGTCCCAGCGTTATAGTACGGAGCAACCTGTGGTCACTCGAATCTACCTGCTCATACTTGGACACAGTGCCGTCGCTGCTTGTAATTTGCAAGAACGTGAAGGCAAAAGCAGGCCGCCAGACTATGTAGTGAGGTGTCAACACCGAGCACAAGCGAGCATGGCCTATAACTCACTGATAGTCAACGAACCGGTGCTCATGACGCAAATCCTTTTCAGTAAGTATACTAAGTCGGGGCGATGGAGGACTGGGCGTCACGGTGCTACTTAGGCTGATTTTTTTTCTTCAATTACTAAGTCAAGCAGAAGAGAGGGACAAGCGAGCGACACCTAGAGTGTCTTCGTCGGCCAGTTGCGGACATGTGTTGCATCGTCTACGAAGTCAGAGCTGTGCCTCTTTCATCGCATTGTCAGTGCAACATTTGATCAGCTGTGTCTGTTCAATTCACAGCCTGCCAGTGAAGGTCGCCTCAGCTGTGACGACGACTCAGACTCAGAGGAGCAACGTCCTCGCAGCGAGCACCAACAGATATCCGTCAGCGTTAGCCAAGGAAGCCAAGGACGTATGATAGCTGTCCATCAAGAGCCATAGCTACAGTTCCATAAGGTCGTGACTTCTGTTGATTTGTTACTGTGATAGTAGTCGCCTATGTTCCAGTCCTTGACAGCGTCTAAGTTATAAATAGACTGGCCGCTTTTAACGGACGGACTTGAACTTCGAATCTTTCCCCCGGTCGTACGGTCGCAAGGACCTACGAGGAAGAATAGTCTGAAACACGCCTCTTTCCTTTCTACAAACACTTTACATCTCTCCCCGTGAATCAGCAAGCGACTTATAGCCACCAACTCCAATTGGTAGCTAGCTATCATGCACCCGTAAGCTGCTGCACGTGATCGATATCTCTCTTGAACAACGATGGGCCAGGGCGAGGAGGTCTAGACGCCTAACGATTCTCTCTTCTGCGTATTCGTGCACTTCATTCCCTCGTGGTCGACTTTCACCCGAGTTCAGCTCTGTACAGATCACGATCTCCACCGTATCGCGTCTATCTGCGCTGTCAGAGCAGTTGCCGCTAAATCCGGATCCGTCAGATATCGCGCTGATACGTGCATCTATTCACTTCTTCTACTTATAGAATCCTCTCTGCATCGGATTGTTCCAAGGACATCCTCTCTTTCTTTCTTCTACGAGCTCCCATTCAGCAACCATGCGAGTCCTCATCAGTGGAGCAGGTGTCGCTGGTCCTACCCTGGCCTGGTTTCTAGCGAAGACCGGTGCTCGCGTCGACGTAGTCGAAAAGGCGAAAGAACTCCTTCCTCACGGTCAGAATGTAGATATTGAAGGGAGTGCATTGAAAGTGATCCAAAAGATGGGTTTACTGGAAGAAGTGAAACGAAACAACACGACTGAAAAAGGAACTCAATTCATCGATCCGAATGGGAAACCTTTTGCTCCTTTCCCAATGGTCAAAGATCAACAAGCTAGCTTTACTTCTGAATTCGAAATACTACGTGGAGATCTAGCTGCTATACTTACAAATGCAGCTAGAGATTTCGATAATGTCAAATATCACTTCGATACCATCGTCAAGAACGTCATTTCGAACGATGAGAAGAGCGTCAAAGTCGAACTTAGCAATGGTGATGTTCGTGAATATGATCTACTAGTAGCTGCAGATGGTCAATGGTCGAAAGTACGCAAGCAATGTTTCCCCGCTGAAAGCATCAAGCCACTAGATAAGGGCATGTTCGCTGCTTATTGGACCTGTCCGCGCATACCATGCGACAATGACTGGTGGAACATTTACATAGCTCAAGGTTCTCGCTTATTGACGCTTCGGCCCGATCCTCACGGCACTACACGAGCTATGATCTCGCGCATGCCACTGGACGAAGCACAGAAGAAGGCATGGTTATCAGCATCGCGAGCGGGTAAAGAAGCTCAACAAGAACTCATCGCATCAGAGTTCTCAGATGCAGGATGGCAAGCCGAACGCATCATTGCGAGCATGAAAGACGCGCCCGACTTCTATTTCCAGTCTTTGCAACAGATAAGAATGGACAAATGGTCAATTGGAAGAGTTATATGTTTAGGAGATACAGCATATGCACCTACTCCATTGACTGGCATGGGAACAACATTAGCTTTGACCGGCGCACATTTATTAGCTGGTGAACTGAGTAAGCTGGAAGAAGGAGAGCATCCCAAGAAAGCTTTTGAAGCGTATGAAAGTTCATTTAGACCTTGGATTGAGAAACAACAGGACATTCCGTGGTTCGTACCTGGTGTAGCTCATCCATCTACTCCATTCAAGCGATGGATTTTCAATACCTGCATAGCAACTATCTCAGCTATTGTAGGACGTGTTATTGCTACGCCTTGGATTATGAAGAGAATAAAAGGTGAAGAAGCACATGAGATCAAAGAAGATTTTCCGCTTCCTCAGTATCCTGCTCTGGAAGGACAGACTGTAAAGGTGTAAATTTGGACGAGAAAGGGTATCAGATGCGTCGGCAGGATAAAGACCTTCCTCAGTCTGGACGTGCAGTTGATGTTGTATTTGTACCCTGAAGGAATGTACCTTTTAATGGAAGTAGCTCAGGGCAAGTTGTATCCCCCCTCAGTGTGTTTCCAGGAAACCGACGAATGTAATGCAAGGTTAGTATTGCAATAGCAAGATAACAATTTGATTTTATGCAAGAATATAGAGTCAATCCTATCAAATGAATGACAAGAAATTCTTCCAATTCATTTTTCTGCTTGTTAAGTTTTCATGGAGCTCCTGTGACCAAGCACTAGCAAGTCGGAACGAGCTTATGCGGAGGCGCTTCCAGAGATGTAGAACCATTTCTGTACGACATAATACAAAACTTGTCAGTAGGAAGCACGAGCATGTGAATCACTTATCAGGTATAGCTCTGTCGCACTCACCTGGATGGAGGGGTCGATTGGGGCAGGTGGCTTCCTGGAGTCAGGTCCGACCTTTCGGTCGACCTCCTTAGGATCAACAGCACCAGGGGAGTTCTTGTTGGTAGTGGTCTCACTATGCCAAGGATGTCGATAAACATAATCAGCAAAATGTTCTCTGAATTTACGGCATCGGTGCGCGATGGAAGAGACATGCGGGGTCTGAAAAGAAAGGTAGGACTTACATGCTGACTTCGTGAGTGGTGTGGTCACCTTGGCCAGCGATGAGCTTCTTCCAGGCCTCATTGCACTCGTGGATGATCTCGGTAGCGTATCGCTTGTTCTTGGCCTCTCCGGAGAAAGCGAACTGGTTTTCAGGCTGTTTGCGGGGCAAACGAAACATAGCATCAGTTACGGTGTTCTTCTTCAACAGAGGATAGGTAGATAAAGTCTATGTGTGGCTGGTAGATGCTCACCTTTCCATCGGGGATTTTGTAGATTCTGAACCATTCATTTGTGGCTCTGATGAGACCAGGGAGGTGTCTTTCGACGTCCTCAATGTCGTTCAATTTAGGAGCGAGGGGGTCGTTGACGTCGATAACTAGGACTTTCCAGTCTGTTTCACCCTCATCTAGGAGAGCCATGATACCGAGTACCTTGACTTGCTTGATTTGACCGGTATAACCGACTGCCTCGCCGATTTCACAGACGTCAAGAGGATCGTTGTCTCCCTTGGCCTTTGTCTCGGGGTGAGTGTGGGCTGGGTCTTCCCAGGTCTGCAGGCGTACCACATATACAGCGATCAGCTTGCAAGCTCTTTGAGGGTATTAAGTGTACGGTATCGTAGTTGTGACACACCTGAGGGAAGGCACCGTCTGATTAGAGATAGGAAAGAAGGTCGTCGAAGTTCAGTGACTGACAGCACGAAGGGTGAGCGGAAAGGAGCAAAAGCGGCCGCAAACTCACAGTTCCAGATGTAACCATGGTGAGGGAAGCAGTTTCTAACGAATCTAAGCTTTCCCTTCTTTGTATCCTGCAGGATAGGATTCAAAGCTTCCTTCTTTGAGATTTCCATCTTTGCATTGGTCCATCGAGGGACTTCGACGACCATGTTGAGGATGGTCTACAGGTCGGGGCGTGATGGAATGGGATGCACATCAGTACTTGTCCATTGGTATACTAATGGGTATTCATTGCCCCCAATGCTCCATCCGACCTCTTCTCCGTTGTATCATCATATGACGATGGCGTGCTTGCTATCTATCTCTCACCTTCTGCTCGTTGGCCCATAGAGGGATATCATGGAAAGGCGAGAGGAGGGTTCCAGTAGCCTTGTCCTCGAGGTAGACACGGTGTTCTGTTTAACCACTGCTGTCAGTGCCCATGCTTTTTGCAATATTTCTCCATGAGATAGAGAACTCTCACCAAAAGTGTTGGGAGCACCAATGACACGGGTAGAGTACTCTGCAGCGGCCATGTTGATGACGGATGAAGGGGTCGATGCAACTGCAGATGATAGATGTCTGCTTGTCTCTGAGAGTCGTCTGAACGCTCTGCTCATGCACACGTAGGCTTTGGAGTGTGTGATGGGTGAGTATGTAGGAAGGAAGGTAAGAAGGAAGAAGGCATTCTACAGGACACGAGAAGAGCTTCTTGATTTCACTGCAATACACATCTAAACACACCGCAACCATGGCTGCTTCAGCTCAAGCAAGCAAAGGTGGCTTCCAGGCCTATATGAACAGTCCTGCTGGTCCCAAGTGGGTGTTGCTGCCATCGTCGTATCCTATATGCGATACTGACGGATAGCTGTGACCGTGCATAACGGATTGTGACTACAGGACCATCTTCTTCTGGGCACCTCTGTTCAAGTGGTGGGTCTATCACATTCACTATGCTTGCATCTACCCCGAGAGCTCACTCGCGCCGTACTCTCTCTCTCTCTCTCTCTCTCTCTCTCCCAGGTGCCTCGTCGCTGCTGGAATCAAGGACATCAACCGTCCAGCTGAGAACATCTCAATTCCTCAGAATATAGGTGGGGCTAGGCATTAGAACGTAGAAGAGTTCTAAGATATGCTGACTCTCTAATGCTACCTTCCAGCCCTAACGGCAACTGGCCTCATCTGGGTCAGATACTCCTTCGTAATCACGCCCGTCAATTACTCGCTCGCAGCGGTGAATGCATTCGTCGGAGCTACAGGCGGATATCAGCTATTCCGGGCGATTAAGTGAGTATGACCATGATGCTATTCCATACTCAATAGTCAGAGTTATGACCGACTAACTAATGTATTCGTGCTACTCCAGATGGAGACAGGACCACCCTCAACTAGCCGCTGCAAGAGACGCCGAAGCAAAGACAAAGACGCCAGTTCCAGAGAAGCCAGTTGAGAAACTAGGCGCATAGAAGGGTTGAAGAGACATTGTACGACAAAGACAATTCTTCCACCATTATATATGTCATGCCATCTGTCGTATAACTTGTCTTCGAAGGGTTTGGAGCATCGTATCGGCGTTTGCCGAGACCTTTCCGCTGATGTACAGAACCCAGACGACCCGCCGGACTGAATTGAAATGCGGCCGACGCGACAGACCAGGCCATTCCGATGGACTGATATAGAGTATACTTACCCTAACACTAGCTGATGCCATACCAAGGACTTTCCCAGCGAGCTCATCGCTAAACTTCAAACATGCTCAAGCCGTTGATATGCCTATCAATACTGCAAGCCGTCCTGGCTCTACAGCCCGATACCTGGCAGCCCATAAGCGTAGGATTAATGATGCAACAGCGTTCATTAGATTCCTGTCCAACAGAGTATTCTTATTTAATCAAGAGAGCACATAGACAATCAAGACGTGATTATAAGCAAACTGTGGAAAGTATACAGCGTATGGACGCAGGTGGTATTTTACTACCAGGAGAAAGTGTAAATGGAAGCGTTAATGGACAGGGAAGTGATATTGGTAAAGCTAGAGATTATCATGCTTCCATGCATGGAAATGGATCGCATTCGATGAGTGGAGAACAGCATTATCATCAGAAGAAGCAGAAGAGGGAAGAGGGAGATAGCTTTATGAGCATCATAACTTGGTACACCGGGAATGATCTCCTGGATCGTAAGAACAAACAAAAAGAAGAACTCGCGGTCTATCATCTCTGATGCCGTTGATATTTTCAATAGCATCCTGTATCACTGAGGGAAAATGGACTCCGACAGACGAGAGTATGATAGCGGCAGGTGAGTTTTCCTCTTCCAATCTTACACGAAGGTAATTGCTTCGGACTAACATGTTCCCTTTATGCTACAGTGACGCTAAATGTAAGCTATATTGACATCCCAAACGCTTTCCAGCAATGTCCTGATCTACCATATGAAGTGGCCAAATAAACCACCTTGCGGCTCTTTCTTAGAGCTTCGTAAGACTAAGAAGGATCCACCACCTACAACGACTCCATCCCCAACCGGCTCAAATAAGCAAGCACCCCCGCCTCAACCTAGAGTTGACTCTATCGTCGTCAGAGTCATGGATTCATGTGCTGGCTGTAAAGCTGGTGTCCCGCATGTGGATCTTACAAAGGCTGGCTTTAGGTCCCTTTATGCTCTAGACATTGGGTGAGTGACAGGGATACATAAGCTTCAATTGAGGACATGCTTATCTGCGTCCCTGATTGTATGCAGCTACGTAACTGATATCGAAGCCAAGCTACTGTCAAAACCGCCTTTCGAGAAATGGGGAAAGCAGGAGGTAAGCACCTCCGCGTTACTAACTCAATGCTCGGTATTCATATGCTGATGTAAAGCTTGTGTGTATCCAGGAAATGCTGTATGGACCAGAGAAGCTTGGTAAAAGCAACAGCAAGTCTTCCAGCAAAGGATCACCTACGTCTAAGAATGGCAGCGGCGACGGACCAAGCTGGACTTCCTCTCGTGATGATAGTTGGACAAGCAAACATACAGCACCTGCATGGACGCCTGATGCTTCACCTAGGGTACTAGGTGGTAGTCCTACTGGATCAAGCCAGAATAGTAACAACAATGGCAACAGTAATAGAGAGAAATCGCCAAAGCAGAGCGGAGCTAGTAGTAGTAGTGATAGCAACAATGGAAAGATGAACGGTAGTGTTAATGGAGGAAGCAGTGGTGGAGGCGGTGGAAAGGGAAAGAAAGGCAACTCTGAACCTGAAGCTAGTAGTTCGCAGAGTCAAACGTCTTCTCAAAGTGATGCATGGCGCGAAAATGGTTGGAAATGGGGAAGCTGATGGTCTGCGCAGACCTGAAAGGAAACATGTAGCAAACTTTTGTGTAGAATTTGTGCTAATTGCCACTATAGACTTTTTTCAGTTCAATCCATGTGTTTGATATATTGCAGTTTTGGCAGAGAATTTCATGCTCACGTGCAAATTGCCCAGGCGCGTCTCTTCCTCCACTGACAACTCAAACAAACTTGCATGAGCACTGAAGGATGGTAATGGAACTGGATCACGACCTCGGAGAAGGCACCAGTGCATCTGTCAATGCTCAGCTGAATGGCAGTACTCCTGCAACGCACTTGATGGAGCTCGAAGCGCGAGCTGTCGACTGGCCTGGAGGTGAGTTATCGACATTCTCGGACATTCATAATAGGCCAAGCTGAACCCAATGCATCCCAGCTGTCAGATCCCTCATCAATACTGCTTTCGAAGATGGAGACTGTATGTCACGCTATACCAGCTGCTGTTCTTCATACTGTAGGAAACAACAGGCTGATATCGTCGGTCACCGATCATCACCCTACATAACATCCAGTGGAAGAAGCATTCTCGGTAGTCATGCAGAATACAGGCGATATAAGCCGTCCAAATGCGTGAGATATCGTCTTGCTCTCGGTATCTGACCTTCGCTGACGGTGTACGCCCGCTTTCAGCGATACAATCCTGCAAGTCGTGGCGGTCGCTCTGGAGCCAGAAGCGTGTCTTCCAAAATACAAGAAGCGCAAGGACCGCAACAAGCAACGTGATGATATAGATGAAGATGAAGATGATGACGACGATGATATCGAGCACGATGCCTACGCATTGACTTCTCATCATGCCTCGCAGAAAGCTATCACTCTGCTGCAAAGATGGATCCGCCAACCGGGTCCTACGCGCCTCTTAGCTGCATTTCCAAGGCGAGCGGACGCACCATATGCTCCACCGCGAGCGAAGTGCTCATTTGTGCAAGACGACGAAGATCAACTGAAGCCTTTGCAAGTCATAGCTAGGCGCGTATCGCTCTGTGATGATCTTTGGGAATTGCTATCGAAACGTGTAAGCGAGGAGGAAAGCAGTAGAAGCTCAAGAGTCAGTGCGCTGGATGGCTCGCACCCAAGAGGCCTTCCAGAGCCGTCTTGGGAGCTTCTCAAAGTCCTAGTCGAAGCATGTCGAGTGGAAAGCGAGCTGGCAGTTGATGGTGAGTGTCACGCCAATCTGGAGCCTATATCATCCGGCTTACAGCTGCGATGTATGCTTGCCGCAGACGCAAAAGTAGCTCTACAATACTCTCCGTCACTTGTGTCTCAATTCAAGCCGTCTGCACTAGGCGGCCCGCCGACGGATATCTCAGCCGCAATGGAGATCGTCTTTCAGCCCTTCAAAGACATTCACCTGGCAGACTTGAAGCGAGCGGAACACGTCGAGACAGCATTAGGCCTCCTGGAACGGTTGGCGATAGCAGCTTCTAAGGGAGCAGTAGACAATTCTGCATTTCAGAATAGCTTTTGCGAGTCGTTGCAAGTGCTCAGAGCTTCAAATCTTCAGGAATTAGTCACGGTAAGCTATCGACTCTACAATGTTCGCGAGACTCAACAATTGAGGTCTGGTATAGTCTTGTCTCCCAGATCTACACGCGGCCAAGATCGATCTGCTCAGTTCGTATCTCACAAAATACTCCTGCCCGTCATCTACCGTCTTTCCCGCCCCTCCCAAGGCTAGCACAGTCTCCTCCACACCGTCTATTTCGCCTCGTAAACCCTCGTCCACCGCTCCTTCATCCTCCAGAACTTCGTTATCATCTTCTCAACAAAACATAGTCTACATAGACAGCGATTCTGACTCAACCGATTCAGATATTGTCTGCCTTACTCCCATAATCAAGAAGACAAAGCCTGCGAAGCCTAAAGCCTCACCCGTGAAGGCCAGACCACTGGCACAGGCATCACCTCACAAAGCCAATGGGGTGAACTCTCCTCAATCGTCTCAACAAGATGTAAAGCCAAACATCACAGCAATCCTCGATCCTTTATTGCCCAAGCCCAAGGATATAATCGATAAAATGGCAAAGCAAATACCTCGAGAATTGTTAAGTCTGTCTGTGGACGCACCTAAGATGCGAGTGCCGAACCGCATGGCGCACTCTACCAAAGCCACTGCGAATGGCAAGAGTATCACCCAGGGCATGCTCAATGCGGAGATCAAGTTTGCGACTATCAAGCTGGAACTTGCCCGTGTGTATATCGCTTACGCGGGTATGAAGAAAGCTACAGCTGTACAAAGTGATTGGAAAGCTAGCAAGTCGAGTGCCTTGCTGACAAAGGGCCTCCGTGGGCATCGTCACCTCTTTTTGTCAGATGAAGGTGATCTGCCGCGCGATCTGGAAGTCTGGGAAAGACGAGAACAAGCAGTACTTGATTCATTGTTCTAGTGGAGCGGAATACACAGCAGCAACGACATCACCTTCTATATTGCTACACTGGTCTACGAGACGGTTATATTAAAGATTCAAACGAGGGAGACACTGGTGCGAGCAAGATATCAAGCCTTTTCGTTCCGTGCCAGGCTTAGTGAGCATATGAAGGAGGAGTACGGAAGCTTTTGTCATTCTCACTATCGGTCTCTTCCTGCTCTTCTTCGGGCGTTCTTATCTTCAAGATCCCTTTACCGCTCCTTGTCCTTCCCACACTTCCCACTGCGATGGGAGAACCTGCTCTCTTCTCTAGCATCTCGCTCGGGCGGGTGAGAGGTCCAGCAGCAGGTGCAGGATGCGAGTACGAATTGAAGCTATTATAGTGCGTGTTCATTTCGGCCAAGGAGGAAGCTTTCGAATGGTTATTGAAGCCATAAGCAGGGGTTGGGAAGCCAATATGGCCAATATCAGCCGGGGCAGGATAGGAGACTTTGCCTTTCTTGGAGACTTTTACGTTTTTCGTGTTAAGGGGTAGTTCGGGACGAGTTGACTTGTCGGAATCTATCACACTGCGGTGTGTCCGGATGGAAGAACCCATGATGAGTGATAAGAGAAGGTTGATAATGCCGAGAATGAAGAGCATCCATGCGGAGACCATGGCGAAGTTTTGTACACTGGGAGGATATAGCAAATCAGGAGACTGTTATCACGGGATGCAAGGTGCATTACTACCCACTTTGTGCTGAGAATGCTGGTGGAAATCCAAAGCATGGCTGCACCCAAGAAACCGGTCGATGCATCCTCGGAAAGAGGAGGAAAGAAACGAAGGAAGAAGTTCGTGACAGGGGGCCATGGAGGAGAGAGCTCAGAGATGAGCAAGAGAACGAGGACGAGCATGTTCAAGAAGCGGAAGAGAGTCTGTACAGCATAACGTAGTCAGCGTTCAGGCTCCGCTTTGTCGACTTGTACTAGCAAGTTGGGCTTACCGAGAATAAGATGCCGGCGGCATGGTCGGGTACACTTGTCCACTCGACATAGCCACAGGCTTGTCTGAATGATTGAACTTGTACATCACTGATGTTGCCAGAGCCAAACATGGATTGAAGGACGATTGTCTGGTTATTTGCAGCGTCCAGCTGGCTGACAACATCAGAGCCTGTGTGTACGGCTTTGACATAGCCTTGAATGTTGCTGCGAAAGACAGAGTATGGCCATCAGATTTGTAGATAAAGAGCATTGATGGACTGCACTCACCGAACGATTTCGTGAATTTCGGCGCCTAGTACCAGACACAGCGCGACAATGCCAACGATACGAACGATGGTGATGATGATGAATCGGATAACCTTCAAGGTGAAGCTGTAGATTGACGATCAGCA
This sequence comes from Cystobasidium slooffiae, assembly GCA_019775285.1. Lineage (NCBI taxonomy): Eukaryota > Fungi > Basidiomycota > Cystobasidiomycetes > Cystobasidiales > Cystobasidiaceae > Cystobasidium > Cystobasidium slooffiae. Next base: position 1,213,829 of record JACWFZ010000002.1, read on the forward strand.
TAGCTTGATTGTAGCTACAGGGGATGCTTACAATGCCTTGAAATTGAATGCCATGGTTAGAAGTTGCTGTTGCTAGAATACTTAATGATAGTGAGCGACCGGCGCTGAAATGCGAATGCGATGTGATAGGACTATTAAAAGAAGAGAATGAGTAAGAAGAAGAGCGAAGTACGGTCAAGGCAAAGCTGCTTTGAGACTTTGAGGAGGTGCCATTGCAGCAGCTTTGCTCCTCCGAATCACTAAAGCATATGCTTCCAGCGCTGAAGTTCCATGCAAAGCGACATCGCACTTTGTTCTTGTCATAAAAGCCACGACACGGAGTGCTTTGTGTGCCTTTTATAGCCACATTGAAAGCATTGAACACGTCCTGCCATGCCTGTCAGCACTTCTGCAAGCCAAAGCGGGGCGCTCGAGTCGAGTGATGCTTTTGTCCGGGTTGAAAGGTGATCGGACCGCCTTGCAGCTGGAAGTCACAAAAGAGGCCAGCACAGCGTGACGATGTACAGTCATTGACTGTGATGTCTTATAAGAAATGTGACCGCCTTATTTGTGAGTAGCTAGCGGTTGTGACTGCCTGTAGTGGTGTTCGAAAACAGCGTGACCCGATCACGCTGCGCTTGCCGTGCCCTTGTCACTTGTGGAATACTCGCGTGTATCAGCACGCCATGACACAATTATCAGCATAAGCTGTCGTAGCATAGCTTAACCGTATACGTGGTTCTGCAATTCTTGCTGTGGTCGAGCGCGGAACGGGTGTTAATGGCGTGAAGGGAAGCCAGTAACAAGCTAAAGCAACGCTCATAAATCAGACAGGCCGCCTCAAGCAGCACGGTACTGCGGTAACATCGCACGACCAGTGATCCAGCTATTGTGGTACTCTTTACAGCGTCTTATCGCTCGAAATACTTCCTGCTGTTGGCTTCGCGTCATGCCTTGACCGAAGATGACTAAGCGCCAGCGTTCTGTATCTCGTGCTTACGTAATGCTATGTTTCCGAGCGGATGCTTGTTGCCTAGCTTCTAGTCGCGAACTGAAGGAAGCGCTNNAGCGCTTCCTTCAGTTCGCGACTAGAAGCTAGACAACAAGCATAAGCATTCGGTCCAGCCAAAACAGGTGCTTCGATAATCAATCAAGCAATAGTCTGACGTTCAGCCCGCCAGCGCAGGCTAAAGTGTAAATAAGATGCTATTATGTAGCATGCTATATCAATAACATTTAGCGATATGCTCGCAAAACTACCTTTGAAACTATCTTCACAGACGGTCTGCATGGCCTGCTTGTCTCGTTAGACAACAACGCTTTCCTTGACGATGGGCTGTCCAGTCTTCTCAGCGTAGGTAGCAGCGAGAACGTCCTCGTCGACAACCTGTCCCAAATGGAAATTGCCTCTTGCTAGAGCAAGTAATCCATCGATATCTCGTGGTCCAGTGTAGTGCTTTCGGCCGGTGATGAGCCAGGTGATTCCGCTGACCGCGAGGATCAAGAAAATGACGCACTGGGAGACAGAAACTCGTTAACTGAGGAATACTAGAATGATTAAACCATGTCAACGCAACCACCGTGTAATTCATCGATACAGCGTTGACGGGGATGGCTGGTGGGAAGAGGAAGAATACTAAAGGCCAAAGGCGATGTTAGTGATGTTTCGCCACCAACTCCATGTGAAGCTGTGACGTACCAGCTGTGAAGATAACGAAAACAAGGGCTAAGACATTGATGATGTAGCCAAACTTTCCTAAGTGGAAACGTCTTCTTGGGAAGCCTTCGACGTCTAGGATACCTCGGCCGCGGAAGACCAGGATGCCAACTGCGATTGGCGAGCGTCAGCAACTTAGCATGCCGAAATGTACGGAAGTGGGGCCTACTTGGAACTGAAAGCGACAGTGAGTCAGTGGATATTCCCCTGTTCTACACGAGGTACAGAAGATTACTCACTTCCATAGGACAGATTGAGGAAGACAACGGAAGAACTGAGAATTGCATTGAGGGCGCTTGTTGATCCCAAGTAGATGGCACCAAAGGCGATAGGGATGAGGCAGGCTAATATTAAAGCGAAAAGGGGGACATTAAGCCCTTTAACCACTTTGCGGAATAGCCTGGAGCCTGGCAGTCCACCATCCCGTGCGAAAGACCAGGTCATGCGACTGGCGGTAGTCACGGCACCCGTGCATGCGAAAAGTTGGCAGCCGATGCAAATGACTTGCAGGCAGGTCTGTGGCAGCAGACAACGTAAACTTATTCAGTTCCTGTAAGACTAGTCAATTCGACGGCGAAAATTTGGAACGTACAGCTCCAACCCTGCTCGAAGTAGCTTGATAATAAGCCTCAAGCAAAGCTCCATTTCGTGAAGTAAGCAGGGCGTCGTAGTCGGAGACACTAGCAATCAAGATGCAAGCTTAGACTAGACTACTCTCGCATGATGTGGTGGGTCTAGATGACTCACGAGTAGAGGAGGCAGATGAGGTAGATGAAGCCGGAAGTAGTACCGATAGCAATGGCGGAGACCATTGCGATTGGGCAATTCCATTCTGGGCGAGGTACTTCTTCTGCCAAGTGCATAACGGAATCGAAAGCGGTGAGGGCGAAAGCCGATTGTAAAAGACCTAGAATCCAGGAGACTCCCACTGGCCAGCCAGTCTCATTTATGGTAGTCTTAAAGACAAACTCGGTTGGCTGGTAGTGGTCCTTTCCGGTTACTAGCACGGTAATGATGGTCATAACGACACCTGTGAGTGACCAGAACAGAGCTGTCGTGTTGAGGATTGGCAGTGCTCGAACGGCAAAGGTGTTGATGGTGAATGCGAGGCACACGAAGCTGATGTAGACGACGTAGATGAGCCAGACTTTGACTTCATAGTTCGGATGCCAAAGTGCGACGAGGCCACTGTCAACGAAGAAAGTGTTAGTAAAGGCAAGCCGATGATGTGAAGAGGGGAAATAAGACTTTCGTGATCAATTGTCCAGCCAACGAGCCGTTGGTACCAACTAGCGCCCACCATCCTGTACAATTACAATCAGCAAGCGTGCTGTAATTGTCTCGACTTTGCCACCCACCCGCGACGGCGAACCATCCGTCAATCCACGCAGCTATTGGAGCCCAATCTGGTCTTGAAAGAAGGGCAGCGAAGTGATATTGACCTCCGACAGTGGGATAGACAGAGCACATTTCTCCTAGACTTGCGGCCATGCAAAACGTGAGGAAACCGGAGACCCACATACCCTGGTTGGGATTGTGTCAGTATGGTCCAGAGCAGGATTACCTTCTCAGCGCAGTGGCATGGAAGGGACTTCAGATGGGCAGAAGCACATTACAGATACGAGAACTTCGTATCTGTAATTTGCTTCTGCTCATCCAAAGTCCGGGGGTGATTGCCACCTGGAACGGGCCCTAACAATAATAAAGCTTCGACAGCAGAATATCCTGCATTCGTCCACTTGACCCTTGCCAACGCTCCCTTGCACCAGGCAGTCCTGTGACTTACGTATAAAGCGGCAGTGGGACCTCCAGAGGGCTAAACAAAAAGGGTGATCGGGATGGAGGATCAGCCTAGATCCCAATTTGGACATGCCATAAATACGAAAGTCGCAAAAAACATACAAGGACAAGACTGAGAGAAGCAGCAGCGGCGGTCCATGTATTCAGAATAGCGAATGCGAGACCTGTATATCATAGTAAGGACCAATAGCATTCGAGCATTCTAAGCTTCCTGGATTGCCGCGCTATCTTGAGACGGGCCGATCTCACAGTCACTCACCTAGAAGGGAAAGCAGGGAGAAACTTCTATGCAGCTGCTGCTCTGTAGGCTCATGGCCATGATGATGTTGATGATGACCATTACTATGTCCATTCGTGCCGTCGTCTACTACAGTTCGTACGTTTGCGGGAGCTCCCTTCTCCTGAACGGTTTCCATGATACTTCGGCGGCCGACTTGATTCCAGTGGTGCAGGAAAGACTAGATGGCTCTCTTGTGGATGCGAGTAAGGCCCCTTGTCAAAGCTGAGGAAGAACGGAATAAGCTTGATGAAAGTCAGCGGTAAGGGCGAAAGAAAGCGATACCTAAGGATTTATAAGTAGCTCTTTCTTCTGCATATATCGCCAGTAAGATAATTGGCCAGAACGATAAGCGGGTTTCGTAAGATGTATTGATAGGAAATTGTGGGTGAGGCGGCCTATGACTACGCTTTCGTGGGGGGAAAGCTTGCAAAAGAGCGGTCGCAACATGTGACCCCAGCCAGAAATAGCAAACCGAAAGCCGGGCGGAGCGGATGAGAAGCCGGACTTGCAACAATCAGAACGGCTTCTGGTTTAACCTTTTTTGATCTGTTATCGAATAGCTTCATAGCTTTTATCCCATTGAGCACGGTATGATAACCTTGATTCTTCAAAAGAAAGGCCACCAAAGACCGCCTTGAACCGTTGGGCTCTGATGGTTCAGACCTCCTCTTCAAGGCGTGAAGCGGTGATTATCCGAGGCACGTGAACAGCTGAAGACGTCAGAATCCTGCAAAGGAAGAGAGCACAAGCTGGATGTCCTTGACTGCTGTGGAGGATGGCGGCCGACTATGGTCATTGCGTGGTGCAGGAGTGTAGCTGATAGACACTGTTCTTTCCCCTGATGCGGTTAGCATCTCAGCCCAGGTGGCGTTCCATGCCTAGGTTGGAACTGAACAAGAACACCGCACAGAAAGCAGAACAGCGACCTGAGCTAGACTTAGCAGGTGTCTACGCAGCAAATATGGGAGTCACTATCAACTACACTAAGGGCTCAGGCAAAGCCCACCTGAACAGACGGCTATCCAAGCAGCAGTTGGAAGAGCGTCGCGAGAAGCAGCAGCTGGCCCAGCACAGGATTGAAGAAGCGGTTAGAAGGGCTCAGCGTAGCACTACTGGGACACCAATATCTCCAACTAGAGGTACACTATCTGGCAACATCAATCCTATTACAACGAACAGGCAATGGGCCTTCAGTCATGCGCGTCGAGAGGGTGATCGAAGAATGGGAGGTGCTGTCACGTACAAGTCATCCGGCACGTCTGGTGGGTAGTACTGCTGCACCTGTACCGTCTTTATACTGATTCTGATTCTGTAGCCTATGCATCTGTGCCTTCGGAGAGCCTCGAAAAGAAGAGGCAGCAGCTTCTCGCCACTAGGGATTGGGCCAGCTTATCTAGAAGCAATAGTCCGCATTCAAGGTCACGGTCTTTCACTATCATGGAGGAAGACCCATATCCTGTTCCCAAAGTCAAGATTGAAAGCTTTAGCACAGCTGACAGAACGAGGGTGTCACCGACTGGCCAATATGTACACAAGGCCAAAGCCCAAGCACCGTCTCCAATTCAGGACCTGGGTACTGCTAAATGCAATGCTGCAGATAGCTCTTTGACTGATATCGACATGCCATCGTCGCCTCCAAAGCGCGAGGCTACCCTCTCTAGCTCTATAAAGTCAACCATCTCGTCTTCCGTAAAAATGGAGGTCTCGTCCAGCATTCATACTTTCTCCGAACCGAGTATCAAGCACGAGGAAGTCGATTTCAGTGTTAAATCTGAGCTCGAAGATGATCACAAGCCTTCGTCGCAAGAGTTGACGGCTATCATGTCGAGTCAAGTCTCAGTCGCGACGTACGGTACTTCACCGGTAAAATCAGTGAAGGAAGAAGTTATCGATGAGAACCCTGTTATCGATGAGAAATCTCTTATCGAAACGAAGGAGAAACCGCTCGAGCCGAACAACATTAGAGCAGGTCTGCAATACCTCGGCGAAGCTTTCAAGAATGTCAGACATATTCGTGACTTGCAGTGTCCGCCCATGGTGCTCAACTGCCTCCTTCCGTGCATGCTGGGAGACTGCAATCCTCCGTTCGTTTATGACGGAGTACCTCGCAGCAGCGACTACTTAGGGATGGCATTTGCTGGTCCTGATATGGACTTCTGAGTGATCGTGAGTCTTAGCATTGTTGAGGTGGGAGACAACTTGCAAGATCAACAAGATCAAGCAAACCTTCATGTAACATAGCAAAAATAGTTCTCTGATTGCTATGCCGTTTTGTAGCATAGTTCCATAGTACTTTCCGAATCTCAAGAGCAATATTCATGTGCTCTGAGTCGTGCAGATAGATGAAGCCTTTCGTGGTTGGCAAAAGGTGTATGGACAGATCCTATCTTCCATAGTTCCGTAGGACGAGCCAGGATGACGAGGAGAGCAGCTGCCGAAGGATAGCATAGAGCCTGTTCGATGGCCAGCAGCAGCATTCCCAACGCATAGATGACCTGTAAGAGCTCTTCGTTCGTGTTCGTGCAAAGGCAAAAAGATGTCTGAAAACTCGAGATCAAGCTCGTCTTCATCTTTCTTGCACCTTGCAATTTACACCCAAAAAGTGTTATATCACCCGGAGAAACGAGAGATCTCAAGATCCGAGCAGTGCACCCTAGAAGAGCCTCTCGAACCTTGCTAGATACCCCCTTCTCGCTTCTTCCCTCCCTTCCCTCTTTTCCATCGAATATAATGGCAGACCGTGGAACAGTCCGCAGACGTGGACGCGGCTTCGGCGCAAGAGGTGGCTTCAAGAGGCAGCAACAGCGTGAGGACGAGGTTGAAGAGCAGCAGAATGAGGCTCCAGAAGTCAAGTCTCTCCGCGAGAAGTATGGCCCCTCTGTCGAGTCCGTCCAGGCTGTCTTTCCAGACTGGGACGAGGTCAGCGTGCTTTATGCTCTCAGTGAGGCTCACGGCTCGGTAGAGCTTGCCATTTCACGGATAGTAGAAGGTTAGTGACCGGTCTACCTTGAGTCTCCAGTGCTTGCTCCATGTTCCCTTGCTGACACGAGCTTCCTCTACACCATCCTGTGAACTTCGCTCGTCTTTTTGCAGGTCAAGCCGAACAATGGGGATCAGTCAAGCCCAAGAAGCAACAGAAGAAGGAGACATCATCCATTGAGACTTCACACGATGGTCAAGCGTCCACATCAGCTTTATCTGGGCGCGGCTCATTCGGTGGTCGCGGTCGCGGCCGTGGAGGTGCGTTTCTTTGTTCTCTCGCTGGCTGCGAGATGGTCTATCGCGGCTTTCAATGGCCCCGAATATACAGCATAGTTGCTAACTCTATAACTGCTTCTCGTTCTCTACAGACTTCAGAGGCGGGCGTGGTGGATTCAGAGGTGGTGCTCGAGGAGGGCGCGGTGGTGCCGTTGCTGGCAGACAGCCAGCAAATGGAGAAGTCACAGTGACCGAAGTCACAGAGGCATCAGTGAATGCAGATGGAACAGTCAGCACGACAACAGTGACAGAAGCTGAAGGAGAAGGTGTTACTGAAGTGTCAATCAAGGAAGCTTCTACAGACGCTGAAGGCACGACGGTTCAGGTGGAGGAGACAATCTCTGTGGTCGAGAAGCCTCAGCAGGCTGCTAAGCCATCGAACGGATGGGCTCAGAAGGGCAAAGGACCTGCAACAGCAGTACCAGCACCGGCAGTCAGTGCCGCAAAGAAGGCGCCTCAGCCAGGTGTCAAGCTGTCATGGGCCCAGATTGCGAGGTGAGCCCCGATACCATTCGAGGATTGTGAGACATCTTGTGCTGATGTATACCTCTGTCCACTCCGGCAGACCACCCTCACCTAAACCTCAACCCGCACCCGTACCTAAAGCCGCTCCTGTTCAAGCTACACCTGCCGCCGAAGCAGCTCCTGCTCCTGTCGAAAAGGTTGTGGTAGCAGAAGTTGTTGCAACCGAGCCAGAGCCAGTAGTTGTCATCACAGAAGTCGAAGCACCAGTCGAAGAAGCTGCACGGACAGCACCTCAAGACCCTTGGTCATCAACGCCTGCCGCAGCTGTTTTGTCTTCTGAAGAACAACAGCCAGCAGAACCAACAGCATTGCCAGTTGGAGAGGGTTGGGCAGATAGCATCATCGCCAAGAATGATTACGACCAAGCACAGCAAGTTACGCCTGAAGAACAAGCTGCTCAAGAAGCTCAGCACCAGCGAGCACAAGAAGCTGCACCACCCGCTGGTGTCAACCCAGCCGGTGCTCTCGATGTACACACTCCATCTGTCAATGAGCTTCCATCTCAACCAGCTGCTCAACAATCGATGGCTCCTCCTGGATTGACCAAGCGAGCAACTGCCACACGAGGCAAGCAGGACGCTCCCGTCGTTATGCCAGGTGCTACACCTGACATCGAGCGAATGGGCGTTCAATTCGGAAGCTTGAACCTCTTCGGTAGCATCCCTGCTGCCGCTGAGATCCCTATTCAGGACGAAGCTCCTCAGCAGCCACAGCAGTCCTTATACGAGACTGCTCCTCATCAACATCAGCTGCCTCAGCAACATGAGGTACAGCAGCCCACTCAAAGCCTACAGGACATCGCTCAACAGCACGCCCAGCAGGCGCCTTCCGACTACGACATTCAACAGCAAGCTCAGGCTCAATACTATCAGAGCCAAGCTCAAAAGCAACAGCCATCTCAATACGGTGGTGTTTTCGACCGCTTCGGTGCTCCTCAGCAGCAACAACAGCAACATTATCAAGCACCTCAGCAACAGCAACAGCAGGCACCTACATCTGCTTACTCTAGCCGTTACCAGCCTTTCGGCCAGCCTGCTCAACAGCAACAGCTACCACAGGACCCCTTCGCTTCGGTTACATCGCCTTACTTGCAGAATGTTGCACGAACTGGCTCAGCCCAGCAACAGCATCAACCTAGCGTACCTTCACTCGGTGGTGTAGACTCGATCTCTCCATACTACTCGTCTCAACAAGCTCAGAACTTGCAATCTCATCAGTCTACCCAGACTCAGCAAAGCGCAGCTTCACCTGCTCCTCAGAGTGTTCGGGACTCTGCTGGCTCGGTTCCTCCTCAGCAAGCTGCTTCCGCTTACGGTGGCTTCACCTCCGCTATCGGCCAGGCAACACAAGCTCAGCAGCCTCAGCAACAGCAGGGATATCCCAGCGACTACTCTAATTATTACGGCATGCAGGACCAAACTCGAAACCTGGTAAGCATTTTCATTCTGTTGTAGTAGTTAGCGACAATACAACAATGGCTGATGCGACTCCGATCCTTTCACAGCAGAGCTACTATGGCCAAACCGAGCAGGCTGCTCAACAGCCATACCGTGTTTCGGCCACCGATGACTTGACTGCCAAGCTTGGCGCCAGCTCCAACACCGCTGCTAGCGGTCTAAGTGCTCAACCTCAACAGCAGCAACAGCTAGGCCAACAGCAGCAGCAGCAGCACTACAATCCTAACATGATGGGCGGTTACAACTACCCATACTATCCTTATGGCGGCGGCTACGGCAACCCAAGCTATGGTGGACCAGGCTACCCCGCGTATCCTTCCCACCAATACAACTACGGTGGATATAACCAGAACCAGAACCGGTCTGCTTATCAAGGCGCTGGGGGTGCCAATCACTCTCACCAAAACTCGACTGGCGCAGGCAACAATGCCTACAGCCGGACTTCAGGTCTAGGTGCCTATGGTAATAACGCCCCCGCTGGTTTGAGCGGCAGTGCCGGAGCTAGCAACTATGGTTCCAATGCCTATGGAAGCTTCGACTCCAACAGCAACCGAGGTGCACAGTCTGGCGTTCAGGGTCTTGGACAAGGTCAACAAGACCGAAGCGGCGATGCCTTCAGTGATCCCCGCTACACTTCAAACTACTAGAAAGCTAGTACTCCGAGATGCTTCAAGTTCTGCCAACGTCTTCTCTCGTTTAGCTTACCCGCAAGATTGATAGTATTGGCAAAAAAGCGAAAAAAAAAACATGTCAACGGGCTTTTTACTTTATATCCTCCCCATTTCCTAACTTGTATGATTAGCAACAAAAGTGGACGCAATAGTCGACAACGTTGAATTCCGGGTTGATTGGACCCCTTGCCGGATTGCAGAACGCCTCATTCGATGGCTTTTGGTTTACTGAGATGTGATTACGTGGTATCATACAGAAGACTGATGTCTGCACTCTCTAACTTACAGCTAAACGAAAAGGTACGTCGATCTGGCGATCATCTATGTTCTAACTTTTATTGCTTGTATTTGCATGTGTTTGGCTTTGGAAGCCTATGTTCGGAAAGCTGCGTCATGATGGACTAATTCTGAGATGTATTAGAATCTCGTGATATCGCGTCCAAAGAGCCAATTTAGAGCCCACGCTACAGGCAGGCTGATTCTATTTCTCCATGATAACGACATAGACCAGTAAGCTGTGCAGAAATGGTGAACAGGTCGGCTCAGCCGCTACAATAACATGCGAAAATGACAAGGCTTACCAGATCTCCATAGAATCTGAAAAGCGGGAAAAAGGTGCCTTTAGCAAGTGCTACAATTGGAGGGAGCAAGTTATGCCGACTCACGAATGCAGCGGTACCGCTAGCGCTACTTCCGCCTTCCTTTGAGCGGTCATATAATGCTTTCCAGTCTCCAAGATAAGCTAGACTTCCTTGATTCTTCCATTTGAATTTCTCTTCAGACGGTTTCCTTCCCCTGGCAAGCTTGTTGAGTGCATCGATGACATAGTCTGCTTTCTGACTTGCTACTTGTGCTGTTGCGGGCAGGAATGGCCCATCGTCAACCATGGCACAATCGCCTATTGCCCATACGTCCCGCATGGGCTTTTTATCGGCGTCTAGTAGATGAAGTGTACCATCCGTAAGGACGGCCTTCTTGGTCTTGGAGACCTTTTCTAGGCTCTCAATGAGAGGATTTAGAGCCAGTCCTGTGCTCCAGACTACCAAACCAGCTGGTACTGTAATCAAGGTACGTTGGGTCAGCATATGAATCCTGAGTCACCGCGGTGTGCTTGACCTACCTTCTCCCTCTTCTTTTGTTACGAGCTTTGTCTGAGCAGAAGGATATCTTGCTTAGTCGGAATCAATGAATACCTCTTAAATCATTCCGGTGCGACTCACCGCCTCTACTCTCTCAACATGGTGTCCTTTCTTAAGCGTAATTCCTTCTCGCTGGAATCGTTGTGAAGCATACTCTTGCAGGCCTTCATCGAAACCAGCTAGGATGTGCTGACTGACTGTTGATTCAGGTAATGATATGTATATTCAGTACTGAGAGATATCAAATCAACAATTGTACCTTACCTTCATATACTGTAATAGATGCCAGCTTGTGCAGTCGCGGGTAGTACCTTGGGATGTCACTCGAAAGCAGATCTGTGCAAGCTAGCTTTAGCAAATGGCTGTTTCGTGTAGATAACATGGACGACTCACCATGAAGTTCGGCTGCGAATTCTATACCGGTTGGTCCACCTCCGACGATAGCAAAGTGCAGTAGTGCTCTTCTTTCTGTATCCGATAGGTTGGGAGAAGCCGCCTGCTCGAATCTCTCTATTATACGCATTCGTATACGTCTTGCGTCGCTGACATCCTTCAAGAAGGTTGCGTGCTCTTTGACACCGGGGGTTCCGAATGTCTGAGCGTATGCACCTACAGCAATGACGACCCTGTGCAGCACAAGTTTACATGAATACATCGCTTCCAACCTTCCTCTTTCACTATGTTACTCACTTGTCGAAGTTGACCTGAAACTTCTCGCGGCCACCCTCTTTGTCACAGAATGGAGATGGAGTAGCAGTAGTCTGTTGATTGAAAGAGAGTATTGCATTTGTTAGCCGGTGTCTAGCGGTGTGACTATCATGGACCGTGCCTTGTTGAGCAACATACGCAAAGGATCTTCTTCTGGTCAAAGTCGATATGGTCCGCCCAAGCTTCATGGAAAGTGATCTGTTCAGCATACTTGCGTACACCTTCTACAGCGCATCTGAACTCAATTGTCCCAACTGTTAATCATGTAGTCAAGATATGTTAGTCAAAAGGGGTGCCAGTAATTGGAAGAAGTCAGACCTTACCGGAAGCTCCGGCTAGCAGTGGAGTGAAGTTGAAGTGACCAGCAGGTGATATCAAAGTCACGTCGTATCGCTTCTTGTCAACCTGTGTGCATCACAACGGAGCACTTGGAAGTCAACTACACATATTCTGGACGTGATCGGCGGCCATTCTCACTGATTGCAGGATCCTGTAGCCTCCCCAGCCAGAACCAAGAATGGCTGAGCGCGGTAGAGTATTAGATATCAGTCAGTACACCTTTACACGCAATGACCAGCTCATGCCCACCTAGCTTCTCCTTCGAAAGCGCATTTGAACTTGAGAATGATCGGATTCCTCGAAAAGTATACTGGCAACAAGGCCTGATGGAGAACAGCGTTGATGAGCTACCAGCAAGGGTTGTCCTCATCGTTGACTTTCGCTGCAGTCTCGCGGTGGCCTTGTAAGCAGGTACGCAAAAGTTAAGACACTGCCAGATATAATGCGCTGAAACTTTGCCTTTGCAGCAGCGCGAACAAATTATCTTCTCACTCATGACATCAGAATACCGCTCTGAGCAGATCCACCATAACAGAGGATCACTTCAGAGCTGTAATGTGTGCATAGGAGCAAGCAAAGTCCTCATCAGACTTTACTCGTTTCTGTGCACACATCGAAGCTGTAAAGTGCCGTAGTCGAGGCGCTGAATAGAGAGGATACCAAGCAGCAAGGAACTTGAAGCAGCCGACACCTTCCGAAAAAAGCCGTCCATGGCCAGCTAAACCGGCAAGAAGAGCAACCGAGACGCAGGGTCGGAGCAGCACACGGCATGGACCACGCTGCAGCCCGCCTCGGAGGGGACCTTCTTCACCATAAATGTCGAAAATAGCGCAAAGGAAACAGCACTCTTCACATGTTCGGGCACAAATTTGTGGGCTGGGCCGTCGCAGAGATGGGCCGGACGAGGCGGAGGAGATCAAACTGATCAAATCTTGCCCTTCCACCTGGTCTCATCTGATCAGATCAGATTGCGAAGTTTCCCGCTAGCTTGAAAAGTTTGCTTCGACTTTCCTGTCAATTTTATCTGGGTCTGCAACTCTTCCTCCTTCTTTTCTTGATCTTTACTGTTGTGGCTGCCCCGCTCTGCCTGCCATTGTAATCGCACCGTCAATGGCTGAACACGACAACAGTTCTGAAAACGCCAAGATGGCTACCATACAAGAAAAGTCTACTCCGCATCTGCTCGACAGAACATCACCTGGTGTGAGGAGGATTCAAGCTATAGCTAGCTGCTTCACAACATGGCATAAATGGGTCCTATTCATTAGTATTTTCCTTGTACGTCTCACTTTTACTGACAGTTAAGTCGACTGTACTTCGCTGAGACACACTTGCTTCGACAGGTTGCATATGCTTATGGGTGCGTTTTGCGCCTCTGAGCTTAGACGGTATCGATTATCCATCCTGCTCACTTTGCACTGTGTCAATTCCAATAGCCTCGACGGAACGGTCAGATATACATATCAAGGTGTGTTAGCCAGACCTGCATACAGCTCAAACCGGCACATTTGCTTCGGTCCAATCGAAACCACAGTAGCGTATTGGACCGAAAACATGGTGCAGTCGTGACGCCCGCACGGACACACCTCTTGCTTAAGTTGATGTGCTAATCTCATTCATTTGTAGGTTACGCAACTGCAGGATTTGGACAGCACTCACTTTTAGCGACCGTTTCGACGGTCCGCTCAATCGTCGCTGCAGCGTCACAGCCAGCTTACGCAAAAGTGTCCGATGTTTTTGGACGCATCACGGTCTTGGTTTTCTGTACCGTCATTTATGTCATTGGTGAGTCCTCCTTCAATGCATGTCGTTGTCAAATAGGCCTGACACGCTCCCCGCAATGCTTGGTTGTCTTTGTTGATCAGGGACAATTGTCGAGGCTACATCTCACAGCGTCGCAAGCTTCGCAGCAGGAGCCCTCTTGTATCAATTCGGCTATACGGGCATCATACTTCTCGTCGAGATCCTTATTGCCGACACTACTACCCTGAGGAACCGCTTACTCGGAAGCTATATCCCGGCTCTACCGTACGTCTAAATATTTTACATGGTCACATCCCAATTCTTCAGCGACTGGTTCTGACGAAGTCTCCCATTGTATAAAGCTTCATTATCAATACATGGATCTCTGGGTAATTTCAAATGCAAATGCGCTTTTGATACGCTAGCTGATGAGAATTGACTTGGGTAGCAACGTCGTTGACGCCACCTTGGCTGGTTCAACATGGCAGTGGGGCATTGGTGAGCAAAGCTTCGGCACGGATCATAACTATAAGAGAGAGCTCACAGCATGCTATCAGGAATGTGGGCTATCATCTTTCCTGTCTGCACTATTCCTCTGTTCTTCTCCCTACTCAATGCCGAGCGTCGAGCCAAAAAGCAAGGTTTGCTCGAAGGCATTCCTTCTCCTTACAAAGCTTTCTTACGCAAGAGCGACATGATAGAGCTCTTCTGGCAAATAGATCTCGTTGGCTTGTTTCTACTTGCTGCATCCATGACACTCATCCTCCTTCCCTTTACCCTGTAAGGCGCCACCTTCTTCGGGCGGACCGAACCGAATATTGATGGTTGCTGTCTCCATAGTGCAGGAGGCCAGAGTTCACAATGGAAGACAGCAAAAGTCATCGCTATGCTCGTCATTGGCTTCGTGGTCGCCCTGCCATCCTTTTTAATCTGGGAGAAGAAGTTCGCCAAACATCCCCTCATCCCATTCCACCTGCTTAAAGAACGAACCATCTTGGCAGGGCTCACAATGGCAGTCATGCTAAACTGCAGTTGGTACCTTCAAGGCGACTACCTTTATGCGATTCTCTATGTAGCCTTTGATCAGTCGGTTCTCAGTGCTACGAGAATCAGCAGCATTTACAGTTTCACCTCAGTTCTCGTTGGATTGACTCTCGGACTCATAGTCCGGTACATTAGGAGACTCAAATGGTTCGCAGTAGCTGGAACATGCCTTTTCATGGTCGCTTTCGGTGTACTGGTCCATTACAGAGGCGGAGGCGCTCCCGGTGCTGCAAACATTTCCGGAATGATTGGAGGGCAGTTCCTACTTGGATTTGCAGGAGGCATGTTTCCGTACCCGACAGTACGTTATTCACGTCTTATACTGCTCTGGAGTTTTATGCTAACTCGTTGAAATCCCGCCCTTGCGATTTCTAGCAAGCTCTCGTGCAAGCCGCCACCACTCACGAGAATGTAGCCATGATCACGGCTCTGTATCTGTCAATCTACAACGTTGGATCAGCTCGTGAGTGCCTTCGACACGTTGATTCCTCGTATCATGCTGATTATCTATCTTGCGCAGTCGGATTCACAGTAGGTTTGCCACAAGCTGCTTTGACGGACAAGACTGACGCCCAGCTTCCTCCAGATTTCTGGTGCTATCTGGACTCAAACGCTATACGGCAAATTGGAAACTGCTTTAGCTCCCATCAATTCGACACTTGCCGCGGCAGTATATGCAGACCCATATACGCAAGCCGATTTGTATCCAGTCGGAACTCCTGAGCGGGACGCTGTCATTCAGGCCTACCAAAGCGTTCAGAGACTCTTGACTATCACTGGTCTTTGCCTTGTGAGTCACTTACAAAAAGTGGCCACCGGGGATGGTGCTAAGACTGCCTCTTCAGAGCTCCATCCTTATCATCGCTTCGCTTTGTCTTCGAGACTATTATTTGGTTGATGCTCAAAGTCGACCTGAAGCTGAGGAAGAAGCTCTTCGAAGGGATAATGAAAGCTTTGATGATACCAAGAAGCCTATTCCCAGTCCGTGATGGCACTGTACTGGAAAAAGGTCCCTCTAAGCTGCCAAAGCGCGCCGTTTGGCCAGCCTCGTCTTGTCTAGACTTCGATAGGACATATGGATGCGACATGAGATTGATTTAACTGCTCCGATAGGCTTCGTTGTTCTCTTGTCGGCGCATTTGATGAGTATACTTGGACAGCCTTGAACCGCTGCACCCTTCACTAGCTTGTTCTTCCTGAAGAACAAGCTAGCAAAGAGAGAAGCGGTTCAAGGCTTCATCTTCTCTAGAGTAATATATAATATCTTTGAGATGGAAAGCACTGTGACAGTGTGCTGAATGATACCACATACTGGTCAGAAGTCAAGAAGGAGGCTTTCCTCCCTCACCACGTGCCTTTCATTCTTCCTCCACCTATTTTTCGCAGAGGCGAGACCGCGTCTCCGTGGTCAGAACAGCCGAGGCGAGGTCATTAAGCGAACAATAAGAGCATTTGCTGAAGAGGTCTGACCATCAGTTGGACCACTTTCGCTTCAGCCCATCGCATTGCAGGTCGCAGCCTTGCGTTGGTGCTCTTGCTGTCCTCTGTCTCGGTCATCCTGCAGTGGCGGAGTTGCTGCCTTCTTTTCGCAGCAAAGTCCCGATCAGCCTGGCCAAAACTGCATATCCGAAGATCAGGACAATCCACAGCAAGACACGGCATCTGATGGCTACTGAGAGCACGCCTCTGCTGCTTGGAGTGTCAGATGCAGACAGAGCTGCCTTCTCAGCCCGCCGGCAGAGTCTGAATGCCATCGCAGGCGGAAGACAGAGCGAATGGGGCGGCAACAATGCAGGCTTGGAAGAGTTCAGAGCTATTGTTGCTCGGAACAGACTGCTCTCGAGGTCCGAACAGCGGCAAGACATCACTGAGCAAGTCAGAAGTATCATCCATGATGAGCCTGGTCTGGTTGCCCCAAGGCAGCGTTTGGATGCCACGACCAGCATTAGAGAAGTCGGCATATTGACTGCTTGGGTAAGGACTGCTATTGACATTACGGAGAAATAGTCAAAAACTCGGCACAGAAGACTGACCTCATCTAGCACAGTCTACACCTCAAATCATCATTGGATTCTGCAGATACTCCATTGTCGGCGCGAATATCTTCTCGCTCGGAAAGCTTGGTGAGCTTTGACATCTTCCTTATCATGTTGACACCGTTTTGCACTTCTCTGACAGTCGATATATCCGAAACAGGCACGAAAGAGCTAGCTGCAGCCAATCTTGGCTTCCTATCATCGAATGTCGCTGGATACAGCATATTGATAGGCTTAGTCAGTGCCCTCGACACTCTAGCGAATCAAGCTGGCAAGTCAGCCAGTCCCAAGCTAGCCTCCCTCTACGCAATGCGAACATTCATAGTCTGCATGATGTTCATGCCGGCAATCTTTCTCTTCATGTGGAATGCGGAACCTTTCTTCACTTTAATACTACATTCACCATCTGCAAGTGGAGCGGATCAACAAAAAGAAGAAATCTTCCGGTTGGCTTCTAATTACTTGAAGATTATGTCTCTTGCTATGCCGGCGGTTGCGGCATATGAATGTTTGCGTCGATACTTGGCTAGCTGCGGAAAGATGATTGGACCTGCTATAGCATTCGCTTTAGCTTCTGCTATCTCTATCTTCTTGAATTGGCTGCTCGTTCACGGGCCAGCTCCGTACCGGATAGGCTTCCTCGGCGCACCTTTAGCTACAGTCATAGCATACAATGCTGTAAGCCTCGACTATACGTCTTTCCACCTCATTCTTCAGCTGATAGTTATGCTTCTCTCCTTCAGTTGCTCGTCTTCATGGCTATCTACGCAGCCTTCGCAGCACCCAAAGGTTCATGGGCAGGTTTTACCCCGGAAATGTTCAAAGACCTCAAGATAGTAGCAATCTTCGGCTTAGCAGGCGTAGCATCAA
Source organism: Cystobasidium slooffiae (assembly GCA_019775285.1). Classification (NCBI taxonomy): domain Eukaryota; kingdom Fungi; phylum Basidiomycota; class Cystobasidiomycetes; order Cystobasidiales; family Cystobasidiaceae; genus Cystobasidium; species Cystobasidium slooffiae. Next base: position 1,231,395 of record JACWFZ010000002.1, read on the forward strand.
CATGCAGCGAATGGTACGCCTTCGAGCTAATTTCGTTTGCCGCTGCTCTCTTCTCACCTGCTACTCAAGCTGCAACTGCTATCTACTCGAGTACAATCAGTATATTTTACCAAATCCCACTAGGACTGGGGACTGCAGGTGCTATCAGAGTCGGAAATTTGTTGGGGAGAGGATTGCCGCATAAAGCGGAAAGAACAGCTCTTTGGTAAGCCTATCATTCTTTAGCTCTACTGTTCAATTTTTGCCGAGGGAGCTGAACCTTCCTTATCGACAGCGGGCAAGCCTTGACCGTCTTTGTAATGCTTATCAGCGCTATCTTCCTAGTGGTCTTCAGATCAAGCTTTGGACGATTATACTCCGATGATCCGGCAGTCTTAGCCATCGTACGGGATAATGTGAGCACGCAGGCAAGAAGTCTGCAGATCTATACTAACATGCCATACTCTATCAGATCGTTCTTCTAGCTATCATTGTTGTCTTTGATGGTATCCAAGTGAGCTGGACTTGTCAGACCTTGAGCAGTGAGGATACTTGCTGATTGTCATATCTGCAGGGAATCAATAGTGGCATCCTTAGAGGAGCAGGCTTGCCTACTGCTGCTGCCCGCATCAACTTGATGGCATACTGGCTCTTCGGCTTGCCAGTAGTAGGTCTACTCACATATTACTGCTTGAAAGACCGAAGCTCATGCTATTGTTCTTGTAGGGCGCTGTCGCAACATGGAAGCTGCAAAGTGTAGGAGGCCTCTATACAGGTCTTGCTGCTGCCGTGGTATTAGCCACATTATGGATGACAATCATGATCTGGCGCAATCACTGGGACGCCCGAGCTGCTGAAGCGATGGCTCGAATCAGTATACAAGATAGCGATGCAAAGCTAGTCCACACACCTCCGAATGAAATCAACGGGAACATCGAGGAAGAAGCGGTAGTGGACGATGACGAAGATGATGATGGTCCAGTCCAGCAACGCAGGACTGCGGTCTAAACCACTTGGTGAAACTTTCGCAGGCCTATTTATCCGCCTTTACAGGCCAGATTTTATAGATTTATTCAATGTTGTTATAACTTCTACAAATCGTTCCGCTTCCAGCAAGTCGTGCCTTCAGTATTATGTCGCAGCGTCCAGGCTACATCATATGCCGTGATAAACGGAGCTCGTGCACACTACGATCTTTAGACAATTCAAAGTAGGGAACGAAACTGGCATCTCCTTCCGGCCAAGTGGCCTTCTGGGTAATCTGCACTGACAGCTTCTCTGGGTCACCTCTATTCGAGATTTTCTTCGATGCTTTAATGACAGATAAGGCCTTCTCGCCGAGCGTTTCTTCGGAAGGTTTAGCGTGTATGTCCCAAATTAGAGGAAACTTGATGGAGGTGGAGGCAAACTTCGGCGGCACGTTGCTTCTCCAGGGATTGCTCGGATGGTGAAAGTTCAGAGCTTCCTTTAGTGCAAACGTACAGAGGGATGTGTAATCTACCCTTGTCTCGTCACTGCCATAGACGCACATGCCACAATTAGGAAGTATTGCAAGGTAAAGAAATCTTCCTGCCACTTCTAGGAACTGTCCTTGGCCCCATGTCAAAGACTCCCATGGGAGCAGGAGATCGCTATCGATGTCGAAGTCGTCTATCAAGATTCTGTAAACCGTTGCCATCGGAGCTTTTCCCATTACACAGAAGGACGAGATTGAGGGATCATTTAGGATCTGGAGCACGTAATTTCGTCCTTCTTGCTCGATAGGCGCGACTCTCTGAAATGTCTGCTCGTTGGAATGATCATTCGACATCCCATGCGGCCATGCGTCTCCCAAAACCATTGTCGCAGGGTCTTTAGCTCCTAGTGATGTACGAGGTCAGCAGGTAGATCTATTGACTAACTTCCTTCGGTGCAACTCACCTGCAGCGGTTATCCAAGTAGATATACGGGCCTGCAATCTCTCGTTGCCGATATCAAGGTGAAAGGGCGGAGCGTCGCCGAGGATCGCGACTATTGCAACGAGGCATTAAGGAGACATTAACAATCAGTATAGATCTACATGGAAGCAAGCATCGACGTTGCACAGTGACTCACCGTTGTAACTCATATCGGGTATATCTACCAGCATCACGTCGAAGGGAGGGGGAAGTCGCACTGGTATAGTTTTGCCTCCGATCTGCAAATTAGAGGTGCCCCGTCATATGGACCAGCAAGAGCTCCAAGTGGTCCCGTATGATGTGATCAGGGTGAGACGCTAATCTTCGACGAGTTCTCTGTCTGTCCAGCGTATACCCACCAGCATTCGGGTCGTGGCAGAGAACCGGGAGTGATTGCTCGCTTTGCAAATCCGAGACGCTTGAACTAGGCAGGCCCGACTTGCTTGCATAGTGTCAATGTGTTGGCGGCAACCTTGGTTGGTAGATCTACCAGCGCAATATAGACGACTCTTGGTTGTCTTTCCGAAATTTGATGAGTTACCCGGTTGATCAGTTCTCCGCATCACCTCTGTCGCCAATCTTCTTAAAAGCTTGTATCGCAGAGACGGCCTTCTCGCCGAGAACCGCATGATATGGCCTGGCATGTATATCCCACAGCAGAGGGAACTTGACGTGTGTGTGTCCAAGTTTTGGAGGATCATTTGTTCTCCAGGGATTGATGGGGTGATAGAAGGTTTCAGCTTCATTCAGAGCGAACGAGCTGATACTTATTTGGCGTCCCTCTGGTAGAGCTGTTATTTTGTGAATTGCAATGTCAGTAGATATACCTCATCATTCCGGCACCTTCAACTCACGCAGTACCCCAGGGATCTCGACATCAGCGAGCATATAGGAACGTTTTGCTTTAGCGACGCGACCGCTCTTGACATCTTGACTTAGTATCCAGGCTATGAGTGTGCCGCGGATAGCTTGCTTCCGGTCGAAGTCCCTCAGAGGAACAGCGTAAAGCTCGGGCTCCTTGCTTCGAGTCGCCGATGGCCTATAAGCCAATAGTTAGCTTTACCCAACTTCAGTCAAGTAGATCTACGTACTTCTGAAGAGGAAATGCGGTGCGATCCGGCGATCCCACGGAGTCACCCGAATGCGCATTTCGTGGCATTCTTCGTCCTTTGTCAGTTCAAAGACAGGACTTAAGTGGCAGCCACCCTCTGGCCAAAGATAGGCGGATTTGATGTGGACATGGAGGGGGTTGGCCGGAGCCTTGATCGCTTTCCTCTCCTCCATGTCCTTTAACGCTCTTTCTTCAAGCTCCTCCTCGGTAGGCTTTTTATAAAAACTCCATCGGAGAGGGATCTTTATAACAGTTGTAGAGCGTGGAGCGTCCTCCTGATCAAAGGGATTAATGTAGTGTCGGTGGTTATCCAACTCCGACATCGCAAACGAGTGAATACCAAACTCATTTGCTTTGCCGGGGTTAGCTGGATGACAGGCACACGGGGAGGAATTAGTAGATCTACTTAGCTTACACGGGCTAACTAAGCTCACGGATATTAGGAATGGTATAGCCGTCCTTTGCCGCGATGGCATGGATGACCTTCCAGAAGTTGGAGGTGTTCTCCGTAGTAAGTCTTCGTGAGAAGACAGCGGTAGGGACCGTCTTCCTCAGAGCAGTGACCTGAGCCATGGTTAGGACTCTTTGCTGGGTCACGCTTGGAATCAGGTCCATGCGGAGTTCCATTGAAGCTTCGTCACTGGTAAAGGGAAGACAAACACATAATATCTGTAAGAGGCAGGCTTATACACGCATATGGGGTATTAGCAGGTGACTCACATCCAGAAGATGACCCCCATACCATCAGCATACATCGAGTCGTCCTTTTTGGGACCCAGACTTAGATTGACCGACGTCGAGTTTGAAACCTCCAGCTGTCGAAAGTACGTAGAAGTCAGCAGGTTAGATTTACAAGGAAGATGGGTGCACAGACTAGGTGTACATACATGTGGCTTAGGACTTATGGAGACGACGTAGCGATGCCAGCCGTCTGTCTGAGCGGAGTGGATTGTACCCGTGCCCAGATATTCGTGTTGGTTTTCTCTGCGTTGAGACAGTAAGAACCTTCGTAGATGCTGTTGGAAGACCTGTTGCATCTACGACCAGTAGGGTATTATCGACCCTATTAATTAGCTCTACCAAAGGTACCCGCCCTTTAGAGAGTGTAGGTAGAACCAGCTACCTTGAAATTAGTTGAAGAAAAGAGAAGAGAGGAGCATCAGTTGATTTTATGCCGGCTTTTATAGTTTTTCGGAGGTCTTCCAAATGCAAAACGCAAGTGGGGATTTGGAAGGACAGTCTTCCAACATCAGTCAGCAATGTGGCTTCCATGGAAGTTCAGAACTCCAAAAAGGTGTGTTCCACGGAAACAGAGAACTCGAGAGAGGTTGCCTTCCAAAGAAGCAGAGAAATTCAAAGGGATGTCTTCCACGGAAGGAGAGAAATCAGTAGGAAGCTGTTCTACATGAAGAAAGAAATCAGGAAAGTTGCCTTCCAAGGAAGCACAGAGATGCCGATAGACTGTTAGCGACGGAAGACCGTCCGACTTGGAGAGGATGAGAGCATGGTCGTCGATTGTCTTCGTGAAGGTCAGTCTCTAGCCTATTGCGCGATTCAGGTGATTTGAGGTGATGCTGTGGTGAATAGTAGTTGGTCGCAAGTCGTTACTCAGCAGAGAGCGGATCCAAGCATGCACTGAGGTCGCATCTTTCCGCCGTGCTGGATTGA